>CANJKZ010000223.1:0-600000 GCA_947471745.1 Closterium sp. Naga37s-1 | reverse complement strand
TTCTGCTTCATCCTCGTTGCGCTCCACGTCCGCATTGCGCGTCACCCGGAAGAAATGTGCAGATGTGATCTGCAGGGAAGAGAGGAGGGAGGAGGGAAAGAGGGACAAAAGGGAGGTCAGGGGGGTGTTATGGGTTTCGCATTTTTTGTAGCGTGCCTGGGTGAAGAGGGGAAGGAGGAGCGTGGAAATAGGATGCGCATGGCATCTCGTCGGTGATCATCTCCAGCAGGTCCTCCGCCTCGTCCTCGTTGAGCTCCACGTCCGCATTGCGCGTCACCCGGAAGAAATGCGCGGATGTGATCTACGATGAGGACCCATGGGGTGGGGTGGGGTGGGGTTCCTGCTGCGTGAAATGCTGCTCTGGCATCCTTGTGTGTGCAACACATCACCCATGTCAGAAAGACTTTTCTGAATCGTGTCAGCTTGCGTAAGGAAAAAGATATCCCACTGGACCAGTCACACGTTGTTGTTGAGCGTTAACACGCAAAACCTTAGGAGCAGTGCAGTGCATTCTCTTCTCACCTCCATGCCGCCGAACAGCGATGTAAGGTTCGCCTTGATGATCTCTTCTACTGAGATGAACGTGTTGCGCTCCTCGTTGCTGCCCCTGCAGAAGGGAGCACGGCGGCAGAAGGGCAGAAATGGGGAGGGGGGAATGGGCGGATGGATACGGAGGGTTCGCCTTAATGATCTCCTCCACTGAGATGAACGTGTTGCGCTCCTCGTTGCTGCCCCTGCACGTGCGAGTAGGGGGACAGAGGAGAGGAAAGGGGGAAGGGGGAAGAGGGAAGAGGACGATTAAACATGAGTGCGAGGTTGGCCTTAACGATTTCCTCCCCTGAGATGAACGTGTTGCGCTCCTCGTTGCATGCACGCACGCACACACACACACACACGCACGCACCGACAGGAGGAGATGAGAATGATATAGCAGGCAGGTACTGAATATTCGCTAACGACTCTTCTTGAGAAGCCTCAAAACTCGTCTCAGGAACACTATACGGGGAAAGCCGCAGCGCTTTGGGCACACGAGTGGGTGCCAGCGGTTGCAGGAGTTAGCTCATTTGGGATTCCAGAGGCACAATTAATGGGCGGGAACGACACAGCACAGTAGGCGACACAGCACAGCAAGCAGAGGCACTCACTCTTCATTGGGGCGCACGAGTGGGTGCCAGCGATTGCACGTGTTGGGCACCGACACAATGGCAAACTCGTGGTCGTCGTCCACTGGATCCCTCAGTGCCTGCACGACACAATTTGGATGGGGAGGAGGAGGGGTGAGGGGAGGAGGAGGGGTGAGGGGAGGAGGAGGGGTGAGGGGAGGAGGAGGGTTGAAGCTGGCCTAGAAGTGTGGTACAGCAGAAGGGGGCACGGACACAATGACAAACTCGTGGTCGTTGTCCACTGGATCCCTCAGCGCCTGCACGGCACGATTTGGATGAGGAGGGAGATGAACAGAGGGACAAGGGTTGAGCGGAGGGGAGGAGGATGAGTGGAGGAGAGGGAGTTGAGGTGAGGGGATGGGGTTGAGCGGAGGGGAGGGGGTTTGAGTGGAGGGGATGGGCACAGGGTATAAGATCTTCGACAGGCGGGGAAGGTTCGGACGGGTTGGAAGGCGTACCACAGCAATGCCTAGCGACATGTTGCCAGTGAAGGGGGAGGAGCAGGGTCGCGGGCCTGCAGCACTTCTAGTGCGACTTTTGATTCTACTTTAGGTGGCAGGGAGGGGAGTCGTACCACAGCAATGCCGAGGGACATGTTGCCAATGAAGGGGAAGGGATGGCCGGGATCCACTGCCAGTGGCGTGATGATGGGCTCTAGCCACGCCCTGTAGTACGCCCGCAGCTGATGGGGCGACATGCGAGGGAAAGAGGGGAACACAGGGGAGAGCAGTGAGACGGCAGCGGCGTGATGATGGGCTCCAGCCACGCCCTGTAGTACGCCCGCAGCTGATGGGACGAACGAGAAGCGACAGAGGAGAAAAAGAGGGACATAGAGGGCAACGGGAGATGGCTGGGGTGATGATGGGCTCAAGCAACGCAGCAGATGACAGGCACACAGGAGGAGGGAGACAGGCAAAGCGAAGTGGCAGGGCGGGCGAGCGAGTCGAGCTTGTCCCAGTGCAGTGCACGATGCTGATGCCGTGCTTGCGCAGCGACGGCAGCAGGTCGAAGACGGGGGAGGAGCAGACGGGAGCCAGCAAGGTGAGTACGAGATAGATGATGCAGGATACAAAGTCGCCTGCCTGACTCACCTTGTCCTTGGCGGGCGACTCGAGCTCGTCCCAGTGCACGATGCTGATGCCGTGCTTGCGCAGCGACGGCAGCAGGTCCTGCTGCAGGCACTGCAGCTGCATCTGTACAAACTGCTCCACCTCCCTGCGCCCCACCAAGCACGCCACCACACGCGCCACACCAACCACAACACGCATACCACACCAAGCGACATAACAGGATCGCAGCACGTGACAAGCACAAGAAAGATCAGCGCAAGTTGACAAAAAACCGCCTAGATTTGGATGAATATATAATGGATTATGCGAGATACCTGGATGAATCCTGGAAGCGCAACCGTGAGGTTAACAGAAACTGCAGCGTCACTTCAAAGTGCTAGCTATCGTCATTATCTGATTAACGTAAAACAAGGCAGACTTTCCTTTGGAGAGGTTTTGGCCTGCTTAGATTCGCGACTTGGCCGTAAGTTTTGCATACTGAGCGACATCTGACGTATGGAAGATTCGCGTGACAGCGTGCGAGGTAATTTCAACTCGGTGCAAGATTTTAATTCTTCCGCCATCCATCCACGGACTCGAAACGCACAACGTTACAATCTGAAGGGTTTGGCGTATTCATGGACGCTGATTGTATCGCAGCTATGATTCCGCACCACATTTCTCCACTCGCAGCGATTGGCTCGCTCTCACCTTGCGACGATTTTGAGCGACTGGCTGGGCGTCCAGAGCCAGCTGCTGCGGTGGCCGATGAGGTTCGCCATGCCCACCGCCTGCTGCCGCTTCAACGCGCCCACGCGCTTGCAGAAGAACTCGTCCAGGTTGCGCGCGGTGATCGCCAAGAAGCGAAGGCGCTGGCAGAGGACGCGTTTGCGAAGACAACAAGATACAGATAAGATATGTTAAAATGGGATAGCGGTCGTTCAGTTTGAACGCCGCGAAAGTGAGGAGAAAACCAGGAGCGGACGAGAAACAACCAGATGGGGATGGGGGAAACAGCCAGGGAGGCAGAGCGAATGCTGTCCGAATGCGCTGAAACGTCGATAAAAAAAAAAAACGATAAGATAATTTGTTGTACCTCCATAAGGGGCGTGCGCTTGTCCAGCGCCTGGTAGAGCACGCGCCAGTTGAACGCCAACCAGCTGCGAGACAGCGGACAGCGACGCAGGGAGAAGGGACGAGGTTCAAAAGCGACGCAGGGAGGAAGGACGAGGGACAAAAGCGACACAAGGAACACCCCCAATAAGACGCAAAGGAAAGCCAACAGGTTAATGCCGGAGACCGACTATCGGAATCTTGTCAACAGCATAAGACGACGGAAGAGAGCGCAAAGCGAGACATTGCTAATCACGAAGACTACCGGCAGCGAGCGCGCACCTTAGCTCTTTGTTGTACACCGCATCAGCAGACACGAGCGCGTCAACACTCAACCCCGAAACGTCCTTCATCAGACCCTCCTGCTCCCACGGCGGCATAAGGCCCTCCGCCAAGCTCTCCATGGCTTTCATTCGGTGCTCCCAGCTCCCCACGCCCGCCTCCTCCATATCCGTCGCCGTCGTGCTTCCGTCGTCCACTTCATCCACATCCGACATGTACTCGACTGCCACATGGTCCTCTGCCTTGACTGACGTTGACAGAGCTCCGTTAACGAAATCGTCAGCCTTGATGTTATCCGACTCCGACGATTCATCCAGGTCAGCTTCGAAGGATTCCTCGACGAAAGCGACCGACGGGTCGGGGACGGCTGGCGTGCCGATTTGCGGATCCCACGGGCCGAACTCGCACGCTGGGGGGTTGGAGCTGTTTGGACCGATGCCATTAGCGCGGATGCTCTGTGAACGGCCGCGGTGCGACGAATCTGACGCTCCGGGATACCGGTTCGTGAAAGCGGAGGAAGAAACAACGACGGGAACTTTCGGCGTGAGCCGGAGTGGTTGCGTGGAGTTAGAGGAGAATAGTCTGGCGGTGCTGCATGATTGTGTCAGGCTTAGTGACGAGACGCCTGACGCCGTCGGACACGAGTGAAGAGCCTCCATAACAGGAGGAGCAAACTGTCAGATCTAGGAAGCAAGTGCGTGAAAGACGTTTTTTTTACGACGCGGCGAGAAACTAACGATGTAGCACGTATTTTCAAATCTAAACAACAGTCGGATGGAAGCAGAGTGGAGGTTGAACGGAGGCAGAAAGTTCAGATTTGTGCTTGCGTGCTTCGCCTCAACAAGCCTGTTCTGAGAACTCGAGGTTGGTGAGTGGCGGCTGGCTTGTCTTACTGGCGGCAAATGCCAGATGCAGAAAGCGATGAAACATGCAGGAAAAGCAAGCTGGCTCAGATATCACCAAGGCTCCTTTGCTAGCAGAGTGGATGGGAGGGTCTAGAAGTTGGATTGAACTGAAGCTGCTAGCGCGGGAATTCGGTGGCCAGAATGAGGATGGAAATGAGGCTGCAAGCAGGCTCGAGCAGCGCTTTTTGGGTTGACTGAGTGGGGGTGGTGGGGGGACACCCTCGAGAACAACGCGAAGCGCGACAGAAACAAGGTCAGGTTCGTCGCCTCTTCCAAACCACGTGGTTTGGGAAAGTTTTTTTTTTTTGTTGACTTATACACCGAACAGGCAAGTGTACAAAATCAAGAACAGTCGTAACTGTGCTTGGAGGCTAGGTGGTACCCCGCCTCAGTGTGTCTGCCCTGGCCTGATGCCGCCCCTTCCCTGTCGTGTCCATGTGGCCGCGAAACC
The DNA here is from genome assembly GCA_947471745.1 of Closterium sp. Naga37s-1. Taxonomy (NCBI): domain Eukaryota; kingdom Viridiplantae; phylum Streptophyta; class Zygnematophyceae; order Desmidiales; family Closteriaceae; genus Closterium; species Closterium sp. Naga37s-1. The sequence goes on along the minus strand of CANJKZ010000223.1, from coordinate 595,037 downwards.
GGCCTTCCATGTCCATTTCTTGGCAATGCTGTCCCTGATGCGATCCAAAAGTTTCAACTCCTGGGGTGGCCCCCCTCCACGTGTCATCTTCTGCCCGGTTGTTTTGTCCCTCTGCAGCTTTTCCCCCGTGCGTTTCATGAAGATCCTCGCATGCAGCCGGAAAGCTGCCTCTATTCTCCACAGAACCCGCCGCAACCTGAACCTCTGGTCCCGAAATGCTGACTCGCACCTTTCGACCCACAGCTGATGGATGGTGATGGCAGTCAATGTTGCTTCTGGAAATGCTGAGCTGGACGCCGCACGCTTGAAAAGGAGGTCCCCCAGCGAAGAGATTGTGCGCCCAGGATTGATCATCCGCAGAGCCGTTCTTAGAGCCCCAACCACAGGCTGAATTGTCGGGCACTCGAAAAGGCAATGCTCTATCGTCTCCTCCTCCGAACAATAAGGACACTTCGGCTTCGAGCTGAGAAAAGCCAGTCTTTCCCCCACCTGAAGGTTAAAATTGTGTACCCTAATTAAAACATCACGAGGGCGACTAGGCGTGGCGAGCGAGTCCCGAATCTTTGACACCCGCTTCCAGTCAATTGCCCCCCCCCCACCGGTCGGCCCACTTCTCCCTCCTTCGCGCCGAGTACCCCCGCTTCCTCCAGGCTAACCGCAGTTGCTTAAGCGGGGCGATCTGGCCGAGGTGAAAAATAGAGGAGCGGAGTAGTTTTGCCCTTGGAACCTCCGCAACGTTGTTCCGCCCATCTGCTCCCTGGTTCCCATCCGCTGCAGCCAGCAGGGTATCTCTCCAATTTTCAGGCGCTGCTGCCAGGCCTTTCAGAGCCAGCCGAGCATGCCCCACCCCTCCCAACTCTCTTGCTAGGGTTTCTTCACTTTTGACCACCATGCCTCCGATTGCCGCTGGCTCCACCAAGTCTCCCAGCCGCGTCTCCCACAGCCCTTTAGCAGCTTGTTGCCCTCCTACCGGCGTTCTCCCGTTGAGCAGAATCCCTTTGTTGAAAACGAGCCGCTCCGCCGCTACCTCACCAGCAGTTAAGGGAGTGCTGGCTGATGCCAACGGCGACGACATGAAACACTCACACGTTTGCTTCCAACGGACACTCCCCCCAACCCAGTGTTTTAACAGCTTCTCGTGAGACAAAAAGGTGTCCAGACCCAGCGGCAACCCCGCCGCCGCGAGCATCATGTCGCGTTTGAAGTCCATCGTCTCCGTGAGCAGGAGACCAATCCGTCTGGCAGCCAGGCAGGCGAGCAGAATGCCGGGGTCCCTTACACCAATTCCTCCCTCCCTTCTTTCTGCGAAAATCGTGTCCTTTCCCCACAGGATGAAACATCCCTCCGCCGACGCCTTATTCCCCGAGAGGAAATTATGGATCAGCTTCGTGATCCTGTTCCAGACTTCCTCCGGGGGCGGGTAGACCTGGGCCTGAAAAACCACCACCGGCGTGATGTAACCATTGATGACAACCGCCCTGGCCGTGATCGTGAGGAATTTCAGCTCCCACTTCGCTAGCTCCCCCAGTAATCGTGTCAGTGTTTTGTCCCACGTTGGTTTGCAGTTGCCTGAAGCTGCAATCCACACCCCAAGCAATCTTTCCGCCTCATCTGCGCCGGCCCACTTGAAGCCATCCGGCCTCCAAGGGCGACTGCCCAGGTTCCTCCCCAGCGGCATGACAACAGATTTCTCCTTGTTCGTGGCCAGACCCGAGATGTTCTCAAAATATCCCAGCAGCTTCCCCGCTTCGGCTATCTGCTCCCTTCCTTGCAGCAGGAGTGTGGTGTCGTCCGCATAGCCCAGGTACGGCAGTCTCCACCCCGAATCACTGACGATGCCGAGCTGTCTCTTCGCCGCTTCTTGCGCCAAGGGCTCCACCGCGCAAATAAAGAGGTACGGAGCAAGAGGACAGCCCTGCCGCACCCCGGATACCACTTCCAACGCATCCGATTTCCAGCCGTTGATTAACAACCTCGTTCTTGTTTCCTTGTGCAGGCCCTTCACCCATCCCACAAAGCGCGGAGGGAACCCCATCTTCTCCAAGGTTTCGAAGAGGAAACTGCGCGAGACCGAGTCGAAAGCTTTTTGGAAGTCCACAAGTAACAAGAACCAGTCCTTGTTCCCCTTGTTCGCCGCATCAATGATGTCCGCCACCAAACTGACCGCATCCGACAGCCTTCTACCCGGGATGAACCCGTACTGCTCCTTGGAGATAACCCAGTGCAGCACCTTCTTCATCCTGTCCGCCACCACCCTCGCCAGAACCTTATACGTGAAATTGAGCAGCGTGATGGGCCGGTAGTTGTTTAAACTGTCCTTGTCCCCCTTTTTGTGCAATAAGATCGTAACCGCCTCTTTGGTGCTGGCAGGAAGCGAGGCGGAGGCAGAGAAGGAGCGCGCCAGCCCCATGAAGCCCTCCCCCAGTACATCCCAGTGCTGCTCGAAAAGCTCCTTCGGGATACCGTCAACATCTGGCGACTTCCCACAAGCCAGTTTTTTGAAAGCCTCTTTCACCTCCAACTCCGACCAATCCTGAGACAGTCCGTCCGCATCCTCTGCTGACAACCTGCGGTCAGGTGACCAGCTCGACCGGTGAGTACCGGTGAGTCCTCCTATCCGCTCCGAATAAGCCGTCAAAAAATTTTGCCGCTGCGTCAAGGATGCCTTGTCTGTCACTAACCGTTGCACCGTTGACTTTGAGCTCCTCTATCCTGGTACGCTGCTTCCTGGCCTTCACTTTTGCAGAGAGATGCTTCGAAGCCACTTCCCCTTTAAGTTCCACTCCGTAGCCCGCCATCAGGTGCAATCTGTCACGGCGAGAGGACTGATACTCCCTCAGCTGTCCTTCCCGCACCCTCAGAAGATCACGCGTCCTCGCACATCCAGGCGCTCCCAGCAACGCCTGCTTCAGGGTCGCCACCGTTGCCGATAAGCGACGCATCGTCGCCTTGACCCGCTTGCTCTCCTCCTTGGCGTAAGCTCGAAGCCCCGCGTTCAGCCTCGCCAGCAACAAGACATAATCCCCTCCTGATTGCGACGCGGCCGCTTCCACCACCTTCCGCACCCCTGGTCTGTTGAGTAAGTGGATGGGAAAACTCCAGACCCCGGGACCCAGCTTCGCATTGTTGCTGCAGCGGAGAGCAACTCGAATGGCGAACCCGTGATCCGAGATCGGATCTTCCGGGGAGGTATGTGCCGCGGAAACAAGACTAGACAGCAGTGACTACGAGACGAGGGCTCGGTCGATCCGTGTGCTGGCCTGCTTCGCCGCCGACAAAAAGGTATACTCTCTCTTGCTAGGGTGAAGGGTGCGGAAGGCGTCTGAGAGTTGGAAAGCGCCACACCTACTGACTAGTCTAGCGTTACCGGCCACCGAGCCAGCTCTTGACGTCTTGTCTAAGAATGGGTCCTCTATCATGTTTAGATCTCCTATGATGAGGAGGTGACTACCCGTTCTGACCTGATCTACCACCGGCCCTACCACGTCCCTAATAAAGATGACATGAGCGGCTGGAGATGCTGGGAAGTAAGTTGCTACGAGGGTGACCTCTAGACCTTTGCCTACTACCTCCGTCCGAATGAGCCTGCCAGATGGGTGAGACAGCGTGTTTCTAAACTGTATGCCGGGGTCCCAAGAGATGACCGCAACTCCACCGGCCCTCTCCTGCGGCGTGCTAGCTACTACTGTGGCGTTCCGTAAAGAGCCCCAGTACGGGTGGTTTCCTGCTAATCTAGTGTCTGTGAGGATATTAACGTCTGCCACTTCCCTTGTCCATGCAGTAACCCAAGATTGCTTCGTGAAGCCACCGAGCCCATTCACGTTGAGGCCGGCGAAAGATAATACATTTCTGTTACTCATTGGACCACTCCTTGGCAGCCCCTATTCATCCACAGGCTGAGGGTTACGACAATGCCAACTACCATAAGACCTACTGCTGCCGCTGCTGACCCAACTGCTAAAGACCGTAATCCTTCTTGAGCAGGGCAAGTATGGCTTTCTCGAGAGAGACGCGTGTTGCAGTTCCCAGCTTCTCCAGCTGAAGCAGGTGATTTGCAGACTCGACATGCTCCGCCGCCGTCATGAAGGATTTCCCTTTTGCCTTCCCACAGCCCGTCTGCGTACAGATCCACTCCTCCCGGTTGCAACCCGTGGAAATCAAAGCGATCGCAGGATCCTGGGGGATAGGCGTGACCAGCGGAGAGGTGCGCAGAGAGGCAGCTGCCACAGCGGATCCGAGCAATAGTAAGATCAGCTGGCACAATAAGAGGTAAAAGCGGAAGTGAGCTTTGAAGATGCGGGTTAATCACACAGTTACCATTAATACTATGCACCCTCCCCAGAGTAAGGTGCCACTTCCCTATGTTGTTCTGCCTCTCCGTAACGAACATATCATGATTTGACTCATAATGATGTCCTCCGCAGAGAGAGCAGGACAGCAAGGGGTAGTGGACCAGGATCTTCCTTCCGCCGTCCACAGGGATGTTCACCACCTGTCTCCATTTGTGTCCATCTCCCGGATGCGGAATAACCAGACCCTTAACTGTCTCAGTGTCAGCTCCCGTCACAGGATGCAGGACGCGATGGAAGTGCTTCCCTTCCAGGAACGGTGGCTGCTGGCGGATCTTCAACTTGTAGCGAGACAGCAAATCCTTCAGCAGATCAGGAGAAATGTTAGCAGGTACATTTTTGAAAACAACCTCAATAGCCAGCGGGTTAAGCGATTTCTCCCTGAGGAAACCAGAGTCCTCTGTGTGCTGCCAGTAGCATTTGACAGTGTTGCCTGAACCGTTCGCCTTCCGATAGTCCACTTCCTTCTGACGGACGATGTTAATGTCGGCCTCATGCAGGAGCGAAATCTGGAGGCGACAGAACTTCGTCTTCGCGACGAAAGCAGGAAGCAGCGTTTGAACCGACGCGGTCGCAGAGCTTTCCGGTGAGATGTCCTTTGACCACACCCTCTTCAGAAGAGTCTTAACTGCCGCGATAACTGAACCCATCTCTAGCTGCAGGATGAAGGGAACCAACAGGATCGCGGTAAAACGAAGACGAGATAGAACTTCCTGCTTCACATCAAGCTCAAGCTCATCGTCGGGATCATCATCAAGAAGGTCACCGGTAAGCAGAGAAGCCTTCTCAGCAACCGAGAGTCCTGAACTTCCAGCCTCTGGAGCCGCTTGCTTGCCATTGTCGACATTCTCATGATTCTTCATTGGTGACTTGTCAGGCGCAGAAAGATCCGTGGAGTCACCATTCTCCAGGCCATTGTCAACTGGGAGCTTGGTAGCCTTGGATCCTTTAGGCGGCATGCTGTGATGATGATAAAGCAGCAGCGTAGCGTTGATAGCAGTGATGCTAGGAAACTGATGAGCTGCCTGACTGAACAGCAACCGCTTAAGTAGATCCTTGTTAGCCCAGATCCATTTTCCAGGATGATGGTGTAACACCTTAGAAACATTCTCGAGAAGCGCTTCGTCAAAAGTGTTAATAGTATGACCATTGAGATCCCAAGCCTGAACACTTGACTGGAAAAGCGTTATAGAAGGAAATCCGAGACCGATAATAGCCGCGATGTTATCAGGAACTGCCAGTTCAGCACCGAGATTAGCCATTGAAACAGGAGGTGCAATGTCCGTTGGATGGACACAAAAGTGGTAACTCCTGAATGCTTGAGTCATGGCGATGCTTTTTGGTAACAGTGTCGTTGTTAACTGATAAGTCGGCTTCACGAAATGCAGGATTCCGATACACGTAAGTCAGCCATGGCGGAGAGTTCAAGGCTAGCATTGCTTTCCGACTTTTCGACAGCCGATATCACACTATTGTGGTTTGGGAAAGTGCTTCGGCGCCCTCGATTTCTGCTTTAGCAACTTTCGACAAGTCAAACCCAAGGCTACAAGTGCCACTTGGCGTGTCTGCCAGCGCATCAGGGGAGAAATCTGGCCGCCGCCAATCTGAGAGGTGGGACTCGCGGCGCGTTTTGGCGGAGGTCTATTCGCCGTGGAACTACCTTGAATTGTGGCAGATCTGCGTGTCGCTCCGTCACCCACATGCCGGAAACCCTCAACCCGCCGAGGCTGGGAAATCTGATTGGGGGACCCGACGACAGCTCAGCAGGGGTCACATGCGCCGAACGAGTTTACTGAAACCAGACCAAAAATCTTCTGAGGCCCGGTAGGCAAATGCTCGAAGCCAACAGAGGCTCGGACGGAACATATCTCCGTCACAGTAAATATGGGGTGACGTTTGTCGTCCAACCAGAAGAAAGATGTCAGATGAAGGTACCAGCTAGCACCGTTTGTCGACTGAGCGTTGGATTTGACCACGTTTCATTACTGTTCGTAGCTGTATATCTCAACAATGAGAGATCAGTGTGTGGTTCATCAAGGTTGGACAATCATAAGAAATGGTTAGGTACGGTTCTTATAGATTACACTGACAAACGTCGCGTCGGAAAGCACACCTAACTTAGTTTTCCGATCATAAAAGGTGCAAGTACAACAGCCGAGAACTGCATTTTGGTGGCGATTGGTTGCTTTTTGCTACTGCTCGCCTCGCCATGATCCCTCTTTGTAGCACTCCACAGAAACCGAGTGCCTGCAGCACACTTAATCTATCATCTGATTGCTCCGAGTTCACAAGAGCAGCAGGAGGCGCTAGCAGCAGCAACTCTACATTATCTCAGAGGAATCTTAGTGTGACGAGTCGATTCAGAATCGCCCGCGTGGGGGCCATTGTTCCGGTTGGAATTTTGCGTAAAGGGAAGAGCGGCGTCACGTGGAGTGATTCAGTGGTAACGGCCAGCGGGGATCGGACTGGATTTAACGCTCAGCAGGGTCAGATTAAGGAGTATCGAGGAAGATGCTGTGCACAACCAGCGAAAGGAGTGAGTCCCACAGATTATGCCACGTAATTTTAGAAGCCGCCGTTATGTAGCTCCAGGATATCGCTTTCCACTTGTCTCATTTGTTTGCGCGTAAACCCTGAATTCTTCAAACCCTTTTCGTGCCATTTGTTATGCACAACGTTGTTTGATCATATTCTGTCGCGTGTCTGCCTTTTTGCTTCCCCAACGGGTCTCCTGTTACTCGTTCACCCTTGCCAACTTGCACTTTACATATCAGGTTTCCAGGCAAATCGGTTGGACAAGGTATCGCCACGTGGACTACACCGAGTGGAATGCTGACGATGCGTACGCCACGGAGGCGACCGACGTGGAGGGGGAGGCGAGGGAAGGCCCTGGGGTTGGCGAAGAGCGAGTGCTGCAGCGTCTGGTGGAGAGGTGAGGCGTCGCCAGGGGTGAGAATGCCAGGAGTGAGGGTGTCAGGAATGAGGCAGGAGGGGATTTTTCCTGTCACTATTACTTTCCACATTCTCTCCCCCGTTCCCCACTTCTCGTCCCCCATCCTCCTTCCCTCCCTGTCCCTTTCCTCCCCAAACCCGCTAACCCCCAACCCCCTATGCCAGGCTGGAAAGCACTCCCCTGACCGCCTCCCCGCGCCACGTGTCCAGGGCAGTGCGCAGCGCGGGGGTGCGCCTCTCGTAACCCCGAGTTACAGCTCAGCTCACTATTGTCAGATGCCCCACCTACGATGCTGCCTTTTTTCCATCACTAATTCTTTCCAGTCTATCTCCCCTCTTCTCCTCCCTCTCCCACTTCTTTCCCTCTCCCATTCCCACCCCCCCTATGCCAGGCTGGAAAGCACTCCCCTGACCGCCTCCCCGCGCCACGTGTCCAGAGCAGTGCGCAGCGCGGGGGTGCGCCTCTCCGCCCGCCGTGTGGCGTTGGCAGCGCGGCTGCTCGCCAGCAGAGGCAGCTGGCGCAGGGCGCTGCTGCTCGTGCACTGGGCCGCTCGCCGCGACCAATCACGCGTTGACAGGTCAGACTAATGGCGGAGATATCAGTCAAGCTGACAGGTCCCCTCAGGTTCGGCTTCCCTGGCCATGCCTTCCTGGCCATGCCTTCCTGGCCATGCCTTCCTGGCCGTGCCTTCCTGGGCGTGCCTTTGTTGCTCGTTTCTGTTCAACTGCTCCCCGCACCTGCTTCTCGTTCATTCTCGGATTCTTGTCTCTTGAATCTTCTGGATCACCTACCCCTTCTCCTGTCTCCTTCCCCCCTACGTCCCCCCCTGCTGCAGGAAGGTGCTGACGTCGCTCATCGCTGCACTGGGCTGGCGCTACCCCGATGCAGTGCTGCAAGCCATGCGACTCATGATGGTACGTGTTGTGCGGTGATGTGCGGTGGGGTGCGGTGCTGCTGCTGTAAGCCATACGACATTAAGGCGCCTGCTGTGCAGTGCTGTGTGGTGCAGTGCAGTTCTGTGCTGTGTTGCAACTTGCAATCCGTGTACCTAATGATGATGCGTGCCTGCATGCTTGTTGATTCTCATGTTCCCCACTCCTTCTCCGTCCTACAACCCCTTCTCAAACCCCCTACTCTCCTAACCTCTGATCTCCCTTGTCATCCACCGCCTCCTCTCCCTCTCTGCTCTCCACCAGTCGCAACCCTCCACGTGGCCTGACCTCCCAGCCTACAGAGCAGCAGCAGTGGCGCTAGGAAGGGCGGGGTATTTACAGGAGCTGCTGCAGGTGGGCGGAGAGAGGATGGGCATGGGGAATGTTGATTCCAGTCTCGTACACCTGAAATCTTAAACCCTTCAGCTATGTTCAGTTCAGTTCAGTTCAGTGCAGTTCAGTGCAGTTGTCTCTGCTTTCAGCCGTCAATTCTCATTGTTCCTTTCCTGTTGAGAGGAGGCTCTTTAGTTCACAGTAGTTTCGTCTCTCCGCTGTTTCAAGCTCAGACGAACAAAAGACTTACTCTGACCCATGTCTGCTGGCCCCTCTCTTCCCTTCTCGCCCCCATGTGAGGAGCAGAGCAGCTGATGCAGGATCTCAGGGAGGGCCCCACCCGCACCAACCGCACTGCACCACTTGAAACAGATGGCAGAGGCGCTGGCACTGGCGCTGGCGCTGGTGCTGCCAGTGAGGCTAGCAGCACAAGCAGCAGCGGCTCCAAGTCGGGTGCAGCAGGGAGCAGCTGGCTGGCGCCAGACGTGGTGGTGTACAACGCTGTGAGTGCTGCTGCCCCTCGTGAACCCCATCCACCGCCCCTGGTAGGTACCGCCTTACCACCCACTCCCCCCTAAGTCGGGTGCAGCAGGCTGCTGCTGGCTGGCGCCAGACGTGGTGGTGTACAACGCTGTGAGTGCTGCTGCTGTGCTGCCCCTCATAAACCTCATCTACCGCCCCTATTAGGTACCCCCTACCCTCAAGCACCCACTCCCTTCAGTTCGGGTGCAGGGGGCAGCAGCTGGCTGGGTCCAGATGTGGTGGTGTGGTGTACAACGCTGTGAGTGTTGCACCCGCTCCTCTCTAAGCTGGATATCTGAACGCAGTACTAAGGCAGCAATTTTGATCTTGTTTTTGCCACACAACTCGGCGTAAATCCACTAGAGAGAGCTCAAAGTCTGTGCGTCCTCCTCAGCCCTTTCCCATCCCCTCTCCTCTCTCCGCCACACTCTCCCCATGCCCGCAGGTCCTGAATGCGTGTGGAGCGAAGAGGCAGTGGAAGGGCGTGCAGTGGGTGCTGCAGCAGATGCGCTGCGCAGTGAGGGGGTACCTCCCGACGCAGCCGCCTCTCGCTCCTGAGGAAGCCACCTTTAGGCTGGCCATCCAAGCCCTGTCGCTGTGCACTTTCCCCACTCCCCTCCGCTCTCCCCATGCCCGCAGGTCCTGAATGCGTGTGGCGCCAAGCGGCAGTGGAAGGGCGTGCAGTGGGTGCTGCAGCAGATGCGCGGCGAGGGGGTCGCTCCTGATGCAGCCACGTTTGGGCTGGCCATCCAAGCCCTGTCGCTGTGCAATCAGACGCACCTGGCACTGCAGCTGCTCGCTGATATGGAGGCTGCTGGCTTCCCTCCCACCGTCCAAACCTACCGAGGTAATTGTCAGACTTACCACCCAGACTTTGGTGGCGAGTCGAAGCATAACTTGGGTGCTGGCAGCAGCAGTGATGAAGATGTGTTGAAGAAACCCCCTCAGACCCGGTGACGGGGACAACTGAGAATGAGAACATCTCCTTTTGAGTCGACTCAAGAGTCACCTCTTTTGAGTCGACTCAAAAGGCAGCAGCAGCAGTGATGAAGATGCGTTGAAAGTCCCCCTCAGACCCAATGATGGGGACAACTGAGAATGAGAACAACTCCTTTTGAGTCGACTCAAAAGTCACCTCTTTTGAGTCGACTCAAAAGTCAGCAGCAGCAGTGATGAAGATGCGCTGAAGGTCCCCCTCAGACCCAATGATGGGGACAACTGAGAATGAGAACAACTCCTTTTGAGTCGACTCAAAAGGCAGCAGCAGCAATGATGAAGAAGCGTTGAAGGTGCCCCTCAGACCCGGTGACGGGGACAACTGAGAATGAGAACATCTCCGTTCTGCGCCTCTCTTCCCCGTCACTCCCTTGACAGACCTGGTGCGAGTGCTGGCGGCCGCAGGGAGGGTGGAGGAGGCAGAAGCGGCAGTGAGGGAGATGCAGGAGCGAGGGATGGAGGGCAACGCAGGGGTGTTCCACGCCCTCGCCTGTGCTCTCTGCTCCGCTGGGCGGTGGCAGGATGCTGTTGCTCTGGTGAGTTTGAAACCTTTCCAGCTCATTCGTGACGCTGTGTTTCGCTACATCCACCAATTACAGTAGCTGGCTAATCTGGGTTTTATGGCTATTCCGTATGATATGGGCAGGTGGAAAAGATTTCTCGGGCCGAGGATGCGCAGCCGGCAGTGGTGACGTGGACAGGCCTGATTCGTGCATGCGAGCGAAGCAACCGATTGGCCGACGCGGCCCAGGTGTTTCTCAAGATGCAGAAGCAGGGGTGCACACCCAACATCACCACGTGCAACATCATGATCACCGTTTTTGCCCGCACGGGCAGGTTTGCTGCTGTGGAGGAAATTTACGCAGCTGCCCGGTCGGGTGGCAAGCCGATAATCACGGGCAGGAAGAGGTGGATGAGCAAAGGGGAGAGGCAGGAGGCTAGGATGCAGCGGTTGGTGGCTAATAACAGGAGCAGGAGGAGGCTGATACGAGCAGGGAAATTGGAGAGAGGAGGAAAGGTGGGCGAGGGAGCATATGCGGTTGGGGTTGGGGAAGCAGGGGAAGAGGAAAGAGAGGGGAGAACACGAGAGGAGGAAGAAGAGGAAGAGGATGTGGAGGAGGAGGGCGAAGTGGAGGCCGTTGGGGAGGTGATGACAAGCGTTGGGGAGATCAGCAAGTGTGGGGAGAATGAGGAGCAAAACAGGGAGGAGAGCGGGAAAGAGGAGAGGGACGAGGGCAACGAGGTTGAGAAGGTGTGGTTCGGGAGGAGGCGGGAGGATCCTCCACTGGTGCCCAATGGCCACACGTTCGTAGCCATGCTGGGAGCGTGTGTGCGGTGCCGGCAGTGGCAGGCCGTGAGGCAGGTGGCAAGAGACATGCAGCGGGCGGGGTGGCCCCTGCAGGTGCGGCAGCACGGGTGGGTGGTGGACGCGCTTCTCAAGGGCAAACAGGCAGTCATTGCTGACGAGCTGCTGCTTGCCATGCGCGGGGGGTCGCAGTCACATGTGGACCCACACCTCGATAGGGTGACAGCTGAGGGGGCTTCTGGGCTTGCTAACAACCAGCAGGACCCCGGTTGTGCAATGAGTGAGGATTCAGGAGGTGTGGGCAGGGAGGGGAGTCAACGCATGGTTGAGAGTGAGGGTGGGGATGAGAGTCCTTCTGGGGCAGGTGAGAGCATGAGCGAGGAGGAGCAGAGGAGGGCAGCGGCACAGCAGCAGCTTGAGTTGCTGTCGGCACTAACTGGTGCAAGCAGCAGAGGAGACGGGAGGAGCAGACAGGGGATTTCAGACGACAGCGGTGAAGACAGCAGCCGCAGGAGAAGCAGCAGTGCTGACATTCCCAGCAGCACCAGCACCATTGACAACACGAGCACCAGCACAGACAGCAGCAGCAGCAGCACGACTGACAAGGACAGCAGCAGTGGCGAGCTGAGCCCTGTGTTGCTGAGGGTGCGCGAGCTGCTAGAGTCCCATGCGCCACTGGATGGCTTTGCGTGGCGCTATGCAGTGGCATCGGTGAGCGGCGGTCTGACGGGGGCAGGGGTGGAGGAGACTGTGGGAGTGATGGACGCCTGGGGGAGGGCTGTGGAGGGGAGAGGTTTGGAGGGGATGGGTTTGGAAGGCGGGATGGTAAACGGGGAGGTGGTAAGTGGAGGAGGCAGATCTGGGATTGCCGCAGGTGCTGATTCAGCATTTGTGGAGTCAGGGTTTGCTGAGTCATCAGGCGTTGAATCAGCCAGGTTACAGGGAGAGCCAACAGAGAGGGATTCTGTTGGTGCTGCTGCTGCTGTTGCAAGTGGTGTTGCTAATGCTGCTGGTGCTACTGGTGACGCTGGTGCTGCTGGCAGTGCTGCATCTCCTGCTTCCCTTGAAGCCTACCCTGCATCCTCTCCTGCGGTGGACCCTGGTGTGCTGGCCGACCTTGTAAGGGGGCTGCTTATAGGGGGGAAGACGGAGGAGGTTCGAGTGGCGTTGCGATTGGTCGACCGGATGGAGAAGGAAGGGTGGGTGGCAGACGCCGGCATATACACCAGCCTGCTGCACCGGACCGTCAGGCTGGGGATGGGAGCTGAGGCTCGGGAGGTGCTGGCTCGGGCCGAGGCAGCAGGTGTGAAGGTTGAGTACGATGAGCTGGAATTGAGTGACTCTGTAGGGGGTACGGCTAGGGAGGGGGGAGAGAGAGTGGGAAGAGGATGGCAAAGAGGGGAGGGAGATCGGGTGGACGAGCCATCTGCTTGGGACATTTTGAAAGTATGGAGGAAGGAGCTGGAATGAGAAACAACAATAACGCATTTCCTGAATTAGCAATAACCCTGGCTGAAATTTTAGCTTCATAGGATGCTCACCGGCTGGTTGGGGAAACAATATCATAGTATAGCAATTGTTACAAGTTACTTCCGAGTTACTAAGATCAGTAAATGTTACCATCTGACTTTCGCGAAGCGTTTTTCCGTCGCCTTGCATCCCTGCCACTCGCCTGACGGACTTCAGGCTTTAGTTTCTAAAGCTCACTAATGTCAGTCTTACATCTCTTGCTCGCCTCGCGCTCCGCCGCAGCTCCACCGACCTCGAAACGTGTCACACGCGGACGGCTCACAGATAGACGGCCACGTAGGGGTTTTTAACAGCCACGTAGCGGTTTTGACGGCCACGTAGCGGCTTTGACGGCCACGTAGCGGTTTCCTTCGTCTTTCCGTCAAGCATTGAGACGTCTCAAAGCGACCATCACAGAGGACAGTTATGTAGCGAATTAGGAGGGTTCCTCCTCGCTTTCCGTCGAGTAGGTTAGCTTGGGTCGACGTCTATTAGAAGGTGAAATAGAACGACAACATTGTTTCGGTATCTTACTGTTTCGGCGTGACGTTGATTGCGGCTTTCCGTCGAAGCCATGGCTGCCTCAGAATTCGAGATTTGTGATAACTGGTAAAGTCTAGGCCCTCGTTTTCTCCGGGTGCGTCGCGCACACTCGGTATTTTAATCCGTGTCGTACAGTGTAATCTAGTTCCATGAGGTCTCATAGAATGAGTTTTTTCAACTGTGTCATTCCTGGTCGTCCCTGCGTGTCGTCCACGTATGTTTTTTAGGCGCCTCAAAAAATGTTTCATGAGGTCTCATAATGGACTGTTCAACCATGTATTCCTGCTCGTCCCTACGTGTCGTCCATGTCGCCAACCCCATTCCCGTCCCTTCCCATCCCGTCGCTTCCATTCCGTTCCTCAGCGCTCGTCCCATCCCCGTCGCCAACCTACCGCTGCACGCGGCGCACTGCGAGACGCGCCTCGTGCGCTGTGACGGGTGCGATGAGATGGTGGCCTCTGCCGCCATGGACCAACATATTGCAGCCGTGCACGCCCCTGTGAGTGCTGCTGGCACTTTGCGGGTGGGTTGTGACACTTTGTGTGCGGTGCAATGGGGTGCGATGAGATGGTGGCCTCTGCCGCCATGGACCAACATATTGCAGCCGTGCACGCCCCTGTGAGTGCTGCTGGCACTTTGCAGGTGGGTTGTGACACTTTGTGTGCGGTGCAATGGGGTGTGACGAGATGGTGGCCGTTGCCGCCATGGATCAACACATATCAGCCGTGCACGCCCCTGTAAGTGCTGACAGCACCGCTCCAGTGAGTAGCGGCATGGCACTTTGTGCTTAAGTAGACGGGTGCGATGAGATGGTGGCCACTGCCGCCATGGACCAACACGTGGCAGCTGTGCACGCCCCAGTGAGCACCGGCACGGGTGGGTTGTGACACATTGTGTGCGGTGCAATGGGGTGCAACGAGATGGTGGCCACTGCCGCCATGGATCAACATATATTAGCCGTGCACGCTCCTGTAAGTACGGGCAGAACCGCTCAGGCTGGTAGCGGCCCCTTTGTGCTTGACGAGATGGTGGCCAGGCCACTGCCGCCATGGACCAACACGTGGCAGCCGTGCACGCTCCTGTAAGTACGGGCATGTTGGGTCCAAGTTGACAGTTGCAATGAGATGGTGGTCACTGCACCCCATGCACCCATGCACGCACCCATCGTTATCTTGACCCATCTTCCCCATTCCTCCACCTTCCCCACCACCTCTTCCTCAGGCGCCCTGCGCCCTGTGTGGAGAGCCCATTGAGCGGCAGCTTCTACCAGAGCACGAGGCATCAGCTGGCCTTGTCAAAAGGGCCTGTCAGTTCTCTCTCATTTTCCCTCTTCCCTGTACCCCCCCCCCCCCCCTCACCCTTCCTCTTCCTCAGGCGCCCTGCTCCCTGTGTGGAGAGCCCATGGAGCGGCGGCTACTGCCAGAGCACGAGTCGTCAGCATGCCCCCTGCGCTCCCTGATATGCCCCTACTGTGACCTCCCTGTCACCGCCATGGACCTCCAATCTCACGCTGTAAGGATATTCTTGTTGAGTCGACGATAGAGGCATGCTTCTTGCCTCCTGCGCCTTGCGCTCTGCCTGCCCCCTGCGCTCCCTGATATGCCCCTACTGTGACCTCCCTGTCGCCGCCATGGACCTCCAATCTCACGCTGTAAGACGACGTGTGCCCATCGCTCCATGCTGCCGCTCCCAGCGCCGGCAGATCAGGTATATCTCACAGCGCTCCCATATGTTTCTATGCACATACACACTCTCCCTCTTCCCACTGTTCACGGGACGTGTGTCGGAGCCGCATGGACTGGTGTGACGTGTGGTGAAAGTACTCACCAGGCTGTTTTTTCAGTCGACTCAGAAGTCACGTTTTGAGTAGACTAAAAAGATATCACAGGATCTTTTGAGGCGCCTCAAAAACAGAATTATGCCGCCATTCCCCCATGAGGAGACTTTTGAGTCGACTCAAAAGTGGCATGTGCAGGAAGTGCACCGGTTGCCCCACTTCACAGTTACCCTTTTCACATCGCTTCCGTGTGTGTCTCCTCGTACACACTCTCGCCGCCTTCCCATCTCTCCCCTGCAGGACGTGTGTGGCAGCCATACGGACCTGTGTGACATGCGCAGCGAGTACACCGGCTTGTATCACATCAACTTACATGCATTGCATTGGACATTTTGAGACGTCTCAAAACAACACTTTTGTCACCCAGCTTGTATCATATCAACTTACATGCATTGCATTGCACATGCTCTCTCTCGCTCCCCTGCAGGACGTGTGTGGCAGCCGTACAGACCCGTGTGACATCTGCAGCAAGTACGTGCGAAAGAGAGAGCAAGCAGCCCACCAGCAGCAGCACCTCTTGCAACCATCACTCCATGCTGCCACTCCCAGAACCAGCAGAGATGCTGCCGGCACTGGTTCATCTCACCGCACTCGAGAGGCTCGCAATGTTCCGAATGGTGGTGGTGCTAGTGGTGATAGTGGTGGTGGTGGTGGTGGTGGGGGGTCTGGGGGGATCGGAAGGTACTGGCAGCTGCTTGTGCCTGTAGGGTTTGTGGTGGTGGGTGTGGCTTTGGCACTGGGTGTACGGAAGAGAAACAAACTGTAGGGAAACATTTGGTGCCAGGGTTTGTTATGTACGAATAGATATGTTTATAGCGGATGTGTCAATGTGTGTAGTCGGACAGTAATTGTTGAAGCTGGCTATTGCTGAACTATCTTTTCACAAACGAGCTCATCAGCACATACAGAAATATCATGCACCATATTCGCGTTACAATTGCCGACGTGTTCGCGAACAGAAATTGCCTCATATCGCGTATATTCCAGTTTCCATCTTCCTTCCTTGGCCATGTGGCCGCATCAACACATCACGACAATTTTCAGGTGCATCTCTCCGTGTTTTACGGCGGTGAGAACGCCTTTTAGGTTCTACTACCTGTCAGTTTCTGTACAGGAGTCAACGAGTCAAAAGAGTCAACGGCCATCCGCCATGGACACGGTTTCGCGGCAGTCGCTTTCATTGACGCAATGCGCAGCGCACATTCCGCGCCGAGCGTTGCAACCGCTGGCTGCGTTTCGCCGCGACAGCGCACTCTCGGAGTTGTCGCCTGGATTCGCGAAATCGTCGAGTGGTTTCAACTCGTCGCACAGATGTTCGCCGAGTCTGCTGCGACGAAGAGCCTCGCCCGCGTTGAACAGAGTTAGCAGGAACCGCAGGAGCACTGCCAGCAGCCAGGGGATTGTGAAACGCAGCGAAACAGCTGTTCTGGCGAGTATTCACGGTGATAATAACGGTGCCACTGACTACAGTGGAGTAGATACTACGAATGGTGGAAGCGATAATAGGAGTGGCGGCACCAGCGGAAGCAGCAAGGAAACTAACCCCTCCTCCGAACATCTCGCGGCTTCCCCGGCGGTTGGAAACACCCCGGAAGCTTCGTTTCTAGGGCCGGTCGGGGAGATGCTGCAGCGGAACAAGGCGAAGACGGTCGAGTGAGTTCGCGCCTGGTGAGAAGCTTCATGGAACCTTCACAACCTTAAGAAATAGGAAAGTTTTAAGCATCTCCTTTTTCCCCTCATCACTCTCATTTTTGCCACCTCGTGCAGCAGGTACAGTAAATTTCTTTCGTCTCTCAATCGTGTTCTTTCTCCTCTCTCTCTCCGCCAATCAACGGTCCCCAGGGTGCTCGAAAAGCTGCAGTCGTTTGGTGTGGCTGGCGTCCTCTCTTATGGCCTCTTCAATACAGTCTACTACATTTTCGCCTTCCTCTTCGTATTGTGAGTTGAACATATAGCATCCCGCATTCAAATAAGTCCCAAATCTCACGTGCGGTGTCCCTCCCTCCCCCCTATTACTCCTCAACCCCGCCACGTTCCCTCACGCCTCTCCCCTCACTTTCACTCTTTCTTCTTTTGAGTCCAAACTGAAGCCGTCTATACCCCTCCCTTACCGTCCTTGTCACCATCTGCTCCCAATTATCCCTCCACCCCTTCCCCCCCCTCTCTCTCTGTATGTGTCCATGTGCGTGAATGTGCAGTCTCTACGCGGCCCCATCCCCACGAGGCTTGGGCTTCGCAGCAGCAGCAAGGAAGTGAGTGCCTTGCCTAGCAGCCTAACAACAGGCGAGGACCAGCAACAGCACAGGAAAGGGTTTGCCCAACTAAGTATTGCTCTGCGTGGCCCCATCCCCACGAGGCTTGGGCTTCGCTCGCAGCAGCGGCGAAGAAGTGAGTGCTCTGTTGTTGTCTGACCAGGTGCTTTGTGCCCGGCCTAACAGCCTAACAACAGACGAGGACCAAAATGATATTCCATGTGAAAGCGTTGTGTTAGCCTCACAAAATGATATTCCATGTGGCCCCGTCCCCTGTCCCTGCAAAGAAGTGAGTGCTCTGTTTCGAGGGCTGAAATTTATCGAGGGCTGGGAATCATCGAGGGCTGGGAATCATCGAGGGCTGGGAATCATCGAGGGCTGGGAATCATCGAGGGCTGGGAATCATCGAGGGCTGGGAATCATCGAGGGCTGGGAATCATCGAGGGCTGGGAATCATCGAGGGCTGGGAATCATCGAGGGCGTGCAAGGGTGCAACAACATCTATGGTGGGGAGAGAGCAAGGGATTGTTTAGACGATGACCAGCAGCACTACGCGGGGTAGTGTGTGGGTGGGTGGGTTAACGTGTGAGTGGGGGTGAGGTGAAGCATGTGTGTGGGTTAACGTGTGAGTGGGGGTGAGGTGAAGCATGTGTGTGGGTTAACGTGTGAGTGGGGGTGAGGTGAAGCATGTGAGGGATTTCGATTGTCATACGCCATTTGCACCCACCATCCAGCACCTGTTCCACGCCTCTTTCCTCTCCCCTCCACCTCCCCTCTTCCCTCTCCCTTCTTCCTGCTCCCCTCTTCTCTCTCCTCTCTTCCCTCTCCTCTCGTTCCTCCCACCCTTATCTACCCTTCCTCTCCCTCCACAGTTTCCTCAAGGTATTTGCAGTGGTGTGGGCGGCCAGTCAGGTCACCAAGCTCATCCGAATAGTCTATTTGACGCGCTTGAAAAATAGACTCCCCATGTTCCTTTCCCCTCTTTCCCCAACCCTTATCCACCCTTCCTCTCCCTCCTCAGCTTTCTCAAGGTCTTTGCGGTGGTGTGGGCGGGCAGTCAGGTCACCAAGCTTGTGCGCGCAGGCGGGTGAGAAATGAAATACTTGATAGTGCATGATGCTTGATAGTGCTTGATATTGCTTGATATTGCTTGAGAGTGCTAAGAAACAAGAAGCTGACTGGGTGACTTGCTGTGGTGTGGGGGGGCAGTCAGGTTACCAAGCTCGTGCGAGCAGGCGGGTAAGAATTTAGAATGCGAATTTATGATTTGCTGAGTAAACCTAAAATCAGGATGTTGAATTGAGTCATTAGCCATGGTGTGGGTGGGCAGTTAGATTGTTTAAATCGTCCATGCGGGCAGGTGAAATTGAATTTATGCGGGCAGGTGAAATTGAATCTACTGCCAGATCCATCCATCTCTCCATCCATCCATCCCATAACACTGATGCCAGCTCCATGCACTCTGCCCATGCATGCAAATGGCCACCGCTCTGTCCTTCATTGCTCTGCTCCCCTGCTCCAGAACAGTGTTCAGTTCACTCACTGGCGCCTCACTCCATCCCTCAACCCCACCCCTTCCCACAGGGCACTGATGCTAGCGCCCTTCATGGAAAGAGGTATAGCGGCTCTCTCCTCCCCCACGGGCCTGTTCAAGTCCCGAGGCCAGGCTGTGGCAGCCATTGTCACATTCTGCTTTGGTCTCGCTGGGGTGCTCTTTCTTGCAGTCACTGCACTCTGGGCTTGAGGGTTCACCCACCAAACACGCATGCATAGGCGGGCTATTCTACTCTGACCTAATATTGGTCCCTGGTACAGCCTGGTTGGGGTGCGTAGCTGCGTCGTTGAGCAAAAATATCAATAATGAGTCATGGATGTGTCATGACTACACTCCGTTATTTACGTTGCTATACCAGGACCTGTACATTGCCTTTCACTCAAAAGGGAAAACTACGCTTACCATGTATAGACGATTGAATGGGCTGCTCATAACAAGGATAACGCAGTTCAGCTCATTAGTTCAGTCAAACTGCTGATTGTTTGTACATGGAGGTATCGAGTACCTGCTTGCCACACATGGCACACACACCTGGGCGGGGGAGTGGGGTGGAGGGGGGGAGGGGTGCGGCAAGAGGGAGCCGACTCAGACCTGCTACCGCTACATGTGGCCGACGTAACATCAAAACATGCACCATGAATTGATATAGTGGACGGGAGGAGTCAAAGGAGCCATAATATTGCGCGAGAAATTTACATTAAGCAGATTCAATTATTGACGTAGCAATCTAGAAGCGTACCGTGATTGAGAGAAATCATACACGTACCTTTCTTACGAGAGCATAGGTCCCTCCCTCCTGGTGCAGCTGCTGCTTGCAAATAATGCACTTACGGTAACAGATGCTGATAACGAACATGGAATACAATACACCTGCTTACCCTTTTTATATGAGCATAGGTGGCAGTACTTTCCCTCCTGGTGCAGTTGCTGCTTGCAGATGATGCACTTGAAAGATGCTGATGATGCATACGGAGTGTACCTGCTCGTGCGAGGGACCCATGTTTGGGAAGGCCAGGGTGGGAAGGGGAAAGGACTGATGGGATGAGAGCAAGAGGGAGTTGAGAGGTGCATGAACCTACGGTAGAAAGGGAAAAAGGTGGTGGTAATGATTTTCACAAAAAAAAGAGGAAAAGACACATTGGTGCAGCATACCGATGAGGCAGGTGTGATTCTCTGATAATACACATAGAATTGAAATTACTATTATATGTTACTACAAAAAATATGATAATATTACCGATCGGTGTATCCCAATGTACCTTTTCTTCTTGGACAGCAGCTTGTTCTCGTTGATCTTTCTGCCGCCGCTCTCAGTGGTGTTGGACGCCCCCTCCTTCCACTTGTCCGGCACTATCACCTTTGACAGCTTCTTTGCACCTGCCAGCATGGGGAGGAAATCTTAAAACACGTCAGGATTCCTGAGAATAGCGTCTCCATTCAGCTGTCTTCCTGCCGCCACTCTCAGTGGTGTTTGAAGCTCCCTCCTTCCACTTGTCCGGCACAATCACCTTTGACAGCTTCTTCGCACCTGCCGGGCGCCAGCATGGGGAGGAATGACAGAGAGAGTTTAAAAGCCACCCCTAGGTTTCCACCTGTCTTTTGAGAATTAATCCGAAGCCACCACAATCACCTTTGACAGCTTCTTCGCACCTGCTGGGCGCCAGCATGGGGAAAAAAAGCTTGGAAATCTATCGAAGCCACTTCCAACCTTTTACTTGTCAGCCTCAACGCTCTTGCCGACTCGACGCTCCTGCCGACTCAACGCTCCTGCCGACTCGACGCTCCTGCCGACTCAACGCTCCTGCCGACTCGACGCTCCTGCCGACTCAACGCTCCTGCCGACTCAACGCTCCTGCCGACTCGACGCTCCTGCCGACTCAACGCTCCTGCCGACTCGACGCTCCTGCTGGCTTCAAAGTAAGGACGAAGAGGGGCGGAGACGGATACGCAGAGATGGTAGAGACGACGCGGAAGCTTCAGAAGATGAAGGGCCTGAAAAAGTGCGTAACTCACATTTATCGCACACCATGCTGTAATCTCTTGCTTGCTATTAGCCTTCCCCGACCCCCTTCCTTGGTATAAACCTCCGCGAAAGACGTAAGCACGACGGAGAAAATACGGAAGCCTACGGTTTCGTCGACTAAATCAAATTGGCGCTACAGAAGCACTGTTGGTCGTGACGCGGCTTCGTGAACTAACGGCGAAAGTGAAGCCTACGGTTTCTTGAACACCCTACACAGTACGTCGCGGAAAAGGTGAGCGAAACCTGCCCAACGATAAGACCGTTAGAGCACAGACGAGAGTAGGACTTGACGTAACAGCCACTGTCTAAAGAGCCAGGTGAGGCTGCTAGCGTGCCTGGGATATGTATTCAAAGCAACAAACGGAGTATTGTGACAACTATTTTTACCAAGGGTCGGGCGATGACTGTGTGCCTGGGGAATCTCGACTCCGTTATAAGGTCCCGCTGGTTCAACACGCTGACACTTTGTTCATGCTCGTGATTTGTGCTGAATGTACAATCTTGCAAACAGAACTTTCCAACTCATATGGATAAACACCTTGTGAACAATGTTAGGGAAACCTAATTCAGTTTCCAGGTTGTACACTGCACAGTATGAGGTCGTCGTATAAGTTACGCCTAACTAAATTTTGAAACTTAGCTTGTTAGATTTCATCAGAGCCTCCACATTTCGGCTCGATGCCCCCTTCAGAACAACGCAACGACGACGACGACAGCCAAGGCGACGGAAGGAAACAACTGCCATAAGCTCCGCGTACGCGCACCGCTCTTAGGTGGAGGTGGAGGCGGAAGGGAAGAAGGGGTTGGGGGAGGAGTGGACGTTAGGACCGATGAGGGAGGCGACGCGCTGGGAGCAGACGCCGAAGCGCTAGCGAACCCCGACGATTCAGCTAGTTGCCGTCCGCCTTCGCCCATCCCGGCGGCGATAGAGAGATCACCGGCGGTGAGAGAGAGCAATTCGTCGACGGAGGGAGGCAGGAGAAGCGCGTTGATGGTGTGAACCACGACCGTGCTGCTCCCCCCGGCGGCGTCTATTAGTTGCGCGGACGCGCCGGCGGCGGCGGAGGCGGAAGCGGAATCCGCGCCTTCCCCGGCGGAGGCGGAAATTCGCTCGTCACTGGCGAGGGGAGTCAAGGAGAGCGTGAGCGCGCGGTACTGCTTCACGCTGGTTCCGCCCACCTGGAACGCTAGCGCGTCCACGTGGAGCGCGATCGGCGCGCCTTGCATCGTCTCGTACGAGCCTTCCCACGCGAACGCGGACACGGGGCGCGCGACCACGTGGTACAGGAGGACGTCGCGGAGCAGCGCGGCGTTGCGCGGAAGCTTGAGAAACGCGAGGAGCGCGGGGTCCGCGCGCATGAGCGCGACGTTCGTCGGTGCGAACACGGTCAGCGCGGATCCGAATCGCGCGCGGAGTTCGAGCTCTGGCATGAGTCCCGCGTGCTTGAGCAGGCTCGAGAATCCCGTGAGTCCCGCCGACGACAGCTCTCTTTCCACCGTCGAATCTACGCCAGAAGCGAACGCGTGTGATCCGTTAGCGGATTCCGCGGATGCGAGCATCGCGGCGGGTTGTGACGAGCCGAGAAGGAGCAGGACGAGCGGGAGCATGGCGACGAATAGAGCGAAGCGCGTCATTGTGTGAATGAGGGGAGAGTTGATCGACGGTGCTGAGATCTGAAATGCGCAGGCGAGTGAGTGACTGCTGAGAGCGTTGCAGAACCACGACCGCAGATAATGTGACTGATCTGTGCTTGATTAACCACGGAGTTTTAGACTGCGGAGTGGTTTGCAGAACAAGTTGTTAGAAGTAGGATTTGTTGAAGCTGTTTAGTGGCAGCAGACGTACTAAATACTTTGCTTGCAATATGGGTCTGGTCGGGGCTGTGCCTTGTGTCGCGTGCTGCTGGCTGCTGTGGATGCGTGACGTGCGGACCAAAACTGTGTACTCGGAGGCGCGCCACAGTCGGGGGCTGAAAGGTAAGGGTGTTGTGGCGAAGACCGGCTCACTGCGATCTTCACGTTTTTAAGCTTTCGAATGCAATCTAGAACGGTTGGGTAAAGTAATGCGCGAAAAAGCCAATTCGGATTGCACATATCTCAAAGTTGGGTCGGTTGGTTTATGGGGCGCAGCGGGTGATCAATGTCGGGAATGGGTACTGCACAAGCCTGTCAGGTTCGCTCAAATGCGCAAAGCTGGGAGGGCGCGACAAGTTCGGTGGTGTTGGCTTGGCGGTTGGTTCGGGGGGATAGAGCTGGGAACGAGGAGGGGGAGGTAGGAAACAGGGGAAGACCTTCTACGGCACGACACGCGACTCCAGGCGCCAGGGCAGCGGGCGCAGTCAAATGGAGCGGTGAATGAATTTGTAGAAGCTTCTGGTTTACTGTGTGCCAAACGTAGAAGAAAATCGTAGGAATTCCGTACGATAGCAGTAGAAATCTTATAAGAGGTGCAAAACAGCCCCTGTTCGCTTGTACGCGGTAAAAGAGGCGGTCATATGTCAAAACAATGCTAATAGTTTGTACCCTTTTTCGTACAAGGGTTATGGAACTGGAACTCTTGCATCACTGTTTCGGGTTCCATCGGTTTATGTCGGTCAGTTCCAGCATCCAACGAGAGAATCACTGTAGAACCTGGATCGGCGATTCATCCTTACTCGCGTGGCCTCGAATTACTCGAGTGGCCACCAAATTTGGTGATAATTACTCGAAAGGCCACGCTAGGGGATTCCCGCTGGCTTTTTTTTCCCGGCGCATTACCCTACAAGGGTTCGTATCCCCGATACCTCTGTATTGATAATTGCACGATTTTCAATTGACACGATGATTTATAATTGATGTTTCGCGTGATGGATTTATATTCTAAATTTATGTTCGTGACTCTATATGACCGCGCCTGATTGGACGCGCATATAGTCGACCAATCATGCGCGGTCATTAATGGTCGGGCACATCATATATTAATGCCCGATCATATATTTCCGCGATCATAAACTGCAATGCCCGGGCGTCAATGCGCGGGACCTTTAATGACCGCGCATGATTGGTCGATTATATGCGCAGTTCTTTGTTTTGCAATGCGCGTCCAATCAGGCGCGGTCATATGGGGTCACGATCATAAATTTAGGATATTGAAGATCGCGCATTAAACAGTACAGAGGTTTGGGGGTTACAAACCCTTGTAGGGTAATGCGCCGGGTAAAAACAAAACCAGCGGGAATCCCCTGGCGTGGCCACTCGAGTAATTATCACCAAATTTGGTGGCCACTCGAGTAATTCGAGGCCACGCGAGTAAGAAAGAATCACCGAACATGGTTCTACAGTAATTCTCTCCGTCACCCTCCCCCCAGGTCCCCCGTTACCGTATGTCCGCTAAGTGCTCCCGCCTCGCACGGCTACTTTCCCGCTCCGCATTCGCAATTCCTCGAAGAGCGTCCTACAATAGCTATGGCTCGGTCAGCCATTTTACCTCAACTTGGTCCCTGTTGACTATTTTCAACTACAGCAAGTCTACCGCGCGCGCAGCATCCCATTTCGCGAAACCTTCGCTCCCGCGAGCGTGGAATCCCCTGGTGGGGCGTGACTTGGGACCGCTAAGCGCGCCGAGTCTCGCTTCCGCGAATCCGCGCAGGGTGTCGTCGGGCGTGGCGGTAGCGCGCGCCAGCTCCGCGGACGAGAATGCAGCGCGGGAGCAGGCGGAGAATGAGGCGGGGGTCGCGTAGAAAGAGTGCGGCTCGGATTCATCAGTGAGCAGCATGAACGTGCTCTGTACATTATATGGACGAACAGCTTGTGAACAGTGTTAGGAAAACCTAATTTAGTCAGGTTGTACACTGCACAGTATAAGGTCGTATAAGTTACGCCTATCTAAATGTCGCCGAAACCTAATTAGATTTCGCCAGAGCCTCCACATTTCGGCTCGCTGCCCCCCTCAAAACAACGCAACGACGACGACGACAGCCAAGGCGACGGAAGGAAACAGCTGCCATAAGTTCCGCGCATGCGCACCGCTCTTAGGTGGAGGCGGAGGCGGAGGGGAAGAAGGGGTCGGGGGAGGAGGGGACGGCAGGACCGGTGGGGGGGGCGACGCGCTGGGAGCAGACGCTGAAGCGCTAGCGAACCCCGACGATTCGGCGAGTTGCCGTCCGCCTTCGCCCATCCCGCCAACGATAGAGAGATCACCGGCGGTGAGAGAGAGAAGCTCGTCGACGGAGGGAGGCAGGAGAAGCGCGTTGACGGTGTGAACCACGACCGTGCTGCTCCCCGTGTCCCCGGCGCTTAGTTGCGCGGACGCGGCGGTGGAATCTGCGGCTTTACCAGAAAGGTGCTCGTCGGGGGAGAGGGGAGTCAAGGAGAGCGTGAGCGCGCGGTATTGCTTCACGCTGGTTCCGCCAACCTGA
This sequence comes from Closterium sp. Naga37s-1, assembly GCA_947471745.1. Lineage (NCBI taxonomy): Eukaryota > Viridiplantae > Streptophyta > Zygnematophyceae > Desmidiales > Closteriaceae > Closterium > Closterium sp. Naga37s-1. The sequence continues at coordinate 569,530 of CANJKZ010000223.1, read as the reverse complement.
AACGCCAGCGCGTCGACGTGGAGCGCGATCGGCGCGCCCTGGAGAGTCTCGTACGAGCCTTCCCACGCGAACGCGGACACGGGCCGCGCGACCACGTGGTACAGGAGCACGTCGCGGAGCAGCTCGGCGTTGCGCGGAAGCTTCAGGAACGCGAGGAGCGCGGGGTCTGCGCGCATGAGCGCGACGTTGGTCGGCGCAAACACGGTCAGGGCGGATCCGAATCGCACGCGGAGTTCGAGCTCTGGAATGAGCCCGGCGTGCTTAAGCAGGCTCGCGAATCCCGTGAGTCCCGCCGATGATAGCTCTCTTTCCAACGTCGAATCTACGCCGGAAGCGAACACATCAGATGATTGGTGCGCGGATTCCGCGGATGCGAGCATTCTGGCGGGCTGTGACGATCCGAGAAGGAGCAGGACGAGCGGGAGCATGGCGACGACTAGAGCGAAGCGCGTCATTGTGAGAATGAGGAGAGAGTTGATAGACGGTACTGAGGTCTGAAATGCGCAGGCGAGCGAGTGACTGCTGAGAGCGCTGCAGAACCACGTACGCAGATAGTGTGACTGATCTGTGCTCGGATAACCTTGGAGATCTGAACTGCGGAGTGGTTTGCAGAATGAGTTGTTAGAAGAAAGATTTGGTGAAGTTATTTAGTGGCACCAGACGTGCTAAATACTCCGCTTGTGATCGACGGGTCTGCTGGGCTGTGCCTTATGTCGCGTGCTGCTGGCTCCTGGGGGTGCGTGACATGCGGACCAAACCTGTGTACTCGGAGGCGCGCCACAGTCAGGGCTGAAAGGTAAGGGTGTCCCCGCGAAGACCGGCTCAATGCGATCTTCACGTTTTGAAGCTGTCGAATGCAATATAGAACGGTTGGGTAAAATAACGAACGAAAGTGAGCATTCGGTTTGGACACATCTCAAAAAGTTGGTCGGTCGGTTTATGGGGCGCAGCGAGTGAGTCAATGTCGGGATTCGGTACAGCACAAGCCTGCCAGGTTGGCTCAAACGCGCACAGGTGGAAGGGCGCGACAAGTTCGGTGGTGTTGGCGGTTGGTTTGGAAATCGGGGCGGGGGAGACACACGTGGATGGGAGGGATGGGAACGGGGGGAGGAGGGTAGGAAACTGGGGAAGATCTTCTACGGCACGCTACGCGACTCCAGGCGCGGGGGCAGCGGGCTGCGGAGCGCAGCCGGGTGGAGCGGTGAATGGATTTGTGGAAGCTTCTCGATTACCGTGTGGTAAACGTGGAAGAAAATCGTAGAAAACTCGTACGATATAGTAAAAAACTTATGAGCGGTGCAAAATAGCCCTTGTTCGCTTGTACGCGGTAAAGGAGGCGGCAATGAGTTGAGCGGAACACATAAAGTGGGAGATTTTTACCTTACAAGGGTTATGGAACTCATGCACCATTGGTTCGGTTCACATCGGTTGATGTCGGTCCGTCCCAGCATCCACACACCACTCGCAACAATACCACGTGGGTTCATCAGCTCGCCACTTTTCATCACGAGGCATTTCCAACACACGTCAGCACAGCTGAATCCCTCTGGCTACAGCTGAGGCGGCTGAGCTGACGTGTCGCCTCCGGTTGTTCTCTCTGTCCGCATTTTTGAAACCCACCTCACAGTCGCCACCGTCCCCCCGCCATGTCCGCTACCTGCTCCCGCCTCGCGCGGCTACTCTCCCGCTCCGCATTCGCGATTCCTCGAAGCGCGCCCTACAGCAACCATGGCTCGCTCAGCCATTTACCGCGTCTCGGCCCCTGTCGACTACTATTTTCAACCACTCCAAATGTACCGCGCGCCCGGCACCCAATTTCGCGGAATCTTCGCGCCTGGGAGCGTGGAACCCCCTGGTGGGGCGCGGCCTCGGGCCGCAAAGCGCGCCGAGTCTCGCCTCCGCAAATCCGCGCAGGGGGTCGTCGGGCGTGGCGGTAGCGCGCGCCAGCTCCGCGGACGAGAATGCAGCGCGGGAGCAGGCGGAGAATGAGGCGGGAGTTGCGGAGAAAAGAGTGCGGCTCGGGTTTATAGGCAAGCACCAACGCGTTTTGTAACCTGATTGGAGTCGCTTTTTTTTTTTCTTTCTTTACCCCAACGTGTGTTGTGGTTTCCTTCCCAGTCCCCATTCGCTTTCTTCCCAGTTTCTCCTCTCCCCTCGCCTCCCCTCCCATCCCCTCCCTTCCCCTCCCCTTCCCCCTCCCCCTCATCCCCTACTCCAGGGGCGGGGCAGATGGCGGTCGGCGCTGGCGCGGGGGCTGAGCGCGGCTTTGAGGCGGGTCACATGCCCTCCCCTCCGCCTCTCCTTCCCCTTCCTCCTCCCCTCATTCCCCCTTCCCCACGCCAGGGGCGGGGCAGATGGCGGAGGCGCTGGCGCGGGGACTGAGCTCGGCGGGCGTGGTGGACTATGCTGACATGGCAGCTGCTGACGTCAACAGTGACAGGCTGGCGGTGTTCCAGGGCATAGGCATCGACACCAAGGAGAATGCCAGGGAGGTGGCGGCCAGCAGTGACGTCATCTTCATTGCAGTCAAGCCGTTTGCCGTGCAGCCGGTTCTCGCTGACCTGGCGGCCTCGGGCGCGCTGACGGAGCGCCATCTCATCGTGTCGATCGCTGCGGGCGTGCCACTTGGCAAGATGCAGCAGTGGGCAGGGGAGGGCGTGCGGATCGTGCGAGTCATGCCAAATACCCCCTGCCTAGTCGGCGCCACTGCTGCTGGTGAGACGTGGTGCTGGTAACGTAGGGATTTTTTAGAATTCTCAAAAAAACATCGTGGTAACCCTACAGCATCGTGGTGCTGGTAACAACTAGCCATATGATGTACTTTCCTCCTCCACCTCCTCATCTTCCCCCTTCCACCATGTTTCCGCGCCTTCCAGAACCACCTCCACTCTCCCCCCCTCTTGCCCCGTATCTCCCCCTGTGGGAGAGAGCGCAACAGAACAGAGGAGGACGGGGCGCTAATGAGTGCCATGTTTGTTTGGGCGCCTTCAGAACCGCCTACTCTCTTCCCACTTGTCCCCCCCTTGTTACCCCCTATCTCCCCCCTTGTTACCCCACCCAGCCATGAGTCTGGGGAAGAGCGCAACAGAGCAGGACGGGGCGCTGGTGAAGGCCATGTTTGTCTAGGCGCCTGCAGAACCACCTCCTTTCTTTCCCCTTGTCCCCCCATTCCCCCATTGCCCTTTGTGTTGCTTCCCCACCCAGCCATGAGTTTGGGGGAGAGCGCAACAGAGGAGGATGCGGAGCTAGTGAAGGCCATGTTCGGCGCCGTGGGGGAGGTCTATGAGGTGGAGGAGCGCCTGCTCGATGCAGTTACTGGGCTCAGGTGATTCCTACAGAGCCTCAGGTGGTTTCAACAGAGCTCAGGTGATTCGAACAGAGCTCAGGTGATTCTAACAGAGGCGCTGGTGAGGGCGATGTTTGGCACCGTGGGGGAGGTGTACGAGGTGGAGGAACGCCTGCTGGACGCTGTTAATGGGCTCAGGTGATTTCAACAGAGGCCAGGTAGGATATGTATGAGGTGGAGGAGCGCCTGCCGGACGCCGTTACTGGGCTCAGGTGATTCCAACAGAATCTCAGGTAAGTGTCCCTGCACCCCTGCTTACCACTTCCCCGTTCTTTTCTTCTCCCCTTATCCCCTTTTCCACGTTGCAGTGGCAGCGGGCCAGCATACGTGTTTGTGGCGATAGAGGCTCTGGCGGATGCTGGTGGTGACAATGTGACATGCCCGCATCCCTACTTACTTACCACTTCCACCTTTCTCCTGTTGTCCCGACTGCAGTGGCAGCGGGCCAGCATATGTGTTTGTGGCCATAGAGGCGCTGGCCGATGGGGGTACAGCAGCAGGCCTTCCCCGCAAAGTGGCCCTCTCCCTCGCTGCTCAGACGGTGAGCGATGCTGTGGAATGGGGTGAGGTGAGGCGTGGTGGGGTGGGGTGAGGTGAGGTGAGATGGTTGACGAGAGGCCAGGAGAGGGATTGCTGACGGTGGGGAACTGAAGCAGCTCACGATTCCACAGCACCGGCGGAAGCAAATGAATCCCTGCTGACAAACCATGGCTGATGTGTCTTTTTCGGCCTTTCTCCCTCTTCCCCTGGCAGGTGTATGGAGCAGCTAAGATGGTAATAGACACACAGAAGCACCCGGGCGTACTTAAAGACTCCGCCGCATCACCAGCAGGTATGCTCACGATAACCACTCTGCTGCGCTGATTTTCTCCGCACATTGCCGTTTCTTCAGCCCACTCTTTTCCCCTCTGCCACACCCCCTTGCCTTTTGTGCACGCGCCAACTCAGCATCGTCACTCTGTGCCTGGTACTTTACCCCCGGCCTCCTTCCTTGCGTCGACTCAAATCTGAACTCGTGACAGAGAGAACTACCATGTTATGCATGCACCAAAAAGCGTGGCTTCGTGACTCCATACAAAAGTGTAGTTTCGAGACGTCTCACGAGAGGCGTCTCAAAGGTCGGCGGGGATAAACTACACTTTTATCATGTGCTACGCATGCAACGTTGATGGTACTTTTGAGAATTCTCAAGAGTACCATCAAAAGTCGACGGAGATAAACTACACTTTTGTCACGTGCTATGCATGCACCAGCTCACGCAGCTTTGTCACTCTGTGCCCACTCTTCCACCCTTCCACCTTCATCCCACCCTTCCACACCTCTCCACACCTCTCCGCACCTCTCCACACCTCTTCACCATGCAGTCACCGCCATTGCCAGCCTGCATGAGCTTGAGAAGGGCGGGTGGCGAGAGCACCCACTCGTGCCTCACTCAACGTGTTGACTTTTGAGTCGACTCAAAAGTCAACGTTCACACTTGAATTGAGTCACGATAATTACTCTCTCCTCGTTCCCCCTTTTCCTTCCCTCTCCCCCTCCCATCCGCCCACGATTATGATGCAGGCACCACCATTGCTGGTTTGCACGAGCTAGAGAGGGGCGGGTTCCGATCGCTGCTCATGAATGCCGTGGTGGCAGCAGCCAATCGCAGCAAAGAGCTGTCCAACTGACGGCCAGCCTCGCGCGTCAGATCACAGGGGGGGTTCAGTTGTCGCTGCTCGTGAATGCGGTTTTCGTATTCTGTGAAAAACGCCTGCAGATTCGGTACCGCTGCTCGTGAATGCACCGGTTGCAGCCGCGGACCGCAGTGAAGAGCTGTCCAATAACTGACATATCTTCTGCACATTCACTAGCAATTATCTCCTCATCCAGCTCCCTCCTACCATTGCAGGGAGAGGGGAGGGAGGGGAGAGGAAGTTGGGATGTATTTCTCTATCCGGGCAGTGGTGATTGCCTTGCTCCTGTCAGTACCCTACATGCCCCAAGGGATGTTCAAATGAAGGTTGTGTGCTCTACATATCATGTATACAAGGGAACATCGTGTTCCCGTTATTCCCAGGAAGAAACTTACCGGTACTGTACCGGTATTCAGTACGGTATAGTGCAAGGAAATCATTGTCGAGGACATGCTCTGAAGAAATTGAATTCGTGCAAAGAGATAATTCTTACCGTGGAACGCTTTGACGATTTAACCTACCTCACCATTCCATACATCATCCAATAAATTAGAAGAATGACACAGAAGGTAATTGTCCCTGCTAACTTGTCCCTACTTCTACCCTTCCTGTGCTCCTACCCTCCTAGGTTATATCCCATCCCTACAGGGCTCAGACAGCCTTCAAATTGCTGAAGGCAGCGGCCTATCTTGCCCTTACACCAGCTAGCACTAGCTTCGATTAGCTTGCTTGCTTGGTTGGCGGCTCCTGCCGCTCCAGCCCCTCTCCCAGCTGCTTTGCAGGAGCAGCAGCAGGAGCAGGAACACTTCCTAAGGCAATTTCTGGTTCAGGAGGAGCCTCCAAGGTAGAGCAGCAGGCGTTGCCGTTAATGGTATTGGTTGGTGGCTTAGGTGGAGCGTAGTCGGGGGAAGGACTCGCGAACGCTGCTCAGCTCACACACGAGCTGGCTTTTGAGGCGCCTCAAAACTCCATACTAGAGTCTTGGTCGGTAGGTTCAGGTGGAGCGTAGTCGGGGGAACGACTCTCGAACGCTGCTCACACACGAGCTGGCAGCAGCGAGGAACTGCTGAGCAGTCGCAGTTGCAGCAGCAGTAGCAGCAGCGGTGGCAGCTGCAGGCGCTCCCCCGCAGCACCCACCCTCCGAGCCAGCCTCGGCCCGAACCTTCTCTCCAGGCTCATCGCCGCACAGCACATCGATAACACAGTCTTTAGCAACCACTCCCACCTTCTCCTCCTCCGCTCCCTTCACCACTGTCACCGGCCGGTGCTTAGCTAAAAGCCACGCCATTTCCTTCTCGTCAATATGCGTAAACAGCCCGTCCGCAGGAAAAACACTTCTCGAAAACGCTGTCACAAGCCGCTCATTAAACTTATGATGCAGATACACCACGGGAAGATCATTCGGGTCGAACCGAAACGGCTCTTCGATCTCCCTCGCCACTTCGTTGAGAAGGTAGAAGGAGAAGACGGAGAGGAGGGTGATGGCGGAGGCTAGGAGCGGGTCTGCGAGCCAGTCGGCCATGAGCAGCGGGATGACGAGGGCGTTGATGTGCAGGAGGAGCGCCACGCACTGCGCGAAGGGGAAGGGGAAGGGCGTGTTCACTATCTTGAGCGCGTTCTCGTACCCCAGCATACCGTCTGGCGGGAAGGAGGAAAAAGGGGAGGGATGGAGGATGGGTTGGGAAGGATGGGAGGTAAGGATGGGGAGGTGCAAGAAACGATGGGTCCTCGCATGCTTCTGCAGAATACTCTGAAGACTTTAGGAGCCTTCTATCAGGTATGCAATTTTTTGTTTTAATATATATATACATATATACTACCATGCCCTCACCTGACAACACTTGGTATATTCTGGACACGATAGGGGCGTCCTGAGAGATGCCCCCCGCCATGCGGCGAGCCACGAGCGCGCGGTGCAGCCAGCACATCACCAGGTACACACGGTCGCGGGAAGGTTCCAGGATGCTGCACTCCGTGGGGTTCACTCCCCCCAGCACTGCCAGCGGCAGCGCCCGCCAGTACTTCTCGAGGTGGGGGCGGTGGGCCCTTAGGAACACAAGGGACCTGCAGGTGGGAGAGAGGAGGCGGTGGGAGGGGGGGATAGGATGTTAGGAGTGCTCCGTCAGGGAAGAGCCGCACTGCCAGCGGCAGCGCCCGCCAGTACTTCTCGAGGTGGGGGCGGTGGGCCCTTAAGAACACAAGGGACCTGCGATGGCATGGGTAGAAGGCACGGGTGGGAGAACAGATGGATGGGAAGCATGGGTTGGAGAAGGGATGGGAGCTTAGAAGTGAAACCCAACCCAAACCAACCAAACCCAGCCCAACCCAAACAGGACCAACGTATGACAGCGCAGCACTCACTTGTTCCCGCGCACTCGGTTCCACTCCTCCACCTGATCAGCGTCCACTGGCGGCTCTGGTGGGATGTCCATGAAGCGACCTGCGCGGGAGAGAGAGGAGGAAGAGAGGTATTCAGATTATGAAGGCGCCTTAAGTACTAAACTTAACGGGGAAGGGGAAGTCGAAGCAAGAGACACGGCAAACGCGTGGAGCAGCGGTAAAAGGCAGGGAGTCGAAGCACGCACCATAAGTTAGGTTGCTCAGGTAGGAGTCTCCTCTTAGTCTCTGCTCCACACAGATATCAGACAGGGCGATGGGAAGGGGTGGGAGGCGGACGCAGGGGGGGAGAATAAGTCGCACGGACAAGAGAGAGGCGGTGACAGAGAGCAAAGGAAGGATTGCAGTGAGCAGGGGTTTAGCGCGGGCAGAAGTTTTAGCGAGTGTGTGCATGGATTGCCATGTTGCTGATTCACAAGCCATGCTGCATACCTGCAGCGCGAGCGCGTGCATGAGGCTCATGGTGTGTACAAACTCGGAGCGGAATCGAATCCCGCCCGGCACGGGCTCCTTGGCTCCCTCGTCGAACGATATCACCTGCGGAAGGAGCACAGGGGAATGGAGGACGAGCGAAGCTGATTGGCCAAATGACGAAACGGTTGACGGCTCGTAGAGAGCGAATGTAATAACTAAATGAAATTGCGGATTGCAACACCGATGGCTCACCTGGATTGCTGCGTCGCCCCATTTCGAGCTGCACAGCACAAGAGAGAGAGATAGGGAGAGGGAGAAAAACAGGGAGTTTTGAAACGGAAGCGAATAGCGATTATTGAAACAAATTAAAAGGAACAAAAATAAAGAGAACGAAACGGAATGAAGGCTATGAAATGGCGAGGAAGGAAGGATTGCGGGAAGGACGAGACGACGGACGGACCTCATTTGAGCGAGCATTGTTCGCCCCTCCCAGTATCTCTGCGACAAACAGACGCCACGGGATAATAAAAAATAACACGGTCGAGAAGAAGAATTGGAGTAAAGAGCATTGAAAAGGCAAGCCAAAACAAATGAGTACACGAAGGCGCGGAAAGCCAGCGACTGTTATTAATAATTCTCAACACGGCCGTGGCTGTCTCGAAATCCGTCTCGACTTCTGTTGAGCAAATCGATCCTCACTCGGCCAATTTATCACATTCCGCAGAGTCCGTCGTATTGTTTGGCGCGCGATTTCGTCGAGCCGTCTTCGGGTGAGCAGGCTTACCGCGTAGCTGAGATTGGTGCGGAAGATGAGGATGAAGGCGACGACGCCGCTGAAGACGGCATCTGCGGTGAAGCACGCAGCGCGCACGAGGGACGCACGCGGGACGCGCGCACGAGGGACGAGACGAGGGACGCAAGGGAGAAGAAGAGTCAGGTAGACCGCGGCTATTGGGTAACAGACGGGGAAAAATGCATGATTACAGCAGCGAGGCCGTTCAATACGCACTAAGAAATTACTGGGAATTTTGCAGTGCTTTCTCAGAATTCTCAGAGAGGGTGAGAGGAAGAAGGGAGAACAGGGAGTGAGGCTCACAGGGGTATGGGTGGAGGAAGAGGTGTTGGGATTTATCGACGAATATGAACGCGGAGAGAAGTCCGGCGAGAATGGCGCTAGGCAGGGCGAGCAGCGTCGCTCGCGGCCATTGCGAGCCGTAGAATCTCAACAGCAGATTGAACGCTCCGAATCTCTTCTCGTAGTTTATCATGGCTGCGAGTCAGTAGAGGACTAATAAAAGAGATGAGTGCGAGAGAACAGAGCTAATATGAGATGTGAATTTAGCAGATGACCAAACGTCGAAACAAGGCTAACAGCAGAGTCGAGAGTTCGTCGCCTAATGGATAGATATTTTGTCAGCGCATGACCTTCTAACAAGCACATTTTTTTATAGATCCTTCTCGGCAATCCCTAGGGTTGGTTTGTTTGCTGGTTGATTGGCTGGCTATTTGGTTGGTGTGTGTTGGTTGGTGGTCCAGGCAACAAATCGGCTGATGAGCGTTGGGTGCATTCACTGTATTTTGGTGGCTGCCCGAGCTCCCCGCGTCTGCTCTCTGATAACACTGGTGGTGAGGTCTGGTCTGTTGTGGTCTCCCCTGGCCAGTCAATTGACTGCCCGATCTCTTCTGAGCCTGTCACGTTCCCGAATCCCGAACCATCTTCAGCATGAATGTATCTTCAAGTCTCTCAATTCAACCTGCCCCTCGCAAACGGGCATCGCGAAATTCCTGAACATGAGGGAAGTCCCAGTCGGTTTGCTGACGGGAAGTGTTCGCCTGTAATGTTTTGCTATGCCCGTACCGAACGAAACCCACATCCGAACAGCCATCCATGGCAGGTAATCGCGTCGCGCCGCTACCGTGGCGGCTGACGATAATTTTCGGCGCACGCTTCGCTCTCCAGCAACCTTGCGCCTGGCATTCTGCTGTTGCCCCCTCCGCCTCCCACCTCCCGCCTGCCGTTGCATCTCATTCCTCTTTCATCTCATCCCTTCCTTCGGACCCACTTCCCCACGCCTTACGCTCTCTCTTCCCTTTTTTCCGTGTCAACCCCTCCCTGCGCTCTCCAATCCTTTTTGTCTCTCTCCCTCCCCCCTTCCATTCCTCCCCGCGCCCCACCCCCACCCCCCTTCTCCCTTCTTTCCCCTCCCCCTCACCACTCCCCCGCTCCCCCCGGCAGTACATCAGCGGCGCCATTCTGTTCGACGAGACGCTGTACCAGTCGACGGCGGGCGGGGAGCAGTTCGTGGACGTGCTGCGCGCGCAGGGCATCGTGCCGGGCATCAAGGTGGACACGGGCCTGCAGCCCATCGACGGCACCGACGGCGAGACCGCCACGCAGGGGCTGGACGGCCTTGCCGACCGCTGCAAGAGGTGCGCGCCTGCGTGGAGTGGTGCTGGGGAATGGATGTGGGAAGGAATGCGTAGACTTGTGGAAGAAAGAAGGGGTTTGTTTCGCCCCCGTGAGTGCCACTGATGGTGAGATAGCTGCATGACGTCTGGGAAGCAAATTTTCAGATGTTACCCGTACCCACTGCCCGTATTAACCCTCCCCTCGACCCTCTCCCCATTTCAGGTACTACCAGCAGGGAGCGCGGTTCGCCAAGTGGCGCGCGGTGATCAAGGTGGACGACGCCAAGCACCCCACCTCGTGCGCCGTCGTCGAGAACGTCCACGGGCTCGCCAGATACGCGCAGATCGCCCAGGTGCGTGCCTCCACATGCCTCCTCCCCTCCCCATGACCCCTCCCAAGCTGCTGCTTACAGCATCCCTGTGACAGGTCACTGTCTTTTTCTGTAAAGCCCCGGATTCGTTTCCCAACGGTTTTCACGATTCTCCTGGATGCATCCCGTTTGCACCCTTGACCCTTGTCTCTTCAGGCGAACGGGCTGGTGCCCATCGTGGAGCCTGAGGTGACTCTGGGCGACGGCGACTACAGCATTGAGCGTACGGCCTATGTGTCGGAGATGGTCTACTCGCATGTGTTCCGCATGCTCAACGAGTACAAGTGAGTCGCGCCATGTGGCATGTGCATGCTGCATGTCAGAGGCGAATGGGGAGATTGATTGTGAAGGGACTGAACCGGGCAGGTGGAGGGGAGTGGATATGCATGCCATTGGGGATTCTTTGGCTGCAAAAGTAATCACACATGAAGCCACACCCACAGCCATCCCATGTGGGAGTAGAACCATCATCACAATCAAATCATAGAGGAAGAATGTGCAAGGGTGAGCAAGTGCAGCACTTACACACATATCGGAAGCATGTTTTCAACTGTACTGTTCCTCCCCCACCCATTGTGATGTTCTCCATCCACGCAGCATCATCCTGGAGGGCATTCTGCTCAAGCCCAACATGATCCTCCCAGGTATGCATACCCATTCCGCCTAATTGCAATTTCTGCCTCCAATATTGGAAGCCCATCCAATGAAAGCGTGTGCTGTCAGGCACAATTGTACTTGCTGTCAAGCTGTTATTGCTCATTTGTCCTCGCTGCTTGAACCATTCAACCTTCGTACTTCGTGATGTGTCCTTAAACCTCTTTTTAACCTTCCTCCCCTCCATGTGTGCCCTCTGCAGGCCTTGACGCCCCGAACGCGTCTCCAGAGGATGTGGCGCGCTATTCGGTGCGCACCATGCGCCGTTGCGTGCCTGCCGCTGTGCCCGGCGTGCACTTCCTGTCGGGGGGCATGAGTGAGGAGGAGGCCACGAACAACCTCAACGCCCTGCAGGTGAGCCTGAGTGCAGTGGCCCATGGCATTATCGTGCCGCTTGATAGCATCACGCTTGATATGAACTTGCTTTCAGACTGTGTCCCATGCTGACATACTAATTCTCATCACCTCATCTCGTTCTTTCCCATGCGTTCAGGCTTATGGCCCCCACCCCTGGTCGCTCACCTTCTCGTACGGCCGGGCTCTCCAGGCTTCCACCCTCAAGATCTGGTCCGGCAAGGTACTGCTCTCTTCAATGCCTCTGCTTTGCATTACTGTATGCTTACCTGTCATCTCACTCCATTCGTTCTTCTCTCCAAAGTCTCCTGCATGGTCCTCTTCCATCTCGCACTTTCCCAGTAATCACATTCAAACTGCTCCCTGGTTCGTAGATCTACCTTTTTTGTGCTACCTGGTGCGGACAAGTGTGCACACTCATACTCTTGCTCCGAGGCTCATTACTGTTTCTGCCTGTCAGTATAGTCACCAGTGCCATTACAGCACCATGACGTTTGCCCCTTACCCTGTAACTCTCCACCATTACCTTCCGCTTTCAGCCGGAGAACAAGGCAGCGGCTCAGGAGAGGTTGGTGGCGCTGGCAAAGGCCAACTCAGAGGCTCAGCTTGGGAAGTACAAGGGCCCGCACCCATCCCCCGGGGGGGGGCGCATTCTCCAGGCCCTGCGCCTTGGCGGCGGTGCTGGAAAGTAAATACTGGATTGATGTTTTTGTGTCACTTGTTTTGTCCCGAGTGCAAGATATAGTATTCTAATGTGCAATTCAAGCGTGCAACAGACATACATACCAATGTGCAATTCTATCATTAAACCAAGCAGCACTGATATGCACAACAATGAGGAAATTAGAGGGTTGTGAAAGCTCACTTGGTAGTCCTCTTGCAAAGGCAGCGTGCTTCATTCCAAATGGGTAGTACATTGTTCTCGTCCATAACAATGATACACAATGGGGTGGGTGGCGGGAAAGTAGAACTACAATTAGAAATGAAGAACGTGGGTGAGGCGAATAGCCACACGTCCCTCTTTTGTAGACGAAAAGAGGGGTGAGTAGCGTCGCACCGCTTCCTTTGCTGCGCTGGCCACGTCCTCGCTTTCACAATACGAAATTTTAGAAAGTACACTATCAAAAATTTTAATATTGTGAAAGCTCACTTAGTCCTCTTGCAAAGGCAGCGTGCTTCATTCCAAATGGGTCTTCTGATGCATGTGCGTTCTTGGTCGGCGGTGTCTCTCGATGGACTGCTGTGTCAAATGTTGAACATTGATATGATAGGCTATAGTGAGTTGCACTCTAGGGGGTACAGCTTCTAGGGTTGCTCATTTGTACCCCATTCGTTTCTATTCCAATCATTCCGTTGTTCGCTAACTTTGAGATGGTATCAGAGGGGTGTCGATCCTCTCGCCTAGCCTAGCCTAGCTCGCGCCCTAGCGCCCTCCGCGCCCTTGCGCCCTAGCACACTCCGCGCCCTCCGCGCCCTCCGCGCCCTTGCGCCCTAGCACCCTCCGCGCCCTCCGCGCCCTCCGCGCCCTCCGCGCCCTCCGCGCCCTCCGCGCCCTCCGCGCCTTAGCCACCGCGCCCTCCGCGCCATCTCCGCGCCTTAGCGCCCTCCTCCTCCGCGCGTTAGCGCCCTCCGCGCCCCTAGCCTGCGCCCCTAGCCCGTCGCCCAGGCCCACGCCCTAGCCCGTCGCCCAGGCGCCCGCCCTAGCCCGTCGCCCAGGCGCCCGCCCTAGCCCGTCGCCCAGGCGCCCGCCCTAGCCCGTCGCCCAGGCGCCCGCCCTAGCCCGTCGCCCAGGCGCCCGCCCTAGCCCGTCGCCCAGGCGCCCGCCCTAGCCCGTCGCCCAGGCGCCCGCCCTAGCCCGTCGCCCAGGCGCCCGCCCAGCCCGTCGCCCAGGCGCCCCCCCCAGCCCGTCGCCCAGGCGCCCGCCCCAGCCCGTCGCCCAGGCGCCCGCCCCAGCCCGTCGCCCAGGCGCCCGCCCCAGCCCGTCGCCCAGGCGCCCGCCCCAGCCCGTCGCCCAGGCGCCCGCCCCAGCCCGTCGCCCAGGCGCCCGCCCCAGCCCGTCGCCCAGGCGCCCGCCCTAGCCCGTCGCCCAGGCGCCCGCCCCAGCCCGTCGCCCAGGCGCCCGCCCCAGCCCGTCGCCCAGGCGCCCGCCCCAGCCCGTCGCCCAGGCGCCCGCCCTAGCCCGTCGCCCAGGCCTGCGCCCTAGCCCGTCGCCCAGGCGCCCGTCCTAGCCCGTCGCCCAGGCCTGCGCCCTAGCCCGTCGCCCAGGCGCCCGTCCTAGCCCGTCGCCCAGGCGCCCGTCCTAGCCCGTCGCCCAGGCGCCCTCCCTGGCTCGTCACCCCAGCCCCGCAGGCAGCGCGCCACGCGGGTAGCGCGCCCCGCGGGTAGCGCGCCCCGCAGGAGGCGCGCCCCGCGGGTAGCGCGCCCCGCAGGCAGCACACCCTGCAGGCAGCGCGCCCCGGGGTGCTTTAGTGCCAGAAAATAAATAAATAAATTAAACCCTAAAAAAAAAAAAAAAAAAAAAAAAAAAAAAAAAAAAAGGGTTCACAGTGGGGGCCTGCGACTGTCGCCCGCGTTCCTGCTTGCCGGACGACCTGCACAGTTGCCTACATCCCGCAGCCGTCAGTCCTGCAGCCCCTACTGTCGCACGTACTTTCCACTGCCAGTGGCTCTACTAGCGGCAGCCGACAGCCGCACTTACGGTCTCTAGCCCCGGCCGTTCCTACCTCCAGCCAGCCCTAGCTCGCCGCTTCTAGCTCCAGCCGTTCTCGCTCCTCGCTCGTAGCTCAGTTTGCTCCGTGCTCCGGCCGTTCCTCGCCTAGTTTCACCTGGCGCTTCTAGCTCAGTTTGCTCCGTGCTCCAGCCGTTCCTCGCCTAGTTTCACCTGGCGCTCCTAGCTTAGTTCGCTCCGTGCTCCAGCAGTTACTCGCCTGGTTTCACCTGGCGCTCCTAGCTTAGTTCGCTCCGTGCTCCAGCAGTTACTCGCCTGGTTTCACCTTGCGCTCCTAGTTGTTCTCGTTTTTCACAGCAGCCTGTCGCTCCTGTCGCTCCTAGCCTGCCGCTCCTGCACCCCGCTAGCTTTTATCATGGAGTCCGCTAGGGTTCTCCAGCAGCAGGGACAGCAGCAGCGGCCTTTTCAGCAGTGGCTTCCGCAGCGGCAGGGGCGCCCTCAGCAGCTGTGGCGCCCTCAGCAGCCATGGGGGCCTGGTGGTTCAGGTCGCGTTGGCTGCAGCAGCGGCCCAGCCAGCTGGGGGGCTCGTCGCGGTGGCCGCGACGTCGGCCCCTGCCAGTACCGGATCCTGACCGGCCCTGGTGCTGGCACTACCTGCTGGCGTCCTGACCACTCTGCACAGCGCTGCTACAGCCGCCTCGACGACCTTTACCGTGAGCGTTTTGGGCCTGAGTCGGCTCCCCCGATCTGGCCCGGTCTGTCTCGTAGTGGTTTCCCTGTGTTTGATATGTCTATGGATGCTGTTTATTCTGTCACGTACGGATCTCTTGGCTTACGTGTACCTAGCTTAGGACCTTTGCCTGTTGCTAGTGTCGGTACTTGTGCTTTTAGTGTAGGTGCTTGTGTAGTCACTAGCCCAGCCGTGACGACTGCTGTTGCGTCGCTCTCCTTCACGCTGGACTCCGGCGCGTCTCAGTGTTTCTTCCGCGACCACACCACTGTCACACCTCTTTCGGCTCCAGTCCCAGTTGCCCTGGCTGATCCTACTTCAGGACCAGCAGTTGCTCGTAGCTCGACCACCCTCCCGTGCCCGGCTGTCCCCTCTGGTTTCCTCACTGGTCTCTACATCCCCTCGTTCTCTCGGAACTTGGTGGGTGTTGGATACCTTCAGGACCGGGGGATCACAGTCACTTTTCCTGCGCACGAGAGGACTGCGATCTGTACGGACTCTTCCACCGGGGCAGTTCTTGCCACGTTCACCAGAGAGCCCCACTCAGGTCTCTTCGTCCTGCACACTCCGCCCCCGCAGGTAGCTGCGTCTGGTCAGGTTGCTTCGTCCCCCCCGGTAGCAGAGTCCGGTCAGGTGGCTGTGTCCAGTCCGGTCGCTGTGTCCAGTCCAGTCGCTGCGTCTTGCTCCTGTCGCTCTCTCGCCCACCGCACCGTCCTGTGGCACCACCGTCTTGGCCACCCGTCGATCCCTCGCTTTCGTGGCATGCTCAGTCAGGGACTAGTCACAGGTCTCCCACGCACCTTCCCGTCGCTCCCTCCCTCGCTTGCCCCTCCTTGCTCTCCGTGTGTCGCCGGTCGCTTACGTGCCACTCCCCACTCCTCCTCCCTTCGTCCGGCCACCGCTCCCTTCGAGACTCTCCACTTGGACGTCTGGGGCCCTGCCCCGACGCAGGGGTCTGGGAGGGAGCGCTACTTTCTGGTGGTCGTCGACGACTTCTCCAGGTACACCACAGTGTTTCCTCTTGCGAAGAAGTCCGAGGTGACTGCTACGCTGATCAGGTGGCTTCTAGCCACTGAGGGCAGTCGTGGTCGTCGAGTCAGTTGTCTTCACTCCGACCGTGGGGGCGAGTTTCGCTCCGGCATTCTCGGCGGATTCTGCGGCGAACAGGGCATCACCCAGTCCTGGACGCTGCCAGAGTCCCCACAGCAGAATGGGGTTGCTGAGCGCCGCATAGGCTTGGTCATGGACATCGCCCGCACGTCCATGATTCATGCCCGTGCGCCCCATTTTCTGTGGCCTCACGCGGTTCGCTACGCCGCACACCAGCTGAACCTCCAGCCGCGTGTCTCGCGGCCCGAGGCTTCACCGACCAGTCTCTGGACTGGATCCCCTGGTGTTGGGTCGGCCTTTCGAGTCTGGGGCTGCCTTGCACTTGTTCGCGACACCTCCGCGGACAAGCTCTCGGCACGCGCCGTCCCCTGTGTCTTCCTTGGTTTCCCAGTGGACTCTGCTGACTGGTCCTTTTACCACCCTCCCCTCCACCAGTTCCTAGATTCCCGTGACGTCCGGTTTGACGAGTCCGTGTCCTACTACACCCGGTACCCCTGTCGAGGTCTCCCGGTACCCCCTCCCCCTCTCTTCCTCGCACCCTCTCCTCCTCCTGCCCCGTCTGGTGTGTCCCACGCTACCCCTCTCCCCTCGGTCGCGCGTCAGGTAGCGTCTCCCTCCCCGCAGTCCTCCTCACAGTCCCCTCAGCAGCCTTCGGCACTTCCGCGACAGGTTACTGTGGACTCGGTTGGTGTTGGAGCTGGAGGTGCAGCCGCTGGCGGTGCTCGGTCTGGGGGTGCTCGGTCGCGGGGTACTGGAGCTGGAGGTGCTGGCGCAGGTGACGCTAGCTCTGGGGGTGCTGGAGCTGGAGGTGCTGGCGCAGGTGGCGCTAGCTCTGGGGGTGCTGGAGCTGGAGGTGCCGGCACTGGAGGTGCTGGTTCTAGGGGTGCTGGAGTTGGGGGTGCTGGCACTAGCGGTGCTAGTTCTGGGGGTGCTGGAGTTGGAGGTCCTAGCACTGGCGGTACTGGTTCTGGGGGTGCTGAGTCTGAGGAGACTGACGCTGGAGACCCTGGTTCTGCGGAGTCCACCCCGCCCCCCCACCGCCACGACACGCGTCTCCAGGCTGCCCGTCGGCGTGAGCATGAGGAGCAGGAGCGGTTGGAGAGGGAGCGGCAGGAGCTGCGGGTGCTGGACCTTCTGGAGCAGCAGCGGCAGCAGCAGCAGCAGCAGCCGCAGCCGCAGCCGCAGCCGCAGCCACAGCCGCAGCAGCAGCAGCAGCCGCAGCCGCAGCCGCAGCGGCCGCAGCCGCCACCGCAGCTTCCTCTAGAGCGGCGGTTGTTCCCACCTGTGAGTGGCTTGCGGGCCCTTGGCCTTTCCTCCTCTCCTCCTGTCCGCTCCCAGTCTCCTCCTGTGTTTGTTCCTCCGTTGCCTCCTCCTGACGACCGTCCGGCGGTCTGGTCTTCTCCTCCTCCTCAGTCTCCTCCTCCCTCTGTCCGTCGCGACTTGATCACTCGTTGTCCTCCGCGTGCTCGTCACTCGTCCCCTGTTACTGACCTCCACACTGCCCTCCTTTGTTCGTCTCGTCGTTGTTCTCCTTCTCCTGTGTCCGTTCTCCCGTCTCCTCCTCCGTCCTCTCTACCTGCCCTCCCCACTCCTATCTCTGACTACTACCGCGCTGTTCGTCCTGTTGCCGCACGTGTCCTCACCACTCTTGTCACCGACCCTCGTTTCCCTCCGTCGTCTGTCTCGGCTCTCACTGCCGCTGTCGCAGAGTTTGCTGCCGCCAGCCGCCTTGACTACGCCACCCGTGTGGTGCCAGCTCCTCCCTACCGTCCTCTGTCCGTCGGGGATGGGTTTGCCCTTGGCTGTGACGTCCTAGAGGACAGAGAGTCTGAGCTGGAGTACTGGGCAGCCGCTTCTCCCTCTGTGTGTGCCATGCTGCTCTCCCCTGAGGGAGACCCCGACGCCCTTGACATACCGACTCCTCGCACTTACCGCGAGGCAGTGTCAGGGGCGTGGGCCTCTCAGTGGAAAGCGGCTATGGACTCAGAGTTGGCGTCTTGGAGATCCACAGGCACCTACGTCGATGCAGTTCCCCCTCCCAGGGCGAACGTAGTCGATGGCATGTGGCTCTTCAAGGTGAAGCGGCCGCCTGGAGCACCGCCGGTGTTCAAGGCGCGCTACGTGGCTAGGGGTTTCAGTCAGCGTGAGGGAGTTGACTTCTTCCAGACCTTCGCCCCGACCCCGAAGATGACTACTCTTCGGGTGTTACTCCACATAGCAGCGCAGCGAGACTACGAGCTGCACTCCCTCGACTTCTCCACTGCGTTCCTCCAGGGCCGACTGCACGAGGAGATCTGGCTGCGCCGTCCTCCTGGCTTCACTGACACCTTCCCACCTGGGACCCAGTGGAGCCTGAGGCGACCAGTCTACGGTCTCCGCCAGTCGCCCCGTGAGTGGCACGACACTCTTCGCTCCACGGTTTGTGACCTTGGGTTCAGCCCGTCCTCCGCCGACCCGTCGCTGTTTGTTCGAGCGGGTTCTACTCCTTTCTTTATCCTTGTCTACGTCGACGACTTGGTGTTTGCTACAGCAGACAGGGCAGCCCTGGCTCAGGTGAAGTCCGAACTGCAGAAGAGACACAAGTGCACTGACCTGGGTGAGCTGCAGCGCTACCTTGGCCTGCAGATCACCCGGGACAGAGCCGCTCGCACCATCACACTGACGCAGTCACACATGGTGCAGCAGGTCCTTCGGCGGTTCCACTTCCAGTTCTCCACCACACAGCCCACTCCTCTTGCTGTTGACCACAGACTCACGGGCCCCTTTCCTGACGAGCCCTTTGAGTCCAGTGGACCCTACGCAGAGCTGGTGGGCTGCCTCATGTACCTGATGACTTGTACTCGACCGGACCTCGCCTTTCCACTCAGCATCCTTTCTCGCTTTGTTGCGACTGGGAGACACCGCCCTGTCCACTGGACAGCTGCTGTGAGGGTGGCGAAGTACCTGGCGACTACATCAGGCTTGGGGCTTGTGCTTGGAGGGACTCAGCCAGTGGCGTTGACTGGTCACTGCGACTCTTCCTACGCTGACGACGTGGAGACTCAGCGTTCGACTCAGGGTTACTGCTTCAGTCTGGGAGCTGGTGCTGTGTCGTGGAGGTCTACACGGTCGTCGTCTGTGGCTACTTCCAGTGCAGAGGCAGAGATCTACGCTGGTGCCATGGCGGCACAGGAGCTTCGCTGGTTGACCTTCTTGCTCGCTGACCTTGGTGAGCGGCCTCGCTCTGCACCGACCTTGTACGCTGACAACAAGGCCATGATCCTCCTGTGTCGAGAGCCTCGACTGGAGAGCAGAGTGAAGCATATTGACGTGAGGTACTTCCTCCTGCGAGAGCTGCAGCGACGCGGTCAGGCACGCCTGGACTTTGTGGCCTCAGAGGCCAACACTGCAGACGTCTTCACCAAGGCCTTGGCGCTTGGTGACCACCACAGGTTCTGTGTGCAGTTGGGGCTTGTTGAGGTAGGCCCTCGGTTGGTGTAGTCCTGTTGCTTGCTCTGCTTGTTGTGCTTTGTATTTATATCCTAGTGAACTCTTGAACTGGCCTTGTGGCCGCTTGCTTGCGCTCGGAATTTGTGTGGTGTCCTTGAGATCCACCCTGAGCTTGCCTTGGTTCTTGGTTTGACTGGTCTTGTGACCGTTTGTTCACCTTGCTTGCTTTGATGCCCCTCACTTAGCCTATGGGGGTGTGTCAAATGTTGAACATTGATATGATAGGCTATAGTGAGTTGCACTCTAGGGGGTACAGCTTCTAGGGTTGCTCATTTGTACCCCATTCGTTTCTATTCCAATCATTCCGTTGTTCGCTAACTTTGAGATGCTGGTGCCTGGTGGGTGATGGGGCTGCGGATGTATCCTGCAGCTGGGTGGATAGGTTGATGAGTTGGTCTTGGGCAATTGTGACGTAGAGTTCCTTTGCACCATCGCTTCGCCATCGTCGGCCCATGCGTTTGAAGAGCCGATCAGGAACGCCGAGGCTGGATGCTGCTGTCGCTGCACCCTTCTTGAAGGAGTGGGTCCCGATGTGCGTGGCATCCAGTCCCGCCTTGCTGCAAGCCTCGAGGCACCAATTTCTGATGGTTGGGTAAGAGGGTGACTTGTCGTGCGGCGTTGCTTGTGCCCCTTTGGTAAACACTCGTATCAGCGGCCCGTGTGGCATCTTAGCGAGGCCTGCGAGTCGAATGAAATTCCTTGTGCATCTGACTGCACAGTAGGGCCCTGTAGTCGCCGCCACCGGGATTTAGGTGCCCCTTCCTTCTTGGTCTGTCTTGGAGTATGGGATTAGGAGCCACATCGCCTCTTCCTCGAACTGTATGTCATTCCATTGTAGGGAGATGAGGTCGGAGTAGCGCAAGAATGCTGCGAACATGAGCAAAGGGATCAAACCCATTTGATATTCTGCTGGGACTGCTGATTCAAGGAAGGATCGTGCCATGTCGTGCACCTGGTGAAGTGACACTAGCTCCTTGGTCCTTGTGGGCCGAGGGCCATGTCGTTTGGCAAACTCTCTCACTTGCAGGGTGAGTGGGCCGCTAGTGGGGGAGGTTTCGCCTGTCATCCGATGGGCGAACGCCACCGCAGAACACGTGAGGCTGATTGCTGATATGGTTGTCTTGTTGTTCAGCGCGTGGATGAGGTAGAGTGCTAACGTCAAGTCTGTCGCTGGCAGGAACGTGTGTTTGACTTGAACACAGAAGTTTCTGAATTTTTGCCAGTATGGCCGGTACGTCTCGATCGTAGACGGTGCACGGACATTATGGATGACTCTCAACAACTGTTGTTTGAGCTTGGGCAATAGTCCTGAACAGAGATACACGGGGTCATGGTTAAGTACGATGTATATTTATTACATATATTTTACATGCAAGGCAATTATTGGGCTATGTGGCATTCCGAGTCCAGATAATGCTGCTGCATGAGAGCCTGGTTTGAGGCATTGACTTGCGTGGGCGTGTGGTAGGTGGGCCACCACCTCTGGGGCCCATATCTGTGGCGATGGCTGTAGTAGTGGCCACCATGCTGCTCCATGCCACTGGGGTACAATCAGCGTCATCCGGTCTGCATACGCTTCGCGTGACTAAGCGTCGCCGGGATCAGGTTGGGGGGTGGAAACACGAAGCAACGTTCGCCGTTCCAAGAGATCGAGAACGCGTCGATGGCGATGGCGTCTGGATGTGGTATTTTGGAGCAAAAACGTTCCAGTTTCTTGCTGTGGACGTTTGCGAACAAGTCAATTGTATGGGGTCCCCATCGGTGTTCCAGGAGGCGAAACCAGGGAACATGCAAGGAGTAATCGTCGATATCCTGGATCTTGGAGAGTTCATCAGCGTAGGCGTTTAGCTCCCTAGGAATCGATTCAATCGCCAGGCGGGAGCGATTGAGACAGAACTGTATAATTGCTTGGCATGTCCTTGTTAGCCGGGGTTGGCGGGACCCCCCTTTGCGCAGGATGAACATAACTCCTTGGTTGTCTACGCGGACGAGGACATGGTCGTTCACCATCTGGGTTGCGAATGTCTTTAGAGCCCACAGGACTCCCTCAAGCTCTCGTTGGGTGCTGGAGGTTGGGAGGAGCTCGCTTGGCATGCAAGCGCTTCCGTCACAAGATTTACCGGCAAACTTGGTCAGTTTTGCACCCCAGTTGTGTGCGCTGGCATCTACGTGGATGACCGCATCGAATTGGTGATTGATGTGGAACCGGCCACCGTTAAATTGTTCGAAGTGCGCTTGCCAGAAAATTAACTCTTCTACTGCAGCTAGTGGCAGTTGAACCTTGGAGTGCCAAGATGTTGTTGTATTGATCAGCTGTAGCAATTCCTGGCTGAAGGCACGCGCTGTTGTGCCCAGTGCGAGTGCCATAGAGCTCAGCATTCCGGTGATCCGAGCTATGTGCCGAATGGGAACCTGTTGGCCGCGGTGTCCCTTGGAGATGAGCATCTGGAGTGTCTGCAGGAGCTGCTCACACCGTTCAGCTCCGACACGAAACATTCCAGATATGGTGTCGAGCTCCAACCCCAAGAAGCGTAGTTGGCGCGACGGGTGGAGGTGCGACTTCTTTGCATTGATCACAAAGCCAGCTGCCTCGAGATCGTGTAGCACTTCTATGCACGTCGCACGTGCCTTCTTCTCGGAGTTGCACAAGAACAACATGTCGTCCACGTAGGGGACCATGCGGATGCCGCGTGCGCGCCATCTTCTAGCTAGTTGTTTAATTAGCTGGGTGAAGACGAAAGGTGCTGTCGCCAGGCCGAAAGGCAGAGATCGGAAGCAGTAGAAGTCGCCATCAAGCTGGAAACCCAGGAACTTCCAGCACGAGGGGTGCATCTCGACGTGGTGGTATCCGGACTTAAGGTCGATTGTGAACATCCAATCGTCGCAACGAATTAGTTCCGAGACCCGATTCAGTCCTTCGTACTTGAATCTGGGGACTTGAAGGTGTTGATTGACTTTCCGTAGGTCGAGGATAAGTCGACACTTGTCGCGCTGTTCCACCACATTAAGTGGGCTTATGCAGGAGAGTGCGGCCCTTGATGCGACCTTCAGTGCGGCGCCCGAGGATATGAGATCGCGAATGGCATCTCGCGTGAACGTCTTGTGTGCGTGGACCCCTGCGTGGTTTGTTGCCTCAAATGGCAGGGGTTCCATGTTCTTCCATGGCAACCAGGAGCCTCTTGCAATGATTGAGGTGATAAAACTGCTCTCGCACCATGATAGCCACCAGTGTAGCCGGTTTCGCAACCGGTTGCACATAATCGTCACTTCATCGTCCGTGATTGCGTACTCGTATGGATCCCACTCCATGTCGGTCCCCTCGCATCCCGCCCCTGCATATAGGAAGGTGGCCAGGGTGGGGCATATTTAGGTGGTGAATATCATGGTTAATCAATGACTTCAGAAGGTCTCTTCGTTCCCCCTTTTTGTTTTTTGTTTTTTTTTTTTTTTTCACCTCTTCTTTGTAAGTCGTGTACTGCTTGCTTGTGTACCCTCCATCCCGTTTGGCCGTCTGCCATCCAACAAACCAGCCACATGCGCTCTCTCTCACTCTCTCTCTCTCTCTCTCACTCTCTCTCTCTCTCACACACACTCTCTCTCTCTCCCTCTCTCTCTCTCCTCTCTCTCTCACTCTCTCTCTCTCTCTCTCTCTCTCTCTCTCTCTCTCTCTCTCTCTCTCTCTCTCTCTCTCTCTCTCTCTCTCTCTCGTCTTTGTCAATTAATGGCAGCTGGTCGTTCATGGGTACCTAGCGTATGCCTCCGCCCCCCCCTTTTTTTTTTCTTTTTTTTTTGGTGGCTCTCTGGCCTATACCTCTGTCCGTGAGGTAGCTCCCTCTCTGGTTATGAGCTCTTCTTTCTATATATACATATATATATATATATATATATATATCTTTTTTTTGTAAAGCTTTCAATAATCAAACTCAACACCCGGGTACATGGCCTATGCCTACCCCCATCCTGCCCCTACGGCAAGGATGTGTAAGGCTCTGAAGCACACACATGGCTAACTACTAGCCCACACACCCATGGCTAACTACAAGCCAATAAACACATATGGCTAACTACGAGCCAATAAACACACGTGGCTAACTACGAGCCAATAAACACACATGGCTAACTACGAGCCAATAAAATACGTGGCTAACTACGAGCCAATAAACACACGTGGCTAACTACGAGCCAAGCACCATCGGTGCATCCACCTACGCCCCCCGGCATAGTGGCAAGGGGCGCCGCCCCATGTACTGTCAGAATCCCAACCACTAGACCATTGGGATAAAAGGGCTTGTTTGTGTAGCGGGTAAGTGCGCCCATAACCCCCCAGGCCAACGTGCCTGTAACCCTTCCCTAGGATCAATCGGGGATCACCAGTAGACCTCTGACATGTACCTCCTCACACCACGTGTGAGGGGCCTTGCGCGCTACGCCCTCCCATAGGGCAAGCGTTTGCCATGTGGCCGGGCTGGCCGCAGCGAAAGCACACTCCCTTGAAGCGGGTCTCGTGGCAGCTTGTGGGTGGCATGCTCTTGCCGTCCGTATCGCCATCCCGAGTAGGCATGCGTGCGCCGCGAGTGTAGCCGGTGCGAGCACGCTTGAGCGTCGCCACGTCGGCCACCGCAAGCTTGTAGGAGCGTGACGTAAGGACGCTCTTGGACTGGTACAACTGGAAACGATCAGCGGCTTCAAAACCGGCTTTGTCCGCCACCAAGAGGACTTCAAAGCGCTTATTAATGAGTGTGTCGATATCGGCTACGTTGGTGAGGGCGCCTTCGATGTCGCCGTGCTGGAGCTTGAAGTCAATGTGCTTCAGATGAGCCTGGATGGCAGAGAAGACCTCCGCCTGGTCGCGCACGCCTTTGCGCACGAACGTGGTAGCTGCGGGTGTGGAGTTGAGGGGTGGGAGAGGGGGTGCGGGTGCAAAAATGCGACGACGAGCAACGTTGTTGGGGGCCTCACCGTCATCGTTGCCAGAGTCGTCGCTGTCTTCAGGAACGGTGACAGGAGCATTTGCCGGGGCGGGTGAAGGCGCGGGGGCCGTCGCGTTGACGCGAGGGGTCTTGTTGGTGCGAGGGGGCGAGACGACTTATTTGTTGTTTTCAATTTTTGCAGGAGCTGATATATAGTCGGACGAAGTTGCTGCTGTAACCGGGGCATTCTGCTGTAACATCGCCAGCAGAGTTTGCAGTTGCTGCGCGGTCAATGAGGGGAGGGTGTTGACTGGGGCAGTTTCGCTCGAAGCTGCTGCTTTCTGGCGTTTCTGGGACGTGGAGCCTGCCTGGCCTGCAGCAGCGGCGCGGTCTCCAGCAGGGGGCACGCGCGTCTGCTTTGCAGCCGCACGTGCTTCTTCGGGGGTCGCTCGGGTGTTACCGCCGAGTAACACGTCCACCGCGCTCGGTCCCTCGCCAGCATTGTCGTCGGCAGGACGCTTTCCGCGGCGGTCGGGTCTCCCGGGCGAATGAACGGGCTCGGAAGTATTAGCCGGGGTAGAAGACTTGTCACCGTCTCGATTCTGGGTCGTCGTAGCAGGCGTCATATTGGCGAGGTTGTGCTCAAGTATGTCAGTAAGCAGGGTCGTCGGAGACTTGAACCGCGGAAGTGATTGAGTTTTCGCCAGGTTGGACGAGAACGGGAAAGTAGAACTACTATTAGAAATGAAGAACGTGGGTGAGGCGAATAGCCTCACGTCCCTCTTTTGTAGACGAAAAGAGGGGTGAGTAGCGTCGCACCGCTTCCTTTGCTGCGCTGGCCACGTCCTCGCTTTCACAATACGAAATTTTAGAAAGTACACTTTCAAAAAATATAATATGTTGAAATTGATATAATACATACTATGTTTATACTTCCAGGAAAACAGCTCGTGATTATGTTATGCCAACATCTTTCTTCACTGTTTCTATTTCATGTTCCACCACTTCGCGCCTCGAAAGCGCCGCCAAATCTACTCGAGGTTGTCAGAGGTGCCGTTTCTTCTGACACAGAGCCATCCCTTCCCCCACCCAGCTGACGATTCCTTCCAAGCTTCTTTCAAGCACCACACAGCCAGCTTTTTTTCCCTCGCTACCTCCTCTTCCTCTTCCCATTGTTGGTAGCTTCATCCCATATGTTGGCCCAGCTTCCAATGGTGCAAGCTCCTACGCTCGACTTTAGCTGGTAGAGAATAATCCGCCTGCATGGACGCTTCTTCTTGTTAGGGTAAATATGAGTTCGAGCCGCGATTTCTTTATTCTGGATAGGCCATCCTGAGGACGACAGGATAATCGTAGACGTTTAACGCAGGAGGGCTTTCGAAGGTTAGTACGTTGTTCTAAGATGCGAGATAGCTGAACAAACTTAACACGCGGTTCTACGCAGGATATATTGACCACCTTGCTAAACACTTCCAAGCGGCAAAATGGACTCACTACTCTTCTAATGCGTTTCTAGGACGTGCATCATCAACCTTCAGCATGCGGTCCCTGGACGTTTTTTTTTTTTTTTTTAATGCCGTACTACACGCTGGCGTCTTATGTCGCTACGGAACCTTTCATCCCGATGTTCATGTTTCCCTACTGCTATCCGAGTTTCGCTGCTGTTCGTCGTTTCACCGTCGGTGTTCCCGGTATTCCTCTGCCGTTTCAACGATTTTCTCTACCGTCGCCGAGCTTCGCTGCCGTTTATTGAGTTTTGCTGCCTTCCGTAGGAATCTTCTGCTTCAGTTCGTTAGGTCTCTATGCCATTCGCGGGGTTTTCCTGCCCTTCGCCGGGTTTCCCTACCGTTCCCTACGCTTTGCTGCTTCACCGAGTGACTGCCGTTCACGATTCGAGGAAAGACGGCGAAAGATGCAGAAGATCGACGGGACGCAGAGCTACGATGGTAGCCAGACATTGGCAATCGAGGGTGAAGGATCGACCTGCGAGCAGCAGTGTGTATGAGAACGGCGACGCGGATTGGAGGACACTGACGGCAGCGGAGCGTGTTCGGAGGACACTGACGGCCGCGGGGCGGATTCGGAGGACACTGACGGCAGCGGAGCGTGTTCGGAGGACACTGACTGCAAGGAAACGAGGGTAGCTAGAAACTGTCAATAGAGGGGTGAACGACCGACCTGAGAGCAACGGCGTGTGTGGGAGCGGCGACGCGGATTCGGAGCTCACTGACGGCAGCGCAGAGGGACATACGAAGGTGCGTGCTCGCAGTTTTGCTGGGGGGGGTAGAACAGTCTAGGTCGCCGCGCGGCAAGTCTTAGATGCTATTTTCTATTTTGTCCGAGTCCATTTCCTGCTTCTTCTGACGAGCTCTCCTCTGTGTTTGTTTCTGTGTTGTGTTGGCTGCTCTCGTGAGCGTGCCTTCTTAGAACGAGACCCACGGACGGACGCGTAACAGTCCTGCCAAGGGACTCAAGGTGGTTACATCTCAGGAAGCTGCTGTGCGAGTAGGAATCCGCCTTCTGAGTCGCCTTAGCATCCGCCTCTCACAGAAGTATGGTAAGTGGTTGGGCGAATCTTTGGGGGAGATTTCAGTCTAGGTCGCCGTGCGGCAAGTCTTAGAATCTAATTCTCTTGCTTCTGAGTCCGTTTCTTCTGCTGCTTCTGACGAACTTTCCTTCGTGCTTGTTTGTGTTGTGTTCTCTGCTCGGGTGTGCGTGCCTCCTTGACTGAGGCCCACGGACGCGTCTGCAGGCCTGCCAAGGGACTCAGTGAGGTGCCATCTCAGGGGGGTGCTGTGCGAGTAGGGATCCGCCTTCCGAGCCGCCTTAGAACCCGCCTACCACAGCAGTATGGTAAGTGGTTGGGCGAATCTTTGAGGGGGAATACAGTCTAGGTCACCGTGCGGCAAGTCTTAGAATCTAATTTCGTTTCTTCCGAGTCCGTTTCCTCTGCTGCTTCTGACGAACTCTCCTCTGTTCTTGTTTCAGTGTTGTGTTGGCTGCTCCTTGACTGAGGCCCATGGACGCGTCAACAATTTGGCCAACGGGTGGTGCGATTCAGGGAGGTGCAGTGCGAGTGGGAATCAGCCTTTTGAGCAGTCTTAAATTCCGCCACGGCAGGATGGTAAGTGGTTGGGCGGGTCCATTGGGGGGATTGAGCAGTCTAGGTCGCCGCGCGGCAATTCATAGAGATCGGATTTGTTTTCTTCCCGTGTCCATTTCCTCTGTTCCTTCTGACAATTTTTTTTTGTGTGCTTGTTTCTGTGTTGTGTTGGCTGCTGGTGTAATGTGCGTGCCTCTTTGACTGAGGCCCATGGATGCGTCAGCAGGCTTGCCAAGGGACTCAATGCAGTGTCATCTCAGGAGGGTGCTGTGCGAGTGGGAGTCCGCCTTCTGAGCCGTCTTGGAATCTTCAAACCTGCCTCGCAACGACAGGATGGTAAGTGGTTGGGCGCATTTGTTGGGGGGGCAGCACAGTCTAGGTTGCCGCGTGGCAAGTCTTAGAGGGCACTTTTATTTCTTCCGAGTTTGTTTCCTCAGCTGCTTCTGACGAACTCTCCTCTGTCCTTGTTTCTGTGTCGTGTGTTGGCTGCTCTGGTGTAATGTGCGTGCCCATGACTGAGGCCCATGGACGCGTCAACAAACCTGCAAGGGACTTGGTGTGGTGCATCTCTGCGACAAGGATCTCGTCGTCTCAGCCGTCATAGAATCTGCCTCACCATAGGCAGTGTGGTAAGTGGTTGGGCGAGTCTATTGGGGGGGTAGAGAAGTCCCAGGTCGCCGTGCAGCAAGTCTTAGAAAACATTTGTATTTCCCATGCCCGTCTCCTCTGCTGCTTCTGACGAACTCTCCTCTGTGCTTGTTTGTGTGTTGCGTTGGCTGCTCTGATGTGGTGTGCGTGCCTCCCTGACAGCGGCCCATGCACGCCTCAACAATCTGCCAAGCAGTGGTGCTTCCCTGGGAGGTGCTGTGCGAGCAGGGGTCCGCCTTCTGAGCCGTTTTAGGTTCACCCTCACTGTTGCAGTATGGTAAGTGGTGGGGCTGGTTATTGGGGGGGTCAGCACAGTCTAGGTCGCCGTGCGGCAAGTCATAGAAATCAATTCTGCTACTTCCAAGTCCGCTTCCTCTGCTGCTTCTGACGAACTCTCCTCTGTGCTTGTTTGTGTGTTGCGTTGGCTGCTCTGATGTGGTGTGCGTGCCTCCCTGACAGCGGCCCATGCACGCCTCAACAATCTGCCAAGCAGTGGTGCTTCCCTGGGAGGTGCTGTGCGAGCAGGGGTCCGCCTTCTGAGCCGTTTTAGGTTCACCCTCACTGTTGCAGTATGGTAAGTGGTGGGGCTGGTTATTGGGGGGGTCAGCACAGTCTAGGTCGCCGTGCGGCAAGTCATAGAAATCAATTCTGCTACTTCCAAGTCCGCTTCCTCTGCTGCTTCTGACGAACTCTCCTCTCTGCTGGTTTCTGTGTTGTGTTGTGTTGGCTGCTCGGGTGTGCGTGCTTCCTTGACTGAGGCCCATGGACGCGTCAGCAGTTCTGCCAAGGGGTGGTGCGTTTCAAGGAGGTGCTGTGCGAGTAGGGATCCGCCTGCTGAGCTGTCTTAGAATACTCAACCCTGCATCACCTCTGGCAGTGTGGTAAGTGGATGGGCGGATCAAATGGGGGGTGCGGCAGTCTAGGTCGCCGCGCGGCAAGTCTTCATCAGAATATTTGCCTTTGAGACTGTTTTCTCTACTGCTTCTGACGAACTCTCCTCTGTGCTTGTTTATGTGTTGTGTTGGCTGCTCTGCTCTGGTGTGGTGTGCGTGGCACCTTGTTTGAGGCCCATGCACGTATCAGCAGACCTGCCAAGGGGTCAGCCTTCTGAACCGTTTGAGAACCTACCTCGCCATGGCAGTACGGTAAGTGGTTGGATGGGTCTATTTGGGGGGCCGAGGAGACTAGGTCGCCGCGCGGCAAGTCTTATTAATCATGATGTTTTGGAGTCTGTTCTCTCTACTGCTTCTGACCAACTCTCCTCTGTGTTTGTTTCTGTGTGGTGTTGGCTGCTCTGGTGTGCGTGCCGCCTTGTCTGAGGCCCGTGCACGTGTCAGCAGTCCTACCACGGGGTCGGGTCATGCATGTGTCGGCGGTCAGCCTTCTGAACCGTCTCAGAATGCACCTCGCCATGGCAGTATGGTAAGTGGTTCGGCGGGTCTACCGTGGGGCAGATCAGTCTAGGTCGCCGCGCGGCAAATCTTAGTCCTGAATTTGAGTTCTTTTGAGTCCGTTCCCTTTCGTGCTACTGATGCACTCTCCTGCGTGCGTGTTGCTCTGTTGTGTGCGCTGATCTTTGTGTGTGCTGGGCGGAGGGAGGTTGCTGGAAGGGGAAGAGGCAATGGCATGGATGGTCACTGGCCCTCAGAGGAGAGTACTGGCCCGTCTCTTGGTCCTGGTTACATAGGTGAGCGAATCTTGCTCCCTGCATGCATGCATGTGAGCACGTGTATCCCATCCCATGGCCGTTCACACATTCGTAACACACATATACGCCCGGATTGTCTGGCAGTGGGGAAGTCTGCTCTACGTGCAGTCAATCTGATACATCTTGACTTCACTTCATGTCTTTTGAGGCGCCTCAAAAGATTGGCTGGCAGAGAGGAAGTCTGCTCTAGGTACAGTCAATCTGATACACCTTGACTTCGCTTCATGCGATTCATGTTCCCGCCTTCCCTGTGCTTGTTTATCCCTTGATGACCCCCTTCTGCTTTTTGTAATGACCTGCGTTCCCCCCACCGTTCTCCCCCTCACTCCCCTCCAGCTCCCTCGACCGTCCCTCTCCCGCGTCTGTGCAGGAGCCTGATTGGGTTGGGAGGAGCAAGGCAGCACAGCAGCCTACTGGGATCATGTAGAGGACGAGTATTTCTTGGAAATTCATGCCAAAGAGGTAAGTCCCATTCATGTCGAATGGTGCCTCACTGGTTCTCATCTGTCATTCTTTGTTGACCACTGAGTTGCAACGTCCTCTCCCCCCTCTCCAGCCGCCCTTTTACCTTTCCCCTTATGATGGCCTGCTTCCCTACAGCCAGGCTGAAGCAGCAATGGCAGGAGAAGCATACGTGGGCAGCACAATGAAGAGCATTTGGGGTTTCAGCTGCACCAGGTGAGCCTCATCGCGACCACCATATCTCATCTTCCACTCCTATCCTCCGTTGTTGGTCATACCATGTTTGTGCTCAAATGTTTTGTTTCTGCCTTTGCTATTCGCCTGCTTGAGCATCTGCGGATCCACCCACTACCATTGTGTACTCATGGCTCTCCTTGTCGCCCCTTCTGCCTCCCATCAGTGAACAGGCATGGTTGAAGCTACAGCATCACAGTGTTTGCAGCCGCACTGGAGGAGAGGAGAGGAGAAAGGAAGGAGTCGCTGCGGGTAGCAAGGAAGGCGGAAAGGAGGGAAGCAATGAAGGATGGAAGAGAATAAGGATGAGAGGAGTCGCTTGAGAGCAAACAGAGTGAGTATTATCGCCCTCACTGCTCTCACCCACTCATCCTTGCCATCCCATGCTCGGTCCTTGCTTTCACCTTTCTGATAACATTTGTGCAACTTATAATCCATACACCATATCAGTTTACTCCCTCTTTGATGGTTACTCCCCTTTTGCTAGTTACCCCTTGTTTTCCAGGTTCCTCGCTTTTCCTTGATGCCCCTCTCTTTATTTCTATGCCCCTCTGCTCTTCTGCGTTATGTTCCTGCTTCCACATCGGCTGGTTTTCGATCTCTGTCCTGTTGCATTTCGGTATCTTCCGTCAACACTATTTTCCCCGTTGACGTATCCTTTTGAATGCTTATGACGTTTGCAAAGCATGCTGCTTGAAGATTTGTGTCCCAATCCCCCCAGTGGTATACCTCCCCACTGATTTTAGTCCTTTCTTCATCCTCTGTTTTCCGTTCACAGGTTAGGCAACAGGGAACATTGACAACAGCAGTAGCAGTAGGAGTGAGGCGTATGTAGTTTTATGTTTTGAGAGTGCATGAGAACAGTGCAAGGTGATGTATGGTAAGGTCTTGTGAGTACTGTAAGCCATGGTGAGGTGTGGTAAGGTACTGTAAGCCATGGTGAGGTGTGGTAAGGTACTGTAAGCCATGGCGAGGTGCGTTAGGGTACTGTAAGCCATGCAGAGGTGCGGTAAGGTAGTACGGTATTATAAGATGTGAAAGGTATGGTGAGTGAGTTATGGTATGGTAAGGTATGGTAGGCCCACCCCAGCCCATCCAAGAAGGCAGAATCGCACAAAAGAAGAAGCAAACAGATATGCTACACCTTAGCTAGGTTGCAGATGCACCATACCAGGGTGATGTGACGCCCGCACAGCACATACCCAACTGATGCAGCACAGAGGTAGCCAAGCCAACAATCCCCCGCAACCAATACAGCAGACTCGCTCTATAAATGCCCATACGATTAGCTTCACCCACTTGATTCATATGGGCTTCACTTAAACGCTCTATAACCCAAAAGAATGACTCCCTGACCCATCCAGAGAAAACATCCAATCCCATCATCCAACAAGACATGTTCAGTCACATGGGCACGCCACACACCGAACCCAACCAAAGAATCAGCCAGACCCAGCCAAAGGTGCAAAGAATTTACAGCTACCCAGCCAAACGAACACATGTAACCCATAAGGGGGTTCACATCACTAATCGATGGTCGTTAATTGCCCATTGTTTTGTTACTCACAGTTTCTTGCATGCATGTACATAATCCTGCATTCCACGTCAACCCAAAATATCTGCAGCGCTGCAAGTAATTGCCCAAGCCTCACAGTCAGCTCTTCAGTACATTTCAAGTATCAATAACAAAATCCATTTTTTTGTGTTGCCTGAACGCATATCCCCTTTCATACTGTGCCCTTTTATCCGTGATATGGCGATCGTAGCTCTTTTTTATCGTCAGAAAAACTGGTTCAGCTCGGTTTTGCGCGGTCTACATCCGAGCGAGAGTCTCCCACTATCTCCTGGAACCACCTCAAAAACACTCGAGTTGTTTGTGGCACGGAACCAAGCATGCGTACCAGCCCCACCAGCAATTAAGCTTTCTTTCTCATAATTGCTGCTACTCGATCAACGCACGTCGCAATGGCTCCGCGCGTCGCTGGCAAGCGGCAGAAGCAGGAGCGAGCGGCAAGGGCGGCGGACGACGCGGAGAAGGCGAAGGAGCTAGAGAGCATTTTGTTCGGTAAATCAAGCGATTACGTGGCAGACCTTGGAAATGAGCTGGCAGCGGGAGCGGTGGACAGTGAAGCTGCCGCGGACCTTCCGCCGAGCAGCGAGGATCTGATCACCGCGCATTTCGGCGGAGAACCCGGCGGAGAAGGCGGGAATGCGGAGGGTTTGGCAGGGGGCGAGGTTCTGTTGGGGTTTATCGACCGCAAGAAGCAGCGAGTGGAGGAGGAGGACTGGCGGAAGGGTTCAAAGGGAAAGAAGCGCAAGGGGAAGGGTTTAGAGGCGGAAGCGGAGAAACCCGCGTGGGTGGACGAGGAGGACGAGACGCTGGTTGTGACTATAGCGGGGCAGAATCGGCTGAGGAAGCTGCGGAAGGAGGAGGACGAGGTTGCTGTATCGGGGGTGGAGTACCAGCAGCGGTTGCGTGCGCAACACGTTAGGTTGAACCCGGGAACGAGGTGGGCCAAGGTAGGGTTAGGGAAGCAGCAGAAGGAGAAGAAAGAGAAGAAGGAAAAGCCGGTTACGAGAAAGGAGAAGCGGGGCGATGCTGTTAAAGAGAAGCGTTCTAACGAGGATGCTGAGAGCGAGGAGGAGGAGGAGGCGGATGCAGGGGAGTTATCAGATGGGGAAGCAAGGGGGGTATTCAGCGATCTAGAGCAGGAGAGAGCTGCCATGGGGTTGGGTGAGGACGAGGATGAGGAGGGAGAGAGTGAAGGAGAGGAGGATCAGGACGGATTTGATGCCGATGAGATTCTGCGCAACATGCCAATGCTTGCCGGCCAGAGCAAGGACCGAGCCAGCCAGCGCACCACCCACCGCCTGCCGCCCGGGCGAATCCGAATCTCCCGCGTGCGCGACGCCAACTGGCAGGCCCCCACTGGCGCCAGCGCCATCACTCCCGTCGCGCCGTCCCGCGCGATCCAGTCGCTGAGCTGGCACCCGAACGGGCAGCTGCTGCTGTGCGGGAGCATAGATGGACGGGTGAGATTCGTCCACGTGGACGGCGAGGAGAACCCCGAGTTGCAGTCCATCTACTTTGAAAATGTGCTCGTGCGCACCGCTGCTTTCACTGCTGACGGCACCCAGGTGGTTGTAGCGGGGCGTAACGGTCGTAACGCGAATCGCGGTTACGCCACGGGCGAAGCGTTCAACGGGTACCATGTGTATGATATCGGCGCGGGGCGAGTCGCCCGCGTGGATGGGATAATCGGGCGGCCAAAGCGCGACCCGCCGCTGACGCGCTTCGCCCTGTCCCCGGATGGAGGCAAGGCGGCGTTCCTGTCTCGCGACGGGTTTATTGTGCTCGTGTCACTCAAGTCCCGCCAGTGGATGGGCAACCTGAAACTCAACGGCTCCGTCTCCTCCGTCTGCTTCGCACCTCCCGTTCCCTCCGACGCTGCCGCCGGTGCTGACGGGTCCGATAGTCCGAGCGGGCAAGCCCTGACAGGGGAGCATCAGATGCTGGCGACGGGGAGTGACGGGGAGGTGTACCACTTTGATCTGCGCATGATGCGCTGCATTCACCGGCGGGCAGACGACGGGTGTGTGAAGGGCACCGCCATTGCAGCGTCCCCAGACGGGCGGCACTTCGCGGCTGGATCCGACTCTGGAGTGGTGAATCTGTATGACCGCCCGGCCTTCCTCCGCTCAGGACCCTTTGGAAGCATATCATCATCAGAAGCAGCATTGGGAACGGGAGGCTTGAGCCGGGACAACGAGAAGCCGCTGCAACGGGCGTTCATGAATTTAACGACTGAAATAGACGCGCTCTCGTTCAACCACGACGGCCGCATCCTCGCTCTTTCCTCCCGCGAGCAGCGCGACTCGCTGCGCCTGGTGCACGTGCCGTCGCGCTCCGTGTTCTTCAACTGGCCCACTGAACGCACAGCACTGCAGTTTGTGCACGCGGTGGAGTTCAGCCCGCACAGTGGGTACCTGGCTGTGGGGAACCGGCGGGGGAAGGTGCTGCTGTTCCGATTGAGGCACTATGACAGGGCTTAGGACTTGCGAGGGGGCTGGCATGATTTCACGCCACACGGCGCGGCAGTTTGTGTATGCTACGGAGTTCAACCCACACAGTGGGTACCGTCACCCTCCGTGGAACGCGGTTCTTCCACGGTACTACCAGAGGATCTAGTAGGAGCTCTGGGAATAGGAGGGGGTTGGGGTGCTGTAAGAGTTTCGGGAGCATGCATTGTTCTGCTTTTAAAGTGTGAGTCATGCAGTGGTGTGTGTGTCACCTTGGTTCAGTATTGTGGTGTGGTCACAACTGCGTTCGGGGGCACATGTGTAGAGGAGGGCATTAACATGCCGACAACATGGTTCTACATATGTGGCTATAACATAATGTTACAATGTTATTTGGCTGCCGATTTATCCAGAGTGTCACTCTCAGACTTCTCATCCCTGGCATTCCCAAGCTGAACAGCAGCACTTCCTCCTGCAGGAGAAGGCAGAGCTTGTTAGCGATACAGAGGCCACGGGACATTCCTGAATACCGTGTACATACACGCGGAGATAAGAGCCCCCCAGGACAAGTACCGTACTTACCGAAAATCAGTGCTGCTCCCAGATACCCTACTGTTGTCCACTCCTCCTGTAGGACCAAGGAGGCTAATAGAGCTGAGTATAGCGGCTCGAGAGTGTAGACCATGGCCACTTCAGATGCCGCAACATGCCGGAGTGCCACGATCTGCACCAAACAACGAGCGAACAACATGTGGGTCGATATGTGAAAAGACAAGGGATAATATCGAAAGCAGGAGTCATGAGAGACAGGAATTCAAAGAAGGTGGCGGCGGTGGCGGCAGTGGTGGTTGTGGTGGTGGTGGTGGTGGTGGTGGTGGTGGTGGTGGTGGTGGTGGTGGTGGTGGTGGTGGTGGTGGTGGTGGTGGTGGTGGTGGTGGTGGTGGTGGTGGTGGTGGTGGTGGTGGTGGTGGTGGTGGTGGTGGTGGTGGTGGTGGTGGTGGTCGCAGCGGTGGTGGTGGTCGCAGCGGTGGTGGTGGTGGTGGGGTTGCAGTCCAACCTGTGGAGGGCCAACAGCAACGAACCTCAAGCCAGAGGCAGAGGGCGGTGGAAACCACCCCTGTGTACCCCATCTGTACCCACGGCCACGAGCTCACCACCGAGGCTAATCTTTCCACAACATCAGTGGGTGACGTGGCACTGATGAGCTCCTTGGCCTGGGCGACTAAACTGGGCAGGGTGTGTGAGGTAAGAAGAGCAGGAAGAGGAGACGCGAGGTCTGCTGCAGTTACTGGCATGGCTGCTGCGGCTGCTGTGGCTGATGCAGCTGTTATAGCTGATGCCCCTATGTCGGCTGCAAGGGCGGTGGTGGCCAATGGAAGGTCTATGAGGCTGATGAATGCTGTGCCAATAGCAGCACAGCACGCCACAGTGGATATCTGCCAGTGCGCGAAACAATTCAGCACACACAGAGGAGCAGCGATACAATGAATAATGTGCGCTCTGAGGTGGACGGGAGCACGTGTGTTTTCTACACGTTTGACACGTGGATCACACAGCATAGCTCACATCACCTGAAGGGCGATGAGGTCAAGACTGGCTGTGGCGGGCACAGTCTTTGCAAAGTGCTCCGATCGCACCATGAGCAGCCCAAACGCCACCGCGCTCACCAAAGCCAGGCCGTCACCCACCTGAGCCAGTGATGTGTGGGGAGATATCATTGAAATGATTATCTCTGAAGAACTGCCTCCAGCGGCACGTACATCATTTGATAAACGGACGCAGCAACACATTAATCACGCAGAAGCATGGTGCCAAGCTGGCAATGCAGCACGCAGAACCGTCCTTAAGATTGATTCACACGCACATCTATTGCAAACGACAATGCCAAGACATCCAGACACAGCCAAAAGTGAAGGCGAATCCACGAAAGCTAATTCCTGCTTACAGTGAAAGTGCCGATAAATGCCACGCGGCCAGCGCCAGTGGTGATGAGAGCGAAGGCCTGGGAGAGGTATGCGAGAGCGGCCCAGAGGCCCATTTCGATGCCGCATCGACGGACAGCGGGGTTGGAGAGGGCGGTGGGGAGCAGCGGAGAGAGTGCAAGTGCAGCTATGGCGAAGCGACCCAGACAGAACTGCAGCGGCCCTATCGCGGCTTCCTCTGCTCCCTTGATCACCGTGCCGTTGCTGGCTGCAGGAAGTGCGGGTGTGATGCAAGCATGGTAGGGAAGGGAGGTTGGGAGCGCTTAATCCTGGACGATGGAAGAGGTCAAGAAGCGAGATTGAGAGCACGGTAAGTGAGTATTATGGAGAGTGTTGAATGCGTACCATAGACCATGATGAGTGCATACCATAGAGCATGACGAATGCATACCATAGAGCTTGGTGAATGCATACCATAGAGCATGGTGAATGCATACCATAGAGCATGGTGAATGCATACCATAGAGCATGACGAATGCATACCATAGAGCATGATGAATGCATACCATAGAGCATGGTGAATGCATACCATAGAACATGGTGAATGCATACCATAGAGCATGGTGAATGCATACCTTAGAGCATGACGAATGCATACCATAGAGCATGATGAATGCATACCATAGAGCATGGTGAATGCATACCATAGAGCATGACGAATGCATACCATAGAGCATGATGAAAGCATACCATAGAGCATGATGAATGCATATCATAGAGCATGGTGAATGCATACCATAGAGCATGGTGAATGCATACCATAGAGCATGGTGAATGCATACCATAGAGCATGATGAATGCATACCATAGAGCATGGTGAGCGCGTTCAGAACGATGAGGCCGCCAGTGCGAGACGCAACCACCTTGGTGACGGTTTCAGCTCCCTTCTCCATCAGCCGCGGCACCAAGTCCGCCAGGGACCGACCCTCCTCCTCCCGTTTTGCCGGATTTCCATCTGACAAGATTTCTTCGCTTTCAGGTATCGAGCTTCCATCGCTGACGTAGCAGCGAGTAGTTTCGGTACGTCCGGTAACAGAATTGTCGCCGCTCGGGCCGGTGCGGCGAAGAAAACGATCTGAAGCTCTAATGTCGTTGCGTTGAATTGGGATAGGCGGGTAGATTCCAATCCTTTTTTGCAACCGAACGGTTCGCGATGAGTGGAGCGAACAGTCACGGCATTGAATTTGGTCACTAGAGAGCCGCTTAACTTGCTTAGGTTGTCGGAATGCTCTGGTGAACTGCCTATCTAGAAGCGAGGAGGACATTATCGTAAATTTCCGGAGCAGCAGCTTGCGTCACAGGCCGGAAGACGGTACCATCTGCGTGCTTGTGGAAACGCGACTAAAGCCTTGGATCGTTCGAATCGAAATTCACCGTCGCGCACGATGGTCCCAGGACTTAGCCTCTTAGCCGCCTTGACTTAACGTTCATCCCGTCAGCACCTCGCGAGAAACATAATAGTTCACTGAGATTCCATCCAATTCGTCGCCTTCCCAGTTTCCTCCAGCCCGCTTCTGAATCCGCAGCTTCACCTTGAGACTGTCACGTGCTTCTCTCCTTCCGATCGACCCTCAGGCATGCAGTGCCGCTGATCAGCAAGCACCTGCTGCACGGAGTTCACCGAATCTGGTGGTTCGTGCTTTTGCGGTGACCGACCGATCACCACCGTTCTGCTTCTGTCAGTTCAGTTCCCTCCTGGGCCTGTCAGATATGCTTCTGCGCATTTCTTGGGATTGTCGCTCACACACTCGCGGCGCGTCACTTTCGTGAGCAAAAGTGATGATATCGCGCCGAACACTTGACCAATTTGCTGAATAAAGAAGTAGCCAATATCACTCAACAACAGTCAAAGAAAGCACCATGCACAGCATTAGCTTGTTGATAAATGTACATAATCTGCAGCTCGGACGGGACGGGAGCATATCAACATAAAAACAAAACAGAAGCAAAATCACGTGAAAATCCTCACGTATATTGCAATACACTTCTTTCTATGCCACAACTCTTCACGGTCCACCACCGCCCTAGATCAGTCCCTTCCCTGAAACCTCCTCTTCTCTTCCTTGGCTAACCTCTTGTACTCCCTCCTCTCATACAACCTAGCTTCCTTGTCCTGTGCCTGCTCCCGTATCTTCCTCAGCTTGCCCGCATCAGCCTCCAGACCCCCCATTGAAAACATCGCCTCAAAACTCCTCCCCGCACCACCCTTCACACTCCTCCCTTGCACTCCTGTGTCTCTGTCGCCCTCCCTTGTCCTTTCCCGCTTTCTAATGTCTCCACTCCCCTCACTCTGTTTTTCATCCCCATACCCATCCCTTGTGGCAGCAGTCGCAGCAAGCTCTTTCTCCGCACGCCGCCGTTCCTCTCTCCGAGCCTTTTTCCGAGCCAGCTTCTCCTCCCGAGCGTACCGCCTCTGCCGCTTCTTGCTCACCCGAACCTTGCCTTCACGCTCTGCCTCCCGCACACGCCTCCTCTCCTCCCTCTGCTTTGCACGCTTACCCTTCTTCCGTTCCCCCTCCCCTGCTGCTCCATCCTCCCCCACCCCGTTTTTCCTCTTTCCTTCCCCTCCTCCACCACCATTTCCTCCCCCCTTGCCTGATCCATCCTCACCCGAATCCAAGCCCGATTCTGATTCTGAATCTGAATCTGATCCTGAACTTGAAGACGAGGAGGAACTGGACGAAGAATGCCGACCTTTCCTCCTCTTCTTGCTGCCCTCCTTATCGCCTTTCTTCTTGCCCTTCCTTCTTTCACCTCCTTCACCACCATCTCCCCTCCCAAGCCCTGGTTCCTCACGCCCTTTACCTTGCACCTTTTGCTCCTCCAAGTCCTCTTCCTCGCTGTTCCCACCTCCTTCTCCTGCCTCTCTAGCCCTGGCACTGCTGCCTGCTGCCTTATCCTCGCTATTGACAGCCCCAGCAGCACCCTGTGCAACAATCTTTTCCTCCAGCTGCTTCTTCATGCGTGCCACACGCTCCTCATGCCCTGCGGCCCTGCAGGGTGCATGCAGCAGACAAAAGGCTTTCAATCACCTCCTACTCAAACATGGCCGTAACGATAAAACAGAAAGAAAGAAAGGAGAATCGCCAACGGCAAGGACAGGTTTACAGGAAGTGTTGGCGAGCAACACAAGCTCAACAGGGACCATCAGCACACATCACTTACGGTGCGAACCCAAGCCCTTGGATCCTCTCCCCTGACGCATACTCCTGCGTCAGCACCTCGCCGCTCTGCCCCCTTCTGAACAGCTCATCCATCTCGCCCTTCTCCATGCCTCGCGCCTCCCCTAGCTTCGGCCCTCTCCTCTTCACAGGCGCTATCCCCAGCATCTCGTTCATTGCCGCCTCCTCCTCCTCCTTAATCCGCTGCCTCTCCGCCTTCAGCTGCTCTTCCGCAGCTGCTTTCGCCGCTGCCTTGTCCCCGGGCTTTGTCCGAGTGTACCACTGCAGGTCCTTGCCTGATGTCATGGTGACGGGGGAGAAGAGAGAAGTTATTGAAAACAATTGCACCACAGTAGATCCTGGGCTGGTGCAGTGGTGGGGCCAGATGAGAGATGCAAATACGGATAGAATGTCAGCCTGCAGACACTTGTTGTGGCTGTTGTAAGTTAGCAAGAAGGGTTGGCAGGTGAGAGGCGGAGTGGAGTTAAGAAACAAACGAGGAAGATAAAAAGAGAAGGGATGCAGAACTCCGAGGTAATTTCTTCCCTGACTAAGGCCCTTACGGGTTGAGGGGTTAGCATTTAGGGTATACCACCGCACCTCCTGAAACCTGGTGGCACAAGTCACTTTCAGGTGCCTTGGACAAGCACGGATACATCGGATGATTGAACGCATAGACTGAGCACAAGGCCTAGCCTAGCCTAGATTGCATGACTATCTGGAGCCCAGTAAACTGCGTTCCATCCGTCCAGAGAACTATATGCAGCCCAGTGAACGCAGCCCGCGCAGTCAAGGATAAGAGATGCGTACCTTTCTGCCAGCGGCCGACAGGCGCCATCACACTGTGGCCGAGAAAATTCTCCCGGAACTTGTCACTCTTCACGTCGTCCCATTTGAATTCTGGTAGAGACGAAAGGTGGTAGTGAGAATATTCAGGCATCGACAATCGAGGTTTGGTAAATGAGACGGTCGAGAAGGGTACATAAACAATATACTCCGACGTCGATGAGGCGCCTCGGACGTCAATAACACTCCAACGACAACCTTGCGCGATGTAGGGTTGCGATCGGAAACGACAAACACTCTCCAACGGAAAGGGCATAAAGAGGGAATCAGGCACCAAGAACAACGATCCAAGAAAGTAGGCTCCAGCATTCTAAACTCATTCGAGTCTTCACAAGGCAAACGCTTAACCTAGCAACTAGGATACAAACTTACGATCTTTCCCTCCCCGAACGCCGCCTCTGGTTGGATGAAACATTGATGCAATCCTACTAGCCGAACCGTAGCAACGGCGTAAACTAAAGAAGCCGTGATAAAAACAAACTAGAGATGTGGAAAGATGAGACGGTAGGCTTGTTTGGCAAATATGTCAGTTCAACCTAGCACGCTTTCAGAACCAGAAAGGCATGTCGTACGCGCTTTAAAAACATGTAGTATGCTGTAAGGTCCTGTTTATATACAGAACCTCAACTTCGACAATTCTTAGGTTTTCTAGACAGGATGAGAGGCCTTGAAACCCACACGTCAACACCCACATATATCTACGACTCGAAATGCGTCACTAAGAAACATCGACGGTACATCGCCCCTCGATTGGGTTTTGTACGTTGACGGATGAGGCAGGGTCCAAGAGCAGCTGACACAACAGCGCCACGCAAGCCAACTTTTGATCCACCTTGATGTGGTAACCCGGTCCATCACCTTACCGACTCCGTCGTCATTCAGGCAAGCGAACAGTTCCACTTTCTGGTAACCCCGTCAACTCTTCGCGCTCCTCCGTTTGCCTCCCCTTGCCACGGTCCTATACTCTCCCTCCCTACCGTACCCCTCACTTAGCACTAGCGCTAGGTTTCTGATTGTTTCTCTCACCTGAATCAGCAGTACGCCTGTTTCAGAAGCGCCATGGCTGCTGTGACCCAACAGGTAGGTCTAAACGGACCGTCATTAGTTTCACACACTACACGCTGGCTCATAGGTGCGCTATAGGTCTCCGTAATCCGTTAAGATAACGTTAGCATTATGCTCCATAGTACGACGAGCTTACCCGCGAGATCGCGTTCTTCTCATAAGCTCCTCGTCACGTTCCCATTGCCTCGCAGGCGTCTCTCTCGGCGTCCGCGCCGAGGCTCGCGGTCTCTCGCGCCCAGCTCGGAGCACCCAACCGGCTGGCCTCTTCGGCCTCGCCGATGCTCAGCCCATGGTGGCGAAGCCTCTCGCAATCCCTCACCGCTACAGGTACCTAGACCCTATTTAGGTCCCCTATTCGCTATTCCACCCCCATTCGTATTCCACCTATCACTAGTATGGAACCTAGTATCCGTAGCGGCTCAGGGTTTATGAAGCGGTTGCGTTCCGGGATAAACGCGTTAGCCTCCTCGTTATTACGTCCTTTTCCACGCAGCCCTTCGCGTTTCTGTTCTCGGATCTTTTGCTATTGGAAATGCCAAGTTGCGCTCAAGTTTAAAATTAAAGTGCAAGTTGGTACCTACATTTCTGACGCCACCGATTCCTGAATCCCGCCGTGCAACTCCAGCAGCCCCCAAGTTCCACGCTGCCAGCCGCCTGAGCGTCCGCGCGAAGGCCGCGGAGGCGGAGGAGGCTGTCGCGGAGGCCGGCGCTGAGGCGGTGGAGGAGGCCCCCGCCAAGGCCAAGCCCCCGCACATGAAGCACCTCATGAATGTGAGTGCCGGATCGCCCTTTTATAGACGTCTTAAGCACGGGTGGCAGGATCTGCTGGTGGGCCACATGAACCGCTTGATGAATGTGGATGGCGGGCCACGTTCACGGATGGCAGGCTTGCCGCATGTTCCAGAACAGACTGTATTGTAATGCATCACCCATTCTGTGTGCTACAGCATTCCGGTGCACGCATACAAATGCGAAGACGACTCGCGCACCGCTTGGTGCTGAAACGCTCGTTGCCGTGCCTAAATGCGTGATGTGCTGCATCGTGTCCCTCTGCAGGTGTTGACGCAGGAAGTAGCGCAGACTCTTCGGAAGGAGCGCAACATCCCAGACTTCAGGCCTGGCGATGTCCTCGCTCTTCGCGTGGTAAGACGCGCTGGGATGTTGCGTCACTGCCTTTTTAAGCCGACTTTAAGACGCAATGGGTTATTTGACGTCGCGCATCTGCAAAAGCTTTTGAGGGGTTCAGTCTCGTGTAGGAAGAGGCGGGAATTTATGCACGCAAGAGGTAGATGCAAGAATATTCTAAGATCTCGGGCTAGTCTGCGACTCACGGGTTAGAGTTCAGGTTAACAGCCGGGTTATTCCTCCGTTCCTCACAGCTTTATCAGTCCTTCAATTCTGTTTAAGCACCCTGCTCTTTACCTCACGTCCCCACACTCCCCGTTCTCCCATCCCGCTCCTTCTTCATCCCCGCTGCCCTCACTCTCTCCCTCCAATCCCCCCTTCCCCTTCCTCCAATCCCCCCTCCTCCCCTCTTTCTCCCATCCCTTTCTCCTTCCCCTCATTCAATCCCCCACCCCCTCCCTCCCTCCACCCTCCTCCCCTGAGCAGGAAGTGCCTGAGAACAAGAGGCGTGTGTCGCTGGTGCGAGGCATTGTGATCTCGAGGCGCAATGGTGGCATCAACACCACCTTCCGCATTCGCAGGATGATGGCTGGCGTCGGCGTCGAGATGGTCTTCCCCCTGTGCGTATTTCCCATGTTGCTTATAACGAAGCTTGATTTCCTGCTGGGTCAATGCTATGTGCGTTGTTCCCTGCTCGGTCACCTCCCTGTTTGAGCAATTGCATTCCCATATTGCCGTGATCACTTGTGCAGGTACTCTCCCAACATCAAAGAGATCAAGGTCGTCGACAGGAAAAAGGCACGGCGGGCTAAGCTTTTCTACCTGCGTGACAAGCTTGCTCGCCTTTCCACATTTAACTAGTGCTTGCTACTGAATCAGTGTTTGAGCCGGTTTTGGAATGTATCAAAGCTAAGAGTTACGGCATTTTTCTAAAAGAAGCTAGTAATTTAATGGGGAGTATGCCACAAGGTTTAGCGTATCAGAACATATTCTTTGTTGTGTTCCAATTCTTGCATCTAGCGCGTAAGTCAATACGCTGATGCTGCTTGAATGTTGTCTCCTCTTCTCACAACTTTTGTTCCGTCCGTACCGTACCTCATCCAAACTTGCACCGAGCCTCCAGGTTCCCTCCAAAACGCTCTGACTGAACTTGCCA
Organism: Closterium sp. Naga37s-1; assembly: GCA_947471745.1. Lineage (NCBI taxonomy): Eukaryota > Viridiplantae > Streptophyta > Zygnematophyceae > Desmidiales > Closteriaceae > Closterium > Closterium sp. Naga37s-1. The sequence continues at coordinate 525,492 of CANJKZ010000223.1, read as the reverse complement.
CCGCCTCGGCCAGCCAATCCCCGCTTCACTCCGGCGATCCGAACCTCACACCCATTTCAGCTCTTGCTCTCTCGCCCGAAATGGCTGCAGCATGTCTGGAACGAGGGGCAATGGTGGTGGTGAAATATGGCTGAAGTTGGCGGGAATTCAGCCGTTCTGCCGCCTTTTGGTTGAAGCAAAATGTTCCCTTGGCTTCTCCTCGTTGCTTCCATTACTTCACCTGCACTATCTTCCAGGCTTGCCCTTTCCTTATCTCCGCTCTGGGCTCCAGGTCCAGCTACGTGAGCTGCTTGCTCGTCGCACTAGCCTCTAGTCAATACCTGCGCTTACCTCAATTGCTCACGATGTGTTAGCCGGGTCTGTGTCTGACAATCTGTTTAACTAGTTAGTAGGGTGTCAAGTCCTGGCGGATTGGGATTTAAAATTCAGACGGTTTCGTCCGTCAATCACGATGGATTTGATGCTAAGAGTAGGCTTGTACGGCATAAGAATGCAAGTTCAGAAGGTTTTCGAGTTAGGACGGATGGCAAGCCGTTAATGGACGTCATTTTCGCCAAGGCAATGCGGCTGCTGTTTCCACCGTCGCAGCAGCATGCTGTGTTTCGCCGTCAATGCAACGTCGCTGCTGTTTACGTCATCAATGCAACACGTAGCCGCTGTTTTCCGCCATTAAAGCAAGGTTGTTGCGGCGAAGGTCCTGCTCCTTCCACCTACGACGCGACGTCGCTGCTGTCCCTGCCGTAAAAAAAGATATTCTCTGCCATTTCCGACGTCCAAGAAACTTTGCTGTTGTTTCCTTCGTCAACGCAACGTCGCTGCTATTTCCACTGTCAAAGCGACGTCACTACTGCTTTCGCCAACAAAACAACGTTACAGCCGTTCTCGCCTTCAAAGCGACGGAGCTGCTGTTTCCGCCGTCACACGAGGATTGAAGACCTTGCTTGGCCTTGTAAGTGCGATGGGAAGAGCTTCTTGGGGGGCGAGCAGATTTAGCAGGTCGCAAGAGTCTCAGTTTGACGTCCCTTGCCTGAGTCCGCTCCCAATTCAAACCGTGATGACTTTTGAGTCGACTCAAAAGTCAAAAGTCACCTCTTTTGAGTCGACGCAAGAGTCTCAGTTTGACGTCCCTTGCCTGAGTCCGCTCCCAATTCAAACCGTGGTGACTTTTGAGTCGACTCAAAAGTCAAAAGTCACCTCTTTTGAGTCGACGCAAGAGTCTCAATTTGACGTCCCTTGCCTGAGTCCGCTCCCAGTTCATACCGTTACTAACCAACTGTTTCTTCTTGCCTCTGTTTCTGTTTATGACATGCACCCGTGCGTCTCCGCACGTGTCTGCCTCATGGCCTCCGAGCCTGCGCGTGAGTGGCCGTGTGACGCATCAGTGTGCAGCGTCAGTGCGTTTCAGGAGCATTTTAAAGGCAGCGACTCTGCGCTGCGGCGATTGGGACGAGAGCAACGACCGCAGCAGCAGCAGCAGCAGCAGCAGCAGCAACCGAGCAGCCTGGAGCAGCACGCCTGAAGCCAAGGAGCGGCAGAACGGCAGAGCAGCGGGCGGAGCGTGGTACGTGCCAGGGGGGCTGCTTCCAGGGGGGCAGTGAAATGAGTCGTAGGGCGTCGCCGCGCAGAGGCAAGAGTCGTGTCTGTCGTTTGCAGCTTTACTACTCTCCACCTGCTGTGTCTGACCCTCCCTTGTTGCACCGCTTTTTTGTGCGTGTCTCTCTCCCCATGCGTGTGTGTGCCTCATGGCCTGCGAGACGGACGGGAATGGCAACGAGTGGACGGGGAACGGACAGGATTTCTGTTGCTGGCTAGCACGAGAGACAACCTGGAGAAGCACGCCTCAAGTGAAGGCGTGGCGCAGGAGTGGGAGAGCAGCAGAGTGGGAGAGCGGCGGGCAAAGCGTGGTACATGCCAGGGGGTTCATGCGGGGGGGCAGTGAAGTGAGTTGTAAGGCGTCGCCGCGCAGAGGCAAGAGTTGTGTCTGTTGCTTTTGCGCTCGCCACTTGCCTCTTGTTGTTTCTGACCTTCCCTTGTTGCGCTGCTTCTGTGTGGCTATCACTCTCCCCATGCGTGAGTGTGCCTTACGGCCTGCGAGATGGACGGGAATGGCAGCAAGTCAACGGGGAATGGACGGGCTTCCGTTGCTGGCTAGCACGAGAGACAACCTGGAGAAGCACGCCTCAGGAGTGGCGCAGGAGTGGGAGAGTAGCAGAGTGGGAGAGTAGCAGAGTGGGAGAGCAGAGTGGGAGAGCAGCGGAGTGGGAGAGCGGCAGACAAAGCGTGGTACGTGCCAGGGGGTTCATGCGGGGGGGCAGTGAAGTGAGTTGTAGGGCATCGCCGCGCAGAGGCAAGAGTCGTTTCTCATACTTTTGCGCCTGCCACTCGCCTCTTGCTGTTTCTAACCATCCCTTGTTGCATCGCTTCTGTGTCGCTGTTCCTCTCCCCATGTGTGTGTGTGCCTTATGGCCTGCAAGACGGAGGGGAATGTCAGCGAGAGGACGGCGAATGATGGGGCTTTCATTGCTGGCTCGCACGAGAGGAAACCTGGAGCAGCACGCCTGAAGTGAAGGCGTGGTGGAGGAGTGGGATAGCAGCGGACGAGCGCGGTACGTGCCACGGGATGCTTGCATGGGGGTAGTGAAGTGAGTCGTAGGGCGTCGCCGCGCAGAGGCAAGAGTCGTGTCTGTTGCTTTTGCCTCTGTCACTTGCCTTTTGCTGTTTGTAACCCTCCCTTGTTGCATCGCTTCTGCATGGCTGTGTCTCTCTCCCCATGCGTGTGTGTGCCTCACGGCCTGCAAGGCGGAGGGCTATGGCAGCGAGTGGACGGGGAATGGACGGAGCTTCTGTTGCTCGCTCGCAAGAGAGAGAGCCTGGAGCAGCACGCCTAAGTGAAGGCACGGCGCAAGAGCGGGAAAGTGGCGGACAAAGCATGGTACGTGGCAGGGGCTGCTTGGAGGGGGGCAGTCTAGTGAGTCCAAGAGCGTCGCCACGCAGAGGCAACAGTCGTGTCTCTTGCCCTTGCCTCCACCACCCACATCTTGCTGTTTCTAACCCTCACTTGATGTGTCGTTTCTGTGTGGCTGTCTTTCTCCCCATGCGTGTGTGTGCCTCACGCCCTGCAAGACGGACGCGGAATGGCAGCAAGTGGACGGGGAACGGGCGGGTTGCCGATGCTGCCGATGCTGGGTGGCACAAGAGACGGCCTCTAGTCAGCCTTCCCAGCGAGGAGAAGTGAAAGCACGGCGCAGTGCGACGAATGGAACATGGTACGTGTCAGGGGGTGCTTGCAGGGGGGACGTGTAGCGAGTCGCCGCGCAGAGGCAAAAGTCGTGTCTCTTGCCCTTCCCTCCACCACTCTCCTGTTGCTGCTTCTGACCCTCTCTTTTTGCACCGTTTATGTGTTTGTGTGCCTCTTTCTCCCCGTGTATGTGTGTGCCTCATGGTCGCGAGATGGACGGGAAATGGGCGGTCTTCCGTTGCTGGCTTGCACGAGAGACAGCCAGGAAGAGCCCTCCTCAAGTGAAGGCATGGCGCAGGAGTGGGAGAGCATGGTATGTGCCAGGGGTTGCTTGCAGGGAGGCATTGTAGTGAGTCGTAGAGCGTCGCCGCGCAGAGGCAAGAGTCGTGTCTTTCGTCCTTGCCTCCGCCACTCTCCTGTGTTGCTGTTTCTAACCCTCCCTTGTTGCATACGTTCTTTGTGGCTACCTCTCTCCCGATGTGTGTGTATGATGGACGGGAATAGCAGCAAGTGGACGGGGAACGGACTGGACTTCCGTTGCTGGCTCGCACGAGAGACAATGAGGAGCAGCACGGGTGAAGTGAAGGCGTGGCGCAGGAGTGGGAGAGCAGTAGACGGAGCGTGGTATGTGCCAGGGGGTGCTTGCAGGGGGGCCGTGAAGAGATTCATAGGGCGTCGCCGCGCAGAGGCAAGAGTCGTGTCTGTTGCCCTTGCCTCCACCACTCGCCTCCTCTCCTGTCGCGTCTAACCCTCCCTTGTTCCGCTGTTTCTGTCTGCATGAGCCCCTCCCCTCGTGTGTGTGTGCCTCATGGCCTGTGAGACGGAGAGGAATGGCAGGGAGTGGACGGGAAGTGACAAGCGTGCGGGTCTCGTTCCTGCCCGAGACACGGCAGCAGCTTTGGTAAATGCAGCACTGGTGAATTCAGCAGAGCTGGTGAGTCTGCAGCGCCATGGCAAGGACACAAGAAGTTGTGAGTGGATCAGGACAAGCAGTGTGCATTTCACGTTTCTCCATGTTCCTGCATTCTGTGTTCCGGCTCTCTTGTCTACCACTCTTCCACGGTGCCCACGAGTCTTTGCAGCTGTGCTGCCATGTCTTCATGCCACTCTTCTCAACTCCCAAACCTCTCGTCTCCTGTCCTCTCCTCTTCTCTGCAGCAACGCGGCGGGGGTCGCGACGAGAGCAACAACTGCAGCAGCAGCAGCAGCAGCAGCAGCAGCAGCAGCCGCAGCAGCAGCAGCAGCAGCAGCAGCAGCAGCAGCAGCAGCAGCAGCAGCAGCAGCAGCAGCAGCAGCAGCAGCAGCAGCAGCAGCAGCAGCAGCAGACGACTACGAGCACCGGGAGCACGGGCAGCAGCAGCAGCAGCAGCAGCAGCAGCAGACGACTACGAGCACTAAGAGCACGGGCAGCAGCAGCAGCAGACGACTACGAGCACCGGGAGCACGGGCAGCAGCAGCAGCAGATGACTACGAGCACCGGGAGCACGGGCAGCAGCAGCAGCAGCAGCAGCAGCAGCAGCAGCAGCAGCAGCAGCAGCAGCAGCAGCAGCAGCAGCAGCAGCAGCAGCAGCAGCAGCAGCAGCATCAGCAGCATCAGCAGCAGCAGCAGCAGACGACTACGAGCACTGGGAGCACGGGCAGCAGCAGGGAGCTGCTCGGGGCGAATGCTTGGTGCAGCAGCAACAGAGCAGCCTGGAGCAGCACACAGGCGTGGTGCAGGAGGCACAGCGGCCGAGCGCCAAAGCGGCAGACGGAGCGTGGTACGTGCCAGGGGGTGCTTGCAGGGGGGCCGTGAAGTGAGTCGTGGGTGTCGCCGCGCAGAGGCAAGAGTCGTGTCTGTTGCCGTTGCCTCCACAACTTGTCTCCTGCTGCTTCTAATCCTCCCGTGTTCCGTCGCTGTTGTGTGGCTGCCTGTCTCTCTCCCCGTGCGTGTGCCTGCCTTACGGCCTGCGAGATGGGGGGAAGCGGCAGCGAGTGGACGCCAGTGGCTGCAGCAACTCAGGGGTCACGAGTGGCTGCAACATCTGCGGGACGATGGCAAGGACACAGTGAGTTCTGAGTGGATCAGATCAAGCAGTATACCTCTACTCCTTTCACAGTTTTCCTGCTTTCTGCGTGCCGTTCTGCCTTGCCTACTTTCTTTCCACGATGCCCATTTGTCTTTGCTGCTGCTGTGTTGCCAGATGCTCATGCCACTTGTCTCAGATCCCAAACCCCTCGTCTCCTTTCCCCTCCTCTTCTCTGCGCTCGTGCAGGAGAGCAGGAGAGCAGGAGAGCAGCATCTTTTATCTAGAACCAGCACCATGTGCAGCCGCATGGCAGCAGCACCATGTGCAGCCGCATGGCAGCAGCACCATGTGCAGCCGCATGGCAGCAGCACCATGTGCAGCCGCATGGCAGCAGCAGCAGCACTGGTGCCAGCAGCAGTGGTTGCTGCGGCAGCAGTGGAGGAGTGAGCAGCAGCGAAGTGCTGCACCTCTTGTCCAGAGCCAGCAGCAAGGGCAGCAGTGGCGCCAGCGGTGCCAGTGGTGGCAGCGTGTGTTGCAACATCGATTGCAGCTGCAGTGGTGGCTGCAGCACCAATCCAAGAGTGAGTACACCTTACCCGAGTGCAACCGAGTTCCCTCTCAAGTTGGTTGTTCAGTGTCGCCTGCATTCTTGTCAGCTGCATACAGTTCTCTATGGTCTTTCCACTGTTTTTTTCTCCATCCTTGTCCTCAAGCGGCCCGTCCTCTTGTCTTTCTGAACCAAATTGTTTTCTGCCCTCCCTTCCCTCTCCATGTCCCATTGCTCTCCTCCATGTCTCGGGCAGCAGCTGTGGGGGGAGCAGTGGCAGCAACAGCAGTGCTGCGTATTGTTCATGGTAGGTGAGATGGGAGGTTCTGCTGCCTCTGCTATCGTACATTTGTCGATCACCTTGCTTGCTCCACAATGGCGATCTGCCATGAACCTAGTACACTATTTATGTTGTACTTTCTGCTTATGTCTGGTCTAATTCAAACAGGAAATACACCATGAAACCATCTTTTTTTCATTCCTATTCCCTCCCTTCTGTCTGCCCCATTGCTGCCCCATTTGCAGCTTGTAAGTGTTCAAAGTGTCTCTGCTGTGGTGATACCATATGGAGGCAAGATACGGTCGAAGGCATGAGCAGCTTGTGTCCCTAGGCTATGATCTGCTTAGTAATGCGTTGCTGTTCTTAGGTGTGCTCAGATACCTATGTTGCGCTGTGCGATTGTGGGTGGGATGGGCCTGCATGTTGCAGAATTCGTGGGTGGGATGGGGTGCACACTGGGTTGCCTGGAAGGCGCCAAGGCACAAACAAACACTCATGCAGGGCGGAGAATCCTCCTGCAGCATGTGCTGTGTGACTACATGATGACATGACATGCCTGCTGCTGCGCCGCGGCATGCAGAGGACTTGACTGCTACAGGCCAAGCCCTCGGTCACGGCCCTGAGAGTGAGGTGAAGCTGGCATGAGAGGCACACGGCCCTATTGAGGTACATGTGACAGTGCAGGGCACGTGTATGCATACATGCACACACGTAACAAGCACCTCGCGAGGAGAGACAAAAACCTTCTGACACATAAGCACCATGGCAGGGACTGACAAAAGCAGGGGAGTTCCACTTTTGGAACTAAGTTAGTAAAGCCATAGATTGAGTTTAGTACGACAACAGCAGAATCCGAACACCCCATGCCACAATGCTGCTGCTGTGACAACAGCCTTGCACTGGCTACAGCAAGAACATGGAAGGAACCCATGACTGGACTGGACTGTCGGATGCAGTGCAGTGACGCCTTGTTCTCTTCGCTTGCTTGCTTATTGACATGACTGAACTGCCCCTGACAAGCAAGCTTTCCTATGTGGGCCGAGACATTGCTGCATCTGCAGCTGCCATGGCACACTCACCAACCAACCGACCAACCCAGCCAACCGTAAACGCCTCCTTGACCATTTGCACTGCACATTTGAACCATGATCTCAGCAACTGTGGTTTCAGGACAGCATGACATTCTCTAACTACCTAGACAAAGGGTCTTCTCTTCTTCCTCCCGTGCCAGTAGCAGTTCCTCATGGCAAAACTGCGACTACCGTACTAAAACTATGATCCATGGCATGCCGTGAATGATCAGTTGCTGGGCAGAACGTTGGGCACTTTCAGGAATGGCCCGTCCATCTTGGGTACTTGGCTCAGCATTTCCTCCCTGCAGCCCAGACAGCCATGATCGTGTGTACAATTGAGAAAAACAACGGTATTCGGTTTGCAACAGCCTGGCAACCATATCGACACATGACTGGTTCTTAACACACTGGAGAAAGGCAAAAGATTGGTTTGTAGCAGCATGTGGTAAGAAAGTGGAGCTTCAGAAAGTGGTAAGCAGCATGTGGTAAGAAAGTGGAGCTTCAGAAAGTGGTAAGCAGCATGTGGTAAGAAAGTGGAGCTTCAGAAAGTGGTAAGCAGCATGTGGTAAGAAAGTGGAGCTTCAGAAAGTGGTAAGCAGCATGTGGTAAGAAAGTGGAGCGCGCTCCAGGCAGCTCAGTTACATGGAGTCGACTCTCACCTGTTTTCAAAATCGACGACGACATCCTCCCTCATGTTATCCGGCCGCAGCTCCTCCCCTCCTGGCGTTGACCATGGCATTGTTACGATCGGAGTGGGGTGGGATGTGGGAGTGGGAGGGACGTGGGTTGCAGGTGAACCGCTGGAAAAGGTCCAATGGTCAGGGTGACGGGTCAGGAGTCGGTAATTGGGGGTCCAGCCTCCAGGTCAGGGGTAAGGGGTCAGCAGCCAGGGATGGCATGGCATGGTTGTATTTTGCACAGTGGACCTGGACCATGCAGGCCATGGGGTTATGGGGGGTAGCCTTAGCGACACGAATGACAGCAGGCATATTTGAAAGGCTTTTTGAGGCGCCACAATAGTGTTCTGATTTGAGGCGACTCAAAGATGTAGCCTTACCAACGCGGATGGCTGCAGGCACGTCTGAAAGGTCCACCTGCTGTAGCTGCCCAAACCTGCCAGTGTTACAGGGGGTGTGTGAGTGAGGAGGGAATATGTGAGTGAGGAGGGAATGTGCGTGAGGAGGGAATATGTGAGTGAGGAGGGAATGTGCGTGAGGAGGGAATATGTGAGTGAGGAGGGATAATGTGAGTGAGGAGGGCATATGTGAGTGAGGAGGGTATACCGCAAGCAGGGTACTTGAGTGAGTGTAAACGTGTGAGGCAGAATGGGTAAGCGAGGAGAACCAATCACTGTACTTGTCGTTCTTACCAGTCTACTATGCGGGATATAGACTTGCCAAACTCCTCCTCCTGCCCACGCGAAAGCAAATTACATTTGAGACTCAGAGTGCACTTCAGACAAAATGCAAACGAGCCATCACCTGAATCCGGCAGCTCATCAGGTTTCAGCACCCACAATCCCTCCCCCTAGGTCCTTTTACATCCCCAACCGACCACCGCCCCCACCACACATCCCCGCCCCTTCCCCCCCCCCTCCCCTCCCCCGAGCACCTCTTCCGCCGACAACGCCAGCCGCGCCTTCAGGGCAAGGTCCTTCACATTCGGCTCCGCCTTTGCGGAAGCTTCCGCAGACGAGCTCTGGCAGCGCACCCCGCCCCGCGCAATCAACGCAGGCAAATTATGCCCGCCATATCCGCTCGCCGCAATCAAGCCCCCTGGACACCTCTCTGGCGCGAATGCGGTCGCGCGGCGAGCACTTGCGGAGAAAGACGCGGAAGGTGGGAACAGGCGCGTCAGCTGGCGGTGCGCCGCGAAGCAGTGTTGAGCGACGGATTGCATGGCTGGCGGTAAGTGCGGCGCGGCTGGTTCAACTGTGGTCAGTGCGCGGGTGCGGTAAGTGCGCTGGTGCGTAAGTGTACGAGCGCGGTAAGCGCGCAAGTGCGGTAACTGTAGGGACCTCTACACAGAAGGCAACCTATGTTTGCTTGGCGCTGATTTGCCTGGTGCGTATAGAAGAACCGTTAAAACAATGCTCCCTACAAGTTGTTTGGCCCTCGCTTATGCTAAAATTAATACAAATGTAACATTGCCGTGCCACGAATGCAATTATACATTCGCATCCAATAAATAGACAATAAGACAGACTAATTCGTCTCAACATCATCGTTTGCATTCCCAAGCTGCACAACAACGCTCCCACCTGCAAAATCAGAACAAATTTGGGTAAGAGTGAGTCTCACAATGATAGGTAGAGTCAGCGGAGGGTGATGAATGCACCAGCAAAGCATACATGGATTCCCTCTTACCAAAAATCATAGCTGCTCCAATATAGCTTAATGTGGTCCACTCTTCATGAAGAACAATTGTAGCCAAAACGGCGGAATAGAGCGGGTCGAGAGTGTATATCACTGCCGCATCAGACGCCGCCACATGCCGGAATGCCAAAATCTGGATAGCAACAACAACAGAACCCGGAATTTGTTAGCACAAACATCTCAAAATTAGGTAGCCTAACGGTCACTCACACACATGAAGATTTTTGGGAATTCTCACCTCAAGCCAGAGGCAGAGTGCCGTAGAAACAATGCCAGTGTATGCCATTTGCAACCAGGGCCACGTGCTCGCTTGTGACACTAATCTCGTTAGCTCCTCAGGCGATGGGAAGACACCAATTGGTGCTGTGGCCGCCCCTGCTGCTGCTGCTGCAGTTGTTTCTGCTAGTGCTAAGCTGTCTGGTTGAAGCCCTGTGGCGCTGGTGATGGCCAGGCCTATGGCAGCACAGCATGCCACAGTGAATATCTGGTGTGGTGGGAGACAGATAGATGGGGGAGTGGACACTGGAGGTAACATTTCTCACGAAAGCTCAGGCGCGAGTTGAAGCCCTGTTATGAGCTGATGTCTCGGATCAAAAGACAACACTGCAGCATGTGAAGGCACACCTGTTCTCGTCTAATTATACGTTACCACCAACATTTTATCAGTAGGAATCATAGGCACCTGCCAAATCCTCTGCCTCCAACAACCCTTATCCAAAAACTGCATGGCCACCTGCGAAATGCTTTCCCTCACATGATCGCAGGGAGGGAAAGCATCTCGCATGACCCCCCTCTCACCCACCCCTCTCCTCATCCGCCCCCTAGATCCCCCCCTCATCCGCCCCCTAGATCCCCCCTCATCCGCCCCCTAGATCCCCCCTCATCCGCTCCAAAAGTCCCTCTCATGCGCCCCTCAGCCTACCTGCATGGAGATGAGGTCGAGGGTCGCAGTGGGTGGCACTTGCTTGGCAAACTGATTCGACCGAATGATTTGGAACCCGAAAGCCATGGCGCTCAGCAGAGCCAGGCCGTCGCCCACCTGAGCAGAACGGTGCATGGCATTGCATGGCACAGACGGGAAGAACGGGGTGCATTGGATTGGATCGTGTTTTGAGAATTATCAAAACTCATCCTGAGAAGGAACGGTGCATGGCATGGCACAGAGGGGAAGAACGGGGTGCATTGGCTTTTTGAGTCGACTCAAAAGTCATCCTGAGCAGAACGGTGCACGGCATGGCACAGAGGGAAAGAGCGGAGTGCACTGGACCATCAACTATGTGAAAACCGACCCATGTGCTCCTCAGGCAGTGGTGCCGAGCATCCCAGAGGCATTAAACACCAGAAGTTGCACACATGGCAGGATGGGAATGCAGTGCGAAAGGACTACAGGGGTTGGTTGGCACTTCCAGCTAGCGTATTGAGTGACACACACGACCGGACTCCATGAGCGAAAGAGCGATTGTTGAAATCATGTACACCAAGGGGAGGGAGTAAATATGAATGATTCTTTTCTACCATCTCTCCAGCAGAGATGCTTCTGTAAATTTCCAGGGTTGAGAGTACGAGTGGACTCACGAGCGTGGAGGCTTCAGAGTTGGCTTCGAGGAGGAGAACGCCAGCAACGGCGGAGGCAGTGGCAGCCCACACGAGGGGAGGGATGCGCGCCCCCAGCAGACCCGCCACCAGCGGCACCTCTATCATCTGCCTCGCAGGTGAGGCGACAGAGCAACCACATAACAAGCAACAAACAACAGACAACAAACGCACAAGATGCAGACCAGATCAACATGCCATGCATGAAGTGGGCCACGCACCAAAAGACTCATGAAATTTCGGGTTTTAGCTACCCGCAGACAGGCAGTAAGTGGTTCGGTTGGAGGAAGCTAAGGTGGTGAACAGCATTACAGTGAAGGTGCTGATGAAGGAAACGCGGCCAGCGCCAGTGGTGATGAGAGCGAAGGCCTGGGAGAGGTACGCCAGAGACGTCCAGAGGCCCATCTCGATGCCGCAGCGACGCACGGCGGGGTTGGAGAGGGCGGCTGGGAGCAGCGGAGAGAGCGCGAGTGCTGCGATGGCGAAGCGACCCAGACAGAACTGCAGCGGCCCTCCTGCGGCTTCCTCTGCTCCCTTGACAATGGTGGTGTTGGTGGCTGCGTGGGAGGGCGTGGGTGAAGGGAAAAGGACATGGGAGGAGCATGCTCTCTGTCGATTAGGACCCCGGGAGCCGTTGCGTTGCGAGAATGGAGGACCGCCAGGGATAACACCATTCGTGCATGGTCGTATAAACGGCAATGCTACTGCCAGTGCCAGGCCGCACGTACCGTAGAGCATGGTTACGACGTTGAGGACAATCAGACCGCCTGCTCAAGTGGTAACCACCCTGGCGAAGTGAGGCGATTTTTTTAGGTGCCTCAAAAATCGCCTCACTGCAGGCCGCACGTACCGTAGAGCATGGTGACAACGTTGAGGACGACCAAACCGCCTGCTCGAGACGTAACCACCTTCGTGAAGGATTCAGCAGCCCTCTCCATCAACAGCGGCACCAATTCCGTGATCGACCGGGGTACATTGTCCTTCTCTGCGTCCTTCTCTGTGGCTTCCTTCGCTCGTTCCTCCTCATGCAGAGTCATTCCCACGGCTATGGTGGAAGTTGCTTCTAGCGATACGTACGGCTTCTCAGACTCTGAGGCTTGTACTGAAGGTGTTTGAGAAGCATTCACTAAGAGCGGATCAGCAAATTCATCATGCTGCTCTGCTTCTGGCGTGTTGCCAGGTAATTCAGGTGACTCTCCAGCCTCACTGGTTGAGGAAGCTTGTTCTCCTGATTGAGAACTTTCAACGCTGACGCGGCAATGGAAAATTCCGGTGTTTCTGAATGTGCTCGTGGAGTCCCCAAGGCTTTTGCGATGAGACACGTGTCTTAACGGGTCGAAGGCAGGAGGTCGTAACCGCGTGCATAATTTGCGGGTTGGCGTAACAAATCCGCATGGCTGCTGAGCAGCACCGGCTATTACGGAGGAAAGTCTGGATTCATGACGGCTTGATGGACAGGAGGGGAAGCATATGCTGTCTACATGCTGCACTATTCGGATTCTTTTACTGAATTTCGTGCTTGATAGGGACGGGCCAGAGAGAGCCATTGGAGGAGAAAAGAATGGCGTTATCCCAGACCTGTACGCGGTATCAACTGATCCGTAACCTGCTATCCCTTGAGAAGATCGCGCAACGCTGACGGTTGCATGACACCTTAGAAGCTCAGCGTGTCAGCATTTGCGCCCATGACGGCCTGGTGGCTTGCATGACCCGCTTTTATCATCAGAGTCTATCGCGGACTCGGATGTGCATGAGCCAATTTCACTCTACACGCGAAGTGGCGACGTGTGATCTTCAACCACTTACTACGGAAGTCCAAGGTTGAAGTGAAGTGGCCTGTGAACGACGACTCAACTTTTGTGCCTTGGGTTCAGTTTCCGAGATAAGCGAGGCAAGTAGCCGTTGCTGTTGGGTTTTACATTCCCGAGGCGTCGGGTGGGCCTGGTACTGTATGGAGATTTTTATGGGCGTCGCCTCGCCAGTGGTGTTGCAGGAGCGAGTGAGAGACGGAGAGAGAGCGCTGGTGGTTGGGGTCGCCTCGGGATTGGCGCTTCACAGAGCGAGAGGTCGCGCAGTGCATCATCACAGATCACCCACTCCATTGAGCAGCACAATAAAGGCTAGTGTACACATCCATACGAGTGTACAGCGCACAGTGAGATACAAATTGGAAATTTTGCGTGTGTGTTTCTCCTGCAGTCGGAAAAAGTGTCAGCACGAATCCAGTCAGAGCGCAAATCTCCCTCGTTGTAGTCACTATCGGCGGGAACGCCTGTTTTCAAACCCTTTTCCGGGGTACCAGAGATATTTCTCGGGCTTTTACTTCGTCCCTCCTGTCATAACGCTCCTATTTCAACGCGATTCCTCATGCCTCTGCATAGATGTGGCTATGCCTAGATGCGGCTAGGAACTTTTCCAAATTGTGCGGGACGAACTAAGATAGTATCATTTCGCTCAGCCTGAGATTTTATTTCCGCTGGGAATCTTCCTGGTTGCTTCACGATGCCTCTCTTCCTAACGGAAGAGGAGTTGCAGGCGGTGGAGGGCGATGTCAGGGCTGTTGCGAGGAAGGCGGAGGAGCAAATAGGTTCGCTCCTCCGGCAGCTAGAGACGCATAAGGCGCAGGCGGACGCAGCGGAGATCAACGCGGAGCAGACGTGCTCGCTGATCGAGCAGAAGTACCTCGCGGTGACGGACGAGAACGCGCAGCTAGAGCGCGAGAAGGGATTCCTCACCGCGGATCTCGATCAGAAAGCCGCCGAGCTCGCGGAAATTAAGGCGCAGGTTCATCGCCTGCAGCTGGAGGGGGTATGTCTCCCAGGCTCCTCGCATCCGTGAAGTTATTTTGAGCCGGTTCATTGTCACCTAAATTACGAATCGCGAAATAGTTACTATCCGGACGTTTCGGCTGGCTTCTATGGACTTTCAGGTCGTTTAAGGTTTTTATTGTTTATTCGATATTGCAGATTCAGGGGGATGGCGAGAGGGAGAGGCTGAAAGCGGAGCTGGCGGAGGCGCAGACGAGCCGGCGGGACCTCGTGGACGTGATCGAACGGAAGAACCTCGAGATTGACGAGAAGAACGCGTCGCTCAAATCGTATCTGGACAAGATCGTGAGTCGGATGGCATGATTAGAGCGGTAATCAGTGCCTACGGCTGCATTCGACCAACTCTCATTGCGCTTCGTGCGAAATTAGAATTTTCGCACACGTGTTGCGCACTGAATCTTTCGATTTAATTGCATTTCTGTTCGATATTGTCACACCTCAGGTCTCCCTGACTGATTCGCGGACTGAGTTGGAGGGTCGGCTGAGGAAGGCTGAAGCAGAGGCGTCCCGCTGCAAGGCCGCCGTTAACCGCCACGTGCAGGTGCGACAGACGAGTCCCTCCCTAGTCCCTCTTCTTCTTTTTGAGAGGTCTCATGAATAATCTTCATACACCTGAAGCAGAGGCGTCCCGCTGCAAGGCCGCCGTTAACCGCCACGTGCAGGTGCGACAGACGAGCCCCTAGTCCCTCTTCTACTTCCATGTGTAAGCACGTCTCATCCAGCAGTAATCCGATACTACACTATACCTCCCCAACTAGTTCGTTCATCTCCCAGCTCCTCCAGCATCTCCGTGAGTGCGGGCATCCGACCGTGAGTGCGGGCATCCGAGTTTGCTTCTCGTTTATTCCGATCGTTTTCCCCCGTGGCCTGGCCTGAGGAGGAGGGGGTCCTGCAGCTGGACCCTCATGGCTGTCCTGACTTTTGAGACGTCTCAAAAATCGTTTTCCCCCGTGGCCTGGCCTCAGGAGAAGGGGATCCTGCAGCTGGACCCTCATGTCTGTTCTGTTCGTTTATTCCCTCCTTTTCCCTCTCGCGACTGCAGGAGAAGGAGGTTCTGGAGGAGCACCTGGCGTGGCTGGCTGCTTTTGAGACGTTTCGAAGGTTCGTGTGCTCGTGGTCGTTTGTTCCCCACTTTTTTCTCCCTGTGAATGTGAGCGCAGGAGAAGGAGATTTTGGAGGAGCACCTGGCGTGGCTGCGGGAGGACGTGGCGGGGAAGGCGGGCGCGCTGCAGGAAGAGAGGCGCGCGCGCGCGGAGGGTGAGGCGGAGCTGCGCAGCAAGCTGCTGGGCGCTGAGCATGAGCGCGACGACCTGCGCGCTGCTGAGGCGCGCGCTCAGGCGCGCGTGGCGGAGCTGCAGGGGATGGTCGCGCAGCTGCAACAGGTGGGCCAACTCGTGCCACGCTTACTGTGAGTATTATTGATTTTTTTCGAAATTGACTGCTGAGGCGTCCGCCCAGGCGCGCGTGGCGGAGCTGCAAACGGTGGGTCCAGCGAGCCGATGCTAGAGAGAGGTTTCTTTTTTCTTTTATTCTACTCGTTTTTTTTTTCCCCAAACATTGTTAAAATGATGCTTCGTGGCTGCTACTGAGTGATAGTCGCTGAGTGTTCACTCGCATAACGTGTGGTGTGCTCTCTCTGGCCCTTTGCTGGTACTCCACCCATCCATGACGTTGTTGTTTGCAGGAGGTGAAGAAGCGAGCAGAGGAGGAGGCGCTGCATGAGAGCCAGCTGGCGGCTGAACTGGAGACTGTGAGTGCTGTGGTCGGAGTTGTCGTGAGTCCTGTTGTCGAGTGTGCAGTGACTGGTGGATCGCGGCAACCAGATATATCAGGGACAGCCTGAGGCACTGGCACAGGGACAGCCTGAGGCACTGGCACAGGGACAGCCTGAGGCACTGGCACAGGGACAGCCTGAGGCACTGGCTCAGGGACAGCCTGAGGCACTGGCACAGGGACAGCCTGAGGCACTGGCACAGGGACAGCCTGAGGCACTGGCTCAGGGATAGCCTGAGACACTGACACAGGGATAGCCTGAGGCACTGGCACAGAGACAGCCACAGCCTCCAAAAAAAGTGTGGTGCCATATTTCTTTGGAGGCTGTGGCTGTCTCTGTGCCAGTGCCTGAGGCTGTCCCTGTGCCAGTGCCTGAGGCTGTCCCTGAGCCAGTACCTCAAGCTGTTCCTCTGCCAAAGCCTCAGGCTGTCCTTGTGCCAGAGCCTCAGGCTGTCCTTGTGCCAGAGCCTTTGGCTGTCCCTGTGCCAGAGCCTCAGGCTGTCGTAGTGCCAGAGCCTCAGGCTGTCGTAGTGCCAGAGCCTCAGGCTGTATCTGTGCCAGCGTCATCCATGCTGAATGGTGAGCTGGTTGGGGTGACAGCATGCGGAAAGTGATATGGTTGCTGTTGAAACGCGATCGTGCACTCTTTTTCGGAAACGATTTGTTGTTTGTTAGCAGCGCTTAAGATGGTTTTTGCCTGCAGTTTGTTGTGCATGTTTCCCCGTTTCCAGCAGTTACACGAGTTCTTCCTGGCGTGCTGCTCCCCCTCCCTACACACGCCAGGCAAAGAAGCTGGTGGAGCTGTACAAGGAGAGTGCAGCGGAGGCAGGTGAACGGGCTGCAACTCTTGAGAAGCAGCTTCCCCGCTCCCCCCCCTCGAACCAAAACACACACTCACTTTCACTCACACACCCCTCTCTCCCGCCCGTGCCACGCCAGGCGAAGCAGCTGGTGGAGCTGTACAAGGAGAGTGCAGTGGAGGCGGGTGAAAGAACGGCGACTTTTGAGACTCATCTCCCTTCCCCTCACCAACACACACACTCCTCTCCGCCCTCCCCCTCCCCCCCCTCGCCACGCCAGGCGAAGAAGCTGGTGGAGCTGTACAAGGAGAGTGCAGCGGAGGCAGGTGAACGGGCGGCAGACCTCAAGGGCGTTGTGAAGTCACTCGAGGTCAGTCTGCCGCATGGCCGTTCATTTTGACCAAATCCCATCTCGAACTTGTATTGTACGCATCCTCTCGCCCACCTTCTTTTGGAGAATCATGACTCTGTGTTTTTAAGTCTGCTCAAATTTGCATCCCCTGTCTCGTGTCCTTTTGGAGAGCCTTTAATCAGACTGAAAGGCACTTGCGTTGTTTCTTCCTGTATCTACGTCACCCCACCCTGTGCTTTCTTCAGGATCATCTGAAGCAAGTGGAGGAGGAGGGCGAGGGTCGGGTCAAGGCAGCCGAGGAGGCAGCAGGGAAGCAGCAGCAGGAGCTGCAGAGGCGCTGTGATGAGCTGCAGAAGAGTCTTGACGAGGCCAACAAGAAGGCTGCTGCTGCCTCTGAGGCAGCTGCCGCTGCAGCAGCAGCTGCTGGCGCTGGTGGCTTGGACCTTGTGCCTGCTGCTCTCCCTGCCGCCGCCGGTCCCATTCAACCCCTGTGAGTACTTTCACTAGGTTGCAGGAGGGCAACATGAAGCAGCTGCTAAGGCAGCTGTTGGCGCTGGTGGCTTGGACCTTGTGCCTGCTGCTCTCCCTGCCACTTGCCGGCTCCTTTTAGCCCTTGTGAGCTCATTCACTAGGTCGTAGAAGGCATCTGCTTCCAGTAAGGCAGCTGCTGGTGCCGGTGCCTGCTGCTGTTGAAGGTTCCATTCCAGGAGTGCTCTTGTTGGGGGTGCTCAAGTTCTGTGGTGCAACCCTTTAATTCCTTCTATCTTTTCCTGCTTCGTTCGCGTCTTTCGGCTTCGTCCTCCTCTCACTCTCTCATCCTCTTCCCCCGCTCTCATACCCTCCCCTCCCACGCCCCCCCCCGGTATCTGCTTCACATGCATGCAGGGACAGGCAGCTGGCGGCCGTGCTGCATGGGGGGGGCAGTGTGCCGCCAGCCCTGCCGCAGGGCGTCACAGGAGTGGCCCTCGCCTCCTACCTCGTCAAGGACGGCTGGACGGTGGGTGAAGCTACATGCTGCCGTCTTGAAACTCTTGTGCTGCTGTGTCCATTCGATTCCACTGAGTCAACAAAAGGTCACTTCTGAAACTCCCGCCCTCTCTTGGTTCCATCAGCATGCTTTTTCTCTATCTGTCCCTGAGTCATTTTCCTGCTGTGCATGCCCGCCCATGTGCTGCTGCAGATGGCAACGATGTACGAGAAGTATGAGGAGGCAGCAGATGCCTGGCGCCACGAGAGGCAGCTTTTAGGTTGTCTCAAACGTCACCTTATCCCCATGCACGCCCATGCCCGCCCGCCCGTGTGCAGATGGCAACGATGTACGAGAAGTATGAGGAGGCAGCAGATGCCTGGCGCCATGAGAGGCAGCAGCGGCGGCAGGCAGAGACTCTGCTCAACAGGGTGAGTGAACTGCCTCCCATGTTTGGTTTGCCGCTTTCAGGGTGTTTTCAGGGTAAGAATTCTCAAAAACACCTGCAACACCACGAGAGGCAGCATCGGCGGCAGGCAGAGACTCTGCTCAACAGGGTGAGAGAGGGAGAGTAATTGTGGGAATAGGAATGATAATTGGATGATGGGTGTCCCCCCCCCACCCTATTGCTTTGAGTCGCCTGCAACCTGTGGCTGGCCGGCCGGCTGGCTGTAATATTCTGCATACCATGGGGTGATTCTGCAAGCCACCCTCTTACCCACTCATGGTGCTGGGGGAGATAGAGCAGAAGGCGGGTGTGGTGCTGGAGGAGCGTGAGCACCCCACCCCCCCCTCCCCCCCCTCTCTCTTCTCCCGCCCCGAAATCAAAACTCCCTCCCCCCCCTTCCTCTCCTCCCCCCTCCTCCCCTTCCATCACCAACACACGTGCACACACACGCACCAGGTGTTGAGGGAGATAGAGCAGAAGGCGGGAGTGGTGCTGGAGGAGCGTGAGCAGCATGCCCCCGCGTGTGATGCCATGAAGGACGACCCACCCTCCCACCCACTCTCCTCCCTTACCTACCCCACACCACACCTCCCCACAAAACGCACCAGGTGTTGAGGGAGATCGAGCAGAAGGGGGGCGTGGTGCTGGAGGAGCGAGAGCAGCCCGTTCTTGGTGTGACAACCCACCCTCCCACCCACTCTCCCCTTACCCCAACCCCCCCTCCCCCCCCCCCCCCTCCCCCCCCCCGGCGCACCAGGTGTTGAGGGAGATAGAGCAGAAGGCAGGAATGGTGCTGGAGGAGCGAGAGCAGCATGCCTCCGGGTGTGATGTCACGCACGACATCCCACCCTCCCACCCACCCACTCTCCTTTCCTTATCCCACCTCTCCCGGCCCACAGGTGTTGAGGGAGATCGAGCAGAAGGCAGGAATGGTGCTGGAGGAGCGAGAGCAGCATGCCTCCGGGTGTGATGTCACGCACGACATCCCACCCTCCCACCCACCCACTCTCCTTTCCTTATCCCACCTCTCCCGGCCCACAGGTGTTGAGGGAGATCGAGCAGAAGGCAGGAATGGTGCTGGAGGAGCGAGAGCAGCATGCCTCCGGGTGTGATGTCACGCACGACATCCCACCCTCCCACCCACCCACTCTCCTTTCCTTATCCCACCTCTCCCGGCCCACAGGTGTTGAGGGAGATCGAGCAGAAGGCAGGAATGGTGCTGGAGGAGCGAGAGCAGCATGCCTCCGGGTGTGATGTCACGCACGACATCCCACCCTCCCACCCACCCACTCTCCTTTCCTTATCCCACCTCTCCCGGCCCACAGGTGTTGAGGGAGATCGAGCAGAAGGCAGGAATGGTGCTGGAGGAGCGAGAGCAGCATGCGCGCATGGCCCGTGCATACGACGTCATGCAGGACAAGCTGGCGCTGGCGGCGCACCAGCAGGCTGCTGTGGAAGCATCGTTGGCTGAGTGCCGGGTGAGCAACTTTTCCTGACTCAGGTGAAAGGGAAGGGAACTGGGGCGCGTGCGACTTTAATGCAGGACAAGCTGGCTCTGGCGGCGCACCAGCAGGCTGCTGTGGAGGCATCTTTAGCGGAGTGCAGGGTGAGCAGTTACCCGCGGTGCGGTGCGGTGCTTGAGTCAAGTAACAGGGATTGTGGAGAAGGTTGGTGGGGTTAGAATGCATGGCACGTGCATACGACGTCATGCAGGACAAGCTGGCACTGGCTGCGGATCAGCAGGCTGCTGCAGTGGAGGCATCTTTTGCCGAATGCAGGGAGAGTTGGTCTCTCTCTATCACTGTGGAGTGGAGTGGAGTGTAGCAGCAGCAGCACGTGTGCTTTTGAGTCGACTCAAATGCCGAATGCAGCGAGAGTTGGTCTCTAACACTGTGGAGTGGAGTGGAGTGTAGCAGCAGCAGCAGCACGTGTGTATGGCCCGTGCATATGACGACATGCAGGGCAAGCAGGCTCCAAGCAGCGGGCCAGCTAACAGTTAAACAGTTGCGACGGTTTCAGGTCTCAGAGCGTGCATGATTGCATGTTTGCAGGTGACGTCCACTCTACAGCCACGGTTCTCAATGTTCCTTTCCCTTGCAGTGTATGCATTGGGACGATTAACCTCATGCCCCAACGTCTTCCCCCCCTCCCCCCCCCGCCGCCCGGTTTAATCCATCATGTCTCATTATCAGGCGGAGCTGCGGGCAAGGGAGAGGGACGTGAGCCTGCTGTCCACCGATGTGGCAGACCTGCAGAGCCAGGTGCAGTGGGTGTGGGGGATGGGGAGCGGGGAGCGGGGTTTGGGTGGGTCGAGTTTAGATGCGCCTCAAAAGTCGTGCAGGGAGAGGGATGTGAGCCTGCTGTCCATCGATGTGGCAGACCTGCAGAGCCAGGTGCGGTGCAGTGCAGTGGGCAATGGGTGGGGAGTGGCGGGTGGGTGGGTGGGTGGGTCGAGTTTTGAGGGGCCTCAAAAGAGGAGAGGGACGTGAGCCTGTTGTCCACCGATGTGGCAGACCTGCAGAGCCAGGTGCAGTGGGTGTGGAGGATGGGGTGGTGGGTGGGTCAGGGTCTTTTCCGTGAATATGTCCTCCTCAACCTAGAAGCAGAGCTCCATTTGTTGCCCGTAGGAGGAACCTTAACACCACAATCGAATTGGAGTATTTGGAGTAAACTCAATCGGTCTTGCTTGCCTGCCTATGTTGTTTCTTGCTGTTTTCTTTACCACCTCTTTCTCCCTCTTGCCTCCTTTTATTCTCTTGTTTCCATCCACCCCTCTCAGGTGACTGTGCTCCTAAAGGAGCTGAGGGATGTGAGCATGCAGCGTGCTAATAACGAAGCCACTGCTCCGCCCACCCCGCCACGGCCCTCCTCGTCAGACTTCGTCTCCGTGGAGCAGGTCAGCGAAGGAAGGGGGGAAGGGAGAGAGGAGGGGGAGGGGGGAGCAGTTTAAAATGTTTTTATTTTTAAGAAAACCTCGCAGGTCCTTCACCTGAACTCTCTCAAGCCCCCTGCTCTGTCGATGCGCTTCAGCAGTGGACTGACTGACCATCATGGACATCAGGTCCCTGATCGATTTTTGAGGCGCCTCAAAAGCCATCACGGACATCAGTGCCCTGGTCGTGATGCAAGCAAACACGGCTCTCTGCTGCGCCCTGTAACAGCTCAGTTGTCCCTGTAACAGCTCAGTTGTCCCTGTAACCCCTGTAACGCTGCACGGCTCCGCGATGCGCCTGAATGTTGTCAAACCCCATCTTGCCCTGCTCCTCCTACCCATCTCTGCAGCTGACCATCACGGACATCGGGGGTCTGGTGCAGGCCAACACATCACTCCGCCACTTGCTGCAGCAGCTGCATGCCCTTTATACACTCCTCGTTTAAACTCTTCCAATCCCCTTCCTCCCCTGCCCCCTCTACCCGTCTCTGCAGCTGACCATCACGGACATTGGGGGTCTGGTGCAGGCCAACACGTCGTCCCACCATGCCATGCAGCAGCTGAATGCCCCTTGCACAATCGTCCTTGTATTCTCTCGATCCCTTTCCTACCCCGCTTCCTCTACCCGTCTGTGCAGCTGACCATCACGGACATTGGGGGCCTGGTGCAGGCCAACACGTCGCTCCGCCATGCCCTGAGGAAGCTGCAGGACGACTACAGCACCCTGGAGCCGCGGGTCAAGGTATGTGAACGCCGTGTGCATGACAGAATTGACTCTTGGGTCGAATTGACTCTTGGGTCGATGCAAGAGCCACCTCATGCCAACATGTGTCGCTCCGCCATGCCCTGCGGAAGCTGCAGGATGACTACAGCTCCCTGGAGCCACGGGTCAAGGTGCGCTATCATGTGGCATACCAGAACGACTGTTTTTTCTGGGAAGAGGGATGTTGCCTTGTGTTTACTGTGTTACAGTCAGGATAATACAAAGTCTCAATCTCTTCCAGCTGGTTCTGCCTTCATCAGCACTGCTCAGTCTAGTTCACATGCCCCCTGCCATCTATGAGCCCCAAATTCATTTACTTTGTGCTTGTGCTGTGAGCAGGCTCGGTTTGAGGAGGAGCTGGAGAGGCGGGCAGCAGCGAACGCCAAGGAGGTGGAGCGGGTGGTGGGCATGTACAAGGAGCAGGAGGAGCTGGCACAGAGGCACAAGGCTGCTGTGAGTACTGCTCCCCTTTGAGTAAATGCATGAAAACGCCGAGGAGGTGGAGCGGGTGGTGGAGCGGGTGGTGGGCATGTTCAAGGAGCAGGAGGAGCTGGCGCAGCGCCACAAGGCTGCTGTGAGTGCTCCGTCTCTTCTCTTGCCCTCTTGTCCCCCGCAAGCCTTTGCGGTGCCACAAAAGAGCACCAAGGAGGTGGAGCGGGTGGTGGGGATGTACAAGGAGCAGGAGGAGCTGGCGCAGCGCCACAAGGCTGCTGTGAGTGCTCCGTCTCTTCTCTTGCCCTCTTGTCCCCCGCAAGCCTTTGCGGTGCCACAAAAGAGCACCAAGGAGGTGGAGCGGGTGGTGGGGATGTACAAGGAGCAGGAGGAGCTGGCGCAGCGCCACAAGGCTGCTGTGAGTGCTCCGTCTCTTCTCTTGCCCTCTTGTCCCCCGCAAGCCTTTGCGGTGCCACAAAAGAGCACCAAGGAGGTGGAGCGGGTGGTGGGGATGTTCAAGGAGCAGGAGGAGCTGGCGCAGCGCCACAAGGCTGCTGTGAGTGCTCTGCCCGTTGCCATTTTTCTTCCTTCTCAGGCCTTCGCTGTCGTGTTGTCCCTCTGCTCATGCTCCACGTTATTGTTGCCGTGTTGACTCGCCGCCCTGTGTTCCTGGTTCCATGCCCCCCTCACCACCTCCTACTCCCCCCTCCCCTCGATCGACCTCCTCCAACCCCTCACCCCACCAGCACGACATGTTCAAAATGCTGTATGACGAGCAGCAGCAGCGCATGCGCGCGCCATGGCATGAAGCGTCGCGTCTAGTTCACCCTCTCTCCCATGGTGTCCTCCTCGCCTCCCCACCCTTCCCTCCCACCACCAGCACGACATGTTCAAAATGCTGTATGACGAGCAGCAGCAGCGAGTGAGGGCCCTGGCATCAGGCACCGCTGCTGCTGCCCCCGGTGTTGCTGGTTCTCCAGCAGCCAAGGGAGCGCCTGCCGTGCCCATGCTCTCCTCCCCTCCACCTGATGGTGAGTCCAGTTGAGCGATGGTGAGTGGAGTCAGAGTTGTACGATGAGCAGCAGCAGCGAGTGAGGGCCATGGCATCAGGCACTGCAGAAGCTGCCCCTGGTGCTGCGGATTCTCCAGCAGCCAAGGGAGCGCCCGCCGTGCCCATGCTCTCCTCCCCTCCCCCTGATGGTGAGTTGATTCGTGTGAGGTGAGTGGTGGTGAGTGGTGGTGAGTCGTGTGATGGCATCTCCCTATTCAGTCCCATACGCGATTGCGCCTCTTCCCATATGTGGATATTTTGGATGGAGTAATCATCACTTGCTGTATAGCCAAGCAGGTTCTGTTAAGTAGCTGCTGTTCCATTTTATTCACTGTTCAATATGCTGCATTGGGCTAAAGGTGTGCCACCCTTCATGTATGCTTCATCTCTGCTTCTCTTTGCCCTCTTTTCTGCCGCTGCCTGCCCTCTTTTCTGCCGCTGCCTGTCCTCGTTTCTACCCTCGTGCTCATCCCCCTCAATGGCAGGTCCGGACTACAAGACTCTCTACACAGCAACGCAGGTACCCCACAGCCCATCATCTCACTCTCCTGCTTCCTTGTCTCGGTGTCTCTGCCCCCCTCCCTCCGTTCCTCATTGTTCTAGACATGCTTTTTCCGAAGTTCTTTGCGCATACCGAGTGAATGTTTGAATGCTTCTGCTGGATGAACAGTCTACTCCCTCACTCGCGATTTTTTCTTCTGACCATTTTGTGTTTGATGTTTTTCCATGTGTTTCTTACCGTCCTTCATGTGATGCCACCATATCATTCCACGACACCACCACGCGACCATGCCACCATCCGGCCTGGCATGGGAGCAGGAGGAGCTGGAGAGGCTGCGTCAGGACCGCAAGCAGCACATGGACGAGCTGCAGGAGGCCCTTGATGCTGCCAGGTGGGGCTTGCACTCTGCCACACCACACCACACCACACCACACCACACCACACCACACCACACCACACGACACCACACCACACCACACCACACCACCATGCTTCTATGCCACCACACCACCACACCGCAAGCAGCACATGGACGAACTGCAGGAGGCCCTTGATGCTGCCAGGTGGGGTTCGCACTTCACCACACCACCATGCCATCACACCATCACACGCTGCCATACCAGCACTCCCCCGTGCTGCCATTGCACCATGCAACCACGCACCTCACACAAGCAGCACATGGACGAATTGCAGGAGGCTCTCGATGCTGCCAGGTGGGGACTGCATTGACTCCTGCTAGGAAGCTTAGGAGGTGCGTGTGTCACGGTAGTGCCCCCGCTAGGTGGTGACACTGTGAGCATCCAATCGCCACTAGCTGTAGAGACATTGGCACTAGCACCCAATTGCCACAGTCTCACACTAGCGTTGGCACAAGCACCTAGTTGTGTCTAGTCTGGTAACGTCTCGGCTAGTAGTGCTTGTGCCAACGCTTTCTGGTACCTTTGGTGTTTGTGTGATGTGCATGCGTGTCGCATGTTTGTGTGTGTGTGGGTGCATGCGTGCATGTGTGCTTGGGTGCACTGTGCATGCATGCATGGTTGGATGCTGCATGGATGCGTGTGTTGGTGCGTGCACAATCACAGGAAGGTGGCGAGTGAGTCGCGAATGGAGCGCATGCGAGCGGAGGCAGAGGCGCAGTTCACCAAGCAGCAGGCAGAGGCACTCGAGAAGACACTGGAAGAGGAGGTGAGATGTGGTTTCATGGGACGGAGGGATGGCGATAGGAGGGCGTCGCTGAGTGATTGTGATAGTGATTTTGATCGTGATTCTGATTGGTGTGTTTGTGAAGTACTGCTTCAGCATTATTCGACTGCAACAATATTGCGGTAGGGCTATAATCTACTGACTGAGTGCTTCCTCATCCTCGCTTCCTCCCCTCCCTACCCTTCTTCCCGCTCTCCCCCCCGCAGCGCAAGGTGAAAGATGCAGCAGTGGCACGCAGCAGTGAGTTCGCAGCGTCGGTGACGGCGCACCAGAGGCAGCTGCGGGATGCTGAGAGGCTGCTCGCTGCCGCTGAGGAAAAGGCTACCCGTGCAACTATTGAGGTGAGAGAATGCTGTGTCTGAGTTTGCACTGCTATGTGCTTGATTTGATTGTGGGGGGGGGAGGGTGGGGGGGTTCTTTCCACAGGCATGTGATTTTCTGAGTCCTCGCAAAATGTCAGTGGTAATGAGAGAACTTTTGAGAATTCTCAAAAGTTCAATCTGAGTCCTCGCAAAATTCATCTGGTGTGATGAGAGGAGAGCCTGCTGGCCGCAGCAGAGTCCAGAGGCAGTGGTAGTGGAGGGGGGCAGGTGCTTGTTCAGCCTAATTTATACGAATCTCTTTGCCTCTCTCCCTGCAGGCATCTGTGTTGGAGCGAGAGAAGGCACTCCTGGCAGCAGCAGAGGAGCGGGCGACAGCGGAGGCGGGGAGTGCGCTGGAGAGCTGTTCCGTCTTTCTTATATCATATACGCATCTCTGTGCCCTTTTCTCTGCAGGCATCGGTGTTGGAGCGAGAGAAGGCTCTGCTTGCGGCAGCAGAGGAGAGGGCGACAGCAGAGGCAGGGAGTGCGCTGGAGAGGATGCACCGCGTGCAGGCGGCTCACGACTCACTGGAGAGCACCCAGGCTGCCCGCGAGGCCATGTGGGCCGCTGAGAGGAAGCGGCTTGAAGACTCCATTGACCGCATGCAGGTGGGCGTTGACTGAGTTGACTTGGTTGACTTGGTTGACCTGGTTGACTAGGTTGACTCGGTTGGAGAGGATGCACCGCGTGCAGGCGGCTCACGACTCACTTGAGAGCACCCAGGCTGCCTGCGAAACCACATGGGCCGCTGAGAGGAAGCGGCTTGAGGGTTCATTGACCGCATGCAGGTGGGCGTTGACTCGCTCTGGGTTGTCTGATGTTGCTGGGGTGACCTTCGGTTGAGCTGGTTGTGTTTATTTGGGTAGTTAACTCCCACTGCCAGCCCCCTCCCTGCCCTGGTTGGTTAACTTCAGAGACAGGGCGGCAGCAAACCAATTTCTTGAGAATTCTCTAAACTCACTCCCATCCCTGTGCTCCTCCCCTCCCTCCCTGCAGCGCGAGTGGGCGGAGGCCAGTCGAGCGCTGGAGGCAGAGAGAGACCACTCGCGGCACGGCACCAGGTGGAAGGCAGAGACAGGGCAGCAGCGGATGCAGAGGCAAAGCTGAGTGCAGCGTGGAAGGACGTGGAGCAACTCAAGCAGCAGCTCAGCGCTGCTGTTACCAGTGGAGGCCTGGGACAAGGGAACCTCCCTCCGTCTCTCATCTCTCATCTCCCATCTCCTGTCTCTACCCCATGCGAATCCCGTGCTCCTCCCCTCCCGCAGCGCGAGTGGGCAGAGGCCAGTCGCGCCCTGGAAGCCGAGAGGGACCACTCGCGACACCTGGTGGAGGCCAGGGACAGGGCAGCAGCGGATGCAGAGGCAAAGCTGAGTGCAGCGTGGAAGGACGTGGAGCAGCTCAAGCAGCAGCTCAGCGCCGCTGTCACCAAGGCTAAGACTGCAGAGGCGCGGTGTGAGGAGCTGCAGGCGGGTGTGAAGCGGTTGGAAGCGGTTGCGGCAGCTGCTGTTGCTGGCGGTGCGGGCGGGGGTGTGGGAGGGAGGAGCTTGAGATCGGCTTCGGTGAGGGATGCGGCGGCGGCTGCTGTTGCGGCTGCTGCTAGTGCTGCTGCCGGCGGTGGTGATGCTGGTGCTGGGGCAGCTGGGGAGGCTGGGGCAGCTGGTGGTGCTGGTGCTGGTGCTGCTGGTACTGCTGGTGGTGGTGGGAAGGAGGGCGAGGGCATGGAGGAGGAGGACGTGGAAGAGCGGTTGCACAAGGCAGAGGAGGAGGTGCAGCGGCTCAAGGAGGAGCTGGAGGCGTCCCAGGGGTACCTGGCTCAGGTGGGTGTCTTGGGGGACTCGCATTGCATTTGGGGTTCGCTTGAGAAATCTCAAAGGTTGCACAAGGCAGAGGTGGAGGTGCAGCGGCTTAAGGAGGAGCTCGAGGCGTCCCAGGGGTACCTGGCTCAGGTGGGTGCTCAGGGCTCGCATTCGAGGTTGTGCTGTGATTCGGTGTTTCATAGTTCGCTACCTCTTCAGAATTTCCAACTAGCGTTACATGGCTTGCTACCTGTCTCGCGTCCCACCCCGTCTTGCATGCCTACTCCCTTTGTTGTGTCCTTGTCGTGTTAGCCTGTGTGTCAGTGTGTGTGTGTGTGTGTGTGTGTGTGTGTGTGTGTGTGTGTGTGTGTGCGTGCGTGCGTGCGTGCGTGCGTGCGTGCGTGCGCGTGCACGTGCGTGTGTGTGTGTGTGTGTGATTCCCACTTCCTCCTCTGCCTCCCACATCCCACTCTTCCTCTTCTCCCCCACGTCTCTCCACCGTCACCAGTACAAGGCAATTGGAAAGGCCAACGAGGAAGCACTAGAGCGTATGATGCAGCAGCACAGCTCGTTCAAGGAGGAGGCTGAGAAAGAGCGAGCTGCAGCAGCGGCAGCAGCGGAGGAGCTGAGGGGGAGGGTGAAAGAGGCAGAGAAGCGGGCTGCAGATGCTGCGGCAGCGGCAACAGGGCTCACGGAGGAGCATGAGAGGGCGTTTGCTGATGTCAGCAAGAAGCTGGAGGCGGCTGCTGTGGAGAGAGACGCCTTCAGGTGGGTGGAGTGCAGTGGAGTGGAATGAGGTGGAGTGCGGTGGGATGGGATGATGTGGGGTGTTTGTGAATTCGTAGCAACAGCTTGCAGTGGCGGGGGCCACGGGGCTCACGGAGGAGCATGAGGGGGCGTTTGCTGATGTCAGCCGCAAGCTGGAGGCGGCTGCTGTGGAGCGGGATGCCTTCAGGTGTGTGGAGTGGGGTGGAGTGTGGTGGGGTGGGTCGGAGTGGGTTAAGGTGGAGTGCAGTGGGATGGGTTGGGGTGGGATGGCTTTGAGAATTCTCAATAGCGGCTTGTCTCTGTCCGTGTGTCTCTATGCAGGGCGCGGGTGGAGGAGATAGAGTGGCGGGTGGAGTCAGAGGCAAAGGAGGCATCGGAGATGCGCCAGAAGTGGAGGGAGGCTCAGACCAACTACGAGCGACAGGTGGGTGCCAGATGAGCGTTCGTGGCCCCCCCAAACGCCTCTGTATTCCGTTCTCAAAACTTGCAATTGCAAAACTTCCGTCCTGGTCCATTTTTATCCTCACAACCTCTTCCTCCCCCCCCGCACACCACCCACCTACCGACCTCCAACCTCCCCTGCTCTCTCCCTCTGCGGCTCCTCTTGCCTCCCATCCTGCGTCTCCTCTTGCCTCCCCATCCTCCCCCTGCTGCAACCAGGTCGTGCTGCAAGCAGACACCATTCGCCAGCTGGACGGCGTGAGTCAGACGCTCAACGCCGCCCAGGCAGGGCAAAGGGAGTGGCGCAGCAAGGCAGAGAAGGCCGAAGCAGAGCTGACCTCCCTGCGGGCCGAGTGGGAGACAGTCAAGGGGGGGCTGGAGGCTGCACGGGCTGCTGCAGAGGGGAAGGCAAAGGAGGTGGAGGCTCAGAATGTGATTCTGCTGGATCGGCTTGAGGCGCTGCGTGTGGGGACGCCTGGCAAGGCTGGTGGGGTTGCTTCGCCTGGTGTAGGGAGGAGGAGATTTGCTGCCTCCCCGTCGCCGGGTAAAGCGGGTGGAGCAGCAGGAGGGACAGGAGCAGCTGGAGGAGGAGGCGGAGGGGCGGCGGCAGCAGCAGTGGAAGGGGAAGGGGAAGGGGAAGGGGGAGGGGGAGGGGAAGCGGGGGTGGGGGAGGACGGAGGGCTAGCGGAGCTGCAGGAGGTGGTGCGGTTCCTGCGCCGTTCCAAGGAAGCTTCCGAGATGGAGCTGGCTCTGCTGAAGCAGGAGCGGCTGCGGCTGACGAAACAGGTAGAGGCTGCAGAGAGAGAGGCGCAGGAGGCACAGCAGCAGCTGAGAGAAGCGCGGGCGCGGGGGGCTGCGACGGCGCAATCAGAAGGGGAGTTTGCGGCACTGAAAGCACAGGTGGCGCAGGTGAATTTACTCAGAGAGAGCAACGCGATGCTGAGGGATGAGAGCCAGAGGAACTTTGCGGATGCGGGCGAGTGGCGGGAGAAGGCGCGGCAGGCGCAGCAGCAGGTGGGGCCGCTGCAGGCGGCGGTGCAGCGGAGGGAGGCGGAGGTGGCTGCGGGGAAGAGGGAGGTGGAGAGTGCAAGGGAGGAGGCGGGGCGGTGGCAGCGGCGCGTGCAGCAGCTGCTGGAGAAGTACAAGGCGATCGATGTTGAGGAGTATCAGCGGCTGCAGGACCAGCTGCAGGTCAAAGAGGTGAGACAGACAGGGTAGAAAGAAGGGGGGGGAAGGGTGTCTGGGGCTCGGGTTCAATGCTAGGGTTTAAGGGGGGGGTCTGGGGCTCGGGTTCAGTGCTAGGGTTTAAGGTGGGGTTCTGGGGCTCGGGTTCAATGCTAGGGTTTAAGGCGGGGTTCTGGGGCTCGGGTTCAATGCTAGGGTTTAAGGTGGGGTTCTGGGGCTCGGGTTCTGGAACTCACAGGTTTGTGCGAGGAGGTGGGGCAGCAGTTGCCGGAGAAGAGGTGAGAGGGGGTAAGGTTGGTTGTGAGGAGGTAACAGCTGTCTCTCTCCTCGTGTCAGCACACTGTATCCCAATTCCTCTTGGTTCGAGTTCTGTGTTCCTCATGACTGACTGACTGACTGACTGTTTTACTTCTTGCTTTTCTCCAAGCAGAAGCAAGCGGAGCAGCTGGAGCAGGAGCTCGCAGAGGCGAGGGGTGCGCTGGCAGCAGCAAAGGCTGCAGCAGAGGCAGCAGAAAAGGACAAGGAGACGGAGAAGAAGCGGGCGGCTGCTGAGCTGGCGAAGCTGGAGGCGCAGCGGGCGGCACTTGCGGAGGAGAAAGAGAAACTGGAGAAGGAGCGGACGGCAGGAGGGGAGGAGCTGAAGAAGCAGCTGGAAGCGGCGAAGGAAAACGAGGTGAGTGGAGTAGGGGAGGAGAGTGGGCTGAGGGGAGTGCAGGGAGGAAAGTGGGGGTAGCGGTGGTGGAGAAGGAGAAGCTGGATATTGAGCGAACGGCGGGAGGGGAGGAGCTGAGGAAGCAGCTCGAAGCGGCGAAAGAGAACGAGGTGAGTCTTGGGAGGTCTCAAAGGTGCAGATTGCAGAGGCAGCGGGCTGCACTGGCGGAGAAGGAGAAGGTGGAGAAGGAGCGGACGGCAGGAGGGGAGGAGCTGAAGAAGCAGCTAGAGGCTGCGAAGGAAAACGAGGTGAGTGGGTTGAGGAGAGTGCAGGAAGGAAAGGGGGGGGTGGCGGCGGAGAAGGGGAAGCTGGAGAAGGAGCGGACGGCAGGAGGGGAGGAGCTGAGGAAGCAGCTGGAAGCGGCGAAAGAAAACGAGGTGAGTGGGGTGGGGGAGGAAAGAGTTCAGCGGAGAATGGGAAGTTGGAGAAGGAGTGGACGGTGGGAGGGATGGAGCTGAGGAAGCAGCTGGAAGCGGCGAAAGAAAACGAGGTGAATGGGGTGGGGAAGGAAAGAGTTCAGCGGAGAATGGGAAGTTGGAGAAGGAGTGGATGGTGGGAGGGGAGGAGCTGAAGAAGCAGCTGGAAGCGGCGAAAGAAAACGAGGTGAGTGGGGTGGGGGAGGAAAGAGTTCAGCGGAGAATGGGAAGTTGGAGAAGGAGCGGACGGTGGGAGGGGAGGAGCTGAAGAAGCAGCTGGAAGTGGCAAAGGAAGACAAGGTTTGCAAGGGAGGGAGGAGAGCTGGAGGTGTGGGTTGTGGGTAAAATCGTGCGAAGTTGAGAGTGGGAGGGGAGAGGGGGAAGAGGGCAGATGCAGATATGCGTATGAAACTCGTAAGCGCTTTTCTGTGTTTCCTTCTCGTTTTTGCTGTTATGTTAATTGTTTCTGTGTATCTATTTTTACTTCATTTCTAAGGCTTGTGCGTGTGGAATGTGCGTGTGGTGTGTGGTGCGGTTGGGTGGGGTGTATGCTGTGTTGGGTGCGGTTCTGTGGTATGTGGGGTGGGGTGCGGTTTGTACCGTGGATGTGGTGGGGGTGCATGGCAGGCGAAGCACAAGACTGAGTTTGCCAAGCTTAGGAACACAGCCATCAAATTCAAGGTGCGCCTTTCTTGCCTCCATATTCTGAAAGTGCCAGGTTTTGGGAAGTCATGTCAGAATTTAGGATGACTCGCTTTCAGATGGTGACCCTGCCCATTTGAAAGCGAGTCATCCTAAACCGTGACATGACTTCCCAGAATCTGGGCGGTTTTAAGCAGGTTTAGGGTGTGTTCAGGGTCTAGGTGCAGGGTCAAGGCTTAATGCTCAGCATCTGATGTTTGTGCCTGTTTGTGTGTCTGTCTGATCCTTTTCGGCATGGCCACGCAAATGCGAACAGCTGGGCTGGGCAAGGAGAAGGAGGAGCTTATACTCGTAGGCACTTTCCTGTTTGCATCCGACCTGTGTGTTTGTCCGTCTGTCCGCCTCTCTTCCTTCCCATCATGGCAGCGCAACGGCGAGCAGCTGAGCAAGGAGAAGGAGGAGCTGCGGCAGGCCAAGGAGCAGCAGAGCAAGGAGGCAGAGGCAGCAAAAACCAAAGCAGCAGAGCTCGAAAAGCGCATCGCCGACCTTGAAAAGAAGCTCCAGACAGCCTCTGAGGCATCTCAGAAACGAGTGGCTGACCTGGAAAAGAGGCTTCAGGAGCAGTTGGCAGCGGGTGCAGCGGCCAGGAAGGCGGAGGAGGGGAAGAGTGCTGCGGAGGCAGCTTCTGGGAAGCAGCAGGCGGCGGTGGCGGAGGGGATTCTGAACTCCCGGATTCAGGTAAGGCCTCCATCCAGATAGAACCCCAAGCCATGTGGGGGAGGCTTGAGTTACATAATTGGTAAACATGAGACATTAGCTAGAGCCTGAAACCCCCCCCCTTCTTTTTTTCTTTCTTCTCATTTCTTTTCTTTTCTGTTGAAGTGGTTCTTAAATACGGTGACTCAAGACGGAGATCCGATGTGTTAATCCGTTTCTTTTCCTGCCCGTCTCTTGCTTGCTGCTTCTCGGCCTGTGGGCGTTCTCCCCGAGGGGTGGTGCAGTTGCTGCAGAGGCAGCTGGCAGCAGAGAAGGAGAGGCGCACCAAGAACCTCAAGAGCATCGTCGACTCGTTTCAGCGCGCCAAGGAGGTGGGCATGGGATCAGGGATGGTTGGGATTGGTGGGATTGGGTGGGGTTGGGGTTGGGGTTGGGGGCGCCATGTGGGATCGGGTGGGGTTGGATGGAGTTGTGTTTTTTGGAACGGAACCCGGTGGAACCAAGAAGAACCTCAAGAGCATTGCGGACTCAATTCGGCGCACCAAGCAGGTGCGATTGGGAGCAGAGACAGGGCGGGGTTGGTTTTGGGGTGGTGGGGCTGGGTGGGGCTGAGTGGGATGGTGGGTAGCGGGTGAGGTGGGATGGAGCTTGGTGGGACCGAGAACCTCAAGAGCAATGCTGACTCGTTTCAGCACGCCAAGGAGGTGCTGCTGGGAGGAGAGGGCAGGGTGGATGGGTGGGTTGGGTAGTGAGTGGGTGGGTGTGAATCACAAGCCAAAGTTCGCACACTCAGGCTTTAAGGGGTTACCTGACACATGCCTACCTGAGATGGCAGTGGAAGAGACTGGATCAAGCAGCAGTACCAGCTGCCACAAGTGCCGTCTTTCTCGCCCCCTCACACCTCCCTCCTCTCCCCCTGTTGCAATGTATGTGTGCAGAGTTACGAGACCATCTCTGTGAGGGTGGTGGCAGTGGAAGATTGGATCAAGCAGCAACGCCAGGTACCATACGTGTGCCCCGTCTCCCCTCGACCGCCCCTCTCAGTCCCTCTCTTCTCTTCCCCTTCGTTTTCCTCCTCCTTTTTCTTCCCTCCACGCACTCTCTCCCTTTTCGTTTATTGATTTCATTGGCGACTCTTGAGTCGTCTAAGAGAGCGTTTACCACTCACGTGCTCTCAGCCCTTGCTTTTTTGGTCTCTTTTTTGCCTTACAGTCACGTGCCAGTACACACACACACGCACACTCGTTTTACTTCCAACTCGCACCCCTCTCTCCGCCCAGGGCAAGGAGGGGGCGTTTGAGGAGCCGGCAGTGGTATCAGAGCTGAGGGCAGCATCGCAGGAGTATGACGCTGTCTTTGGAGCCATGCAGAAAACCGCAGAGGCTGGTGGTGTCGTTGCTCCTGCTGCTGCTGCTCCTGCTGCTGCTGCTGCTCCTGCTGCTGCTGCTCCTGCTGCTGCTGCTGTGCCTGCCGCTGTTGCTCCTCCTGTTGCTGCTGCTCCTCCTGTTGCTCCTTCCACTGCTCCTGCAGGGCCTGCTGCTCCTGTTGCGGTTCTTCCTGCCGCTGCGGTCTCAGTTGCGCCCTCTGCTGCTCCTGCTGCCGCTTCTCCAGTCCCTGCTGTCCCTGCTGCCGCTGGTGATGCAGGCATTCCCGTGGCCGCCGCAGGTGTTTCTAAGACGAAGGTTGCAGGAGCAATGGAGGTGGAGGGGGCAGCTGGTGGGGTGAGTGGGGCAGAGGAGAAGGGCAAGAGGAAGAGGGAGGAGGAGGAGGATGCAGTTATGAAAGAGGAGGGCGCACAAGCAGGGGAGGTGAAGGGTCTGGCTGAGAAGAAAGCTAGGCCTTTGGACACCACCCCTGACACTGCTGCTGCTCCTACCACTGCTGCTGCTGTTGCCACTACTGCTGCTGCTCCTGCTCCTCCTGCTGCTGCTGGTTCCCCTACATCTCCTCTCCGTGCTGCTGGTACGGCGGCTGCTACCACTGCTGCTGCTGCCGCTGCACCCCGCTTTGCCAGTGATCCCAGCAAGCTGCGGGCCATGCTCATGCAATCGTTGGCTCGTGCTAAGGCTGCTGCCCCTGCTGCTGCCACTGCTTCCGCCGCTGCTCCCGCTGCTTCTGGTCCTGCTGCTGATGCTGCTGCACCGACAACAGCAGTTACAGCAGCTGCTGTTCCTCCTGCTGCTGCTGCTGCTGCTGCTGTTACTCCTGCTGCTGCAATCGCTCCTGTTGCAGGTGCGGTCGCTCCTTCTGCTGTTGCCCCAGCAACTGCGGAGGCAGAAGGAGAGGGGGACGGTGGGGAGGAAGGTGACGACGGTGGGGATGGGGGAGAAGGGGCAGCGGGGTCTGCTGCTGGTGTAGCTGGGCGAGGGGGAGGCAGGGCAGGTGCGGGGCGGGGAGGGCGTGCAGTGAAGCACAGGCGGATCATGCGACCCTCGTTCGGGGGCGCGGCAGGGGGAGCAGGAGGAAGCGGAGGGGGTGCGTCTGTGACACAGAGTGCGACAGCTACAACTGGTGGCCCAGTGGTAGCAGCAGCAACACCTGGAGCTGATACTGCTACTGCTGCTGCTCCTGCTCCTGCTGCTGTTGCCCCTACACCTTCTGCTGCCGTTCCAGCACCCGCAGGTCCAGCCCCTGTTGCACCTGTGCCTTCCGAACCTGCGGGCGAGGTTCGGGCCGCACCTGCTGCAGGTGGGATGGAGGTTGAAGGTAGGGCACAAGAGCAAGGGGCCGCAGGGGTGAGTGAAGCGGTGCAAAGCGGTGAAGTGGGGTTGGCGGGCGAGGCAGGTGGGGGAGCGGCAGGAGAAGGGGCAGAGGAGAAGGAAACGCAGGGAGACCAGGGTGCAGGTGTGGAGGGGGAGGGTGCGCCAGTGGGAGCAGCAGGGGTGGGGGACATGCAGGGGCACGAAGTAGCAGCAGCAACAGAAGGGGAAGGAGCAGGAGGTGAA
Source organism: Closterium sp. Naga37s-1 (assembly GCA_947471745.1). NCBI lineage: Eukaryota > Viridiplantae > Streptophyta > Zygnematophyceae > Desmidiales > Closteriaceae > Closterium > Closterium sp. Naga37s-1. The sequence goes on along the minus strand of CANJKZ010000223.1, from coordinate 490,341 downwards.
GGTGCCACTGGTGCTGATGATGCCGCTGGTGGTGCAAGTGATGATGCTGCTGCTGCCAATGCTGCTGCTGTTCCTGCCACTCCTCCCCGCTCACCCACCCCCACTCCTCCACTTACCCCCACAGGGGCTGGTGAGTCTGCTGCCCTCTTGCCTGGGGAAGGGCCAAACGGAGAAGGGGCGCCAGGGGAAGGGGCAGGTGGTGATAGCACAGGGGCAGAAGTGGAAAGGGAGGGGGAAGGGGTGGGCGCAGGGGATACAGGCGGGGCAGCAGAGACAGGCGGGGGAGCAGAGGCAGGGGCGGGAGCAGAAGTTTCTGAGATTCATGTGGAGGGTTTGGGGGAGGAAGAGGATGGGGGGGAGCATGCAATGGGGGATGGGGAGGAGGGAGATGAGGCCATGGGGGAGGGGGCGGACGGGGAGGGGGAGGAGGGCGGGCATGAGGAGTATGACGGGGAAGGGGGTATGTTTGAGGGGGAGGGGGAAGGGGAGGCGGGAGGGGAAGGGGGAGGGGAGGGGGGAGGGGAAGGGGGAGGGGAGGGGGGAGGGGAAGGGGGAGGGGAAGGGGGAGGGGGAGATGAGCATGAGATGGCGGATGTGGGGGAGGAGGGGGGGATGGAAGTGGAGGGCGGGGAGGAGGGGGAGGGTAAAGCAGGGGAGGGGCTGCAGCAGCAGGAAGAGGGTGGAGCAGGGGGGGAGTCTGGTGGTGCTGCTGCTGGAGGTGCTGGGGTAGCAGTAGCAGAGGCAGGTGCAGGGGAGCCAGCACCTGAAAGGACTCCTGAAGACACGCCTGGGGATGCCTCTGCTGCAGTGCCTGCTGCTCCCGCTTCCACTGGAGCTGCTACAACGGCCACTGCTGATTCTACCGCTGATGCTGCCGCTGGTGCTGCTGGTACTACTGGTACTGCCGGTACTGCTGGGGCAGTGGAGGGAGCAGCAACACAGCAGCCGGGTACAGGAGTGAGCACAGCAGGAGCAGCAGCTACAGCGGGAACAGGCACAGCAGAGACAGCAGCAGCAGCAGGAATGGCTTCCCGACCCAGGAGGTCCACAGCAGGGCTGAGAGGCAGGGCGGCAGCAGTGGCGGCAGCAACGGCAGGGCGAGGTGGGGGGCGGGGGGAGGCGGGAGAGGGGGGTGGTGCAGGGGAAGGGGAGGCGGCTCAGCGCGCTGCCGCCAGGCAGGCCCGATTCGGTGCCGCCACGTCTCCCCGCCGCGGCCGAGGTGCAAGGGTGAGTGACCCATGTAGACTTGTGGATTTGTTGATGGTCGTTTTGGTGTGTCTGAATGGAGCCTGTTTGATCAGGAGCAGCTCTGCTGTGGTTTTGAGACGTCTCAAAACTATGCTCGTTTTGGTGTGTCTGAATGGAGCCTGTTTGATCAGGAGCAGCTCTGCTGTGTTCTGATGCTTGTTGTGCCGCTCTTTGCTCTTTGATTTTCCGAACGGCTTTTGTGTGCACACACATACACACACGCGCGACATACACACACACACACACACACACACACACACACACACACACACACACACACACACACACACACACACACACACACACACACACACACACACACACACACACACACACACACACACACACACACACACACACACACACACACACACACACACACACACACACACACACACACACTCACTCACACATAAAACCTGTGCTACCCCCTTCCTTTCACCCTGCCACTCTCCATACCCCCGCATTCATTGACACGCACTGTGCATGCACCCCTTGTGCAGGGCCGGGGCACACGAGTGATCAGCCCTGAGAGGTCCTTGTCACATTGTCACATTGTGCATTCCACTCTCCACCTGCCACATCCCCTCACATGCACTATGCATGCACCCCTTGTGCAGGGCCGGGGCACACGAGTGATCAGCCTGGTGCAGACAGGTGGAAGGGGAACGTCCAGCCCACGTGGCCGTGGGAGAGGCAGGGGGGCTGCAGGTAATATGCCTATCACCTACACCCTTTGATTAGTTCCCCGTATTTGTGGTTTTCGCAATTTGGTAGTAGTAGTTTCCGTGTCCTGAAGGCAGTGTGGGGATGTGCTTGTTTGTTGATTTGGATTGGCAGGGGGATTTCCTGCTGCACCAGGGTCAGATGGTGCTGGTGGCACTGGTGCAGCCTGAGAAAAGCTCCAGCTGAAGTATGTGGGATCAAGGCTTGAAATCCAGTATTTTGTGAGGATTGACACGCCTTGTGAGTATTGATTGACATGCCATGCACCAACAGTTGGTGCTAGCAAACTCGGCAAATGTTTGGACGCTCTGTCGGTATGTACTGGATGTTGGTATTGAGGCAGCAGCCCTTGTACCCCATGCTTGTGGTATGTGTAGTAAATTGACTCTGCCTAGGTACCTGGTGTTACACGATCCAATGGAGCACATAAACCTGGTTGGAAGTGGTGCTTTCTTGACAGTTTGACATTCTCAACCTAGATGCAGAATTTAAACAATCAGTTACGACCATAAGGTTATGACTTTTGTTGCGTAAGCGTGTGACACCCCTAAACGAAGCAACTGTCACACCTTGCCGTCCCACTGCAACTGCGACAAAACAGAGACGTCGGAAAATCGTTCGGTAGGCAGCCTTCGTCGCAGCAGATAGAGCACCTCGTCGCGTGCGATGTTCCGGCTCCGAACGACTGGCTGAGCGACATCATTCGGTTGGAGGAACTTTCCAGGCTTTCAAGAACTGGGCTGGACCTTGCACTACAGTGCAAGTTCCCCTTGAGATCCAAACCATCCAACAATTTCGCTGCATCAAGCGAGTGAATCTCCTCTACGATTGGAGATCGGTGACTCCTCAGTTCCAGCGCGTCCCGCCCGCGTGTCAGCCCCACGTCACCCTGAAATTCCGCCTTGGAGCGATGGTTGATGGCTCTCTGTCACAGTCATCCACACAGCTGCGGAACATGATCGCCAGCATCTCGCGGTCGTGTATCGGGTAGTTGCGTTCGGGCGGGTGAAGCTTGCGGGACTCGTACGCGATTGGCTGAAGGCCGTTCCCGAAGTCCTGCAGCAGTACTGCTCCCACAGCGATGTCGCTAGCGTCGGTGATCAGCTCGAATGGACGGTGCGGATCTGCGATGTGAAGCACGGGCGGTGAGCACAAAATATTTTTGAGGGTCGAGAAGGCAGCTTGCTCTTTCTCCCCCCACGTGTACTCAACCCCCTTCCTCAGCATGTCGGTCAACGGGGCAGTCAGCTTCGCCATGTCGGGGACGAACCGGCGCACATAGTTGACGAACCTCAGAAAACTCTGCAACTCGGTCAAGTTGGTCGGCGCGTGCCATGCTTGAATCGTCGCGATCTTTTTCGGGTCTATTTCCACTCCTGCAGCTGAAATAATGTGTCCCAAAAATTCCAGTCGGTCCTGTAAAAACTCACACTTAGACGCTTTTGTTAGTAGGTGGTTCTCACCCAGTATCTTAAAAACTGCTTCGATGTCCTGTAAGTGCTGTGCTCTGTCAGGGCTGTAAATCAGTATGTCGTCCAGGTATACGATGACGCACTTATCAAAAAGCGGGCGGAAGGCTTCTTTCATGGTCACCTGAAAAGTGGCGGGGGCGTTGGTCAGTCCGAAGGGTGTCTTAGGGCAGTCGGGTGGGTTGACGCGAATCTGGTGGTAACCCCCTCGAAGGTCGATTTTCGAGAAAACCCGGGCTGTGCGCAGTTGGTCGATCAGTTCGTCGGCTCGCGGGATGGGGTAACGGGATTTGATGGTAACCTTGTTCAGTGCTCTGTAATCTATGCACATGCGAAATCCCCCGTCTTTTTTCGGCGTGAACAGTATCTGTGCCGCGAAGGGTGACGAACTAGGGCGAATGAACTCCTTCTCGAGCAGGTAATCCAGCTGCTTCCTCAGTTCGTCCAGTTCGGGTTGGGTCAGTCGGAACTGTCGCTGTACTGTTGGCTGTGCCCCCGGTTCTAACTCGATCCTGTGGTCGTGCGGTTGCTGAGGTGGCAGTCCCGTCGGTAAGTCGTCCGGGAAAATGTCACTGTACTGCTTCAACAGTGCTACCAGGTCACTCGGTACGTCGGCTAGCAGTTTCTGTAAATCCCCTCCTTATGCTGCTGCCTCGGCTTCCCGAATGTCGATCGCGTACACCTCAGCTCCTGCCGCTACGGCGCGTTTCATCGTGATCGCGTTGACACGCACCGACGAAGACTCAGGCGAGCCCCAGCAAGGTAAGGCGATGTGAAGAAATGAGGAATGAATGAACTAGCACAAGGTTGGGTACAAGTAGGAAACCCTAGGAAACTGTACCCCATAGTGTCTACCCCACTATCGCCTAGACAAGCTATATGATATACGTTTGACACACCCCCATAGGCAAAGTGGGGGAGAACAAGAGGTCACAAGACCAGTCAAGCAAAGCAAAGCAAGCTCAGGGTGGATCACAACGTCACCACACAGTCCGAGCACAAGAGCAAGGCCACAAGGCCAGTTCACATGCAAGATCATATATAAAGGGAAACAAGCAAGTGCAGGTATAGAAAGATCACAGTACAAGAAAGGTCAAGAAGTGAGCAAGTGAGGCCAAGTAGGCACAAGACCTAGCATCGTACAGAAGCGCTGATGATCACAAGGCGGAAGTGCCTTGGTAAAGATATCAGCAGTGTTGGCCTCACAGGCCACGTAAGCAAGGCGCAGCTGACCACGCTGCTGCAGCTCACGAGCAAGGAAGTAGCGGAGAGCAATGTGCTTCGTTCTGTGCTCCAGTCTGTGCTCCCGACACAAGGCCAGCATGGCCTTGTTGTCTACGTACAGAACTGGAGGAGAACGAGGCGGCTCTCCTAGGTCAGTCAGCAGGTAGGTGAGCCAGCGTAGCTCCTGTGCAGCCATGGCCCCCGCGTAGATCTCAGCCTCACAGCTGGAGCCGAGAACAGAAGACGAGCGGGTAGACCGCCACGAAACAGAGCCGGAGCCAAGGCTGAAGGTGTAACCCTGTGACGACCGCTGCGTAGCCTGGTCGTCAGCCCAAGAAGCGTCTGCGTGACCTGTGAGGACCACTCGACGTCGCCCTCCAAACACTAGCCCCATGCCCGACGTACTGCACAAGTAGCGCAACACCCTCTTCGCTGCAGCCATGTGCTCTGGTCGGTGTCTCCCAGGAGCAACATAGCGTGCCAAGATGCTAAGAGGGTATGCAAGGTCAGGTCGTGTGCAGGTCATCAGGTACATGAGGCAGCCAACAAGCTCTGGGTACGGGCCACTCCGCTCTACGGACTCATCCGAAGGCAGAGCTGAGAGCGAGTGGCGAGTAGACAGAGGAGTGGCCTGAGGCGAGGAGTACGTGAAGTCGAAGCGCTGAAGGACCTGCTGCACCATGTGTGACTGAGTCAGGGTAATGGTGCGCTGTGCTCTGTCCCGGGTGATCTGCAAGCCAAGGTAGCTGCGCAGTTCACCCAGGTCTGTGCACGTGTGTCTCTTCTGCAGCTCGGACTTCACGTGGGCGAGTCCAGCAGTGTCAGCAGTGGCAAAGACCAAGTCGTCGACGTACACGAGGATGTAGAACGGCGGCAAAGAGGTGTCGGTGCGCAGAAACAGCGACGGGTCGGCTGTAGAAGGAGCAAACCCAAGAGCCGCAAGTGTAGTCCTCAGTGTGTCGTGCCACTCACGGGGCGCCTGGCGGAGACCGTAGACCGGCCGCCGGAGGCTCCACTGGGTACCAGGAGGAAACGACCCAGTGAAGCCAGGTGGGCGGCGCAGCCAGATCTCCTCGTGCAGGCTGCCCTGCAGGAAAGCTGTGCTGAAGTCAAGAGAGTGAAGCTCGTAGTCGCGCTGAGCGGCTATGTGCAGCAGCACCCGAAGAGTGGTCATCTTCGAGGTGGGAGAGAAGGTCTGAAAGTAGTCAACTCCCTGCCGCTGACTGAAGCCTCGAGCCACGTAACGCGCCTTGAAGACAGGCGGAGAACCCGGCGGCCGCTTCACCCTGAAAATCCACATGCCACTGACGATGTTCGCCCCAGGTGGGGGAACCTCGTCGACGTAGGTGCCTGTTGACTTCCAGGAAGCCATCTCTGCGTCCATGGCTGACTGCCACTGAGAGGAGTAGGGACCCTCGATCGCCTCAGCGTACGATCGAGGAGTCGGGATGTCTGGTGCATCCGAGTCTCCCTCAGGGGCAATCAGCGTGGACACGAGATGAGGCAAAGCAGCAGCAAAACACTGGAACTCCTCCTGCCTGTCCTCAAGGACGTCCGTGCTAAGAGCACACTCACCCCTGACGGACGGAGGACAGACAGACTCAGACTCAGCAACAAGACTAGCAGCGTAGTCTAGACGACAGCGAGCAGCAAAGTCGACAAGCTCAGCAACTAGGGCTGACGCGGAAGTGGACTCAAAGGAAGGGTCAGTGACAACAGTAGCCAGGAGACGCGTGACAGTAGGACTGGCAGCACGAAGAGAGTCAGACTCCGGTTCAGCAAGAACAGGAAGAGAGGACTTTGGAGGAGACGGCAACGGGACACGCAAAGGAGCAGTGGAAGGACGCAGTGCCATCTGGTGTGTGCCTGGGACCGCAGGAGGACGCGGACGCGGAGCATGACGACTAGTGCGAGCAGCACGAACAGGCGACGCAGGACGAGACGCAGGCTCACGACGCTCACCAAGACCTCCAGTAGGACCAGTGTAGGGAGAAGGAGTAGGCAGGGGGGAGGCGGGCTGTAACTGTGACCGCGACTGGACAGGCTGTGGACACTCTAAGGGAGGAGCAGGACCAGTAGATGGCGGGAGACCAAGAACCTGCTCAAGGAGTGGAATGAAGTACGGCCACGGCCGCGCACCGCCTCCAGAACCAGCAGGGACAGTACCAGTACCCCCAGCAGCAGCACCAGCGCCAGCAGCACCTCCAGCTCCAATAGCGCCAACTCCAGCACCCTCAGACGCACCAGCGCCAGCAGCACCTTCCAGCGCCAACACCCCCAGTAGCTCCAGCTCCAGCAGCTCCAGCAGCACCAACTCCAGCTGGACCGGTAGCTCCAGTACTGCCAGCAGCTCCAGCAGTACCTCCAGCAGGACCAACTCCAGCAGCACGGCTCCAGCGCCGGGCAAACCACTCGCGCAGCTCCTGCGGAGAGAGTGGCTCCCGCCGCGACGAAGCACCGCGAGAGGCCACACGAGCAGACCCAGCACCCCCAGGCTCCGCACCCCTAGGCTCAGCACCCCCAGACTCAGCACCCCCAGGCTCAGCACCCCCAGACTCAGCACCCCCAGGCAACGCACCCTCAGGCTCAGCACCTCCAGACCCGGCACCCGCAGGCTCAGCACCTCTAGCAGCACCAGAGTCAACAGCTACCTCGACAGGCTCGACTGCGTCTACCTGGGACACACCTGACGGGGCAGGACCCTGAGGGGGGAGGGGGTCTACCGGGGGAGGACCTGGCGCAAGGAAGAGCGGCGGCGGGGGGAGGGGCGCAGTGCGGTAGGGGAAGAGACGGTAGTAAGGCACCGACTCGTCAAAGGTGACGTCCTGGGAGGACAGAACACGGCGCGAGGTGGGGTGGTAAAGCTGCCAACCAGGCGCGTCAGGAGGACAGGCAGGAGGAGTTCCAGTGTCTGGCTGCTGCTTCACCTCATCTCGTGTCCGTACTGCTTACCCCTGAGGGAGACCCGGATGCACTTGACATCCCGACTCCGCGCTCTTACGCGGAGGCGATAGAGGGTCCCTACTCCTCTCAGTGGCAGGCAGCTATGGACGCAGAGATGGCTTCCTGGAAGTCCACAGGCACCTACGTTGACGAGGTTCCCCCGCCTGGGGCGAACATCGTCAGTGGCATGTGGATTTTCAGGGTGAAGCGGCCGCCGGGTTCTCCGCCTGTCTTCAAGGCGCGTTACGTGGCTCGTGGCTTCAGTCAGCGGCAGGGAGTTGACTACTTTCAGACCTTCTCTCCCACCCCGAAGATGACCACTCTTCGGGTACTGCTGCACATAGCTGCTCACCGCGACTACGAGCTGCACTCTCTTGACTTCAGCACTGCTTTCTTGCAGGGCAGCCTGCACGAGGAGATCTGGCTGCGTCGCCCACCTGGCTTCACTGGGTCCTTTCCTCCTGGCACCCAGTGGAGCCTCCGGCGGCCAGTCTACGGTCTCCGCCAGGCACCGCGTGAGTGGCACGACACACTGAGGACTACACTTGCGGCTCTTGGGTTTGCTCCCTCTACTGCCGACCCGTCGCTGTTTCTGCGCACTGACACTTCTTTGCCGCCGTTCTACATCCTCGTGTACGTCGACGACTTGGTCTTCGCCACAGCTGACACTGCTGGACTCGCCCACGTGAAGTCCGAGCTGCAGAAGAGACACACGTGCACAGACCTGGGTGAACTGCGCAGCTACCTTGGCTTGCAGATCACCCGGGACAGAGCACGCCGCACCATTACCCTGACTCAGTCACACATGGTGCAGCAGGTCCTTCAGCGCTTCGGCTTCACGTACTCCTCGCCTCAGGCCACTCCTCTGCCTACTCGCCACTCGCTCTCAGCTCTGCCTTCGGATGAGTCCGTAGAGTCGAGTGGCCCGTACCCAGAGCTTGTTGGCTGCCTCATGTACCTGATGACCTGCACACGACCTGACCTTGCATACCCTCTTAGCATTCTTGCACGCTATGTTGCTCCTGGGAGACACAGACCGGAGCACATGGCTGCAGCGAAGAGGGTGTTGCGCTACTTGTGCAGTACGTCGGGCATGGGGCTTGTGCTTGGAGGGCAGAGTCCAGTGGTCCTCACTGGGCACGCAGACGCTTCTTGGGCTGACGACCAGGCTACGCAGCGGTCGTCACAGGGTTACACCTTCAGCCTTGGTTCCGGCTCTGTTTCGTGGCGGGCTACCCGCTCGTCTTCTGTTCTCGGCTCCAGTTGTGAGGCTGAGATCTACGCCGGGGCCATGGCGGCACAGGAGCTTCGCTGGCTCACCTACCTGCTCACTGATCTTGGAGAGCCGCCTCGTTCTCCTCCAGTGCTGTACGTAGACAACAAGGCCATGCTGGCCTTGTGTCGAGAGCAGAGACTGGAGCACAGAACGAAGCACATTGCTCTCCGCTACTTCCTTGCTCGTGAGCTACAGCAGCGTGGTCAGCTACGGCTTGCGTACGTGGCCTCTGAGGCCAACACTGCTGATATCTTCACCAAGGCACTTCCGCCTTGTGATCATCAGCGCTTCTGTACTCAGCTGGGTCTTGTGCCTACCTTGCCTCACTTGCTCACCCCTTGACCTTGCTTGTACTGTTGCATATATATATACACCTGCTCTTGCTTGTCTAGCCTTATATATATATGCAATTCTGCATGTGAACTGGCCTTGTGGCCTTGAACTTGTGCTCGGAATGTGTGGTGACTTTGTGATCCACCCTGAGCTTGTTTTGCTTTTCTTGACTGGTCTTGTGACCCCTTGTTCTCCCCCACTTTGCCAATGGGGGTGTGTCAGATTTATATGACATAGCTACTGTAGGCTATAGTGGGGTAGCACATATGGGGTACAGTTTTCTAGGGTTTGCTTTTGTACCCAACTTTCCTTTAGTCATTCCATTCCTCGTTTCTTCTCACCGTGGCCAACGAGCAGGACGGAGGGGCGGGGCGGGACGAGACAGTCGACGGGACAGCTGCGACGAACAGCGTTGCATGCTCGTGCACGAGCAGATAACGTACTTCCTGCAGCACTCGCACACCAACAAAGGCGATCGTGCGCCATCAGCTGCGTGCATGACAACAGGAGCGTCATTGAGAAAAAAAAAAAAGCTTAGGCCGTAGGAACGACTAGCTCTGATACCATGTTGAGAGACTAAGTCAAGCTTAGACTCAGGGTTTGGTAGAAACGTGACTCGAGAGAGTTGGGAAGGAAACAGGGGTTTGACAAAGAGAAGCGAGAGTGAAAATAGGCAAAGGCAAGCATAAGTTGTAATACTACACCGTAGCTACACTAGTAGGCAGTTATATCTAAACCCTTAAAATTTCTAACACAGAATACCACCAGAAGCTATCAGAATGTGTTATTGTCTAGTCTACAGTGAGGTACTCTATAGCGAGTACAAGCTCAGCAACTAGAGCAGACGCAGCAGTGGACTCAAATGAAGGGTCAGTGACAACAGTAGCCAGGAGACGCGTGACAGTAGGACTGGCAGCACGAAGAGAGTCAGACTCCGGGTCAGCAAGAACAGGAAGAGAGGACTCTGGAGGAGACGACAACGGGACACGCAGAGGAGTGGGTCCGGTGGTGGTCCGCGCCAGCAGCAGCAGCGCAGTCGTGAGACCCTGTCCCCTCAGCAGCTTCGTGAGTGGTACGCTGCGCGTCAGCGCGGTGGGGGTACTGGTCCCTGTACCTACGTCCTCCGTATCGGCGACCGCGCTGGTGAGCAGTGCAGGGGCCCGCACTCCACCCAGCGCTGCTTCGGCCGCCTGACGGACGCGTGGCGTCACCAGTTCCCTGACGCCACTGAGATCCCTCGCTGGGGAGAGCTGTCTAGGGCGGGGGTTGCTATCTTTGATCTTGATTATGATGCTATTCTTACTGCCATGTATGCTGTGTCTGATAGTGTTGAGGGTGACTGTTACCTGTGTGTTCCGCCTGACCCGGGCATTGAGGCTGCTGCTCTAGGTGCTGGTGAGGCTGCTGCTCTAGGTGCTAGTGCGTCTGCTGCCCCAGGTGCTGGTGAGTCTGCTCTCTCAGGTACTACGTCGGCTCAGGCCTTACACACCTTCACCCTTGACTCGGGTGCTTCCCGCTCCTTCTTTCGAGACCGCACCACGCTTACGCCGCTTAGTCGGCCGGTTGCAGTCTCCCTGGCGGACCCCTCTGGGGGTCCTGTCCTTGCTAGCTTCTCCACTGTCTTACCGTGCCCGGCAGCCCCCTCTGGCACCCTGTCAGGTCTCTACCTCCCCTCATTCTCTACGAACTTGGTGAGTGGAGCTGATCTACAGGATAGGGGGGTTGACCAGTTCACTCCTGCGAGTCAGCGGGTGACCCACTGCACGTGTGCTCGGACAGGCCGACACTTGGCCACGTTCACCCGTCGGCCGGGGTCGAGCCTGTACACACTTACTACTGAGTCTCCTCCGGCTGCTGAGTCTGGTCAGGTAGCTGCGTCGAGTCAGGTGTTTGCTGCAGCGTCCAGGTCTGGTCCTGAGTCTGCTCCCTGCTCGTGTCGTCTCCTGTCCCACCAGACTCTCCTTTGGCACCACCGCCTTGGTCACCCCTCCCTGCCTCGTCTCCGAGGCATGGCCTCCCGTGTCCTTGTCTCTGGTCTCCCCCGGTCTCTCCCTCCCCTACCTCCGGGGCCTGCCCCTACCTGCGTCCCCTGCGTCGAGGGGCGACAGCGCGCCGCCCCTCACTCCTCCGAGTTTCCTCCGACAAAGGCTCCGCTGCAGACTCTTCACATGGACGTGTGGGGCCCCGCCCGCGTCCGTGGCCAGGGGCACGAGCGTTACTTCCTGTTGGTGGTTGACGACTACTCGCGTTACACCCCGGTCTTCCCCTTGCGCAGCAAGGGCGACGTCACTGAGGTGTTGATCGACTGGATCCGCGCAGCTCGTCTCCAGCTCAGAGAGAGTTTCGGCTCGGACTTTCCTGTTCTGCGTCTGCACTCTGACAGAGGCGGGGAGTTTTCCTCTGCCCGTCTGGGAGCCTTCTGTCGAGCACAGGGCATCCGCCAGACCTTCACGCTTCCGGCCTCTCCACAGCAAAATGGGATTGCTGAGCGCCGCATTGGCATGGTCATGGACGTCGCTCGTACGTCCATGATCCATGCGGCTGCCCCCCATTTTCTGTGGCCGTTTGCGGTTCAGTACGCGGCGCATCAGCTCAACCTTCAGCCCCGGGTCTCCTTACCAGAGACCTCCCCCACCTTGCGGTGGACGGGGAAGGTTGGCGATGCGTCTGCGTTTCGGGTCTGGGGATCTCGGGCGTTTGTCCGCGACTTGTCTGCGGACAAGCTGTCCCCCCGTGCTGTTCCCTGCGTCTTCCTTGGCTTCCCCCCTGACGCGCCTGGTTGGCAGTTTTACCACCCCACCTCGCGCCGTGTTCTGTCCTCCCAGGACGTCACCTTTGACGAGTCGGTGCCTTACTACCGTCTCTTCCCCTACCGCGCTGCGCCCCTTCCCCCGCCGTCGCTCTTCCTTGTGCCAGGTCCTCCCCCGGTAGACCCCCTCCCCCCTCAGGGTCCTGCCCCGTCAGGTGTGTCCCAGGTAGACGCAGTCGAGCCTGTCGAGGTAGCTGTTGACTCTGGTGCTGCTCGAGGCGCTGAGTCTGCGGGCGCCGGGTCTGGAGGTACTGAGCCTGGGGGTGCTGAGCCTGGGGGTGCTGAGCCTGGGGGTGCTGAGCTTGGGGGTGCTGCGCCTGGGGGTGCTGAGTCTGGGGGTGCTGAGTCTGGAGGTGCTGAGCCTGGGGGTGCTGAGCCTGGGGGTGCGGAGCCTGGGGGTGCTGGGTCTACTCGTGTGGCCTCTCGCGGTGCTTCGTCGAGGCGGGAGCCACTCTCTCCGCAGGAGCTACGCGAGTGGTTTGCCCGCCGCTGGAGCCGTGCTACTGGAGCTGGAGGTACTACTGTTGCTGCTGGTCCCGGAGGTGCTCGTACTGGCGGTACTGGAGCTGCTGGGACTGGGGGTGCTGCTGGGGCTGCTGGAGTTAGTTCTGCTGGAGGTACTGCTGGAGCTGCTGGCGGTCCTCGAGCTGACGGTCCTGCTGGAGTTGGTACTGCTGGAGCTGGAGCTGCTGGAGCTGGAGCTGCTGGGGGTGTGGGCGCTGGTGGTGCTACTGGCGCTGGTGCTTCTGAGGGTGCTGGAGTTGGCGCTGTTGGAGCTGGAGGTGCTGCTGGCGCTGGTACTGCCGCTGGGGGTACTGGTGCTGTCCCTGCTGGTTCTGGAGGCGCTGCGCGGCCTAGGCCGTACTTCGTTCCCCTTCTTCAGCAGGTTCTTAGTCTCCCGCCCTCTACTGGTGCTGCTCCTCCCTTAGAGTGTCCACAGCCTGTCCAGTCGCAGTCACAGTTACAGCCTGCCTCCCCCCTGCCTGCTCCTTCTCCCTACACTGGTCCTACTGGAGGTCTTGCTGAGCGTCGTGAGCCTGCGTCTCGTCCTGTGTCGCCTGTTCGTGCTGCTCGCACTAGTAGTCGTGCTCCGCGTCCGCGTCCTCTTGCGGTCCCAGGCACACACCAGATGGCACTGCGTCCTTCCACTGCTCTGATACCATGATAAGAAACGAGGAATGATTGCATTGAGCAAGATGAGGAGTACAAGTAGGAAATCCTAAAGTGTTGTACCCCATATGAACTACCCCACTACAGCCTACACAGACTATAGCATATAAGCCTGACACTATGCGGCTGCTTGCTGTGCTGATTATACCCCACTTTGCCTATGGGGGTGTGTCAGAATGTGTTATTGTCTAGTCTGCAGTGGGGTACATTATAGCGAGTACAGCCCAAATTAGGGTTTGCTATGTGTATCCTATCTGCTGCTAGTGAAAACCCCCTTTCCTGTTTTACATTCCTCGTTCATTCTTCTGACAGAATCCACTATCCCTAGAACAGTGTATTTTTCTTGTTGAACAAATGTTTTGTCCAAATTCTTGCCATCTTGATTCTGCCACTTAAAAATATATTCGCATGTAACTGTGTGTCGACTAACAAAAAAAAAAACACCACCACCACCTCCAACAACAACAACAACAACAACAACAACAACAACAACAACAACAACAACAACAACAACAACACACACACACACATATACACATACTTACATACACACATCACATACGCACACTTGTACACACACACACACACTTACACGCACACACACATACATACACAAACAAACACACACGCACGCATGCACGTGCGCAAGCGCGTCCGTACACACACACACACACATACACACATGCAGTAGAATAGAGACGTGGATGTTTAAAGGATAGTGTTTCTGTGCGTTATAATGTTACGGCAACGCTAAAGTGCATTCATGTTTTGACAGCTCCATAGCCCAGGCTGAAGACCTCGAGGTCTCCTCGTCGTCAGCACATGAAAGAGTCATAGTAACCGGCTAGTACAATTGGCTGTGTCCCTCCAAGCAGAAGCCCCATGCCTGGTGTAGTCGCCAGGTACTTCACTACCCTCACAACAGTCGCCCAGTGAACAGGACGGTGTCTCCCAGTCGCATCAAAGCGAGCTAGGACGCTGAGATGAAAAGTGAGGTACAGACAAGTTTAAGTCATCAGGTTCACGAGGCAGCCCACTACATAAGGACCACTCGACTCAAAGGGCTCGTAAAAAAGAGAGGCGTTGAGTCCGTGGCCAACGGCAAGAGAAGTGGGCTTTGTGGCGGAGAACTGAAGCCCGAACCACTGAAGAAACTGCTGCACCATGTGTGTCTGAGTGAGTGTAGTGGTGCGAGTGGTTGTGTCCCTGGTGATCTGCAAACCAAGGTAGTGGTGCAGCTCACCAAGGTCAGTGCACGCGTGTCTCTTCAGCATTTCGGACTTCATGAAAGCTAGAGAAACCCTGACTGTTGTAGAGAAGACCGAGTCGTCGACGTAGACGAGAAGGAAGAAAGGTGTGGGCCCAAAACGAACGAACAGTGGCAGGTCGGCGGTAGAAGGTCTGGAACCAAGGTCAGCAAGTGTGGAGCGAAGAGCGTCGTGCCACTCGCGAGGTCCCTGACGGAGACTGTAGACTGGTCGTCTCAGGCTCCACTAGGTCCCAGGCGCAGCCAAATCTCCTCGTACAGGCGGCCCTGGAGAAAGGCGGTGGAGAAGTTCAGCGTGTGCAACTTGTAGTCTTGTTGTGCTGCAACGTGAAGTAACACATGAAGAGTGGTCACCTGCAGGGTCGACGCAAAGGACTGAAAGAAGTCAACTCCCACATGCCGACTGAAGCCTCTAGCTATGTAACGCACCTTAAAGATAGGCGGTGATCCAGGCGACCGCTTCACCTTGAAGGTCCACATGTCATCGACTAAGTTCGCAACAGGAGGGGTAATTGCGTCAACGTAAGTGCTTGTGGATCTCCAAGACAACATCTCTGAGTGCATGGTTGCTACAAACTGAGAGGCTTACTGCCCGGACACTTCCTCACGGTACGTGCGAGTCGTCAGTATGTTAAGGGCGTCGGGGTCTCCCTCAGGGGCTAGCAGCATGGCACAGAGATAAGGAGAAGTGGCTGCCAAGAACCCCAACTCAAGCTGCGTGTCCTCTAGGACCTCACAACCAAAGGCAAACTCACCCCCAGTGGACAGAGGACGGGCAGCCACCATGCAGGTGATGTAGTCAAGGCGGCGGGTGGCGGCAAAGTCAGAGACAATGACAACAAGAGCCGAGACAGACGACGGAGAGGCGAGAGAGTTCGTGAATAGAGAGGCAAAAACACGTGAAACAACAGGACGACATGTATAGTAGTAGTTGATGATAGGGTGAGTGGATGCTGTAAGGGACGACACAAGAGGTGACGGGAGAACAGACTGAGGCGGATAACGAGGAGGACTAGAACAAAGCAAGAAAGAGCGGAGGTCGTCAAAAGGGGATGAGGGATAAGCACGAGGAGGACAACGAATGGTCCAAGTGGCGGGACAATAGGAGGAGGCAACTGTAACTGAGGAGGAGAGGAAACAGCTGGGGACAAGTTTGGATGAGGAGGACCGTGTGCAATAGGAGGCGATAAGTGATCCGGAGGGGAGAAAGGGAGACCAAGGGCCTGAAGGCCACTCATAGGCGGGAACAATTGCTGCAAAGGTGACGGCTGTAGCGTTTGCTGCTGCTGTTGCACCAGCTCCAGCCGCTGCATCTCATGCTTCTACTGCTCTAGCTCCAGCCTCTTCTGCGCCCACCTCTCCTACTCCTTGCGCTGAGCCTGGTGATGCGTCGGGTAGCGGTAGGGAGGCGGAGTAGGTGCCACAATAGCAATGTCTCGCGCTCTAGCCCCCTCAACTAGCACCTCCAGTGCCAACACTGAGAACTCCAGCACCTCCAGATCTAACACCCCTAGTGCTAGCACCTCCAGCTCTAGCACCTCCAGCTCCAGCACCCCCAGAACTAGCACCTTCAGTGCTAGCACCCCTAGTTCCAGCACCCTCAGAACCAGCACCTCCAATGCCCGTGCCTCTAGCACCAACACCCCCGGAGTCCACTGCAACCTGTCACGGTAGTGCCGAAGGCTTCTGTGGTGACTACGAGGACGACTATGGGGAAGGAGACGACATCTAACGTGCTACTAAGGGGAGAGGGGTAGCCTGAGACACACCAGACGGGGCAAGACCTGGGTGGGGGGGGGGGAGGGTGTACCAAAGGAGAAGGACCAGGAGGAGGAGTGGAAGCTAGAAAGAGGGGAAGGGGGGGAATTAAGAGACCTCGGTGGAAGTAGCGGGACACAGTCTCGTCAAAGCAGACGTCATGAGAGTCGAGGAATTGGTGGAGAGGCGGGTGGTAAAACGTAAAGTCACGGGTGTCTACTGGGAAACCAAGGAAGACACAAGGAAGGGACCGAGCTAAGAGCTTATCCACAGCAGTATCACGATCATGTGTAAGGCAGCCCCAGACAGGAAACTCCGACGCAAAACCAGGGGACCCGGTCCAAAGACTGATCGGTAAAGCCTCTGGCCGGGAGAGACGAGGCCAGTGGTTCAGCAGGTGGGCGGCGTAGCAAACTGCGTAAGGCCACATAATATGGGGCGCACGGGCATGGATCATGGAGGTGCGGACAATCTCCATGACCAAGCCTATGCAGCGCTTAGCAACCTCATTCTGTTGTGAGGACTCCGGGAGCATCCGGGACTGTGAGAACTCGGCAAGCACATCGGAGCGAAATTCACCATTGCGGTTAGAGTGGAGACAAAGGACACGACTACCACGCGTAGCACTAGTGGCAAGCAACCACAGAACCAGGGTAGAAGTCACGTCGGACTTCTTTCGTAGGGGGGACACCGTGGTGTAGAGAGAGAAGTCATCAATGACCACCAGGAAAAAGCTCTCCCCCTCGGGCCTGGGGGGAGGAGCGGGGCTCCTAACGTCCAACTGGATAGCCTGGAAGGGCATGGTGGCTAGGGAAAGGGAGGAGGAGTGAGGAGTGGTGCGCAGCCTACCCTCGATGCAAGGAGTGCACGACAGCGCAGGCGAAGGAGGGAGCGACGCAAACACGAGCGGGAGACCTAAGACAAGATGTTGGCTAGACATGTGATGGAGACGTGAGAGGGACGGGTGACCAAGATGGTGGTGCCATAGAACTGTCGGGTGAGTGAGCGACCGACAGGAGCACGACGCAGCAACCTGACCAGAACTAGCTACCTTACCCGACGCAACTACCTGGGGAGACGCAGTGTGCAGTATGAAGAGACCTGAGCAGGGCTCGCGGCGAAACCTGGCCAGAGTAGCCCTAGTGGTCCCGTCCGTGCAGGTAGCAACACGCTCGTGCGGAAGAAACCAGGTACCAACACGGAGGTCCTGAAGGGCTCCAACACCCACCAATTCTTGGAGAACGAGGGGATGTGGAGACAAATGAGGACACCAGAGGGGACAGCCCGGCATGGGAGGGTGGTAGAGCTGTGGGCAACTGCTAGTCCTGAAGTAGGATCAGCCAGGGCAACCAGAACCAGAGTAGGGAGCGGTGTAATAGCCGTGTGGTCACGGAAGAAGCACGTAGACACGCCAGAGTTCAGCGTGAAGGAGAGCCATGTGTCAGCGGTAGGTACACTTGGGCTAGTTACTACACAAGCACCTAGAATAGAAGCACAAGCACATATATTAGCAACAGGCAAGGATCCTAGGCTACGAACACGTGAGAAAACATATCCAGGAGCACTAGAGTCAACATCAGCATACGTGACATCAAGCAACTCTACCGCAAACATGTCAAACAATGCCAGACCAAGGGAGCGAGTCAGTGCGGCCCAGTTCGGAGCGGGGCCAAAGTTGTACTGCGCGTGGAAGCAATCCGTAAGCTGCACAAAGTACTGATTCGGAGGGTGAAGACGGCCACAGGGGCCGCTCTGACAAGTGCCAGTCTGAACAAGGTACAGGCTGGGGGTGAGGCAACACCACTCGACGCCCTGCTTGGTGGGGCACCGCCATGTATAGCGCTCCCTCGTCCACCAGGTCCTCACTGCTGAGACAGTTGTTGCACCTGCCGCTTCACATGTTGCTGCAGCTGTCCCTGCTGTTGCTGCTGTCCCTGCTGTGGCTGATGTGGCTGCTGTTGCTGGGAGTGACACTGCCGCTGTGTTGTGTACCAGCCAACTAGTCCAGCAACCCCACCCGTTAGGCCCGCAGGTCCAGTACCACCCCCAGTGCCGCCTCCACCAGACGCACTGATACCGCCACTACCTCCGCCACCCCCACCGCCACCAGTGCTGCCACCTCCACCCTTCCCCACTCTTTCGCCTCCCTTGCCTCGTTTCTGCCCACCAGTGGCAGAAACAGCTGCAGTCTCCTCATAGACAGACACCACAGCAGAGGAAAGAGAAGCAGTGAAGGTGGGAATCTAGGCCACGGCACACCCCTCAAAGAGACGGAAAACTACCGCGGAAGTGGCAAAGGCAATAGAGAAGAGGTTACTCTCGACCTTCGAGAGAGTGCTCTTAAGAAGATCGATCGTAAGCTCACTAGGGTGCTTCTAAAGAAGCACGTCACGAGCAGAGGAGTGGCGGTCAAGAAGGCAAGTGACTAACTAGTGAACGGTGAGCAACATAGGTGGGGGGGAAAGGACAAGCTGGGCGTCGGTGCAGGCTGCACGGTAGCTAGTTTCGAGGGAAGGCAGGTGATTGACAAGGTCGGAGACAGTCTCAAATGACCCAAGGTCAGGAAATACAAACGGCACGAGGACATGGCTGAGGGAGGCAAAGAAAAGGGTGGAATAATGAGCAACAATAGCGTCATAGCACCCCTTCGCAGTTTCGACCTGAGAGAAATGGGCGGCCTCAGTCGGTGGAAGAAGGTCCGTCAGTATGAGGCGGGCCGCACTGTCACGAGAGTCCTAGACGTCACGCGCCAATAACAGCTTGTCGTACTCCGCCTGCACCGCAAGAGTGGGAGGGGGCACAATAGGCAGAGGAGTGGGGCGTGTAGGGGCTTGGAGAGCGCCTGGCGTGTGAGCGTACAAGGTAGCGCCGTCCTGACGATGTCTCGTAAGGTGACAGTGGGCGTGAAGGAGCCACATGCTAAAGTCTATCGCACGGCCCTCTGCGTCGAAACGTATAAGCCGGGAGGACACTATAGTAACTGCTAGGGGCGGCTCAAGCTAGGAGTGGCTGGGCTAGGAACGGCCGGAGCGAGGAGCGAGCGGAGATAGGAGCGCTAGGCTAGGAACGGTCGGAGCGAGGAGAAAATGAAGCAAGGAGAGTTGATCAAGGAACGGTCAGAGCGAGGGTCAAACCCTACATCCTAACTGGACCGTGGAAAAAAGTCTAAGCGCCAGTAGTACACTAGAACTAGGAGGAGCAGCCTCTAGAAATTGCGGAGTGAAGCACTGAGAGAAGGAATGGTAGGAAACCCGAAAACGACGGTGAGGTGCTAAATTAGGCACTGGTGATGGCCTAGGCGCGCTAGGGAGGGGGGTGGGGGCGGGGGTGTGGGGGTGGGGGGGGCTCGGGCTATGTCCGTACTTTGGGCGCAACTGCAGTGGCGCACACGCTGGCTGGTCGTGGCGCGCATGCTGGCTGGTCGTGGCGCGCACGCTGGTTGGCTGATGCGCGCGTGCTGGCAGGTAGTGGCGCGCACGCTGGCTGGCTAGGGGCACTCGCGTTGGTCTGGCCAGAGGCCCGCGCGTTGGTCTAGCAGGCGCGCGCGCTGATCTGGCGGGGGCGCGCGCTGGTCTGGCTGGCGCGGGCTCTGCTCTGGCTGGGGCGGGCTGGTGTTAGGCTACCCTACAGCAGGATGGCTAAGAGGTAGGGAGGTAAGAGACCTAGGAGCGAACCTACTATGATACCATCTCAAGAAGTGAAAAGCGAAATGATAAACTAAGGAAAGTGGGAGATACAAACACAACCCTAAAAGTGTTATACTCCCTACTGTGTGCCTCAATATAGCCTAGCATACATATATAGTTTGACGTGCGGTCAGGCCCTACGATATCAGGAATTTTCCCCTGAAATTCCTTTTTTTTCAGCCTAGTTTTGTGTACTTGTACTGATTTTTCTGTGTTGAGATTTTTGTGACACTGATTTTTTCAGCCTTATACTTCATAGCTAACACTGATTTTTCAGACTTTTATCGAAGTGTACACTGAATGCACATTCCGAATCCTTCCCGTAACCAACATTTTCATGTTCTAGTTTTTTTTAATTAAGACACTAATGGCTGATAGGATGAACTGTCTTAGTCTTTTGCGAAATCGCAACCGAATGGCAAGGTTCCTAGTTCAAACCCCTCGGCTGTCATGCTTTTTTAGGCTACTCTCTTAGGGCGCGGTGCATTGGACACAAATCCCAACGTTTGCTTTTTTCAATCGACTTACCCCTTTCATAAGTTCGATTGTGTAGTAGAAATTGTGATTTTATGAGGTTCGAGTCGCAGGTCCGATTTCTTGTAAGGGTACATTCCCGTGTGGACATTTGTGTCTCAATCCCCATTTTCCCGAGTCGCGTATGTAAATTTACAATTTCGGGCGTCACAAACAGCTGATGTATCGCGACATTGTGCGACATAAATCAGGGTACATGTGGCCGAATTCAGAAGAGGCAACACACCAAACACCTGGTGCTTGGCATAACGATGCATCACAGCAGCACGTACAAACCCACAACGTAGCATCGTATGTGCCTATTTCCTAGCTATCACATCCCCTGCACCCTACATCCATTTCTCATGCGGCTCCTTGTGGCCTGGATCACATTCTACTACACCATCTTCATGGAAGTAGTAGGACGTGCTGTCGGCGGCATGCTGGAAGGCGATGTCTTCGACAGCGAAGACTCAACGGCCGAGAGCTCACACGACTCCAACAGGACGGCCGAGCGTACGAGGAGGGCACGCCTACGTCAGCAGAGATACATGCTGCTTGGCGAAGACCTGGCGGGCATGGGGGACACTGAGTTCCGGGATCTATTCAGGATCAACCGTGCCATTCTTGCATACATTGTGGCTGGAATGACATACTACATACTGCCCTATGTCGAGCGCCACTTCATCACGCACGACATAGCCAACTTGGTAGCAATAAAGTACCTGGCAAGTGGTGTGGCGTACGTGGACCTCTCGCACTTCTTCGGCCTATCGAAGACTCTCTGCCATGCCCTCATCGACGTGTGGCTGATGCACTTCCCGAGTGTCTTCAAGCAGCAATGGGTGCACTTCCCAACTGCCAAGGATCTTGCCAAGATGGCCGAGGAGTTTCGAGCTGTCAAGGGAGTACCTGCTGTGGTGGGGGCTATAGATGGGACACACATCCACATCAAAGGAATGGAAGGGCACAGGCAGGAGTACTATACGAGGAAGTCGGCATACGCCGTCCAACTGCAGCTCACATGCGATGCGCGTGGAATCATATGGGATTACCTGATTGGGTACCCGGGAAGTGCACACGACCAACGGGTGTTCACGAACAGTGCATTACAAGAGAGGTTGCACAACGGCGACATAGCGCCTTATCAAATCGTGGGAGATGCAGCCTACCCACTCAGAGATTTCTGCCTGACCCCCCTACATGCACCCTGTAAGGGCCTAATGGAAGACTGGGCGCAGTGCTTCAACTACTGCCAAAGCGCAATGCGCATGGCAGTAGAGCGCTGCATCGGTGCCTTCAAGGGCAGATGGCGACTATTTGCGGGCCGCAACGACTGCCACCTGTGGCGCGTGCTGGCGGGTGCGTCTTGCTGCGTAATCTTGCACAACATGTGCGAAACAATGGGGCAGGTGAGGCGCGTCAATGAGGTGTGGGCCTCACTGCCCCGGAACCGTGACCCATGGTGGACAAGAGGCGCGGTGGCGTAATTCAAGTGGCAGCCATGTGTCCCTCTGACGCAAGCAACCCTCAAGGATAGGCGCAAGCGGCTAGGTGAGGCGTTGGAGGCGTCTTACCTTACTCGGCGTCACCGCGAACCCACACTTCCTCGGCCTCATCCGGGTTAGCCTCAGCGTCGCCAGTCTGCCCGCGACGGAACCATCCGTCGTCGCCGCCATCGGTGGCGTTCGGGGTTGTTTGGGGGGGGGGGCGTCCGCGGCCACGCCGTTGCGGGCAGGCGGAGCGGGCGCAGGCTGATGGAGGCGTTCGCACGCAATTCGCTCGTCCTGCTACATCCAGGCGCGGACAAGCCCTTCGAGCTTGCACATCGCGTCATCGTGGCAGCCCTTGATCGTCTCACAGAAGAGCTTCGTGGCCGTCTCCGCTACGCGCGGGCGCTTGGAGGGCGGGGTGCACTGCGGAGGAGGGGCTGTGGACGCAAGGAATGACAGGGGTGTTTGGTTAGGAAGCATGTGTGTACGGTATGGTAAGCTATGTCTAATTGTCTATTGCGTACTACGAACCAACCATCACAAGTTCAAATGGGTGCTGCAGAAGTAATGTCAATGTCACAATATCAGATCAGGCGAAATAAGGCACGGTTCACGCACCCGTGAAGGTCGGTGTAGACATGGTGGGCGCCGACGTAGAAGGCACCGTGAAGCTGCACGGCGCGTTAACGTTCGTCGCACCGCCGGCTGCCACTGCATGCGGGTTGGTGACGGCCCTGATGTTCTGGAACAGCTCCATGTACGGGAACCACGGGGGCTTGCACACTGTACCCTTGCCCGACGCCTTTTCCGCCTTCTTCAGCTGCTTGTAGACCTGGACGAGGTTGCGCCACTGTTTCTGGATGGCGTTGACGCCGTGAACCCACCCCAGGTTCTCCTTCTCCAGGTGAGCCACAAGGCGCGCCCAATACTGGGAGCCCTGCTTCACGAGGAGGGACTCGAGTTCGTCCTTCATGAACCAGCGGGCCGCGGTGTTCTCCAGCGGGGATCAGACGCTGCGATTCACAGGTATCTGGTTGCGGGTCTTTGGAGCGCGGCGCAGAGGTTTGCCACCCTTAGAGGCGGTGGCAACACGGGCTGCGGGCTTAGCACGGCCAACACGCGTGGTCGGAGCTGCGGGCTGAGTTTCTTCCGGTGCGTCAGCATCATCCTCGGACTTGTCGCCCTCGCCGTCGTCTTCAGAGTCGGACATTCCCTTGTCCGGCTCCTCCCCTGAGTCCGCCTCGTCGTCGGTGCCGACAGCGTACTCGTTGTAGTCGCTGTCGTCATCGTCGTCGTTGTCATGCGCGTAGTTGTCGACGACGCGCGAGGACGCAACCCTGTCGGCGTCCCAATGCCCGCGCGTGGGCATGTCACACGACGCTTCGTACGAGGTGGCTCCAGGAGACGGTAATCCTTCAGGCAGCGGGCCGGCGGGCTTGCGCCCCGCCGCAATCTGCTTGTTGATCCAGGCGATGTACGGGATCTCATTGAGGTCCCGCGGGACGTCGGTGTCAGCGTCAGCTGCTGTCTTGCGCTTCCTAGCCATGGCTGCCAGAGAGAGAAGTTTTGGAGATACGGGAGAGAACAGGTGAGAATAGATCTGGACAGGAGACGGAAAAGAGTTTGATGTGGGTGAGCTCTTGGAAGGGTCCGGAAGTTGGGGTTTGCTTGACGGGCAGGATGGCGTTGCCTGCTATCGTGGAAACCACTCGACTGGATACACGGGCAGGGCGGTTGCTTTTCCTGCCCGAAACTGTCACACCCTCGAGCGTCCAGATGCATGCGTGCGAGCCGCAGTAAAGCTCGACATTTCGACACGCGTGCGACTTTCAATGTGTGACGGGGCGTCGTACAACTCGTTCGCGATAATACCGCAATTCACGTTGTCCAATGATAAATACAGTCAAAGTCGCACTAGTGCAGTCCGCGTTTCTCACATTGTACGTTATATGCTGATTTTGGGTGTCACAAACGGTTTGAGACACAAGTGTCTACACAGGAATGTACCCTAAGTCAAAATGTGACCATCGAGGCTCGAAAAACAAAATTCGACCCTCTCCGAGCCGCGAGTATACCAAGTAGGTTACCCGATGTAGCCTACGTGGCTCTGGCGTCGTCCTCGAAATGTTTAGTGTAGAGGTCGTCACGCTTCGCCAAGTTCGTGCGGCAGCTGAACTGAGCAGAAATGACCACGTTCGAAAGCATGCTTCGAATGCACGTTCGAACACGCGGTCGGCTGACTCTTTGGTTACGTGACTTACCAGGTCAATATTCGAACATTAATTTGGTAATCTGCGACATTTACGAGGTCAGTAACCATTGTGAAAGAACGAGGAATGTGTGCACTAGGAAACAGGTGGGTACAAGTAGGAAAACCAAAAAGTGTTGTACCTCATATTGTCTACCCCACTACAGCCTACACAGACTATAGCATATAAGTTTCACACACCCCCTTAGGCAAAGTGGGGGAGAACAAGAGGTCACAAGACCAGTCAAGCAAAGCACAGTAAGCTCAGGGTGGATCACAATGTCACCACACATTCCGAGCACAAGTTCAAGACCACAAGGCCAGTTCGCATGCAAGATCATATATAAAGGCAAACAAGCAAGTGCAGGTATAGATAGATGACAGTACAAGAAAGGTCAAGAAGTGAGCAAGTGAGGCCAAGTAGGCACAAGACCTAGCATCGTACAGAAGCGCTGATGATCACAAGGCGGAAGTGCCTTGGTAAAGATATCAGCAGTGTTGGCCTCACAGGCCACGTAAGCAAGGCACAGCTGACCACGCTGCTGCAGCTCACGAGCAAGGAAGTAGCGAAGAGCAATGTGCTTCGTTCTGTGCTCCAGTCTGTGCTCCCGACACAAGGCCAGCATGGCCTTGTTGTCTACGTACAGAACTGGAGGAGAACGAGGCGGCTCTCCTAGGTCAGTCAGCAGGTAGGTGAGCCAGTGTAGCTCCTGTGCAGCCATGGCCCCCGCGTAGATCTCAGCCTCACAGCTAGAGCCGAGAACAGAAGACGAGCGGGTAGACCGCCACGAAACAGAGCCGGAACCAAGGCTGAAGGTGTAACCCTGTGACGACTGCTGCGTAGCCTGGTCGTCAGCCCAAGAAGCGTCTGCGTGACCTGTGAGGACCATTGAACGCCGCCCTCCAAGCACTAGCCCCATGCCCGACGTACTGCACAAGTAGCGCAACACCCTCTTCGCTGCAGCCATGTGCTCTGGTCGGTGTCTCCCAGGAGCAACATAGCGTGCCAAGATGCTAAGAGGGTATGCAAGGTCAGGTCGAGTGCAGGTCATCAGGTACATGAGGCAGCCAACAAGCTCTGGGTACGGGCCACTCGGCTCTACGGACTCATCCGAAGGCAGAGCTGAGAGCGAGTGGCGAGTAGACAGAGGAGTGGCCTGAGGCGAGGAGTACGTGAAGTCGAAGCGCTGAAGGACCTGCTGCACCATGTGTGACTGAGTCAGGGTAATGGTGCGCTGTGCTCTGTCCCGGGTGATCTGCAAGCCAAGGTAGCTGCGCAGTTCACCCAGGTCTGTGCACGTGTGTCTCTTCTGCAGCTCGGACTTCACGTGGGCTAGTCCAGCAGTGTCAGCAGTGGCAAAGACCAAGTCGTCGACGTACACGAGGATGTAGAACGGCGGCAAAGAGGTGTCGGTGCGTAGAAACAGCGACGGGTCGGCAGTAGAAGGAGCAAACCCAAGAGCCGCAAGTGTAGTCCTCAGTGTGTCGTGCCACTCACGGGGCGCCTGGCGGAGACCGTAGACTGGCCTCCGGAGGCTCCACTGGGTACCAGGAGGAAACGACCCAGTGAAACCAGGTGGGCGGCGCAGCCAGATCTCCTCGTGCAGGCTGCCCTGCAAGAAAGCTGTGCTGAAGTCAAGAGAGTGAAGCTCGTAGTCGCGTTGAGCGGCGATGTGCAGCAGCACCCGAAGAGTGGTCATCTTCGGGGTGGGAGAGAAGGTCTGAAAGTAGTCAACTCCCTGCCGCTGACTGAAGCCTCGAGCCACGTAACGCGCCTTGAAGACAGGCGGAGAACCCGGCGGCCGCTTCTTCCTGAAAATCCACATGCCACTGACGATGTTCGCCCCAGGTGGGGGAACCTCGTCGACGTAGGTGCCTGTGGACTTCCAGGAAGCCATCTCTGCGTCCATGGCTGACTGCCACTGTGAGGAGTAGGGACCCTCGATCGCCTCAGCGTACGATCGAGGAGTCGGGATGTCTGGTGCATCCGGGTCTCCCTCAAGGGCAATCAGCGTGGACACGAGATGAGGCAAAGCAGCAGCAAAACACTGGAACTCCTCCTGCCTGTCCTCAAGGACGTCCGTGCTAAGAGCACACTCACCCCCGACGGACGGAGGACAGACAGACTCAGTCTCAGCAACCAGACTAGCGGCGTAGTCTAGACGACAGCGCGCAGCAAAGTCGACAAGCTCAGCAACTAAGGCAGACGCAGCAGTGGACTCAAAGGAAGGGTCAGTGACAACAGTAGCCAGGAGACGCGTGACAGTAGGACTGGCAGCATGAAGAGAGTCAGATGTCAGAATGTTATAATTGTCTAGCCTGCAGTGGGGTACTCCATAGTGAGTACAGCCCAATTAGGGTTTGCTATATGTATCCAACTGCTTGCTAGTGAACCTCCTCCTTTCTTCATTCTTACTTTCTACTGCTAGTTCTGACATGCTATCAGAGCAGGTCGATCCCCTTGGGTCGATCCTGTGGGTGGGCCCACCACCTCACTGCTTCCGCTGCTACTGCTACTCTGTGTGCTGCACGCCCCGTGGCGTGCGACGGATTTTTCATCCCGCCGCGCGCTCGGAGCGTGCGGCGGTTTTCTGCCCGCCGTGCGCCCCGAGGCGCGCGGCGGTTTTCTGCCCGCCGTGCGCCCCGAGGCGCGCGGCGGCTTTCTGCCCCGTCACTCCGCGCGTCGCTCCTGGGAGGCGCTGCGACGGGCGACGGGGACCCGCGCGTCGCCCCCCGTCGCCCGTCGCGGCCTGCGCGACCTGCGTAGGGCCCGCGCGCGGCCCGTACAGCCTGCGCGCGGCCCGTACGGGCTGCGGCAGGCCCGCGCGCGGCCCGTACGGGCTGCGCCAGGCCAGGGCGCGCCTTGGCCGCCCGCCCGCGGCTCGTACGGGCTGCGCCAGGCCCGTGGGCGCCCTGTTTCCTCTTCCCCTGCGCTGCTCGCTGTCCCACGTGCTTCTGACGGCGCCCCACCCCTGCTGCTGCCCGTTCTCCTGAATTAGGGTTTGGGGTGGGGGGTATGGGGGTGCAGTTTCTGTGTGCCGTCCCCTGCTCCTCCTCCTCCTCCGTCTCCCAGTGCTGCAGCTGCCGCTGAGGGGGGTGGATCTGTTGGAGCCGTCGGAGTGGTACTAAGGGGTGAAGGGGGAGTGGAGCTAGGGGTGAAGCAGGGGGTGTGTGTGAGAGGGGTGTGGGACGGTCGGGGGAGGTTGAGTGGAGGCTGCTGTCTTGTCGTCCGCAGCACCTGTAGTCCGGGGCGCACTGTCCTGGTAGCCCAGAGAGTCTGCTGCGCCTGTCGCCCGTGGGTCCGTTGCTCCTGTAGCTCCTCGTAGCCCGTGAGCCAGTTACTCCAGTAGTCCGGGGCGCTGTCTCGGTAGCCACTGTGCCAGCAGCTCCTGTTGCCCGTGTGTCTGCAACTTCAGCCGTCGTCTCCCATCTTCTATCCTCGCACAGTCCCTCCTCCTCCTCACTTGCCCGCTGTGATTACCTCTAGCTTTGCTTATAATTGTGAACTACTACTATGCTTGCTTGTTGTGCTGATTACACCCCACTTTGGCTATGGGGGTGTGTCAGAATGTTATAATTGTCTAGCCTGCAGTGGGGTACTCCATAGTGAGTACAGCCCAATTAGGGTTTGCTATATGTATCCAACTGCTTGCTAGTGAACCTCCTCCTTTCTTCATTCTTACTTTCTACTGCTAGTTCTGACATCAGACTCCGGGTCAGCAAGAACAGGAAGAGAGGACTCTGGAGGAGACAGCAACGGGACACGCAGAGGAGCAGTGGAAGGATGCAGTGCCATCTGGTGCGTGCCTGGGACCGCAGGAGGACGCGGACGCGGAACACGACTACTAGTGCGAGCAGCACGAACAGGCGACGCAGGACGAGACGCAGGCTCACGACGCTCAGCAAGACCTCCAGTAGGACCAGTGTAGGGAGCAGGAGCAGGCAGGGGGGAGGCGGGCTGGAACTGTGACTGCGACTGGACAGGCGGTGGACACTCTAAGGGAGGAGCAGGACCAGTAGAAGGCGGAAGACCAAGAACCTGCTCAAGGAGCGGAACGAAGTACGGCCGCGGCCGCGCAGCGCCTCTAGAAACAGCAGGGACAGCACCAGTACCCCCAGCGGCAGCACCAGCGCCAGCAGCAGCTCCAGCTCCAACAGCGCCAACTCCAGCACCCTCAGAAGCACCAGCGCCAGCAGCACCTCAAGTGCCAACACCCCCAGCAGCTCCAGCTCCAGCAGCTCCAGCAGCACCTACCCCAGCAGGACCGCCTGCTCCAGCACCGCCAGTAGCTCCAGCACCAGGAGCACCTCCAGGCCCAGCAGCTCCAGTCCCCCCAGCAGTACCAGCAGCTCCAGTACCTCCAGCAGCACCAACTCCAGCAGCCCCAGCAGCACCTCCAGTCCCAGCAGCTCCAGTACCGCCAGTACGAGCACCTCCAGGACCAGTGGCTCCAGTACCTCCAGCGCCGACCCCAGGGTCAGCAGCAACAGTAGCACCTCCAGCTCCAGCAGCACGGCTCCAGCGCCGGGCAAACCACTCGCGCAGCTCCTGTGGAGAGGGTAGCTCCCGCCTTGACGAAGCACCCGAAGGGCCCCCAGACCCAGCCCCGCCAGAGGCCACACGAGCAGACCCAGCACCCCCAGGCTCCGCACCCCCAAGCTCAGCACCCCCAGGCTCCGCACCTCCAGGCTCTGCACCCCCAGGCTCAGCACCCCGAGCCTCAGCACCCCTAGGCTCAGCACCCCCAGACTCAGCACCCCCAGGCTCAGCACCCCTAGCAGCACCAGAGTCAACAGCTACCTCGACAGGCTCGACTGCGTCTACCTGGGACACACCTGACGGGGCAGGACCCTGAGGGGGGAGAGGGTCTACCGGGGGGGGACCTGGCGCAAGGAAGAGCGCCGGCGGGGGGAGGGGCGCAGTGCGGTAGGGGAAGAGACGGTAGTAAGGCACCGACTCGTCAAAGGTGACGTCCTGGGAGGACAGAACACGGCGCGAGGTGGGGTGGTAAAACTGCCAACCAGGCGCGTCAGGGGGGAAGCCAAGGAAGACGCAGAGAACAACACGGGGGGACAGCTTGTCCGCAGATAAGTCGCGGACAAACGCCCGAGATCCCCAGACACGAAACGTAGACGCATCGCCAACCTTCCCCGTCCACCGCAGGGTGGGGGAGGTCTCTGGCAAGGAGACTCGGGGCTGAAGGTTGATCTGATGCACTGCGTACTGAACCGCAAACGGCCACAGAAAATGGGGAGCAGCCGCATGGATCATGGACGTACGAGCGACGTCCATGACCATGCCAATGCGGCGCTCAGCAATCCCATTTTGCTGTGGAGAGGCTGGAAGCGTGAAGGTCTGGCGGATGCCCTGTGCACGACAGAAGGCTCCCAGAAGGCCAGAGGAAAACTCCCCGCCTCTGTCAGAGTGCAGACGCAGAACAGGAAAGTCCGAGCCGAAACTCTCTCTGAGTTGGAGACGAGCCGCGCGGATCCAGTCGATCAACACCTCAGTGACGTCACCCTTGCTGCGCAAGGGGAACACCGTGGTGTAACGCGAGTAGTCGTCAACCACCAACAGGAAGTAACGCTCGTGACCCTGGCCACGGACCCGGGCGGGGCCCCACACGTCCATGTGAAGAGTCTGCAGCGGAGCCTCTGTCGGAGGAAACTCGGAGGAGTGAGGGGCGGCGCGCTGCCGCCCCTCGACGCAGAGAACGCAGGTAGGGGCAGGCCCCGGAGGGAGGGGAGGGAGGGACCGGGGGAGACCAGAGACAAGGTAACGGGAGGCCATGCCTCGGAGACGAGGCAGGGAGGGGTGACCAAGGCGGTGGTGCCAGAGGAGAGTCCGGTGGGACAGGAGACGATACGAGCAGGGAGCAGACTCAGGACCAGACCTGGACGCTGCAGCAAACACCTGACCCAACGCAGCTACCTGATCAGACTCAGCAACCGGAGGAGACTCAGTAGTCAGTGTGTAAAGGCTAGACCCCGGCTGACGGGTAAACGTGGCCAAGTGTCGGCCCGTCCGAGCACACGTACAGTGGGTCACCCGCTGACTCGCAGGAGTGAACTGGTCAACCCCCCCATCCTGTAGATCAGCACCACTCACCAAGTTCGTAGAGAACGAGGGGAGGTAGAGACCTGACAGGGTGCCAGAGGGGGCCGCCGGACACGGTAAGACAGTGGAGAAGTGGGCAAGGACAGGACCCCCAGAGGGGTCCGCCAGGGAGACCGCAACTGGCCGACTAAGCGGCGTGAGTGTGGTGCGGTCTCGAAAGAAGGAGCGGGAAGCACCCGAGTCAAGGGTGAAGGTGTGTAAGGCCTGAGCCGACGTGGTACCTGAGAGAGCAGACTCACCAGCACCTGGGGCAGCAGACTCACCAGCACCTGGAGCAGCAGACGCACTAGCACCTAGAGCAGCAGCCTCACCAGCACCTAGAGCAGCAGTCTCAATGCCCGGGTCAGGCGGAACACACAGGTAACAGTCACCCTCATCACTAGTAGGCAATGCATACATGGCAGTGAGGATAGCAGCATATTCAAGAGTATAGATATCTACCCGCAGCCTAAGCAGCTCCACCCAGTCGGGGAGCTCAGCCGCGTCGCCAAACTCCGTACGCCAGGCGTCGCTCAGACGGGCGAAGCAGCGGGACTCTGCGTGACCAAACGTCCCGCAAGGCTGACCAGTCGGAGCACCAGTGCGAATGACGTACGGACAACGGGCAGTACCCCGTGACCCGTCACGCTGAGCGTACCACTCACGAAGTTGCTGGGGCGAAAGAACCGCGCACGGACGACGCTGCAGCTGCACCTGGCCACTACAAGCAGCTGCCGAACTACTCACTCCAGGACGACTCCCACTACGGCCACCCCTACAACCCCAACTAGCGTACCACTCACGAAGCTGTTGGGGGGCGAGGGACTCACGCGGACGGCGCTGGAGCTGCATCTGGCCACGCCAGGAGCAGCAGTAGCAGTAGAAAGAGCAGTAGCAGCAAGAGCAGCAGTAACAGCAGTACGGGCAGGGCAGTGCTCACCAGTGGCGAGAAGGGCAGGCGTACGACGGCGGCAATGGCGAGGCCGCTACCACTGTAGGGCGAGGGCTCCGCGGCAGCTGCAGGGGTGGCTGCTCTAGAGGCGGCTGCTGCAGGGGCGGCTGCTGCAGTGGCGGCTGCTCCAGGGGCGGCTGCTGCAGGGGAGGCTGCTGCAGGGGTGGCTGCTCCAGGGGTGGCTGCTGCAGTGGCGGCTGCTCCAGGGGCGGCTGCTTCAGGGGCGGCTGCTCCAGGAGCGGCTGCTGCAGGGGAGGCTACTCCAGGGGCGGCTGTTGCAGTGGCGGCTGCTCCAGGGGCGGCTGTTGCAGTGGCGGCTGCTCCAGGGGCGACTGCTTCAGGGGCGGCTGCTCCAGGGGCGGCTGCTGCAGGGGAGGCTGCTCCAGGGGTGGCTGCTGCAGTGGCGGCTGCTCCAGGGGCGGCTGCTGCAGTGGCGGGTGCTCCAGGGCGTGGGTTAGGGCAGGGCGCGGCGGGTTAGGGCAGGGGTTACGCCACACGGGTCCTGCAGGGGCGTCGCGACGCACAGGAGCCGCGCCTCGCGGGTCCCGCAGGGGCGTCGCGACGAGGCGGGGGCGACGCGGCGGGGCCGCCACTGGCGACGGGGCAGGGCCGCGACTGGCGACGGGGCGAGGCCGCGACTGGCGACGGGGCGGGGCCGCGATTGGCGACAGGGGGGGGCCGCGAAGGGGCCGCGAAGGGAGCCGCGAGGGGGGCCGCGAGGGGGCCGTGAAGGGGCCGCGAAGGGGCCGCAAAGGGGCCGTGAAGGGGCCGCGAAGGGGCCGTGAAGGGGCCGCGAAGGGGCCGTGAAGGGGCCGCGAAGGGGCCGCGAAGGTGCCGCGAAGGGGCCGTGAAGGGACCGCGAAGGGGCCGCGAAGGGAGGCTGCGAAGGGGCCATGAGGGGCCTGAAGGGGCCACGAAGGGGCCACGAAGGGGCCACGAAGGGGCCACGAAGGGGCCGTGAGAGGGGCCGTGAGAGGCCGTGAGAGGGGCCGCTACGGGGCCGTAAGGGAGCGCAACGGGCCACTAAGGGCAGGGGACGCGACGGGAGGGTAGGCACACGGGGCGCGACTCGGGTAGGGGCGAAGCGCGCTCCGGGCAGGAAAAAAAATCGATATTCGGTGGGCCCTAGGAAACGTTCCCACTAGGGAACCTGCTCTATACCATGTGAAAGAACGAGGAATGTGTGCACTAGGAAACAGGTGGGTACAAGTAGGAAAACCTAAAAGTGTTGTACCCCATATTGTCTACCCCACTACAGCCTACACAGACTATAGCATATAAGTTTGACAACCATATCAAGTTCGAACCGTTTTTCGAACTTAGACTCAAAAGCACCGCGCCCTTAGGCAGGCCCTAAGATTCATTCTAGGCTACCCTGATGCATCAGGGTTGTTTAGTCGAAAAGCAACTTTTGCCCTGATTCATCAGGGCTACAAAGGGAAAGATACCCTAATTTGGCAGTGGTGTTGTGGAATATATACTAAAAAACCAGGATAGATACCATCGCAACACATTATGGTCTAGTGACTAATTCGTCTTGTAGCACACAGGAGGTCGCCAGCTCGATTCCCGCTTGCTCCTAGCCCCCGTCCCCTGCTTCAGCGAAGCTAATGTCAGTGGTTGGGTACACTAGGCCCGAAGTTTTTTCATGCAGCACATGCCGCTTCAGTGTGAGATTGTAAGGAATTTTCTCGATATTCCTTAGCGCGCCCTGCAACATCGCGTACAGCAGCAGCCGTTGTTCGCCCGTTACTGCTAACGGGGCTTCGCCGACTTCGCGCGCACTGTTTTCCCAAACCTCGCACTGCTGGACCGGCCGTGTCGGCCTACGCTTCGGGACTAGCCCGAGCCTCGCTTCCAGCATAGCACTAGCTAGCTCGCACGCACCGCGTTACCGTTTGCATGTTTCGCGTATAAATGTTCGCTCATGCCTTCGCTCACATTTTGTACTCGTTTGACACCTTAGTGCAATTCTCGCTACTTCGATTCATTGCACCCTTAGCACTTGGTATTCAGAGCCTCTTTCTTTTCGGACCGCGCATCTCCGCACCCCAGGAAATCAACTTTTGATTTTTCACTCGAAGGGACTCACGCACCTTAGCCCCTAGGAGCTGCTGTCCTCGCGTTCTCTCGAAAACGCGTGCAGCCACGACTGCGCCTAGACTAAGAAGAGCCGACGCCCTTCGGAATGGCTGAACGCATTGACGTCACTAGCCTCACGCAGGACCGCCTGGACGAGCTGCTGCGACAACTGCACGAAAGCTCCGAGGAAATCGCAGCATTAACGGCGAAACGCACCTCCCTGCAAAACGACCTCGCACGAGCACAATCCCAAGCACCGGGCACTCCGATTCAGCCTGCATCACAGACATCGCAACACGGAAGTGTGGGGCAACCCGCGAGCGCCGCAAGTGATGGCGTCGTCCGCCATGACGGAGACGACGACCACGGCACGACACACCCCGACGCGACGAATGCGGCCCGGAATCAACCTCGAGTCATGATCTCCGTGCCGGCCGGCGAATCAACCCTACCGTCGCCGATGCCGCTGAAGCCGCAGCATCCGCCATGTTTCGATCCAAGTCAGCGGGGTGGTCCTACTGTTCAGGCGTGGCTCTTCACGTTGAACGTTTTCTTCGACGCGAACTACGTCTCGGAGGATACGGCGAAGATTCGTTACGCTGTGTCGTTGCTGCGAGGACCCGCCATGGACTGGTGGCGTGTCATCGTCACGAAGCCGGTGGACTGCGCGACTCTACCGACACGGGAAGGACAAACCGGACCCTGGGCGCCGTCGTATTTCGTGGAGGTGCCCCAGTATCGCACGTGGGACGCGTGGTGCGCAGGTCTGCGCGCTCGTTTCGAGCCAATTGCGGCTTCGACCGCGGCGCGACAGAGGCTCCGCACTTGGCGCCAACTCGGTTCCGTCCAAGACTACACAAGCGGGTTTCTGGCGCTATGCGAGCAGGTGGGATACATGCATGAGAGCGAGCGCATCGACCGCTACATCAGCGGCCTGAAGCAGGACATCGCTCAGGAAATCCAGCTTCGCGGCGTCACCGATTTTCAGGAGATTCTCGCCATGGCGGAGAAACTCGATTTCTTCCGCCGACGGAGACCGGGGTCCTACGGAAGCAGCCATTGGGGACATCGGCCTCGTGGGACGAACGAGGGCGCCACGATACGTGCCATCACCACAAATGCCGTTGCCCCACCGTTCAAAGGGCGCTGCTTTGCGTGCAACCGGCCGGGACACCGCAAGAGCGAATGCCCGGAAAACGATAAGGGAAAGGGGGAAGCTGAGCAGCAGAAACAGACCAAGCAGCAGGGAAACGCTGGGAGTCAGTAGCAGACGGGCCCTCTACTGACAGGTCACGCCGCTCGCCCGACCCAACCGACCCTCACCGAGTGATTGTGCCGGTTCACGCAATCGACCACACCCGGCCGAATAAGGAGGGTACCACGTTAGACAGCCCTATACTGCTTAGTGGGAAAATTGGGATGGACTTAGTTAAAATCTTCATAGACGGAGGGGCCAGCCACAGTCTGATCAACACTGCCACAGCACGAAAACTGTGACTGCCACTGGACAGATGCTTACCTGAGATCGACGCAAGACTGGTCGACGGCACGCCACTGGCGATACGGGAACGGGTGGACCGAGTTCGGATTCGATGCGGGGGTAACTTCACGTTTAGCCAGGAAATGCTCGCAACGACCCTCGACGGAACCGATATTTTACTCGGGCGTGATTGGCTGCGACGACACAATCCACGAATCGACTGGACGACGGGTGACTGCACTGTGCGAGTGAACGGTAACAACATCGCCTGTCAAACTTATATCATATAGCTTGTCTAGGCTATAGTGGGGTAGACACTATGGGGTACAGTTTCCTAGGGTTTCCTACTTGTACCCAACCTTGTGCTAGTTCATTCATTCCTCATTTCTTCACATGGTATGGAGCAGGTTCCCCAGTGGGAACGCTTCCTTGGGCCCACCACTAATTTTTTTTTCTGACCGGAGCGTCAGTCGCTCCTGCCCGAGGCGCGCCTTGTTCGCCGCCCTTCCAGGCCCCTCGCGGCCCCTAGCGGCCTCGTCGCCGCCCCTACGCGGCCCCGTCACCGCCCCTACGCGGCCCTGTCGCCGCCCCTAGCGGCCCCGTCGCCGCCCCTACGCGGCCCTGTCGCCGCCCCTAGCGGCCCCGTCGCCGCCTCTCTACCTACGCGGCCCCGTCGCCGCCCCTACGCGGCCCCGTCGCCGCCCCTAGCGGCCCCGTCGCCGCCTCTCTACCTACGCGGCCCCGTCGCCGCCCCTACGCGGCCCCGTCGCCGCCCCTAGCGGCCCCGTCGCCGCCCCTAGCGGCCCCGTCGCCGCTCCCCTTCCTACGCGGCCCCGTCGCCGCCACTACGCGGCCTCGTCGCCGCCCCTACCCGGCCCCGTCGCCGCCCCTACGCGGCCCCGTCGCCGCCCCTAGCGGCCCCGTCGCCGCTCCCCTCCCTATGCGGCCTCGTCGCCGCCCCTACGAGGCCCCGTCGCCGCCCCTACACGGCCCCGTAGCCGCCCCTAGCGGCCCCGTTGCCGCTCCCCTCCCTAAGCGGCCCCATCGCCGCCTCTGCCGGCCTCGTCGCCGCCTCTCCGAGCTGCCCAGCAGCTGAGCCGCCCAACAGCCGAGCCACCGAGCCGCCCAGCAGCCAAGCCGCCGACCCGCCGAGCCGCCCGACAGCCGAGCCGCCGAGCCGCCCAGCAGCCAAGCCGCCGACACGCCGAGCCGCCCGACAGCCGAGCCGCCCAGCAGCCGAGCCGCCGAGCCGCCCAGCAACCGAGCCGCCGAGCCGCTCGACAGCCGAGCCGCCCAGCAGCCGAGCCGCCGAGCCGCCGAGCCGCCCAGCAGCCGAGCCGCCGAGCCGCCCTGCCGTCGAGCCGCTACTGTTCCTACCGGCGCGCCCCGGCCCTACTTACTCGGACTGGTGAGATCACTCCCTGCTAGGCCACTGCAGTCATGGCTACCCCCTGTGTCCTTACCTTTGATGCTGAGGGTCGTGCTGTTGACTTTGAGGTCTGGGTCGATGACCTCCAGCTGTTCCTACAGTGCGATAGGGCAGACGGACTCTCCCTGTTCGATCTCACCTCTGGTGCCTCTCCTGCCCCGCCTGCTACTGCTGACAGCACTGTTCGCTCACAGTGGGCCACACGCGATGCTGCTGCCCGTCTTTCTGTGCGTCGTCACTTACCGACCACTGAGCGTGCGCACTTTAGCCAGTACAAGAGTGCTAAGACCTTGTACGACGCTGTAGTTGCACGCTACTCTTCCCCTGCCACTGCTGCGCTGTGCCGCCTCATGCTACCGTACCTCTTCCCTGACCTTGCTGCCTTTCCCACAGTCGCTGACCTCATTACGCACCTTCGCACTAGTGACACTCGCTACCGCGCTGCGCTTCTTGCTGAGTTCTGTGCCAAGAACCCCCCCCCCATGTACATCACCCTCTACTACATAGTCACCCGGCTCCCTGACTCCCTTCGCTTAGTCAGGGACCACTTCCTCTCAGTTTGCCCCACCACACTCACCGTTGACCTCCTCGAGGAGCGCCTCCTAGCAGCAGAGAAGAGCATAGTCGCTGTAGGAGCCTCTCGTGGTGACCCTTGCACCCCCGTCTTTGAGGGGTGTTCCCCTTCCCCCCTCTTGCCCTCTGTTGCTTCTGCTGCTGCGGCCGACCTCGTTGGTTTCGAGTCGGTCGGCGCTGCGTCTACCCCTAGCGGGAGACGCCGCACCGGCAAGGGCAAGGGGGGCAAGGGCGCTGGAGGGGCTGGCGGGGGCGGTGGAGGTGGTGGTGGAGGCAGTGGAGGGGGTGGGGGTGGTGGTGGGAGTGGTGGCGGGGGTGGAGGTGTCGGTGGCAGCATTGGAGGCGGAGGAGGAGGCGGCGGTGGCAGAGGGAGCGGAGGCGGCGGAAGTGGCGGAGGCGGCGGAGGTGGCGGAGGCGGCGGAGGTGGCGGAGGAGGCGGCGGCAGCGGTGGAGCTAGTCGCGGCTCTGCGCAGAGGAGTGGGTCCGGTGGTGGTCCGCGCCAGCAGCAGCAGCGCAGTCGTGAGACCCTGTCCCCTCAGCAGCTTCGTGAGTGGTACGCTGCGCGTCAGCGCGGTGGGGGTACTGGTCCCTGCACCTACGTCCTCCGTACCGACGACCGCGCTGGTGAGCAGTGCGGGGGCCCGCACTCCACCCAGCGCTGCTTCGGCCGCCTGACGGACGCGTGGCGTCACCGGTTCCCTGACGCCTCTGAGATCCCTCGCTGGGGAGAGCTGACTAGGGCGGGGGTTGCTATCTTTGATCTTGATTATGATGCTATTCTTGCTGCCATGTATGCTGTGTCTGATAGTGTTGAGGGTGACTGTTACCTGTGTGTTCCGCCTGACCCGGGCATTGAGGCTGCTGCTCTAGGTGCTGGTGAGGCTGCTGCTCTAGGTGCTAGTGCGTCTGCTGCCCCAGGTGCTGGTGAGTCTGCTCTCTCAGGTACTACGTCGGCTCAGGCCCTACACACCTTCACCCTTGACTCGGGTGCTTCCCGCTCCTTCTTTCGAGACCGCACCACGCTTACGCCGCTTAGTCGGCCGGTTGCAGTCTCCCTGGCGGACCCCTCTGGGGGTCCTGTCCTTGCTAGCTTCTCCACTGTCTTACCGTGCCCGGCAGCCCCCTCTGGCACCCTGTCAGGTCTCTACCTCCCCTCGTTCTCTACGAACTTGGTGAGTGGAGCTGATCTACAGGATAGGGGGGTTGACCAGTTCACTCCTGCGAGTCAGCGGGTGACCCACTGCACGTGTGCTCGGACAGGCCGACACTTGGCCACGTTCACCCGTCGGCCGGGGTCGAGCCTGTACACACTTACTACTGAGTCTCCTCCGGCTGCTGAGTCTGGTCAGGTAGCTGCGTCGAGTCAGGTGTTTGCTGCAGCGTCCAGGTCTGGTCCTGATTCTGCTCCCTGCTCGTGTCGTCTCCTGTCCCACCAGACTCTCCTTTGGCACCACCGCCTTGGTCACCCCTCCCTGCCTCGTCTCCGAGGCATGGCCTCCTGTGTCCTTGTCTCTGGTCTCCCCCGGTCTCTCCCTCCCCTACCTCTGGGGCCTGCCCCTACCTGCGTCCCCTGCGTCGAGGGGCGACAGCGCGCCGCCCCTCACTCCTCCGAGTTTCCTCCGACAGAGGCTCCGCTGCAGACTCTTCACATGGACGTGTGGGGCCCCGCCCGCGTCCGTGGCCAGGGGCACGAGCGTTACTTCCTGTTGGTGGTTGACGACTACTCGCGTTACACCACGGTGTTCCCCTTGCGCAGCAAGGGCGACGTCACTGAGGTGTTGATCGACTGGATCCGCGCAGCTCGTCTCCAACTCAGAGAGAGTTTCGGCTCGGACTTTCCTGTTCTGCGTCTGCACTCTGACAGAGGCGGGGAGTTTTCCTCTGCCCGTCTGGGAGCCTTCTGTCGAGCACAGGGCATCCGCCAGACCTTCACGCTTCCGGCCTCTCCACAGCAAAATGGGATTGCTGAGCGCCGCATTGGCATGGTCATGGATGTCGCTCGTATGTCCATGATCCATGCCGATGCCCCCCATTTTCTGTGGCCGTTTGCGGTTCAGTACGCAACGCATCAGCTCAACCTTCAGCCCCGGGTCTCCTTACCAGAGACCTCCCCCACCTTGCGGTGGACGGGGAAGGTTGGCGATGCGTCTGCGTTTCGGGTCTGGGGATCTCGGGCGTTTGTCCGCGACTTGTCTGCGGACAAGCTGTCCCCCCGTGCTGTTCCCTGAAGGACGTCCGTGCCAAGGGCACACTCACCCCCGACGGACGGAGGACAGACAGACTCAGACTCAGCAACAAGACTAGCAGCGTAGTCTAGACGACAGCCAGCAGCAAAGTCGACGAGCTCAGCAACTAGGGCAGACGCAGCAGTGGACTCAAAGGAAGGGTCAGTGACAAAAGTAGCAAGGAGACGCGTGACAGTCGGACTGGCAGCACGAAGGGAGTCCGACTCCGGGTCAGGAAGAGTAGGAAGAGAGGACTCAGGAGGAGAAGGCAAAGGGGCACGCAGAGGAGCAGTGGACGGACGCAGAGACATCCGGTGCGTGCCAGGGACAGGAGGAGGACGCTGACGCGAACCACGACCACTAGTGCGAGCAGCACGGACAGGCGACGCAGGGCGAGACGCAGGCTCACGACGCTCAGTAAGACCTCCAGTAGGACCAGTGTAGGGAGAAGGAGCGGGCAGTGGGGAGGCCGGCTGTAACTGTAACTGTGACGGGACAGGCTGTGGACACTCTAAGGGAGGAGGAGGACCAGTAGAAGGCGGGAGACCAAGAACCTGCTGAAGGAGCGGAACGAAGTACGGCCGAGGCCGCGCGGCGACTCCAGACACAGCAGGGACAGCACCAGTACCCCCAGCGGCAGCACCAGCGCCAGCAGCACCTCCAGCTCCAGTACCTCCAGCAGCACCAGTAGCACCCCCAGTAGGACCGCCTCCAGGACCGACAGCAGTAGCCTCAGCGCCAACACCCTCAGTCGTAGCACCCACACGCTCAGCACCCCCAGAGTCAGCACCCCCAGGCTCAGCACCCTCAGCAGCACCAGAGTCACCAGTAACCTCGACAGGCTCGACTGCGTCTACCTGGGACACACCTGAAGGGGCAGGACCCTGAGGGGGGAGGGGGTCTACCGGGGGGGGACCTGGCACAAGGAAGAGCGGTGGCGGGGGGAGGGACGGAGTGCGGTAGGGGAAGAGGCGGTAGTAGGGGACCGACTCGTCAAACGTGACGTCCTGGGAGGACAGAACACGGCGAGAGGTGGGTTGGTAGAACTGCCACCCTGGCGCGTCGGGGGGGAAGCCAAGGAAGACGCAAGGAGCAGCACGAGGGGACAGCTTGTCCGCAGACAATTCGCGGTCAAACGCCCGAGATCCGCAGACACGGAACGCAGACGCATCGCCAACCTTCCCCGTCCACAGCAAAGCTGGGGAGGTCTCCGGCATGGAGACCCTGGGGTGAAGGTTGATCTGATGCGCCGCGTACCGAACCGCAAACGGCCACAGAAAATGGGGGGCAGCCGCATGCATCATGGACGTACGGGCGACGTCCATGACCATGCCAATGCGGCGCTCAGCAATCCCATTTTGCTGTGGAGAGTCCGGAAGCGTGAAGGTCTGGCGGATGCCTCGTGCACGACAGTAGGCTCGCAGAAGGCCAGAGGAGAACTCTCCACCTCTGTCAGAGTGCAGACGCAGAACAGGAAAGTCCGAGCCGAAGCTCTGCCTGAGCTGGAGACGAGCTGCGCGGATCCAGTCGATCAACACCTCAGTGACATCACCCTTGCTGCGCAAGGGGAAGACTGTGGTGTAACGCGAGTAGTCGTCAACCACCCGCAGGAAGTAGCGCTCGTGACCCTGTCCACGGACGCGGGCCGGGCCCCACACGTCCATGTGAAGCGTCTGCAGCGGGGCCTCTGTCGGAGGAAACCGAGAGGAGTGAGGGGCAGCCCGCTGCCGCCCCTCGACACAGGGGACGCAGGTAGGGCCAGGCCCCGGAGGAAGGGGAGGGAGGGACCGGGGAAGACCAGAGACAAGGACACGGGAGGCCATGCCTCGGAGACGAAGCAGGGAGGGGTGACCAAGGCGGTGGTGCCAGAGGAGAGTCTCGTGAGACAGAAGGCGACACGAACAGGGGGCAGACTCAGGACCAGACCTGGACGCTGCAGCAAACACCTGACCCGACGCAGCTACCTGACCAGACGCAGTGACTGGAGGAGACGCAGTGGTCAGTGTGTACAGGCTCGACCCCGGCCGACGTGTAAACGTGGCCAGGTGTCGGCCTGTCCGAGCGTCCGTGCAGTGGGTCACCCGCTGACTCGCAGGAGTGAACTGGTGAACCCCCGCATCCTGTAGGTCAGCACCACTCACCAAGTTCGTAGAGAACGAGGGGAGGTAAAGACCAGACAGGGTGCCAGAGGGGGCCGCCGGACACGGGAGGACAGTGGAGAAGTGAGCAAGGACAGGACCCCCAGAGGGGTCTGCCAGAGAGACTGCAACAGGCCGACTGAGCGGCGTGAGTGTGGTGCGGTCTCGAAAGAAGGAGCGAGAAGCCCCCGAGTCGAGGAGAAACGACTAAAGGAAAGTTGGGTACAAAAGCAAACCCTAGAAAACTGTACCCCATATGTGCTACCCCACTATAGCCTACAGTAGCTATGTCATATAAATCTGACACCCGGTGCTGCTGGTGCACCTTTGTCGCGCCCTTATGCGATTCCCGTATGGGGGAGGAGGTAAGGTTCCAGGGGGCGGCTGTAAAGGGGGGTGAGGTTAAAGGGGGTGGTTGAATGTGGGTGGGGACTTGGGGGTTCGTAAGCGGGTTCGCCAGTACTGGCCCCCCACCTCCTCTCCTCATCCCTCTCTCCACTCCCCCTTCGTAAAAGGGGGTTCGTAAGCGGGTTCGCCGGTGCTGCCCCCCCACCTCCTCTCCTCATCCCCCTCTCCACTCCCCCTTCGTATAAGGGGGTTCGTAAGCGTGTTCGCCGGTACTGGCCCCCCACCTCCTCTCCTCATCCCTCCCTCACCTCCCCCATTTGTAAAAGGGGGTCGTAAGCGGGCTCGCCGCTACTTGGGCCCCACCTCCTCTCCTCTCCTCTCTTCCCCTCTTCTCTCCTCTCCTCTCCTCTCCTCTCCTCTCCTCTCTCTCTCCTCCTCCTCACTGCCCTCTCCTGCTTCCGCTGCACTCTGCCTTGGTGTTCTACACGTGGCTTCCACTACAGACATTTAGGGGGTGTGTTAGAAATGATAAAATGCATACAACTGCCTGCTAGTGTAGTTGCTGTGTAGTGTTACAAATTTTGCTTGCCTTTGCCTATTTGTACTCTCGTTTCTCTTAGTCAATCCCCTCTTTCCTTCCCAACTCTCGATCATCACGTTTCTATCAAACCCTAAGTCTAAGCTGAACTTAGTATCTCAACCAGGCCCCTAGATTCGTTTTGGACCAGGCTGTTTCATCAGCCCTGGTACGGAAAAAAACGCTGACAGTCAGCGTTACCTAGGAAAAAAACTCCGAAAAATCAGTGTTCATAAAGAAATTACGCTGATTGTGTATAGCTTTGATTCTAAGCAGAATTACGAATTACATATACTTTGTGTAACATTTTTATGGTTGGTTTGGGAGTGGCGAGGGAAACAGGCGGGCTTTGGGGAGGGGCGAGGTGGGTTGGGGGAAGGGGTGAGAGAGCAACCTGGGCTGAGGGGAGAAACGGGGTGGGCTGGAGGAGAGTTGAAAGGGAATTTTATTAGGGCTGCGTTCTGCAGGCGCATCTGCCTACTCAATGTACATTGCTGCAACTTTACATGGTTCCAGGATCCTTCTTTGATAACCTGCCGACATGTTTTTAAGGCTCGCGATAAGCGCATGGCTCCCGAGGCAAACCAAGCCCAGAACGGCCTTTTTGGCCCTCGAAATTTGGAATGTGATTGCTTTCCAAGAAGCTTCCTCTACTAATGGTCGGGCGCATCACGGATGCGCTCATCATGCGACTTCCGAAAATTGCATCATGCGCGCATCAGCTGATGCGTTGCAACCTCATTGGCCAATTAGTTTAGCACTCCCGAAACTCCAACATTCAGAATGTTGAATTTCGTCAGAAAATTTCATGTCAAATTTCCTGACCTCAATTCAAACTCGTCAAGATTTTCCAAACCTCAATTCCGAATGTCCGAACCTCAATTTCGCAATCTCCAAATCGCAATTTTTGAACCACAGCTTCTCAATGTGCGCATCAGGCCGAGCCTCAGACGCATCAGAGCTGATGCGCCTGCATAACGCAGCCTAGAGTGGACGAAGTGGGCTGGGGGGAGATTTGGGTGAAACATGTGGGCTGGTGGGGAAATTCGAGTGGAACACGGGTGCTGGGGGGGAAATTCGAGTGGAACACGGGGGCTGGGGGGGAAATTCGAGTGGAACACGGGGGCGGGGGGGGGGGAATTCGAGTGGAACACGGGGGCTCGGGGGGAAATTCGAGTGGAACACGGGGGCTGGGGGGGGACGTTCGTTTGGAAATGGTGTGCTGGCGAAAATCACTGTTTTCCGGTTTCAGTGTGTACCCAGTACAAGGCTGAGTGCTCAGCCTACACTCATACAAACAGGCTGAAAATTCAGCCAAGGTATAGAAAAAAACACTGAAAAATCAGCCAAGGTACATAACAAAAAACTTTGGATTCAGCCTAACCCCTAAATAAAAGCCTGATCTAACTCTGAATCCGCGTAAAAAGGCTGATATCTAGGGCACTGATCTCAACATTCTGAAACACAAGGAAAATCGTATGAATCTGAAACACTTCCTTACTGGTACCGATTGCCCTGTTGACTGTAAGGTATATTAAACATTCTTTTATACTACACTTGTACGTATATATACCACATTCTTATGAATATAGGTACATGTGTAGAACCGATTTTCATTGTCACGTTTTTGTCCCTGTTATGCAAACACTGTTGCACAGGCAATGGTGCCCCACATTGGTTTGAACAGATTCAGTATGGCAAGGCTCTGTATGGAAAGACTCCGTACACCATTGAATGCCTTCTATAACTTTCAATATAAAAGCATAAGTTCGCCGTGGCTGCCTTTATTCTTGTGGCCTTCAATTTTTTTATGGTGATGATAAGGACAATGTCGACATAGCAAGCAGAAAGAGAACAGCAGAAGAGGGGTTTCACTAGCAAGCAATGGGATACATATAGCAAACTCTAGCAGGGTTGTACTCACTATAGAGTACCCCACTGCAGACTAGACAAATGTAACATTCTGACACACCCCCATAGGCAAAGCGGGGTATAATCAGCACAGCAAGCAGTCGCATAATAAGTTCACAAGCACAAGGAAAGCTAGTGGCAGACATAGAGGGCTCGCGAGGAGGAGGAGGGACTATGAGAGGAGAGGAGATTGGAGGCGGCTGCTAAAGCTGCTGGCACACGGGCGACTGGAGCAACTGGCGCACTGGCTACCAGAGCAAGGGCATCCGGACTACTGGCG
Organism: Closterium sp. Naga37s-1; assembly: GCA_947471745.1. Classification (NCBI taxonomy): domain Eukaryota; kingdom Viridiplantae; phylum Streptophyta; class Zygnematophyceae; order Desmidiales; family Closteriaceae; genus Closterium; species Closterium sp. Naga37s-1. The sequence continues at coordinate 446,086 of CANJKZ010000223.1, read as the reverse complement.
CTGCTGGCTCCACAGCAGCTACCTCCGTTCAACCTCCCCCCATTGCCCCCAACCCCTTTCTCACATCCTTCCCGGCTAGCGCCACTCCCCAACCTCACCCACTCCATCCCCCCTCAGCGGCAGCTGCAGCAGTGGGAGAGAGAGGAGGAGGAGGGGCAGCTGGTCACGCACTCCCACCACCCCCATACCCCCCCTTACACCCGCCACCCCCATACCTTCCACACGACTGCACGCGCAGCAGGAAGTCGAAGGAGGAGGGGGGAGGGCGGGCGGCGTCGCGACGTGCAGGGCGCGGGCGGGCTGTGGGGCGCTCGCAATGGGCAGGGCGCGGGCGGCAGGCGGGTCCAGGAGGGGCGGCGCGCGGGTCCCCACGGGCGGAGCGCGGGTCCAGCGGGGCAGCGCGCGGGTCCAGCAGGGGCGGCGCGCGGGTCCCGCAGGGCGTCGCGCGTGTCCAGCGGGGGCGGCGCGCGGGTCCTGCAGGGCGTCGCGCGGGTCCAGCAGGGCAGCGCGCGGGTCCCGCAGGGCGTCGCGCGGCTCCAGCGGGGGCGGCGCGAGGGTCCCACGGGGCGGGGCGCGGGTCAGGTGGGGCGACGCACCGAGCAGAAAACCGCCGCGCGCCCGGGGCCCGTGGCGGGCAGGAAACCGCCACGCGCTTGGGGCACGTGGCGGGCAGAAGGGCGCGTGGCGGGAAGAAAAAACATCGCGCGCCACGGGGCGCGCGACAGACAGTACAGCAGCGAAAGCAGGTGGGCCCACAGGCTAGGAGCGTAGACGCTCTGATAGCATGTCAAAACAGCAAGCAAAAAGAGAACAGCAGAAGAGGGGTTTCACTAGCAAGCAATGGGATACATACAGCAAACCTCTAGCAGGGCTGTACTCACTATAGAGTACCCCACTGCAGACTAGACAATTGTAACATTCTGACAAACAACATTACAAATGAGGCAGCATCGTGCAAGCCAAGACTGAGGTCGGGTTAATATGTGGGACCAATTTTGTAGACGTTCAAGAAAGTGATTATGAGAGAGCAAAGCACTCAAAGGAGGCTATGAGCCTATGATCCACAATGTGAAAGCCTCAGTTGCAGATCATGGAGTTGGAAAAACGCCTGCTCTGCTGGAGGTTCGCAATGAAGTGTACAGTGGGATATTATATTCCATACAAACCACATACGGTACCAGTATAACATTATTTATAACATCTTGCTGCTCGAAAACCCTGCAGCTGTGTTATCTATAACAGGTACCGTGTGTTGAATTACATTGCATATCCTAACTGCCTACAGCTTGTTGTTAGTGTATTAGTTATTAATTAGAACCTATTGCTGGTGGTGTACCCTTTGTCTTCTCCTTGCCTATATCTTTGTATGCCCTCCCTTATTCAAACCCCTCTTTTGGCCAACCTAAACTCCCTCGATAACCATCTCACTATGCTACTCTCCCTCCAAGCTCCTAATTTCCTAAGTTCTTATCTCAACATGGTATTAAGAGCTGGGTCCTCCTAAGGACCTTGTCATTTTTCATTCGCCATGGCTGCCATCGTTGCCATGGCGACCGTTGCAGCGCCCTTCGAGGCGCTCGCCCGTTGCCTGCCCCGCGCTGAACGCCCCGTGCTACCCGCCCCACGCGCTAATCGCCCCGTCCCGCGTGCTGTCGTGTCGCCCCGTCGCTGGTCGCGGACGCCAGCACCAGCGCCTCCGACCGTCGCTGACGCCAGCGCGAGTGCCAGCGACGTGCGCCAGCGCCAGAGACTGTCGCGAGCGCCAGCGCCAGCGCCAGCACCAGCGCCGGTCCCCAGCGTCAGTGCCAGCGTCAGCGCCAGCGGCATGCGCCAGCGCCGGTCGCGAGCGCCAGCGCTAGCAGCGGCCGCCAGCGCCCCCGCCATCGCCACCCCGCTCCCCGCCTCCGCACCTGCCGCCGCTCTCTTCTACGGTGGATGTTGTGGGGGGGAGATGGCAGGGCTCGCGCCCGCGGCTACGGGGGTGCTTAAGCCCCCTTGAACCCTCCCGCCCCTCCCTAATCCTCCTCCTCATCGCTGCCCGTGCATCTGCAGTTCGTGCCGCGTTTGGGGGGGGGGGGAAGAGGGTGTGGGGGTTGTCAAGTTATATATATGCTTGTTTAGGTCATCTAGGCTGTATGGGGGTTAGCTCTAGGGGGTACACAAACTTTCTCGATACCCTAGTCTTGTACCCTAGCCTTCACCTAATCCACTCATTCTTGCCTTAGGTTCTTAACATGGTAACTAGAGCAGGAGGTCTCTAGGACCTACGAATCGGGCCCACCTAACTGCCTGCCTTGCCTACTGCTCGCGCGCGCCTCGGCTGCAGCGCGCGTCACTTATTTTTCCCGCGCGCGCCTCGATTTCTAGCGCGCGCGTCTCTGTTTTTTTAGCGTGCGCCACTGCTGCAGAGCTGCGCGCCGGTCCGCGTCGCCCGCGCAGCCCACGTAGAGCCCGCGCGCCCCTTACGCCGCCCGCGCGCAGCCTGCTTAGGCCCGTCGCCGCACGCAAAACGCAGCCGCGCGCGCTGCCCGTCGCCACGTGCAGCCAGGAGCCACGCGCAGCACGTAGCCACGCGCAGCAGAGAGCCGCAAGTGTAGTCCTCAGTGTGTCGTGCCACTCACGTGGCGCCTGGCGGAGACCGTAGACCGGCCGCCGGAGGCTCCACTGGGTACCAGGAGGGAACGACCCAGTGAAGCCAAGAGGGCGGCGCAGCCAAATCTCCTCGTGCAGGCTGCCCTGCAAGAAAGCTGTGCTGAAGTCAAGAGAGTGAAGCTCGTAGTCACGCTGAGCGGCAACGTGCAGCAGCACCCGAAGAGTAGTCATCTTCGGGGTGGGGGAGAAGGTCTGGAAGAAGTCAACTCCCTCTCGCTGACTGAAGTCTCAAGCAACGTAACGAGCCTTGAAGACAGGTGGAGAACCTGGCGGCCGCTTCACCCTGAAAATCCACATGCCACTGACAATGTTCGCCCCAGGAGGGGGAACCTCGTCGACGTAGGTGCCTGTGGACTTCCAGGATGCCATCTCTGCGTCCATGGCTGTCTGCCACTGAGAGGAGTAGGGACCCTCGATCGCCTCAGCGTACGATCGTGGAGTCCGGATGTCTGGTGCATCCGGGTCTCCCTCAGGGGCAAGCAGCATGGACACGAGATGAGGCGCAGCGGCTGCAATACACTCAAGGTCCTCCTGCCTGTCCTCAAGGACGTCCGTGCCAAGAGCACACTCACCCCCGACGGACGGAGGACAGACAGACTCAGACTCAGCAACAAGACTAGCGGCGTAGTCTAGACGGCAGTGAGCAGCAAAGTCGACAAGCTCAGCGACCAAGGCAGACGCAACAGCAGACTCAAACGACGGGTCGGCGACAACAGTGGCTAGCAGACGCGTGACAGTAGGGTGCTCAGCACAAAACCGGTTGGATTCAGGGTCAGCAACGACAGGTAGAGAGGACGCAGGCGGAGACGGCAGGTGAACACGTGACGGCGGAGAGGAAGGACGACGGACGACAAGGGAAGGGCTGGGGACAGCCGGCTGACGCGGACGAGGAACACGACGACTGGAACGACCGGAAAGGACAGGTGAGACAGGACGCGACGCAGGCTCACAACGCTCAGCAAGGCCCCCTGTCTGCACAGCGTAAGGAGAAGGAGCAGGCAGAGGTGAGCCAGGCTGTAACGGAAGACCAGTAGACGACGGGAGGCTAAGAACCTGGCGAAGCACGGAGCCAGGCGGTAGCAGGGACGACGGAGACGGCGGAGCAAAGAACAGGCGCGGCTGTGCAGTGCCACCAGCACCAGCAGCTCCAGCACCCTCAGCAACTCCAGCACCTCCAGCAGCTCCAGCACCCTCAGCAGCTCCAGCACCTCCAGCACCTCCAGCACCCTCAGCAGCTCCAGCTCCTCCAGCAGCTCCAGTACCCTCAGCAGCTCCAGCTCCTCTAGCAGCTCCAGTACCCTCAGCAGCTCCAGCACCTCTAGCAGTCCCAGTACCCTCAACAGCCACAGCACCTCCAGCAGCTCCAGAACCCTCAGCACCAGCCCCACCTGGTGCAGCACCCCCAGAACCGGCACCTCCAGTCCCACGGTCTCCAACCGCAGTGCCACCAGCCGCAGCAGCCTCAGACACGCCACCGTCAGCCCCAGCAGCTCCAGCACTCCCAGTACGAGCACCTCCGGGACCAGCGACACTAACACCTCCAGCAGGCAAAGGACCAGCACCACTCCCAGCTCCAGTGACGCCAACAGAAGAACCCCCAGCAGTAGAGCCTTGAGGTGCAGAAGCGCGACGCTGACGGTGACCGTACCAGTCGTGCAGCTGCTGGGAGGTGAGAGGCACACGCGGACGAAGACGGCTACTCCAAGGAGACCGCGTAACAGCAGTCTCAGGACCCTCAGGCGACTCACCGCCAGACTCAGCACCCCCAGGCTCCGCACACGCAGGCTCAGCACCCCCAGACTCAGCACCCCAAGACGCAGCACCCCCAGACGCAGGACCTCCAGGCTCCTCACGCGCAGGCTTAGCACCCCCAGGCTCCGTACCCTCAGGTCCCTCACGCCCAGCGCCCCCAGAATCAGCACCCCCACGCTGCAAACCCCCAAGCTCCGCACCCCTAGGGACAGCACCACCACCAGCAGGACCGGAGTCACCAGTGACCTCAACAGGCGCAGGGACGGGAGGGTCTACCTGAGAAACACCCGAAGGAGCAGGACCTGGTGCGGGGAGGGGGTCTACCTGGGGAGGACCTGGGGCAAGAAAGAGCGGCGGGAGAGGGCGAGGAGCAATGCGGTAGGGGAAGAGGCGGTAAAAGGGGACTGACTCGTCAAAGGTGACGTCCTGGGACGCAAAGACACGGCGCGAGGCGGGGTCGTAAAACTGCCAGCCAGGCGCGTCAGGGACGAAGCCAAGGAAGACACAAGGAATGGCGCGAGGGGAGAGCTTGTCCGCGGTGGTATCGCGAACAAAGGCACGACCACCCCAGACCCAGAAACGCGACGCGTCGCCAACCTTCCCCGTCCACAGCAGTGTGGGCGAGGTCTCCGGCAAGGAGACACGGGGCCAAAGGTTGAGCTGATGCGCGGCGTACCGGACCGCAAACGGCCACAGAAAATGGGGGGCAGCCACATGGATCATGGAGGTACGAGCGACCTCCATGACTAAGCCAATGCGGCGCTCAGCAACCCCATTCTGCTGCGGAGAGGCCGGAAGCGTGAAAGTCTGGCGGATGCCGTGCTCCACACAGAAGGCGGCCAAGAGGTCTGAGGAGAACTCACCACCTCTGTCAGAGTGCAGACGCAGGACAGGAAAGTCCGACTGGAACCGCTCGCAGAGCTGGAGACGAGTAGCGTGGATCCAGGGGATCAAAAACTTCAGGGTCATCCCCCTTGCGCTGCAAGGGGAAGACCGTGGTGTAGCGCGTGTAGTCGTCGACAACCAGCAGGAAGTACCGCTCGTGGCCCTGTCCACGGACGCGGGCTGGGCCCCACACGTCCAGGTGGAGAGTCTGCAGTGGAGCCTCTGTGGGAGGGAACGAGGAGGAGTGAGGAGCGGCGCGCTGCCGCCCCTCGACGCAAGGAATGCAGGGCGGCACAGGCGAGGGAGGGAGGGCAGGCAGAGACCTGGGAAGACCAGAAACCAGAAAGCGAGAGTGCATGCTACGAAGGCGAGGCAGGGAGGGGTGTCCCAGGCGGTGGTGCCACAGGAGGGTGTCGTGAGACAGCCGGCGACACTCACACTGGGTAGCTACCTGAGCAGACGCGTGCGGCTAAGGAGACAAAGGGGTGAAGCGGGACTCAGTGGTGAGGGTGTACAGACTGGACCCTAGCGCACGGGTGAACGTGGCCAGGTGGCGGCCGGTCTGGGAGCACGTGCAGATCGCCACACGCTGTCGGCCAGGGGTGAAGGTGTCAACACCCGCATCCTGGAGGACAGCATTGCTCACCAAGTTCGTAGAGAACAAGGGGAGGTGGAGACCAGACAGCTCACCAGACGGGACCGCCGGACACGGAAGCACATTGGAAGACCGTGCAAGCACTGGGCCCCCAGAGGGGTCAGCCAGTGAGACAGGAACAGGTGCAGGAAGGGGAGTGACTGTGGTACTGTCGCGAAAGAAACAGCGGGAAGCACCAGAGTCAAGTGTAAAGGTGTGCAAGGCCTGTGCAGGCGCAGTACCAAGGGGAGCAGACTCACGAGCACCTAGTGCTGCAGGGGCTATACCAGGGGCTATACCAGAATCCGGCGGCACACACAAGTAGCAGTCACCCTTTGCACTAACAGACAATGCATACATAGCAGCTACAATAGCCTCATAGTCAAGATCAAAGATTGGTACATCACGCCTAAGCAAGTCTGCCCAGTTGGGGAACTCAGTAGCATCAGGAAACTTGGCGCGCCAGGCGTCGCTAAGTCGAGCGAAGCAGCGCTGCTCAGTGTGAAACCCTGTGCACTGGCGATTAGCGCGGGGACCTGTGCGGATGATATAGGGGCAGCGACCAGGACCCCCAGAAGCCCCACGCCCGGCATACCAGTCTAGAAGCTACTGGGAAGTGGGGGTCTGGCGCTGACGCTGCTGCTGCTGCTGCTGCTGCGTCTGCTGCTGGCCCTGACCACCACTGCCACCAGCTTGTCGACTTTGCTGCTCACTGTCGTCTAGACTACGCTGCTAGTCTTGTTGCTGAGTCTGAGACTGTCTGTCCTCCGTCCGTCGGGGGTGAGTGTGCTCTTGGCACGGACGTCCTTGAGGACAGGCAGGAGGACCTTGAGTGTATTGCAGCCGCTGCGCCTCATCTCGTGTCCATGCTGCTTGCCCCTGAGGGAGACCCGGATGCACCAGACATCCCGACTCCACGATCGTACGCTGAGGCGATCGAGGGTCCCTACTCCTCTTGTTGAGTTACTAAGTAAGAGTAAGCTTAGGTTTTAGGTAGGGCCTAGGCTTAGTAGCCTAGGCCTAGGGGAAGTCGAGGAGGTTGTGCCAAGGTGAGAGTCGAGAATGGGAAAAGTGATGTTCACTATAGCACTAGGGTACATATAGTAAACAGAGCATGCAAAGAAGGTGCACCACCAACAGTTTATAATAACTACACTAAACTACAGCTACAGGCAGTTACATATAAATTCTAACACCTCTCAGTGGCAGACAGCCATGGACGCAGAGATGGCATCCTGGAAGTCCACAGGCACCTACGTCGACGAGGTTCCCCCTCCTGGGGCGAACATTGTCAGTGGCATGTGGATTTTCAGGGTGAAGCGGCTGCCAGGTTCTCCACCTGTCTTCAAGGCTCGTTACGTTGCTCCTGGTCGGCACCGAAAGGTGCACATGGATGCTGCTAAGAGGGTACTACGCTACTTGTGCAGTACATCGGGCATGGGGCTCGTGCTTGGAGGACGGGGTGACGTTGTCCTCACTGGTCACTCGGACGCCTCTTGGGTTGACGACCAGGCTACGCAGCGGTCGTCACAGGGTTACACCTTCAGCCTTGGTTCTGGTTCAGTTTCCTGGCGTTCTACACGTTCGTCTTCAGTTCTCGGCTCCAGCTGTGAGGCCGAGATCTACGCCACAGCCATGGCTGCACAGGAGCTACGCTGGCTCACCTACCTGCTGACCGACTTGGGAGAGCGGCCTCGTTCTCCTCCAGTTCTGTACGTCGACAACAAGGCCACCATTGCCTTGTGTCAGGAGCACAGACTGGAGCACAGAACGAAGCACATCGCTCTGCGTTACTTCCTTGCTCGAGAGCTGCAGCAGCGTGGCCAGCTTCGTCTTGCTTACGTGGCCAGTCGGGCCAACACTGCTGAAATATTCACCAAGGCGCTTCCGCCTGGTGATCATCAGCGTTTCTACACCTTGTTAGGCCTAGTGCCCACACTTCCTCACTTGCTGTAGGCTTTGTTTGTACTGTGATCTATGTATATATCTCTGCATGTGAACTGGCCTTGTGGTCTTTTGCTTGTGCTCAGACTGCGTGGTGACGTTGTGATCCACCCTGAGCTATGTTTTGTTTCTTCTCTTGACTGGTCTTGTGACCATTGCTTGCTCTGGCTATCCCCCATTTCGCCTATGGGGGTGTGTCAAATTATATATATGCTTGTTTAGGTCATCTAGGCTGTATGGGGGTTAGCTCTAGGGGGTACACAAACTTTCTCAATACCCTAGTCTTGTACCCTAGCCTTCACCTAATCCACTCATTCTTGCCTTAGGTTCTTAACAGGGGTGGCGGGTATGTGCAGGCAGCCGCCTCCCCCTTCTCCTCCTCCTTCCGCTGCACTTCCTCTACTCCTCTCCTCTCCTCTCTCCTCTCCTCCAGACGCCTCCTCCTCCGCTTGTTTGCTCCTCCAGCCGCTTCTCCTCGACTCTCCGCCTGTGCGCCACCAGCTTCCTCCTATCCAACGGTTGGTGTTAATCACCAGCATCCTACGCCCTCTGGTTATCCCAGCCCTCCTCCGCGCCCTCCGCGCCCTCCTCCGTTATGGCGTTCACAGGTGCTGCCAGGAAGCAACCGCTCTTCAGGCGACCTGGTGCCAGACACCACTAACTATAGCCGTTGGCAGTTACGGGGGTGTGTTGAATTACATTGCATATCTTAACTGCCTACAGCTTGTTGTTAGTGTATTAGTTATTAATTATAACCTATTGCTGGTGGTGTACCCTTTGTCTTCTCCTTGCCTCTATCTTTGTATGCCCTCCCTTATTCAAACCCCTCTTTTGGCCAACCTAAACTCCCTCGATAACCATCTCACTATGCTACTCTCCCTCCAAGCTCCTAATCTCCTAAGTTGTTATCTCAACACCGTGCTACTGGGTGCCTGAAGCAGACCGAAAGGCAAGGCATCGCTGCAAGGTTACATCAGAGCCAAGACTTGCTTTGCCATAGCTCTTTTAGACCCAACGTCAATGCAAGACCAATTGCATGCCTGAACATGTACGGTGTTTGAATAAAGGTTACACCAACATACGATATGCCACGTCCCCCATGCATGCAGGTGTTATGAAATTCACTGTTGAGCAGGTACAAAATATATATTACGACCACACTCCTAACCTAAGCCATCTATCATCCACCCTCACCACACCACAACCACCCCTTCTCTGTCTATTCATGGTACGGTATATTGTTTAGTTTGTCAGGTATTATTTTGCTCTTCTGCTGTGCTGCTATCCTCCATACGCAGCGAGTGCAGCAAAAAGTGCAGGAAAGTCCTCGCCACTGCATCTCCCACCGCCCCCCTCACAACCGGCTTCGTCCGCTTCTGCCCGCCCAAAAAGCACGAGTAATGATGATCCCCGGGACAGGTGTCGCCGTACCGCGGCGCCTCCACGGCCCACGAATCAAACACCGCCATCTCAGCGCCTCTCGTCACCGATGCCGCCAGCTGGCGTGCATGCCGATTGGCCGCAGCCAGGTACAGGTTTGTCGCGGGCCCCGCAAAACCCCTCTTGATCGCATAATCCAAGCAATGCGAGCCGGCGTTCGGGACGGGCGGCGGCGTTCGGAAGACAACGCGGGCGCGGTTGGACCGGGCGGCGAGGAGCGCCCAGATGAAGAACTCGGGGAGGCGGGCGCGGAGGGCTTGCAGCGGCTCGGCACACCACTTGCCGGCCCAGTAGCCGCCCTCTATGACTGTGACGTTGGCTGTGGTGGAGATGTTGGGGAAGGTGTGGTAGTTGTGCGTGTACTGGCCTCTCAACCTGCACTCAGGGTTGGGGGTTGTGGGATTGGGCATGGGGTCTTGAACGGGTTCTCAGCACATCACATCCCACTTGCCGGCCCAGTAGCCACCCTCTATGACTGTCACGTTGGCTGTTGTGGAGATGTTGGGGAAGGTGTGGTAGTTGTGCGTGTACTGGCCTCTCAACCTGCACTCAGGGTTGGGGGTTGTGGGATTGGGAATGGGGTCTTGAACGGGTTCTCAGCACATCACATCCCACTTGCCGGCCCAGTAGCCGCCCTCTATGACTGTCACGTTGGCTGTTGTGAAGATGTTGGGGAAGGTGTGGTAGTTGTGCGTGTACTGCCCTCTCAACCTGCACTCAGGGTTGGGGGTTGTGGGATTGGGCATGGGGTCTTGAACGGGTTCTCAGCACATCACATCCCACTTGCCGGCCCAGTAGCCGCCCTCTATGATTGTCACGTTGGCTGTTGTGGAGATGTTGGGGAAGGTGTGGTATTTGTGCGTGTACTGCCCTCTCAACCTGCACTCAGGAAGGGGGAAGGATCTGTGTTGAAATACAAAGCTATGAATGTTTTTTCCGTCTACCAGTGAGGCATGCAGACCGGCCTATTAAAAAACAAGTCGCCAGAATTGTGTGTGTGTGTGTGTGTGCGTGTGTGTGTGTGTGTGTGTGCGTGTGTGTGTGTGTGTGCGTGTGTGCGTGTGTGTGTGTGTGCGTGTGTGCGTGTGTGTGTGTGTGTGCATGTGTGCGTGCGTGTGTGTGTGTGCGTGTGCGTGTGTGTGTGTGTGTGTGTGTGTGTGTGTGTGTGTGTTTTGTTCTTCCATGAATCTTGAAGAGTCAACTGGGGTTGCTGCCCGTTCACAAGGACTGGGGCATATGCACATGCATTTGTGTGGACTACTCGTTTGCATGAAACAAAGGGGGAAAGTGAGGGAGGGAAGGGGGGTGAGAAGGAGGCACACAGCTTCCTACTCACGATTCCTGTTAAAACCGCCCACCCTTGACTCCCAGCCTTGAGACGACTCACAACTTGTGTGAGGTTGATGACTGGAGGAGTGGGAAGGGTGGTGATAGAAGAGGGCGCACCCACAGGAAACTGTATTCACGATTCCTGTAAGTGCCATCCACCCAGTGTAAGTTGATTTGCAGCTTGTGTGAGGTTGATGAAAGGAGGAGTGGGAAGATTGGGGAGCAGCAAAGGCACTCATGAGTAGCCATATTCGCGGTTCCTGTAGATGCCGTCCACCCAGTAGAAGTTGACTCGCAGCTTTGAGGCAATGGAAGAATTGTGAGAGCGGGACGGGAGGAGCAACAGAAAGAGCACTCACGAGCAGCCGTATTCGAGGTTCCTGTAGATCCCTTCCACCCAGCAGAAGTTGATTCGCAGTACATGAGGAGGAGTGGAGGAGTGGTAAGGGGAGTTGTGGTGGGTGGGAGGAGGAGTCGGAGCACTCACGAGCAGCCGTATTCGCGGTTCCTGTAGATGCCGTCCACCCAGTAGAAGTTGACTCGCAGCTTGTGTGAGGTTGGAAGACAGGATGAGAGGGGGAACGAGGCGAGGGGACAAGGGGAAGCAAAGACGGAGCACTCACGAGCAGCCGTATTCGCGGTTCCTGTAGATGCCGTCCACCCAGTAGAAGTTGATTCGCAGAACCTGGCTCGAGCGCTCATCCGTGACTGTGAAGTTCATGTCCTCGTGCGACCGCACCATGCGCTCGTCCGCGAAGCCTGCTTGAGGAGTGGGGGAGAGGGTGGGGTGAGTGAGCCGAGAGGAAGAAAGGGTACAGGGGAATGAGGCTAGTGTATGTCACCGACGAGAGTGAAGTTCATGTCCTCGTGCGACCGCACCATGCGCTCGTCCGCAAAGCCTGTTGGGGGGGGGGGGTGGGCTGGAAGGGGAGGGGGAGGGGGAAATGCAGCTTCTCCCTGTGAGCGCTCATCAGTGACTGTGAAGTTCATGTCCTCGGGCGACTGCACCATGCGCTCGTCTGCAACGCGTGGTGGAGGGAGTGGGGGTTGGGGCGGGGGTGGAAAAAAGGTTTCTCCCTGCTTGCATTCATATGTGGGAGTGAAGTTATGTCTTAGTGTGACCGCACAGTACGCTCGACTGCAACGCCTGGTGGAGAGAGACAGAATGAGCGGGGAGAGGAGGGGAAGGGGAGCGAGGGGAGGGGGAGGGGGAGGGGGAGGGGAGGGGGAGGGGAGGGGAGGGGCACAAAAATACCTCAACACAGCAGTGCGCCAGGAGATATCTCAGGTAAAAATACCTGACAGTAGCGGAGAGAAAACACCTGACAGGTGGTATCTCAGGTGGAAGGAAAGCAACAGAGAAAGGCACCTGACAGGTGGCAACTCGGGTGAAACTAGAGCAGGCGAGAACTGCACTGCACCTGACAGGAGATATCTCAGGTGAAAGGACAGAACGCGCTGGTGCGAGTCCCCCACGATGTTGATCTCCTGAATGCCCTTCCGCACCAGGTGGTAACTCAGGTGGTATCTCAGGTGGAAGGAAAGCAACAGAGAAAGGCACCTGACAGGTGGCAACTCGGGTGAAAATAGAGCAGGCGAGAACTGCACCTGACAGGAGATATCTCAGGTGAAAGGACAGAACGCGCTGGTGCGAGTCCCCCACGATGTTGATCTCCTGAATGCCCTTCCGCACCAGCTGTGCCACCCATCCTGCCGGTCGTTTCGGCTCACTGGGTGCACACGGGTAGAAGCGCCACCTGCCGGGGGGGGAGAAAGGGACAGGGGAGGAGGGATGGGGGGTTAATGTTTTGTTAGAAAGCCTTTCCGCACCAGCTGTGCCACCCACCCTGAAGGTCGTTTCGGCTCCTTGGGTGCACACGGGGTAGAAGTGCCACCTGCCGGGGGGGGGGATAGAGGAGGGGGTGGCGTTTTGGTAGAATGCACTTTTGCACCAGTTGCGCCACCCATCCTGACGGTTCGGTTGCAAAAGCTGCTACACACACCCTGATGGATGCTTCGGCTCCTTGTGTGCACATGGGGAAGCTGAAGGGGAGGGGGGAGGCAGAAGGAGTGGGTGACTTTTTTTTTTTTTTTTTTTTTTTTTTTTTGCAGCTGAGGGAGATCGGCTGACACAGCTGTAGTGGCTGACACGGCTGTAGTGGCTGACACGGCTATAGCGGCTGAGACAGCTGTAGCAGCTGACATGGCTGTAGCGGCTGAGACAGCTGTAGCAGCTGACATGGCTGTAGCGGCTGAGACAGCTGTAGCAGCTGACATGGCTGTAGCGACTGAGGCAGCTGTAGCGGCTGATATGGCTGTAGCGGCTGAGGCAGCTGGCTGACATGGCTGTAGCGGCTGAGGCAGCTGGCTGACATGGCTGTAGCGGCTGCGACAGCTGCAGAGGCCGAGACAGCTGTAGCGGCCTTGACAGCAGGCAACCCTGCCCACCTAGCTGGTCGCACACAACGGTAGTCGTGGCTCCTCTGGCAATGGAAGGGAAGAATGGGAGCCTCAACCTTATCCGAATGCTCTAATAAACCAAGCTGTGCCGCCCAACCAGATGAACGACTGGGAGAATGCGTTACTTGAAAACCTCTTTTTGAGAATTCTAAAAAAACTCATTCATGCCGATCCGAGTACTCGAATGAACCAAGCTGTGCCGCCCAACCAGATGAGTGACTGGGAGAACCAGAACCTCATGCCTTTTGAATGCCTTTCCCATGCCACTCCCATGCTGCTCCCATGCCACTCCCATGCTGCTCCCATGCCACTCCCATGCCACTCCCATGCTGCTCCCATGCGACTCCCATGCTGCTCCCATGCTGCTCCCATGCGACTCCCATGCTGCTCCCATGCCTTTCCCATGCCACTCCCATGCTGCTCCCATGCGACTCCCATGCTGCTCCCATGCGACTCCCATGCTGCTCCCATGCCTCTCCCATGCCTCTCCCAAGCCTCTCACACGCCTCCCCACTCACTCGTATCCACCAGCCTTGGACAGCACCCATCGCCCCTTGATGCCAGACACCTGGCAGCTTTTCCTCATCCTCCTTCCTTTCCCAAGCCTCTCCCATATCTCACCTGTACGTCCCTAAAGCCTAGCCCATGCCTTTCCCCAGCCCCTCACATGCCTCCCCACTCACTCGTATCCGCCAGCCTTGGACAGCACCCATCGCCCCTTGATGCCTGACACCTGGCACGGCGTCATTGGCAGCTTCTCCTCCTCCTCCTCTTCTTCCTCCTCCTCATCCGTCGCCCCCTCTTCCAGCAGCCTCCTCTCCTCCGCACCCCTCCCTTCCGTTCCTCTCCCTCTGCTCGCCTCGCTCTCCTCACTAGCCTCCTCCTCCTGCCACCTGCCACTCAAGAAGCGGCGAACACTGCTGCTGCTGCTACTGCTACTGATTGTGTGTTCACTTATCTCGCTAGTTACAGCAGAGGCAGGGACGCTTTGATTGTTCCCGTTAGTGTTATAGCTGCTAGCACCAGAGTTTAGAGCTTCCCCCGTGCCGGTGGCCGCAGCAGCAGCAGCAGCTGCAGGAGGAACGTTGGCTGTAGCAGCAACATTCACAACAGCAGCCACTGCAGTCACAGTTGCAGTGGCAGTGGTGGTAGCAGAGGTTGCAGTGTCAGTAGCAGAAGAGGCAAAAGGAGCAGCGGAGGTGGGAGGGAGAGCAAGAGAGCCGTTAACCCAGGCGGCGTCTCTCTTTTGCGGCACAATTGTGACGTTCCATGATGTGAGTACATGGAGGTGCGTCTGGCTCAGATGCTGCTTGTAGTTGGGGGAAAACCGCAGGTTGGCGCAGCCTACGCTCAGGAATGCCCTGGTAGGGGAGAGAGGAGACGAACACGTGGGGGGAACGGAACAGAGAGGCTGTAGATGAGGCTCAGGCGCTGCTTGTAGTTGGGGCCGAACCGCAGATTGGCGCAGCCTACCCTCGGGAATGCCCTGGGAAGAGTGAGAGAACGCATGGGGCGAAGTGGAAAAGGGAGGAACGGGATGAGGCTCAGGTGCTGCTTGTAGTTGGGGGCGAACTGCAGGTTGGCGCAGCCTACGCCCAGGAATGGCCTGGGAAGAGAGGAAACGCACTGCCGAGTGGAAGCCAGGGAGGACATCAAAGGACAGCTTGACGCGCCTCTACTGCCCCACGTCCCAGAGGCGGTAGGTGAGGGCGAGCTGGGAGCAGGCAGGAGTATCAGGTTAAACCATGCCGCCCTCTGCTGTGCCCCATGGCTGACTGCCTGCAGCAGGGATGACTGTGCGTACACATGTTCCAACCCATGCCCACCCATGCACACCCATGCCCACCCCTTGGAATGTACCTGTACTGCCTCACGTCCCAGAGGCGGTAGGAGAGGGCGAGCTGGGAGCAGGCGAGGGGTCAAGTAGGAACCACACCCGCTGCTCTGCCCCGTAGCTGCCTGCACCAGTGATGACTCAACCATTCCAAACCCATTCTAACCCATTCCCACCAATTCCCACCCCTTCCCACCCCTTGGCACGCACTTGTACTGTCCCACGTCCCAGAGGCGGTAGGTGAGGTCGAGTTGCGAGCAGGCAGGGGGGTCGAGGCAGCGCACGTCCCCATGGGAGAGAGCAGGGCCCTTGAGGATAAGCGTCATGTCCTTCTTCCACCAGCTCGCGTTGGGGTAGATCTGAGGGGAGATGAGGGGAGGAGAGTGGAAAGCAGATTGTCATGGGAGGGAGAGCTGAGTCCTTGAGAATGTGCGTCATGTCCTTCTTCTGCCAGGTCGCGTTGGGGTAGATCTGAGGGGAGAGGGTGCGTGAGGGACCTGTGGGGAGGAGCGCCATGGCCTTCTTCTGCCAGGTCGCGTTGGGGTAGATCTGAGGGGAGAGGGTGCGTGAGGGACCTGTGGGGAGGAGCGCCATGGCCTTCTTCTGCCAGGTCGCGTTGGGGGAGACTTGAGTGGATGAGAGAATGTGAAGTACCCACCTCCACCCATTCGATACCCACCTGCACCCATGTGGTACCCACCTGCACCCACCCCATTCCCACCTGCACCCACCCCATTCCCACCTGCATCCACCCCAGTCCCACCTGCATCCGTCCTTTTTCCACCACCACCCATCCCAAACCCAGCAGCACCCATCCCAAACCCACCTGCACCCATCCCAAACCCACCTGCACCCAAGTGGCCGGGGCGTTGATCCAAACGCGCATGCCGCACTCCCTTCCGCGCACACAGCGCGCACACCCCCTCCCACCCACCACCACCCCCGGGGGAAGGTGGTTGCGCGGAACCAGATGGTAGCCCTTCCATGGGGCTGATGGGGAGAGAGAGAAGGGGGAAGGGGAGGGTAAGGGCGGAAGGAGAGGAGAAAGGGGAGCATCGGGGGGGAGAACGTTGGACATTGGACGAAAGAAGGGAACAATGGGTAGAAGTGGGGAAGGAGATCGTGGGCCACACACTCACGCTCTCCCACACAGCGCGCACACCCCTTTCCGCCCACCACCCCCCCCAGGGAAAGGTGGTTGCGCGGAACCAGATGGTAGCCCTTCCATGGGGCTGATGGGGAGAGAGAGAAGGGGGAAAGGAGAGAAAGGGGAAGAGAAGACCGAGGAAGGGCGGAAGGAGAAAGGGGAGCATTCGGGGGGAGGAGATGCGGAACATGACGCCATGCACACCTACCCGCGCACACCCCCTTCCGCCCACCACCACCCCTGCGGGAAAGGTGGTTGCGCGGAACCAGGGTGTGACCCTTCCATGGGGCTGATGGGGAGAGAGAAGGGGGAAGGGGAGGGTAGTAAAAGGACGAGAGGAACCAAGAAGGGCGGAAGGAAACTAGAAGCGGAGGCAGGAGGAGGGCGACGACTACCCCCTCCACCTGTGCAATCCCATGAGTCTAGTTTGGAGGCGCCTCAAAACTAGACTACCTCTTTCTTCACCTGTGTAATCACACGGATTCCCGAAGCCTGAAAGTCTGTGACACCTCCACAGTTCTATCACCAGCAACGGCTAGTGGGGTCAATCACCAAAGTGAGAAGGTCCAACGGACGTGCTCTACAGGCCTCTGAACCAAACCCGGGAGCCCAAACCCCAGAATTCTGTGACACATCTCCACAACCCTATCACCAGCAACGGCTAGTATATTCAATCACCCGAGAGAGAAGGTCCAATGGACGTGCCCTACAGGCCTCTGAACCAAACCCAGGAACCCAAACCACAGAAACCTGTGGTTCACCCAAGGTAAAATATCGACCATGTTCGAGCCACTCATTCGCCTTGGCGGAACTTTTTCCTCCATCCGCCGCTTCCCACTCTCAGTGCCATACCCCGAAGCCCAAACCCCAGAATCCTGTGGCTCACCCGAGGAAGTGTAACAAACGTGCTCGCGCCTTTCTTTCGCCTTGGCGGAACCTTTTCCCCCATCCGCCGCGGCCCCCTCTCGGTGCAGCCCCGCCTCGCCGGATACTCCCTGTCCGCGTCCGTGGCTGTCGCTCGCCGCGCCGCTGCCCCGCGCCTGCGACCCCGTTGCGTCGCCTGCGACGGCTGCTGGTCGCCCTGCGACGAGCTTGTCCGAGAGCGACCACTCGGACGAATCCAGCGACGCTTCCTTGGCGTCGGTGGCGGCGGAACTGCGAGCCGGATTCGGAAAGGGAACGGGGAATTGGGGGAGGAGAGGAAGGGGGGGGGGAGGATATGACTTCTGAGTCGAATCCAGCGACGCTTCCTTGGCGTCGGTGACGGCGGAACTGCGAGTCGGATTCGGAAAGGGAACGGGGAATTGGGGGAGGAGAGGAAGGGGGGGGGAAGGATATGACTTCTGAGTCGAATCCAGCGACACCTCCTTGGCGTCGGTGGCGGCGGAACTGCAAGTCGAATTCGGGAAGAAGTTGAGGAGTTGGGGGAAGAAGGGGAGGGGGGAAGGGAGTTGGGGGGTGGTACGGGGTTTGGTGGTGGTCGGAGGAAGGAGAGGGGGGGGGAGGAAGGGGTGGCTCGGTTGGGGTTGCATGGATGGATATGGGTTGGGTTGGACCTTCAACGTTCATTTGAACTGTGGAACTTTAGGAACACGGGGTAGTTCAAGGAGGAGGTGAATGAGTGAAGATTTAGGGACCGGAGCTATGAACAGGACAACTTGTCCTATTTTGGGATGAAGCATAGTAATGGATTTCGTTGATATCCCACAATTCGTCCCTCAAAGTTCCAATTGCACACGCCAGTCAAAAAAAAGATAGGTTAGTTTTGTCGGACGGCCTACAGTTGCCGCCGTTCCCGTTACAAGCTGTTTCACTTACCTCCGTACAGGCACGTCCTTCCCTAGCGTCATCATTCCCTTTCCACCAGCGCCGCCGGTCACGCCGCGGTAATCGTAACTTCTCGTGGCGTAAGGCGACGCTTGCCAGGCGATTAAGAAGAGCAGAATTAGGTTTAGCAGAACCACGTAATACTTGCGTATACCCTCCGGCATAGACTTCCATAATCCCGAACCCGCCGCCAGTCCCGGTCCCGAGCCGCCAGTCGCCGGTGTTAATCCAACGGCTGGTCTTCTGGTTTTGCTAGCGGATCCAGCGTCCGAGACGGTGGGGAAACTTAACGGTTGGTCGAGCCGCGGCTTGCTCTGCTGCTGGCTCGGCTGAAACTGGCCTCTAATCCGTCTAAAAAACCACATCTTGTACGTTCTACTAACAGTGGGATTAGTAAAATTAGATTTAATGGCTGGAATAATTCGACGGGTGGCACGAGCACGCAGGAGCAGCAGCACAGCCTCACGTTACTCCCCGAGGGTTTTTAGGGCCGACATAGCTTTCTAGAGGCACTCTGAGTCATACAAGGTCGAGTCAGACGTTACCGCGTATATTTTCAAGTAGCTGGGTTATTCATGAAACGAGTACGGCTGGGAGATCAAGTGGTCTAATCGGGTCGTAATTTAAACGCCATAATGGCGAGCTGGGCCTGTCAGACGGATTGCGGCCTACGGGATATACCTCACTTGTACCTGAAAAGGCGGTGGTCCGACTAAGAAGATATTAGAACTAGCACTAGTAGCGGATGGGGAACCGAGACCGAGACCGAGACCGGGAACCGAGACCGAGAACCGAGTACGACAACTGTGGTATCTAGTAGTCACGAGGGTAAGTTGTACGACTCGGCGGCCTCCTCCCAAAAGGATGACCTAATCGCTTATTGTTTCCAGTTTCTCTTGCTTGTCACGGCTTCTGACAAGCGTGTCCGCGGTTCGAAATGCGTGTGCACGTCGAGAATGTATCGTTGGACGAGCATTCGACGACCTAGCTCGCTTGCCTCTTGCTACATCCCGCGTTAGGAAGTAGTAGATCGCTCGCCTTCTGAATAAGATCCAACCATAGAGTACACTACAACCGTGGAGTCCCTAGTTCAGTGAGTTACTACTACAGTACTCCATAGGACACCGCAGAATAGTATCCATGACCAGGTTCCAGCGTTTCTCCTGTCAGTTTTGGTCTGGTGAAGGGTATATAATAGCCTCCTCGCGAAAACCTATCGTGTGGTAACACAACCTTCGCCAACTCCAGCACTAGCCGTTGGGAGGGAGGGGAATTCTCCATCCACGATTGATGGGTGGAAAATCCAAACCAACCAGCCAGACTTACCCCATCCGAGTCGCAAATGGAGGGGGAATTGGGGGAGGAACCGACCAAACCGAAACCCACGGATCCATCTCTAAGGGCGCGGTACACAGCCATTCAAGAGCTGTTCAAGATAGAAATGACGAACAATGCGTTCAAGTCTGTTTGAACGGGGTTCATACAAGGTTGTGAAAAAAATCTGGTCAAAATAAACATTTTGGAACATGTTACAAAAGCTGGACAAGACGCGCAAACTTCTTGACCAGCCTAGGTACAACCTGCCGTAATAAACAGGGTAACCCAAAATCAAGTCTTGAACAGCGCTTCCTCTGTATCACGCCCTAAGTCGGACACTGAGTTTTCATTGCACGATTAATCGCAAGGAACACACAAACCGCGATTCGTCAGAGGACGTATACGCGCATTCGTGAGATTCCATTTTACGTTTGAAGCAGGATGTACTCAGCACCAAGCTTGTGATGTGCCCACCATATCAAACACTAGCATGGTGAATAGTAATAAAGAACAGTGCTTCAAGACAATGCACATATATTCAAGTGGTAAATGCATCAGTGTGATATGACATGCTTGAATACAAATCGTTTCATGACCTATTCATACAAATGATTTCCACACGCATTTTATTACCAAGTCCGCATTTGTTTTTAAATATATGCAACCAATTACGGTATGGCATGAATGATCAATCTTTTAAACCTTCAGTACCCTCCCTTTCCCCCATGCTCTATGTAATGAATCAAAGACCTGACAACAGCTTCCCCAACGTCCCCTCTCATCACCACCTTCCCCTGCCCGTTCGACCCGTAGCAGTGAAAGTGATGATCGCGAGGACACGCATCCATAAACCGCGGTGCCTCCACTTGCCAGCTATCAAAATACTCAATATGGGGGACAGAACTGCCTGCGTTTATCTGGTCGACCAGGTTTCTGGTCAGGTGGTTAGCAGCAGAGAGAAAGAGGTTGGTGGCGGGGCCTTCATAAATGCGGCTGGCAATGCTGCAGCTGTCTCCTCCGTTGGGCACTGGCGGTGCCGCTCGCACGATCAACCGAACCCGGCGACTCGTGCTTGTGGCTTCTACCCCTGTGGCTGCTGCCCTTGTGGCGGCGGCGACGGCGGCAACGGCGGCGCTGGTGGTGGTGGTGGTGCTTGTGATGTTACTGCGTAACAGGCGTTCTGCCCTTTCAGCACCACCTGTTGCTGCAGACTGCCTGCTGAGAGCAGCTGCTGAATTCCCCCTAAGGCTGGCCCCGCTTGGTGCTGGAGAGAGGGGGGATGAGAATGCACCTGTTGTCAGGGAGGCTGCTGCTGCTGCTGCTGCTGCTGCTGCTGTCGATTGAATGGCAAAATCAGAACTGCTCGGGTCTGAACCAGCAGGAGAAGGATCACCTAGGTTGGTGGCAGTGGCAGCAGCAGCAACAGCAGCGGAGGAGGCTTGGGCGGCAGAAGCAGCGGCGGAGGCGGCTTGGGATTGGGCCCAGGCGAGGTATTCAGGGAGGTGGGTGCTGAGGGCGGAGAGCGGATGCAGACAACGCTTGCCGGCCCAATAGCCACTGTTGATGATGATGACGTCACTTGAGAGGGAGATGTTGGGGAAGGAGTCGTAGTGCTGCGAAAAGGCCCCTCTGTGCCTGTTATGGGTATGGGGATGGGGTTGGGAATGGGTAAGGAGATAAAGGAAATCATGGGAAAGTTATGAGAGAGCTTAAAGGTACTAGATGTTGGGGAAGGAGTCGTAGTGCTGCGAAAAGGCCCCTCTGTGCCTGGAGTGCGGAAGGGGGATGAGGAGAGGGATAAAGGTCATGAGGTGGTTATGCTGTTTCCAAAAGACAAGTCAAAGGTCCTAGACGTTGGGAAAGGGGTCACAGAGCTGCGAGAAGGCCCCTCGATGCCTGTTAGGACCACAGTGGGGGAGGGATGGATTCGGAGGGCAGGGGGGAGGGCGGTGGGAGGGGATGGGGATGAGACGGGATGGGAATGGAACGATGGGAGAGAGGAAGGAGTGTTAGAGCTGGGAGAGTGAAGGGAAGAGGGGCGTGGGCACAAGGGGCACCCACGTGCAGCCGAACTTGTCGTTGCGGTAGATCCCGTCCACTTTTGAGGGGCCTCAAAAGTGCCATCCACCCAGTAGAAGATGATGCAGAAGGAGCAGAGAAGGGGTAAGGGAAGGAACAGCGGCAGGTGCAAGGGGCACTCACGTACGTGCAGCCGAATTCGTGGTTGCGGTAGATGCCATCCATCCACCCAGGAGAAATCGAACCAGAACGAGCAGAAGAGCAGAGAGCAGAAGAGCAGAGAGCCGAAGAGCAGAGAGCAGAAGAGCAGAGAGCCGAAGAGCAGAGAGCAGAAGAGCAGAGAGCCGAAGAGCAGAGAGCCGAAGAGCAGAGAGCAGAAGAGCAGAGAGCCGAAGAGCAGAGAGCCGAAGAGCAGAGAGCAGAAGAGCAGAGAGCCGAAGAGCAAAGCAAGGAGCGGGTAACGGGAGGGGCACTCACGTGCAGCCGAACTCGTCGTTGCGGTAGATCCCGTCCACCCAGTAGAAATTAATCCTTAGCGTCTCGTTCCTCCCGTTCCGCGCCACAAACGCCAGATCGTGCCGCCCCTTCCTATTCGCCAGGTCGGCCTCGCCCGACAGCATGTAGAACAAGTGGGCGGCAAGCATGCGGTGGTGCGAGTCCCCCGCGATCGAGATCTCTCGGATGCCTCGCCGGGTGAGGGAGGAGATCCACTCACTCACTGGGGTCTCTGGAGGGGCACAGGGGAAAGGTACCCACTTCCATGTGTCTTTTCTCTTGCTGCTCTTGCTGCCCCTGCTGCCGACGCCCCTGCCACTGCCACTGGCATTGGCACTGGCACTGTTAGCATCGCTCTCAGGATTAATCTCAAGCCATCTCCCCATAACTGACCCGCTGCACGGACTACTGCTCCCCTCCGCCGCCTGTTCCTGTTCACCGCCTCTGCTAGTCACCTGCATCGTCTCATCCTCTCCCTCGTTCTCTGCTCTCTTCTCGGATTCCTGTGCTCTCTCTTTTAGAACACGTGGCAGCCCATGAGTGGCCAAGTCTGCTTGAGGTGCATGGGAAGCTAGTACAGAGTTTCCTACTTTCTCCTTTCCGCTGCCTGCCCTGCTGTCGCCAGGAGCAGCGTCTGGAAGCGCCTCAAAAGGTGTCCCAGGAGGGACTAATTCCCCTCCAAGGGTTTGATATTCGAGTGTGGAGTTCCCCACTCGCTCCTCCACACTTGCTGCCTCGCCTCCCACACTCGACTGCCCTGCCGTCGCCAGGAGCAGCAGCCGGCGCAAGAAATCCTCGCTATTGTCTGCTTCGTTATGAAATGGCTGGTTATTGGCAGCTGCTTCACTTGAAGAGGTAGGCTGTGTGTTGGCTAGGAGGGGTGTGCTGGGCGGGAGTGTGTGGGATGATGGGAGGATTGTGATGGTCCATGCTGCCACGTCATGAGTGACGTCAGCATAAGAAGGGGAGGAGTAGGAGGAGGAGGAAGAAGAGGAAGATGAGGAAGATGAGGAAGCAGAGGAAGGTGAGGAAGATGAGGGTGTAAGGAGGAGGTTGGAGCATCCTGCATGGAGGGAAGCCCTGCAATGAAGACACGAGAGGTGAGAAATGAATGAGAGTGAAGAGAGAAGAACATAGACGATGATGCTATGAGAAAAAACGCACGGAAGAAGAAAGGGTTATGAGGCTTGAGAAGGGAGGTGAGAAGGGGTTACATGATAAAAGTGATATTTTGAGACGTCTCAAAAGATCACTTTTAAAAATGCACAGAAGAAGAAAGGGGTATGAGGCTTGAGAAGGGAGGTGAGAGGGGATTGACGTATCCACTGTCATAACTTGTCGAGCACCAACGAAACAACTTATCAGTCAGTATGAAAAGTACTTTTTAGTCGCCATCAGAACAACGTATCAATCGATATCAAATCCACATTTCAACCACTTCCCGAATCAGCTAATCAATCACTCACCGGTACGTCCCCGCATCCCAGGCTCGGTAAGCGACGACGAATCGGGAGCAGGCGGGAGGGTCGGCACAAACAGGGTCGGCGTGGAGCAGTGAAGGGCCGGCGAGGGAGAGAGCGAGCTCACGCTTCCACCAACTCAGCACGGAGGAATTGGCGGGGTAATTGAATGGTGATGCTGTGTCGGTGGTGGCGGTGGTGGCAGTGGTTGTGGTGGCAGGAGGAGCAGCAAGAGCAGTGGTTGTAACTGCAGCAGTGGAAGGAGAGGTGTTGGTGCTGCTGCTATCATTACTGGTCGCGTCAGCAACGGGAGGGAGCGTCCACGTGGCGCCTGGCGATTCGACGCTGATTAAGAACGTGCAGGTGTGGCCTACAGTGCAGGCGGAACAGCTGCTGCCGTATACAAACAGTCCGCCACGCGTTATAGCGGGTTCTGGTGCTGCTTGTAACGGGGACGTTGGCTCTGCTGGCGTGGACGTCCAGCAGAGTGGTAGATCCGGAGTCCGGGGAATCCATGAGATTGATGGTCCCACGTCATCATCACTAGATGCCGTGTCATAACCTGCCGCAGCACTGTACAGCTTAACTGCCACGTCAGCATCCAGCACACCAGCAGTTGCGTTCTCAGATATGCCGCTGCTAGCCGCCGGATTTGACGAATCATCCGACGGCTCAGATTTGCGCGTCTCAGACGGAGTCAGAATTAACGGCTGCGTCTGTTGCGCGGGCTTTCCCCGCAGTTGTTGCAATCCCGGGGTCGATACTAACGAGACAACGTCTGGCGAGATCTGGTGTGACTGCGACGAGTGTGACTTTGACGGGCGGAAATTTGCGTGAACCGAGTCCGCTCTTAGCGAGGAAGGAGAGGGAGGGGAGGCTTGCGTATCAGAGGCGGGTGGCCAGGCGAAGAAACTGCACACAGGGGAGGATGAAAAGACAGTAGGAATGGGAAGGGGAAGGAAGAGGGATGGGGGGGGGGGGGGGGGGGGGGGGGAGGGAATGGGAGGACGGGGGGAAAGGGAGGGTAGTAGGTACGGATGGAGGGATTTGAAAAATACCGTGGAGTCAGGGGAAGAATACTGCGCACAAGCGGGAAGTGTCGGGAGAGGCAAGTAGCGACAGAGATGGGGGTCAAGGAGGTTTGCGGCGGGATTAAATTCGGTGGATTAGTGCCTGAGGGTAAGCGAGGATGAGTGTATAGTAGAGATCAAAACGAAAAAAAAGAAAGACGTGCGAGGGGGCTTTAGAACGCTCCTGATGCAGTTGCCAAACGCACAATTCAGCCACTCTTAACCACACTTAGCCACTCTTGTCCATTCCTAACCACTCTTGTCGTACGCATGCATCCATTTCGTGTCTTCGTTCGTGCCTGTGTCCGTACGATCATACGCACAGCCGTACGTACGCGCGAATCTACGCACCTCGGGAGCCCATCCGCGCTGCTCTCAAGTTTCATCTCCTCGAAATCCGCGACGGGCGGTCGGCTGCTCCAATCACCTTGCGACACGTGGCGCCACAACTGCACGGCCACCAGCGCCACTAAGAGGAAGTCGATTAAGAGGTAGTGCCAGCGGCTCCGAACCACGTCCACAGCCAACTCGCGCAGCGCTGCGACGCGCTCGGCGATCAATCTCCGCACGCGCAGTCTACCTTCCCGAACGCCGCGTTTCGCGTCTCGAATATCTCGAGTATCGTCGTCTCGACTATCGTGGTTTAACCTGTCAACCTCCATCTCCCTGACTACTCTTACTACCTCTGTTAACTCTGCCGACTATTCTTTCTGCCCGTTCTACGACCTCTCTTGCAACTAGCTCCTGCCAGTACTTCTTTCCAGAACGCGCGACTGGCGGCGGGGATTTTACGGCTCAATCCTAGCAGCGGGAAGCAAGAACGAGAGAAAAAGAGTTCTGCTGGCTCTTGTGGTAAATTGGCCGAACGGATGCTCGCCGAGCGTCGATGTTTCTGACGGTGATGAGGAACTTAACGCGCTTCCTATTATTGTCTAGAGTGATACGGCTTGTTAGAGTTCCAACTTAATTCGTTTCAAACAACTATGGTAAACAGTACTCAGTGCGCCTATCTACATTGTTCAGAGAATCATGGTGGGGCAAAATAGTTAACGAGGTAGGCCCCGCGAGGTATATGCACGAACGGTACGGACGAAAGTCGGAGCGGCGTCTGTGTCTTGGAATGCGTGGAAGCATAGCAGAGCTACGTGGGGGAAAGGCAAGCTTCCAAGTAACATGCATTCATGGCACGGGTGGCACTCGCAAGTGCACCCAACGGGACCGCCAGGGCGTTCAGTTAGTGAACTTCTGGTGTGTAGACAATGTTGTGATGGATTGTAGGATGATTGCGCACAGATCACGTCACAATTTGCGACTCAGTCCACAAGTCTATCAGCCCCATTTCTTGTCACACATGCCCCACCTTCAGCGGGCTACTGCATGAAACTCAATTGGAAGCCACCACAAACACGTTTGGACAAGCCAACCCAGTTCAATCAATACAGACCCAACTTGACCGACTTGAACCGCGGTTTGAGTCCTTGACCGAAAATCTCCCGATTTCTCATGAGGAAGCGGCACACTTTCGCGCACCGGCGAATTTGGAAATTGGGGCTCGCGCGACGCGGGAGTATGATCCCGCCATTGTTGTGTTTGTATCCGAGACGCGCTCGTGACTTTGATGGCTGAATTTGGTAACTTGACGAAAGCTCCTTTTAGGGACAGACACAGAAGGCTACCCCTTTTCGTGAATGCAGTAGGTGTAACAAGGCTTCAACCCCAACGGACGAAAGCGCACGAACAAGCAATTCTGGTGACCCTCATTGACTGAAACTCATTTGTAAACACACCACGTTATATGATCAGACCAACAACCACAATCAACTTCAGGAATCGAAGTACATGTAAAACTAATAAACTGCTAGTCTCATTAAGAACAAGACTCTTAACTAGATAAAATTGTAAGCACACTATCAATAAGCAAAATGTACCTCAGTCAACAAAGCTCTTCACAGATGTACAACTTTCCAAGCAGAACATGTACCATTCTCAATAGGCAGCTTACTTGAAGAACCCTTTCCTCTTACCAAAGAACCCCTTGCGTTTGCCATGAAAATGACCTTTGTGCTTGCCATAGTAGCCCTTGTGCTTCCTCCCCTTGTACTTGTGCTTGTGGTGGTGGCCCATATGTACGTGAGCCACATGACCACCTGCATATCAACACACAAAAAGACACTCAGCGGAGTTAAAAGACTCTGAAGACGCACACAAGGGACCGACACATATCTCCCCAAGGCAACACGGAAGAGAAAAATAAGACGTTCTTGGGAAACAAGGGCATTCCCTTTCTACAACCAGCGGCCATGAAAGGCTGACACTCAAATAACCAAGTGCCAGAAATTCCCCGTGGCTGTTAGGAAGGCGAACTAGAAGCGGAGATGTAGCTCGCGATGGCTTATCTTGGCTGCCTTTCCGACTTCTCTCGAGATGCGCTAGGAACTTTCGACAAGATCACTACTTCGCGACGATTCCTTGATTCGGTGGCAGTGTCACTGAAGTCAACATGTACTGTTAAATTCCAACCCTAACGAGCGCCATTCTCATCTGGAAAATCAGGGAGTCCACTCGACTGTCAAGCTTACCTGGTAGCTGTAGGTCGTTAAACACTCGCGGTGGTGAATCCACGTCTACAACTACATTCCAACCCTAACAGCAACAAGATTCAGTCGCAATTCCGCGCAATTCACTGCGCAATCCACGGTTTAAACTTTCAGGCTCACCTGGGTAGCCGTGGGGTGCGGGGTACGCAGAAGCAGGCGGATAACCGGCAGGCGGGTATCCTTGAGGGGGGTAACCCTGTGGCGGGTATCCCTGAGGGGGGTAGCCGGCGGGTGGCGGGTAACCCTGTTGAGGATATCCTTGAGGGGGGTAACCGGCAGGTGGAGGGGGGTAACCCTGCTGCGGAGGATAACCGCCTTGCGGTGGAGGGTAACCCTGAGGAGGGTATCCTCCTGGGTAACCCTGCGGAGGCGGATAGCCGTGAGGATACCTCGGATCTGCGGAAACGGAACGCGCGTACACACATCGACGGTAGTAGTTTCAAAAAGCTCTAAGCAAAACTATTATAAACACTAGAATTCAACAAAAAGAAATGCTAAACGAAAGGCGTGCCGGAAAATTGATGGAAGCCAAAGTCGTTTTAAAATATCCATCCGAAAGACATCTGATAACGGCTTCTTACCCGACATGACGCTGGGAGATGCCGGATCAGAAACCAGTTATGACTGCCGCTTTAGCTCAGAACATGAGCCGAATTGCCAGACTAAAGAGTTTACGACACACAGAGTAGCTCCATCACCTCCCGTCAGGGAGGCAAATTGAATCTGTCTGTCTGGCCGCATAGAACTGGGAGAACGAGGAGGAAGGGAAAACATCTATATGAAGTGGTTCAGTGAGTAAGCAGAGTGGTTTTGGAGGCTAGCAGTGTTGGATTTGGTGTGCTTCGGTATGTTGCGTTAAGTTTTGGTATGGTGATGTGTGGCTGAGTACACTTTCCTGTCTCGCTGTATGAGAGAAACGTGTTCATCTGAAACTTTCCCTTTAATAAGATTTATAAGATACAGCATAAAATAGGATGTCTTACATTCTTCCAGATGAAGATAGTACGCACACACATTCTTCCAGCTATCAATTCTCTTTGCTTTGCTCCCTTTGTGAGAATCAGTTTTGAGTGGAGTTGAATGCAGGTACTGAGTAGT
Organism: Closterium sp. Naga37s-1; assembly: GCA_947471745.1. Lineage (NCBI taxonomy): Eukaryota > Viridiplantae > Streptophyta > Zygnematophyceae > Desmidiales > Closteriaceae > Closterium > Closterium sp. Naga37s-1. Next base: position 418,126 of record CANJKZ010000223.1, on the reverse strand, counting down.
GCAGTGCGTCTACGGTATTACAGGTCTTGGGTAGCACACCACCACTACCAGGTATCCCTTTTCATAATATGGAAATGAACACACCAACCCAACGTTTAACACTTCCCAAATAGACTCACTATTATGCAATAGCCTGAGAGTCACAAATTCTACACCCGCATTCTCAAAAGAAACCCTTACGTCTGCCAAAGAGGCCTTTCCTCTTGCCAATGAAACCTTTGCGCTTGCCAATAAAGCCTTTGCGCTTGCCAAGAAAGCCCTTGCGCTTGCCAATGAAGCCCTTGTACTTCCCCTTCTTGTGCTTTTTGTGATGGGCTACATACACGTGAGCCACATGACCAGCTGCATAGCCACACCAGACAAGACCACAGATAGTAGAGAAAGGATATTATGATGCAAACGCGAGTGAACAACATACTTCCTGTACATTTCACAAGGAAACAAAGATGCAAAATGAAATACGATTCAGGAATATGCAAGGCTGCAACGTCCACCAAAGGCGACGTTCAAGCAACGGCTGCTGCTAATGCCAATTTCGGGCTCATTGTAAACACGACCTGAATCGATACGTCAAATCTGGTACCTTAGAGCGTGTTACGTACCTCGTTAGCCTGTGCTGGTTGCCTCAACCGGCCAATTTGGAGTTTGAAAACACTTCGGTTTTAAGAGTTACGTTTTAGACCCATATTGGTGATGTACGGTGAATCTTGCTGGTTGCCTCGACCGGCCACCAATAAGTGGGGTCCGTAACATAATCAAATGCGGACTGTAGCTAAAGTTGCTGCTCGTGATGGCTTATCTTGAAACAATTCATGTTTCTCCTGAGACGGGCTGGGACTCACACCATACACAATAAAATGCCAAATGTACGTACCTCCCACTAATCCGTTGGCTGCATTCCATCGCCAAACAACTATCACTGAATCGCAGTAACAAGTACACCGTATGCAGTAAAAATAAAATATAAGAGTCAGTCCAAATGACTCAATATTTTGTAAGTTGCGAATAAAACGCTCGGGTTGGCAGCGGAAAGCCCGCTCAGCCCACTACATTATGGTTAGAATGGCGTGGGGTGCGTTCAGACTCATTCACGGTTAGAATTTACAGACTCACTTGGGTAGCCGTGGGGTGCGGGGTAAGCAGAACCAGACGGATAACCGGCAGGCGGGTATCCTTGAGGCGGATAGCCGGCAGGAGGCGGGTAACCCTGTGGGGGGTATCCCTGAGGGCATCAGAAAGTTTGTGAGCCATCCCCGAACAGGCCTCCAGCAAATCGAGTTTCGAGGAGCACCAGGGGGTGCTCTGGAAATGATTCTGTACAGTGGGTTTTTACCTGTGCGGCTGGGTTGGGGTGTTTGAGGGGGGGAATGGTCGAAACTCGTGTGTAAGGGCACGGAGTTGGGTGGCATGGGAGTGGGTGGATCGTTCGATTCTGCGACGTGGCTGCAAACGGGCATTTTGTGTACGTGGACACTTATTTCAGCTGGAAGCTCTGTTTCGGGTGACTTGGGTTGACACGTCACCTCTTCCGTTTGGCTTCACCTAGCCTATGTCGAAGCAAGTCCCGTGACATTATGTAGATGCGATTTGTATTGTGTGTACACAGTGTGGATGGATAACTGACAAATGTCTTACACTCATTTGAGGAGTTAGGGGATTTTTGTTTTGGTGTGTGTTTGATCAAGGATGTAATGGTTATATGTTTTTTTTGTTGATTAGTAAATAGTAAGATATATTCAGAAAGGTTGTTCTTGTTTCTGGTTGCCCTAACTATGGTTTTTTTTTTGTGGACATATAGTGGTCGTATTTAATTTTGTTTTGATGGTGAGTTTAGGGATAGTTTTTTTTATTTGCTTCGACCTCCATTTCTTTCACTTTCCATAATGTGATGTAATGGGTTCTGTACTTGCAAGCCTTTGAAATTGTTTTTTTAATATTGACGCAATATTGTTTGAACTGTATCTGTGGAGTAACTCAATCTCGCTTTTGTTCCCACGAGACAAACCACAGCCCATCGGTCAACGCGCCGTTTGGGGATGCCGCGGCTCGAATTTGTTTCGAGTCGTGTGCTAATCTTCTCGAGTCGTGTTCGAATTGTCAGAATATTATGCTCTAGCCTGTAGTGGGGTGCTCTATAGCGAGTACAACCCTTCTAGGGTTTGCTATTTGTATCCTCATTCTTGCTAGTGCAACCCTCCTCTTCTTCCTACTATTTTCACATGCTATCAGAGCAGGTCGATCCCCTTGGATCGATCCTGTGGGTGGGCTCACCACCTCGTTGCTTCCGCTGCAACTTCCACTACTACCTTCTGTGCCGCACGCCCCGTGGCGTGCGGCAGTTTTTCTTCCCGCCGTGCGCCCCGAGGCGCGCGGCGGTTTTCTGCCCGCCGTGCGCCCCGTGGCGCGCGGCGGTTCTCTGCCCGCTGTGCGCCCCGAGGCGCGCGGCGGGCTTCTACCCCGTCACTCGCCGCGTCGCCCTCGGGAGGCGCTGCGACGGGCGACGGGGACCCGCGCGTCGCCCCCCGTCGCCCGTCGTGGCCTGCGCGCGGCCCGTACAGCCGGCGCGCGGCCCGTACGGGCTGCGCCAGGCCTGCGCGCGGCCCGTACGGGCTGCGCCAGACCCGCGCGCGGCCCGTACGGGCTGCGCCAGACCCGCGCGCGGCCCGTACGGGCTGCGCCAGGCCCGCGCGCGGCCCGTACGGGCTGCGCCAGGCCCGCGCGCGGCTCGGGCCGCCTGCGCGCGGTTCGGGAGGCTGTGCCAGGCCCGTGGGCGGCCCTTTCCTCGCTGCCCCTGCCCTCCCCGCTGTCCCCCGTGCTTCTGCTGGCGCCCCACCCCTCCTACAGCCCGTTCTCCTGAATTAGGGTTTGGGGGTGAGGGGTATGGGGGTGAAACTACTGTGTGCCGTTCCCTGCTCCTCCTCCTCCTCCGTCTCCCTGTGCTGCAGCTGCCGCTGAGGGGGGGTGGACTTGTTGGAGCCGTTGGAGTGGTGCTAAGGGGGGGTGAAGGGGGAGTGGAGCTAGCGGTGTAGCAGCGGGTGTGTGTCAGGAGGGGTGGTACTGTTTGGGGGAGGTCGAGTGGAGGCAGCAGTCTTGTCGTCAGCAGCAGCAGCAGTCCGGAGGCTACAATCTCCGGTAGTCGCCAGTCGCCCGTGGGTCCGTTGCTCGTCTGCCGCTACTTTTAGCCGCGGGGCCAGTTACCCCAGTAGTCCGGAGCGTTGTTCCGGTAGCCACTGAGCCAGCAGCTCGTCTGTGTGTCTGCAGCGTCAGCAGTCGCCTCCCATCTTCTCTCCCCCACAGTCTCTCCTCCTCCTCACTTGCCCTCTGCGATAGCCTCTAGCTTTGCTCATAATTGTGAACTTTAAACTATTGCTTCTTGAACTTGTGCTCAGAATGTGTGGTGACATTGTGATCCACCCTGAGCTTGTACTGCTGTGCTTGCTCTGCTGATTACACCCCACTTTGGCTATGGGGGTGTGTCAGAATATTATGCTCTAGCCTGTAGTGGGGTGCTCTATAGCGAGTACAACCCTTCTAGGGTTTGCTATTTGTATCCTCATTCTTGCTAGTGCAACCCTCCTCTTCTTCCTACTATTTTCACACGAATTTGGGCTCAAATTCACATCGGCATTCCCTTACCCAGCGTCAACATGTGCACATTCATTTTGTGCTGATGCGGTGCGCTGGATTCTTCAACCGTTTCAAACATATTCAGCACCTCTCACAAACGAAATGCACCTCGAAATCGGATGCGCTTCGGCGCTGGGGCATGTTGCGAGATTGTGCGAGTGCGGTTGAAAATGGTAAACAATGTTTTAACGCGGTATACTTGACATCCAGTACGGTTTGGCAGGGATCCTCTAGAATATCTACATTGCTGGACCTGTGCTAAGAGCAAAATCCCGTTAAGTTACTGGCATTTGGTGGGGTACATCGTTCTGGAGTAGTGTGTTCAGGCTGCGTTTTTCCACTCGAAGTTGAACATTAACTCTCGCCCCGTGAAATTCAGACACCTTCACCGCCCCAGCTGTGGTCACTGGCGGAGCTTTAGGAGGTCATTGCGGAGCTCGTTGCGCCCGTTTTCGGCTCTTACGATCAATCTCCTACCAGGTTAGTCCTTCCTCACGCATTCTCTTCTTTCACCATCCGTGTTAGTGGAAAAAACTGCAATGTAAAGGATGAACCCACATTCTCGGCGCGTGGGCGACGCGATCCGTTTTGCACCTAAAACATAGCAATAGCTGAGGCTCGGCGCGAATGCGGAGAGCCCGTGGCATGAGAATCTCTGCGCAAGCCCGTGAACATGCCGTGCGTGATGCGATGCGCGCCGTGCAAGTGATGCTCGGCGCATCACCTCATCATGATTGCGCCGAGCGGATGCACGGCGTGCGTGATGCGGTGCGCGCCGTGCAAGTGATGCTCGGCGCATCACCTCATCATGTTCAAGTTGAGCGGATGCACGGCGTGCGTGATGCGCTGCGCGCCGTGCAAGTGATGCTCGGCGCAAGACCATTCCTTGCTTCGCGCATCCCCGTGAACACGCCGTGCGCATGCGCGTCGCTATTGCGGAGCATGCCGTGCATGAGACGCTTGGCGCAACCCGGTACACGCCGAGCTGATGCACGGCGCGCATGCGCGGCGTGCCGTGCATGGGCAGCTTGGCGCAAGCCCGTTAACACTTCATTCTCTCTATCGCGCCTTCAGGCTCTCTCCCTGCCCCAAATTCTCTGTCCGCGCCCCACCTTATCACACGCCCTCCGTCATTCTCTCTGATTGCAGCACATCGCGTCGTCCCTTCCCTTCATTCCTCCTCGAGGCCCCTCATTCTCTATCTCCGCCTTTCAATCTTTCTCTGGCCTTGCGCCGAGCGGATTCACGGCGCACATCGCACTCGCGCCGTGAAATTGATGCTCGTCGCATGCCAGGCCTTGCGCCGAGCGGATTCACGGCGCACATCGCACGAATCCGATGCTCGGCGCATGCCAGGCCTTGCGCCGAGCGGATTCACGGCCCACGTGTGAGGCGCGCCGTGAAATTGATGCTCGGCGCATGCCAGGCCTTGCGCCGAGCGGATTCACGGCGCACATCGCACGAATCTGCTTCTCGGCGCATGCCAGGCCTTGCGCCGAGCGGATTCACGGCGCACGTGCGAGGCGCGCCGTGAAATTGATGCTCGGCGCATGCCAGGCCTTGCGCCGAGCGGATTCACGGCGCACATCGCACGAATACGATGCTCGGCGCATGCCAGGCCTTGCGCCGAGCGGATTCACGGCGCGCGCCGTTCCTTCCCTTTGCCCTCCATTCCCTCACCCCGCCATCCCCTCTCTCTGCCCTCCCTTCCTTCGCTCTGCCCTGCCAAATCCCCTCTCTGTCATCCCCTCGATGTGCCCTCCCTTCCTTCACTTTGCCCGCCATTCCCTCACCCCGCCATTCCCGCTCTCTGCCCGACGTTCCTTCGCTCTGCCCTGTCATTCCCCCTCTCTGTGCCCTCCTTTCCTTCCGTTTGCCCGCCATTCTCTCACCCCACCATCTCCTCTCAGTGCCCTCCGTTTCCTCCTTTGGCCTCCATTCCCTATCTCCATCCGCCCCTCCCAGGGAAACTCGCTGCTCCTGCTCATGTTTTCATGCCCCACACTCTCCCCGCCCCACCCTCTCCCTATCCGCCCCACCCTCTCCCTATCCGCCCCACCCTCTCCCTATCCGCCCCACCCTCTCCCTATCCGCCCCACCCTCTCCCTATCCGCCCCACCCTCTCCCTATCCGCCCCACCCTCTTCCTTTTTTCTAAACAATACAGGACAATGGTGTACAGCTGCCCCGATTTTCCCGCCACGGGCTTCACAACAAGAGGCAACGTGACGAACCATCGGCATGGCGGACGATGCCCCGGGAATCTGCGTAATGCGGCTGCGGCAAATAGTGGCAACCCATTCCTCATGAACCGGCACAATGCCACCTCCATGCCATCCCCCACCCTCTCCATTCCCTCTCCCACTCTCTCCATGCCCACTCCTCCTAGCGCCGAAGTAGATCCGGAGCCTCTACGAGGCAATGAGGGATCCACGCATGACAACATGGTGCCCGACTCATTCCATCCAGCCCCCACTCCCTCAAATAGTGTCGAATCAACGCCGGATGTGTTGCCCGATGACGCCACCTCTGCCCCTACGAATGGTGAGGCCGAGGGCAGCACAAATGATGGCGAAGAGAGTCCACCGTTTAGTTTTTTGAATGCATTTGTGCATGGGTTGCTCACTTGTGGAGTGAGCAAGAAGAAAGTTGATGAGTTGCTACAGATTTTTAGCCACCACGAGGCGTGTCTCGAGCAATTGCGCGAGCTCAAAAACATGAGAGACGTTGAGAAATATGCGGACGACCACGCACCCGATGCGCATCGGAATTGGAAAAGGCTAAAGTGCGGCTCGCGGGTAAGCCTTATGTTGAATATTTCTACTGTGATGCCATCCAAGGCATCAAAGATCTTTTGACACACCCAAAGGTGGCCCAAAAACTGGTGTTGCACCCCACCCCTCGTGCCTCAAATGTGAAACATGTGTATTCCACTCCCGAGACGGGAGATTGGTGGGATGCTCTCCATAAAGAGATACGGAAAGAGGACCCTAATGGGGTGGTGTGTGCTCTCATCCTTGCTAGTGATGAGACGCATTTGGATCATCGGGGGAAAGCCAAAGGCCATCCGGTATATCTTACCTTGGCCAACATTGATAAAGATGATCGATGGAAACCATTCGGTCATGTTTTGCTAGCTCTATTGCTTGAGTACCCATCGGAGTATAACTCCGATGATAAGCTTTTTTTGTTCCAAAATATCATGCACACCGTTCTTGAGCCTTTGATCAGGGCGTCACATCATGGTATTCCTATTGAGGACGTGGCCGGAGTGTCATACAATGCGTGGCCCGCGCTCTATGCATATGTTGCCGATTACCCTGAGACATGCAAGGTGTCGTGCACCAAGCAAGGGTGGAACACAAGCCACCCTTGCTCCATTTGCACCGTGTACAAGGAAAACTTGAAGGATTTGCTTGACCAACCAAAAGCACGCTTGCCGACCATGCAAAGAACGATTGTTTCTTTGATAAAACGTCGTTGCTTACCCACGGGGGAGAACATGGAGCTATCGACACACCCCGTGAAATGTTTCCTATGGGGATGGCGTTTCGAGTCTCATGCACTTCTCAACCCGTATCTATGCCTAATGCCGGATATTATGCACCAAGCGGATTTGGGCATCCTAGAGTACATCATTGATGCAATTCGCGCTCAATGCACGGAAACGCAGAGGGAAGCGTTGGATACGCGGTTGAAATTCTACAAAAGTATCAACCGCAACCCGCATCTTAGACTCCCCTCGGGGTCTTACTTTGGCAATGGTGCATCTTACCAGGCATACGAACATCGTAGTGTCATGCAAATCCTCCCATTCCTTGTTAAGGGATATGCAACTGATGATCAGATCAAAGGCATCATCGCGTACATCGAGTGGTACACATACTGTGCACGAGTCACCGAGCATACCAAGGAGAGTTTACGCCAAGTCAAGCTCATGGCGAGCAGGTACGTTTACATGTGCCATTCAATTAGCCTTTATGGAAATGGGTGTGCACCTCTAACTAATTAAGAGCATTTATCCCTTTCGACAGGATGCTCCGTGGTCTTGAAGCGTTCACCCAGAAATCAAGCTGGAACATCATCAAGGTGCATCTGGTGAGCCACTACATCGACGCTATCCGCCGCGCAGGACTTCCAGAGCATTGGTGCGCACAACTATTCGAGCATCTTCACATCAAGTACGTGAAGAACCCGTACCGAGCTTCGAACAAGCGCAACGCCGCTGCCCAAGTGATGAACGCCGAGGTGAACAGGCTGCGGTTGCAAGCACTTGCACCACAGCTCGGCAAGCGGAAGCGATATGACACAGCGATGCTACAGGTGAGCAAGGCTACTTAGTCAATTTTGTATAATTGTCAAGGCTTCCATTCCCTTCATGCTTGTTTATGTTTTTTATGTTTCTACAATTTCATTTTCATCTGTTCACATTTTCAATTTCCAGGCGATCTCTACAGGATCGCGGATTCTCTCGCGATCCTTCTGGAAGCTGGCGGTCTTGCCGAGGCGAACGAGTCCACCTTACGTGGAACCAGTGGCGCCAGAAGCTGCGCGCGACGCCGCTTTCAACAGGCAACTCGCAGGCGACCTGCAGAACCTGCGACGTGCCCTGGATGCGGCACCTGGATGCAACGGGAGCAACGTCCACGTCATCCAGGTGAGTTGCGCTCGACACTGCCAGCAGCTGTGTTTGTCGTGTTTTTTCACGCTTATTTCTTGCTCGATACTAGTCTATTTGTTTACCAACCCATACCGCCTTGTGGTTCCGAGAAGCAGTTTCGGGTTTGACGCGAGTACAGTGCGAAAAAAGTCTCACAAAATATTGTACAACTTAAATGTGACATAATTTTATACATTTATATTTCTTTTTACTGTGCTTTCGTTCTCATGTTGTGACCTTCAGGTACACAACGAGCTCGCTATGCCCGCGGCACTGGATGCAGATTTCGGACGGTTGCCTCATCGGGTTCGCGCAGTGGCGAGCTTTTATGGGCGACCTTGGTACTCGGACATTGCGGTGCGGGGACCTTTGGTGGACGGCAACCATGAAGAGTGGTATGCCAAGACCCTGATTTTATTCCAGCTGAGAGATGGCACGGAACTGAAGCCATACGCATACATTAAATACTATCGTTTGCTCCCGGACAAAGATCCGGCAACAGGATGCGCGCAACTGCGTTGGGATTTACAACACCAGCGATACCAGGTCATAAGCGTAAATAGTATTTTGCGATCAGTAGACTTGGTGCAGCCTGATTCTAGAGACCAACTGTGGTTGGTCAATAGGTTTATCTTTTAACATATATATAACATTATTATATATAACACTATTGAACCACCCTCAAAGATAAATGTCTCTCAGTTGTTCTAAGCAGTAGTTTCCGTTTATAGGTGCTGTCCTACAATACCTCCTTCGAAAATTTCCATGTCAGCAAAAATTGCAGACCACCCACGAAGGATGACCATCCGTCAATACGGTACAGTACCAGGCTGCGCCGCGTGTAAGTGCGCCAACCGCTTCGCGCAGCACAATCCCACGCCTCGCACGTGCATACTACTAACCCTTCCACCATGCCCGTCTTCCAAACTCGCCGCTGGCAGCCCGTCACCACTTCGCGGGCGTGAAGATGTCAATACACTTAGTTCAAGATCTGTTTGCGGAACTTTCTTTGCCCGCCGCTTGACCATAATATCCGGAGCGAGGCAGCACGTCAGTCGCATCGACCAACCAGGATCGTCGCACGAAACAATTGTGGCCATACACAACGCACAGCTGGCGTGCCCGCGACGTCAGACACCAAGTTGGGTTTCCGCGCTCAGCAGTCGCACACTGCGCACGCAGAGCTGGCGCTCAGGCGACGCCAGACTGTAAATCTCCCGCCATAAACGACTGGAACTCGGCCTAGAGCGACCAAATTCCATCCATACAGTGCAATATGAGTGGCATCATTTTTTTCAAGCGCATCTTTGCGGTCGCAAACATGACGGACGACAGCGACGAAGGGGTCACCCTCCAGCGGGACCTCCCAGATGAGGCTGGGGAGGATGGTGACAGCGAGGATGACCTGAACCTGGACGAGATGTTGGGGTACATGCAGCAGCTCAAGCAGAGCGGGGTTAAGCTCGGCAAGAAGAAGAAGAAGAAAAAGGGTCGCCTAAGCACTATCCTAGCAAACCCTAGCAGCGACGGTGCGGGACCATCGTCAACACCTGCTGACACGGCAGCGGAAACTACGCCGGCCACTACGGCGGCCTTCACGGTTGCCGCCGTAACCGAGTTGGCCGCTCCATCTGACAGTCCTACGCCTCTCGCCGCAAGTACCGGAACCACTACCGATGCATCTGCTGCTGTTTCTATTCCTGTTGGCGCGACCACCGAAATCACACCCGCGGTGACAGTGGTCAACGCAGCATCGGTCTCCACTCCGTCTCCCAACACTGCTCTCGCCTCTGCTGGTGCTGCAAATCAAACCTCCACTGTTGCTGACGCTTCAGGCGTCACTGCCGCAGCCGCTGATAACCCAACTGCCGGCACTGCCGCTGGCAGAGTTGTCGAATCACCTTTGGGGTTTTCCGTTCCAGTAAACGCCCGATCCAGTAAGTCCGCGTTATGTCGTCATACTTTTCCAATGCCGGATGCGTTTCCACAGTTGTTTATTGATGCATAGTAATGTTAATCACCGCTGTTGTGCTTGTGCATGCATTTCTCTGTGCCAGTTGTTCCGGCAGATCACGCAGCAGCTGTTGAGGCCTTCCGGCTGCAAGGTCAGATTGATGACCTTCGAACAACCCTTCGGCGAACACAGGAGCGCGAGAGGGAGTTGTCGAACCTCCTCTCGGAGCGTGACGCCGAGGTATCAGCGCTAAACCAGCGCTGCGCTGAGTTCATCAGGCTGAACGAGCAGCTCATTTAGGATCTGTCCGCTGCTCAGGGTACGGGAGTACTCGCTGCACCGCGTCAGGTCCCTCCCACTTTCAACATGGATCGCATCCCCCGCGACGCCAATGGCGTTCTCATCATCCTACCACTTGTCAGCCATGATCAGCATTTCGGGGTAAGATTCGGTGCCTTGTGCTCGTTTTCCATGCGGGTGTATTTTTACTACCCTCGGAAGTTGCTTCCGAAATTAAGTCTAGGTTTTTGCATTTTTTACTTATTAACGTCCGTGTTTTACTCCTTCCGTGTTTTACCTTCCAGAGAAAGGCAACCGAGGCGTTCACGTACCTGTTGTTGGATGCGCCTGCACGTTCGATGCAGTTCTACCCTGAGTGGGCGGAGTTCCGGGAGGTCGTGTGTATGAAGTACGAGAACGCGAGCGTGCAGTCTGACGTATTTTACTACGTCATTAGCAACGACCCCAACAAAGAGGCGCTGGCCATGCGAAAGGTCTCAGAGAAGCGCTCCAATGTCAACTCCGACGCCAAGACCTACGGGAGGGGCCCCGGTGGGTGCGTTCCAGAGTCGAAGTGGAAGATTCTCGCTGAGGAGAATGTCGCGCCGTCCACCTCGCGCACCCCTCTGGAGTGGTGCCATTTCTATGAACATCGTAAGTTATTATGTACTAATTTATTCGATTTAATTATTTTTTACGGAATGACTCCTAACGCCCGTTTTCCGTGCCTTGTGTCGCAGCCGTTTACGGCCTTGGCGCAAACTGGCATTTTGACCCGATAACAAACCGACCGTACGCCAACCGTCCTTTCCAGCTTGCCCTTCTTCGTGGGCTTGGAAGCAAGCGTGCAACAACTATGGCTGTGAAGATTCCCACTGTGGGCTATGTGTTGAACGTGGTGAGTGCAGGAGATTTCTTTATTCCTCCTAATGTTTTCTATTTAAGGAAACTAACTAAACCCTAAACCCTGTTGCAACTGCAGGTGGAGTGGCCCCTGGTGAATGCCAGGGGCCGCCTTACCCCGGCACTGGACACTGCTGAGGCAGTGAACCGCCGGAATGTTGCTCTGAAGATAGACCAGGTTGCGGCCTGGATCAAGGCCACCTATGACGCAGGGGATGTGGCTATCTGGGACTCCAGGCCTCCTGCTGGCTTCAACATGAGCCCTGTCATCAAGATCCTGGTGGAGGGCTTTGAGTCCGTGATTTTCCCTAATGGAACCCCCCCTTAGAGTCCTAGTTTTGGAAGAAAGGTGTAGCTGGTGCAATACTAGCACGGTTTAGTAGGTTAGTGTAGGGGCCTCTAATTGTCGATGTAATTGATGACTCTAATGATGAATTATGTGGTCTATGTACACGTGCAGAAACGAGTTTCCGGCTAATATTATTAAATTATATTGCACATTTGTAGAATACAAGCTTTTTATATATATTCATTTTCGATTAACAGTACACTACGGTACAGTATTATCTTGTCGATTCGATGCACCAAGATCAGTCTAATAACGCGTGGCGCCCTGTAACAAAGATTGTAACAGTGGAATTGTAACTTCAATAAAGTCACTCGAGACTCATTCGCATGTCAGAGTAACACTCCAACAAAATAAATCGTTACATCGCGCACTTTGCGACGTCAGGCCGTTCATGTTCGGGCCACGTCATCAACTAACCGAATGATGAATGACCATCCGCAGGAACATCTGTAAATCGAACTCACACAGCCGCACATTGTACCTCCTGTGCGCCGTAAAGCACCTGTACCCTTCGGTGATAGGGCATTACCAGTCCGCACTGTTCCGAATGTTTCCACGCATACGAAACCATCAAGGGAGTGGTCGATAGAGGGTGCCTATCGGCCTAACCCATCACACGTACACGGTGTGTTCGGAAACTCGCCAGAACCCAACCCGAAAAACCCAAACTCAACTCAAACACCCCAATCCAGGCGCCCGAACTTTCTGATGGGGGTAACCGGCGGGTGGGTAACCCTGTTGAGGATACCCTTGAGGAGGGTAGCCGGCGGGTGGAGGCGGGTAACCCTGCTGCGGAGGATAACCGCCTTGCGGTGGAGGGTAGCCCTGAGGAGGATACCCTGGATAACCCTGCGGAGGCGGATAGCCGTGAGGATACCTCGGATCTGCAGAAGCGCGTGTACATGAATAGAAAACGGCTTTATTTTGGGAGATTATAAACTCTAAGTATACAGTAATTCCCTGGGATTGAACGGATGAAAGAGCTGCTAAGAGAAGGGCAAGCCTGAAGAATAGTGAAAGACATTTCAAGTTACAAAATCCTTCCGAATGACATGTGATAGCGACTTCGTACCCGACATGACGCTGGGAGATGCCGGATCAGGAACTACTTATGACTGCCTCCTTAGCTCAAACGATCATGAGCCAAAGTGCCAGACTGCGAGTTCAAGACACACATTACTGCTTTCATACAAGCAGATGAGAACCAAGCTCCTCCAAGCTCCATTGTCCCCATCCTCTAGTGAGGCAAATTCGGGGGCGGTGGTTTGAATCTGTCTACCTGCAATATACTCGGGAACGGAAGTGGAAACCGTAGATATGGAGTGGTTCAGTTTGAGGGCAGAGTGGTTTTGGAGGCACGCGGTGCTGGTTTTGGTGTGTTAGAGGTTTTCATTACGGTGCAGATTTGTTACTCTGGTGATGTGTCGCAGTACACTTGGGGAGCCAAGTTCCAAACATCACCAATTTGCCTGGCTCAAGCAGGCACTACCTGCGGCCGTTCCTCCCGCCCGCCATCACGGGTACCCCCTTCGATAATTTGTGCGGGCCCATTCCGTCCGTCCGTCAAATTGGGACGGAAAATGAGCAATCCCAACCTTCAGACGAGAAACCAGACCAATCGAACCTCGTCTAGAGGTACGGCAAAAAGGGGCTCGCTACTTCGGGTACCAGCAGGGGCTCCGGGCTAGGGACGGGGCTAAACAGCTGGCTCAAGAAGACATTCAAACCTGATCACAAATGTTGAGCGCCCCGATACAAAGCCAATTTGGGTGTAGTGGTCAAGTTGAGGTGTGATGGAGGCCTACTAATTTGCAAAAAATATCTATGATGTATTTTGCGATTGGAACAAACAAGTACATTGAATCTGGGAATGCAACATGTAAATATTTCTATCTCATATAACCCCAAATTTTGGAATGACAGGATCTCACCGTCCGAGGCTACCTCAAAATTTCAAGCATTACAAATATTACCACAACATTTGAAACATTAGGCGTCACAAACTAAGGGTATATTCTTGCATGGACACGAGTGTCTCAAACCCTTCGTGACACCTAAAAACATCATAAAACATATTGTGTCACAAACGCGTATCGCCCTAGTGCGACTTTTACTATATTTTACATTGGTTAGCGTTGAACGTGCTAAAGTCGCGGACGAGTTGGACGAGGCCCCGTCACATCCAAGAAATCGCACGCGGGTCGAAATGTCTAGCAACAGAGAGATACAAGTATGACACCCTAACTGGGGTTGTACTCTATACTGAGCACCTTACTGTAGCCTAGCAGAACTAAGAACATACAAATATGTATTGACACAACCCCCTAGGCAAAGTGAGGGATAGCAAAAAAAAACAACAAACGGTCACAAGACCGGTCAGGCAAGAGAACAAAGCAATGCAACGCCCAGGGTGGATCTCAAGATCACCACTAATTCTGAGCACAAGCAAGCGGCCACAAGGCTAGTTCACATGCAGAGTTATATTAGCAAGGCAGTACACTGATCACAACCTTGTAAGAGTAAACATGCAGGTATAAATATAGATATCAGTGTACAACAAGTGCAAGATCAGGAGATAAGCAGGTGAGGCGGAACGGGCAGAAGCCCAAGAGCAGTGCGAAAACCCTGATGATCACCAGACCCGAGGGCCTTGGTGAAGACATCAGCAGTGTTGGCCCGAGAGGCCACGTAAGAAATGCGAAGCTGACCACGCTGCTGCAGCTCTCGAGCAAGAAAGCAGCGAAGAGCAATGTGCTTCGTTTTGTGCTCCAGTCTCTGCTTGTGACACAAGGTAAGCATGTCCTTGTTGTCGACGCACAGAACTGGAGGAGAACAAGGCCACCTTCCCAAGTCGGTCAGCAGGTAGGTCACCCGACGTAGCTCCTGTGCAGCCATAGCCCCAGCGTAGATCTCGGCCTCATAACTGGAACCACATGCCATCGACTATGTTTGCCCCAGGAGGAGGAACCTCATGTCAAATTATATGTTTAACGTTCTTCTAGGCTGTAATGGTCTAGCCTTAGGGGGTACACATATTTTCTCGACACTCTCTTGTACCACCCTTGTTGACCCAATGCCCACCATAGTCTATCTTCTTAACATTGTATCGAGCACGTTAGGTCCTTAGGACCGCCTGTTTAGGGACCCTTTTTTTTTGTTTTTGTTTTTGTTTTTGTTTTTGTTTTTTCCAGGCCCGCTCTTACCGCTGCCCGTTCCGCTGCCTGTGGCGCGCCCCTCTAGCGCGCCGTTTTTTCTGCTCGCCGCGCGCCCTTAAGCGCGCGTCAGAGCTGCCCGTCGCGCGCTCCCCCTGCCCTGCGCATCGCACGCCCCCCCTGCCCTGCACGTCGCGCGCCACCGCTGCCGCGCGTCGCGCGCCTTCGCTGCCCCACGCGCCGCGGACGCTTCTGTAACGCGCCGCCGCTGCCGTGCGCTGCTGCCCGCTGAGCCGCGCGCTGCTGCCTGCCGAGCCGCGCCTACGTGTTGCCCTGCTGCACTCGTGCTGCTGCCTACACTGCTTAGTTCTGCATCGCCCTGCCCTGTGCGTTGCCCTGCTGCCCTGCTACTACAGCTACAGCCGTGCTGCTGCAACTACAGCCCTTGTTGCTGCTGCTACAGCCCTACCGCTGCCGCTACAGCCCTGCTACTACTGCTACAGCCCTTGCTACTGCTGCTACAGCCCTGCTACTGCAGCTACAACCCTGCTGCTGCAGCTACAGCCCTTGTTGCTGCTGCTATAGCCCTACCGCTGCCGCTACAGCCCTGGTGCTGCTGCTACAGCCCTTGCTGCTGCTGCTACAGCCCTTGTTGCTGCTGCTACAGCCATTGCTGCTGCCGCTACAGCTCTTGCTGCTGCCGCTACAGCCCCTAGTACAGCCCGCGCGCGCCTGGCCCTGCCCCGCGTTTCGCCGCCCTGCTGGTCGCGCGCCGCCCTCCGCTGCCTATTGCGCTGCCCTGCTAGCGCCGTGCTGCCCTACCCTGCCCGCGCGCCGCCCTACTGGCCGCCGCGTCGCCCTGCCCTGCCTGCGCGCCGCCCTACTGGCCGCCGCACCGCCCTGCCTTGCCCGCGTGCCGCCCTGCTGGCCGCCGCCCTACCCTACGCGCTTCCCTAGCGCTTGCGCGCCGCCCTGCCCGTCGCGCCGTCCTTGCTTGGGTGCTGCCCTGCTGCTCGCGTGCCACCCTGCTCTGCCCGCTATGGCTACTCTCAGCGTTCTCACATTCGATCCTGAGGGCCGTCCGATCCAGTTCGATACGTGGCTCAGCTGTTCCTACTGAGCGATTCTAGAGACGGCGTTTTGTTGTTTGACCACACGTCTGGCGCTTCTCTCGCCCCTCCTGACATAGCTGACAGTGCGACTCGCTCACATTGGCTTACCCGTGACGCTGCTGCTCGCCTAGCCGTTCGCAACCACTTGCCGTTAGCCGAATGACGCTGTAGTCGCTCGTTACTCCTCCCCTGCCACTGGTGCTCCAGGCCGCCTTATAATGCCCTACATGTTCCCGGAGTTGTCCGCCTTTGCCACAGTCGCCGACCTCATCACCCACCTTCGCACTAGTGACACTCGCTACCGCGCCGCGCTTCCAACCAAGTTTCTAGACAAGAACCCCCCCCCCCCCCCCCCCCCCCCCCCCCATGTACATCACTCTCCACTTCATCGTCCCCGGCCTCCTCGACTCTCTTAGCGCAGTCAAGGACCTCCTTCTTGCCCTTGACCCCACAGACCTCACTGTCGATCTGCTCGAGAAGCACCTCCTTGCAGCTGAGACCAGCATAGTCACTGTAGGAGCTTCTCGTGGCACTCCTCGCACTCCCTTCTTTGAGGGGTGTTCCCCCTCCCCCCTTGTCCCCTCTGTTGCTTCTGCTGCTGCTGTTGACTTCCTTCGTGCTGAGGAGGTCGGGGTTGCGTCTGCTCCTAGTGGGAGGCGCCGCAGCGGCAGGGGCAAGGGAGGCCAGGGTGGTGGGGGTGGCAGTGGGGGAGGCGGTGGTGGGGGCGGTGGAGGTGGTGGAGGTGGCGGTGGTGGCGGAGGGAGTGATGGTGGGAGTGGAGGTGTTGGTGGCAGCGGTGGTGGCGGCAGTGGGAGTGGTGGTGGCGGCAGTGGGAGTGGTGGCGGCGGCAGTGGTGGCGGTCGGGGTGGAGCGGTTCAGAGGGGAGGTTCTGGCGGTGGCCAGAGGGAGCAGCAGCAGCGTCCGAGCGAGACCCCTACGCCCCAGCAGCTTTGTGAGTGGTTTGCTCAGCGTGGGGCGTCTGGGGGTAGTGTTCGCTGCCCATATGTCATTCGCACAGGTGGCCGCGCTGGTCAGACATGCGGGAATTTTCACACACAGCACCGCTGCTTCTCCCGACTTGACGATGCCTGTCGCACAGAGTTTCCCGATGTAATTGAGCTCCCCCGGTGGCTAGAGCTGCTTAGTCGGAGTCTTGATTATGATGCTATCCTTGCTGCCCTGTATGCATTGACCATTAGTGCTGAGGGTGACTGTTACATGTGTGTGCCGCCCGACCCAGGTATAGAGGCTGTTGCTCTAGGTGCTACTAAGTCTGCTCTCCCTGGTACTGCGCCTGCTGAGACCTTGCACACCTTCACAGTTGACTCAGGTGATTCCCACTATTTCTTTTGCGACATCACCACAGTCACACCACTCCCTGCACCTGTTGCAATCAGACTGCCTGACCCCTCAGGGAGCCCAGTTCTTGCCCGTTCCTCCACTGTTCTTCCGTGTCCGGCGTTTCCGTCCGACTCACTTTCCGGTCTTCACCTCCCCTCGTTCTCTACGAACTTGGTGAGTACCGCTGCCCTCCAGGATGCGATGGTCACTACCACCACTCCTGGGGGTCAGCGTGTGTCGATCTGCACGTGTATACGGACGGGCCGTCACCTGGCCACGTTCACCCGTCGGCCTGGATCAAGACTGTACACACTGACTACTGAGCATCCTCAGGTAGCTGCACCTGCGTTCGCGTCAGGTCAGCTTGCGGCCCCCTGCTCGTGTCGCGCCCTGTCGCACCAGACTCTCCTTTGGCACCACTGCCTTGGTCACCCCTCCCTGCCACGCCTGTATGGCATGCACTCCCGTCTCCGTCTCCAGCTCCGCGAGCAGCCCCACACGGACCTTCCTGTCCTGCGTCTGCACTCTGACAGAGGTGGTGAGTTCGCTTCCGACCTCTTGCGGGACTTTTGTCGTGGGGAGGGCATTCGCCAGTCATTCACGCATCTGGCCTCTCCGCAGCAGAATGGGGTTGCTGAGCGCCGCATTGGCTTAGTCATGGAGGTCGTTCGTACCTCCATGATCCATGCGGCTGCTACCCATTTTCTGTGGCCGTTTGCGGTCCGATATGCTGCGCATCAGCTCAACCTCTGGCCCCGTGTCTCCTTGCCGGAGGCCTCGCCGACACTGCGTTGGACGGGAGAGGTTGGCGATGCGTCGGTGTTCCGGGTTTGGGGATCTCGTACAAGCTCTCCTCCTGCGCCATTCCCTGTGTCTTCCTTCGCTTTCCCCCTGACGCGCCTGGCTGGCAGTTTTACCACCCCACCTCACGCCGTGTCCTGCCTTCTTAGGATGTCATGTTTGACGAGTCGGTTCCCTTTTACCATCTCTTCCCCTACCGCACTGCCCCTCTCCCTCCCCCGCCGCTCTCCCTCGCATCAGGTCCCCCTCCGGTAGACCCCCTCCCCCCTCAGGGTCATGCTCCCTCAGGTGTGTCTCAAGTAGACCCACTCCCCTTGGCTGAGCCTGTCGAGGTCGCTGTCGACTCTGATGCTGCTGGGGGTGGTGCTGCTAGGGGTGCTGCGTCTGGGGGTGCTGAGCCTGCGCGTACGAAGCCTGGGGGTGCTGAGCCTGGAGTTGCTGAGTCTGAGGGTGTGGAGCCTAGGGGTGCTGATTCTGAGCGTGTGAGGCCTTGGGGTGCTGTGCCTGAGGGTGTGGAGCCTGGGGGTGCTAATTCTGGGGGTACTGTGTCTGTTGGAGGTCCTACGGCTGCCTCGTCAGGACGGGAGCCGCTCTCTCCACTGCAGCTGCGCGAGTGGTTTGCTCGGCGCACCCGCCTTCAGAGTGGCGCTGCTGGAGCTGGGGGGCCTGCCGCTGGAGATAGTGCCACTGGAGACAATGGAGCTGGAAGCGCTGGAGCTGCCAGAGCTGGTGGTACTGGTGCTAGTGGAGGTGGTGGAGCTGCTGGAGCTGGTCCTGGAGGTGCTCGTGCTGGAGATGCTGGAGCTGCTGGTCCCGGATGTGCTCGTACTGGAGGTACTAGAGCTACCGGAGCTGGTGGTGGTGCTACTGCTGGAGCTGCTGGTCCCGGAGTTGCTCGTACAGGAGGTACTAGAGCTGCTGGAGCTGGAGACCCTGGAGCTAGAGGTGCTGGCAATGGGGGTGCTGGAGCTGTCTGTACTGGTGCTGGAGGCATTGCACGGCCGCGACCGTACTTCGTTCCACTGCTTCGCTAGGTTCTTGGCCTCCCGTCTTCTACTGACCTTACTCCACCTCTACTGTGTCCACCGCGTGACCAGTCGCAGCCATATTTGCAGCCAACCTCCCCACTGCCTGCTCCTTCTCCTTACACTGAGCAGACAAACTCTCTTACAGAGCGTAGTGCGCATGAGTCTCGTCCTGCCTCACCTGTTCGCGCTATGCGCACTGGTCGTCGTGTCCTGCGTTCGCGTCCTCCTCCTGTCCCAGGCACGCACAGTATGGCACTTCGTCCTTCCTCTATTCCACTACGCGTTCCCTTGCCGTCTCCCCCGGCGTCCTCTTTTCCTGACATTCCGGACCCTGAGTCTGACTTGGTTCGTGCTGCCAGCCCTACTGTCACATGTCTACATCCACTGTTGTCACCGACCCTTCGTTTGAGTCCACTGCTGCGTCTGCCCTAGTTGCTGAGCTTGTTGACTTTGCTGCTACGTGTCGTCTCGACTACGCCGCTAGTCTTGTTGCTGAGTCTGAGTCTGTATGTCCTCCGTCCATCGGGGGTGAGTGTGCTCTTAGCACAGACGTCCTTGAGGACAGGCAGGAGGACTTTGAGTGTCTTGCAGCTGCTCTACCTCATCTCGTGGCCATGCTGCTTGCACCTGAGGGCGACCTGGATGCTTTAGACATCCCCACCCTACACTCTTACGCAGAGGCGATCACGGGTCCCTACTCCTCTCAGTGGCAGACAGCCATGGACGCAGAGATGGCATCCTGGAAGTCCACAGGCACTTACGTCAATGCAGTTCCCCCTCCTGAGGCGAACATAGTCGATGGCATGTGGATTTTTTAGGGTGAAGCGGCCGCCGGGTTCTCCGCCTGTCTTCAAGGCTCGTTATGTTGCACGAGGCTTTAGTCAGCGACAGGGAGTTGACTTCTTCCAGACCTTCTCCCCTACCCCGAAGATGACCACTCTTCGGGTGCTGCTGCACGTTGCCGCTCAGCGTGACTACGAGCTTCACTCTTTTGACTTCAGCACAACTTTCTTACAGGGCATTATGCACGAGGAGATCTGGCTGCACCGCCCACCTGGCTTCACTGGGTCATTTCCTACAGGTACCCAGTGGAGCCTCCGGCGGCCGGTCTACGGTCTCCGCCAGGCGCCTCGTGAGTGGCACAACACACTGAGGACGACACTTGCGGCTCTTGGGTTTGCTCCTTCCACTGCTGACCTGTCGCAGTTTCTGCGCACCGACACTTTGCTGCCGCTGTTCTACATCCTCGTGTACCTCGACGACTTGGTGCACTGCTGACACTGAGGCACTGGCCCTTGTGAAGTCGGAGCTACAGAAGAGACACACGTGCACCGACCTGGGTGAGCTGCGCAGCTATCTTGGCTTGCAGATCACTCGGGACAGAGCACGGCGCACCATCACCCTGACTCAGTCACACATGGTGCAGCAGGTCCTTCAGCGCTTTGGCTTTCGGTTCTCCTTGCCACAGTCCACTCCTCTGCCTACCGGTCACTCGCTCTCAGCTCCACCTTCGGACGAGTCCGTAGAGCTGAGTGGCCCGTATTCAGAGCTTGTGGGCTGCCTCATGTACCTGATGACCTGCACTCGACCTGACCTTGCCTACCCTCTTAGCATCCTGGCACGCTACGTTGTGCCCGGAAGACACCGACCAGAGCACTGGGAGGCCGCTGAGAGGGTGTTGTGCTACTTGTGCAGTACGTCGGGCGTGGGGCTTGTGCTTGGAGGACAGGGTTCAGTTGTCCTCACTGGACACGCAGATGCTTCTTGGGTTGACGACTTGGCTACGCAACAGTCGTCACAGGGTTACACCTTTAGCTTTGGCTCCAGCTCTGTTTCGTGGCGGTCTACCTGCTCGTCTTCTGCTCTCACCTCCAGTTGTGAGGCTGAGATCTACGCAGGGGCCATGGCTGCACAGGAGTTACGCTGGCTCACCTACCTGCTGACCGACTTGGGAGAGCGGCCTCGTTCTCCAGTTTTGTACGTAGACAACAAGGCCATGATTGCCTTGTGTCAGGAGCACAAACTGGAGCACAGGACAAAGCGCATCGCTCTGCGTTACTTCCTTGCTCGATAGCTGCAGCAGCGTGGTCAGCTTCGTCTTGCTTACATAACCACTCGGGCCAACACTGCTGCTATATTCACCAAGGCACTTCAGTCTGGTGATCATCAGCGTTTTTGTACTGTTTTAGGTCTTCTGCTTGCTTCGTCTGACTTGCTCACTGCGTGACTTTGCTTATATTGTGATATATATAAACATATATACATATATACCCGCATGCTTACACTTGCTAGGTTGTGATCACTGTACTGCTTGTTCCCACTTGTATAACTCTGCATGTGAACTGGCGTTGTGGCCATTTTCTTGTGCTCAGACTGTGTGGTGACTTCGTGATCCACCCTAAGCTTGGTTTGCTTTGTTTCTTCTCTTGACTGGTCTTGTGACCATTGCTTTCTCTGGCTATCCCCCTCTTTGCCTATGGGGGTGTGTCAAATGATAAGTTTACCATTCTTCTAGGCTGTAATGGTCTTGCCTTAGGGGGTACACATATTTTCTTGACACTCTCTTGTACCACTCTTGTTGACCCAATGTCCACCATAGTCTATCTTCTGAACACCTCGTCGACATAGGTGCCTGTGGACTTTTAGGAAGCCATCTCTGGGTCCATGGATATCTGCCATTGAGAGGAGTACTCACCTGCTGTCGCCTCAGCGTAAGAGCGCGGGGTAGGGATGTCAAGTGCATCCGGGTCTCCTTCAGGGCAAAGCAGCATGGATGCGAAACGAGGCAAAGCGGCCTTAAGTCACTCAAGCTCAAACTGCTTGTCCACAAGGACGTCACTGCTAAGGGCAGGCTCACCCCTAACGGATAGAGGACAGACAGATTCAGACCCAGTAACAAGATTCGCAACGTAGTCAAGACGACTCCTAGCAGCTAAGTCGACTAGCTTAGTGACTAGGGCAAACGCAGCAGTAGACTCAAACGTGAGTGCCTGAGACAGCAGGAGGACGAGAACGGGCGACACGACGAGCACGAACAGGTGTTGAAGCACGAGTCTGAGCACGACGCTCAGTCAGGGACTCAGTCACCTCAGTGTGAGGAGTAGGAGCAGGCAGTGGCGAGCCAAGCAGTAGCTGTGGCTGAGACTAGTCTGTCGGTGGACACAGGAGAGGTGGAATGAGGCCAGTGGAAGACGGGAGAAGGGCTGAGTCAGGCGGTGGAAGGGACGACTGTGGCTGTGGGTAGAAAAACGGTCGGCGTGGCGCAGTACCCGTACCGTCAGCAACTCTAGTACCTCCAGTACCTCCAGCTCTAGCGCCTCCAGTACGAGCAGCACCTCGAGCACCTCCAGCACCAGTAGCACCAGCATCTCTAGTGCCAGCAGCTCCAGTAGCACCTCCAGCACCAGCAACACTACCAACTCCGGCAGCTCCAGCACCTCCAGTACGAGCACCTCCAAGACCAGCAGCACCAGCAGCTCCAGCACCTCCAGCTCCAGCGCCTCCAGCACCAGTAGCACCTCCAGCACCTCCAGCACCACCAGCATCAGCACCTCCAGCGCCAGCAGCTCCAGCACCTCCAGCTGTACCTCCAGGATTAGCAGCTCCAGCACCTCCAGCACCAGTAGCACCTCCAGGACTAGAATCTCCGGCACCTCCAGCACCAACAGCACCTCCAGTGCCTCCAGGACTAGCAGCTCCAGCACCTCCAGAACCAGTAGCACCTCCAGCACCTCCAGCACCAGCAGCACCTCTAGTACCTCCAGCACCACCAGCTCCTCTAGTACCTCCTGCACCAGCAGCTCCAAAAGCGGTAACACCGTAACCTCCACCACCAAGATGGCCTCGCCGAACGATCCACACACGAATCTGCTGCGGTGAGAGCGTCTCAACTCGACTAGGCTGTCCAACTCCAGGACCTCCAGTAGGGTCGCCCACGGCTCCACTGTCACTAGGACTCGTAGCACCCCAAGTGTCAGCACCCCTAGTCTCAGCACCTGAAGTCGCAGCACCCCCAGTACCTGCACCCCCTGTCTCAGCACCTCCAAAACCCGCACCACCAGTGTCACCACCCGCAGTAGCACCAGAGTCCACAGCAGCAGGCTGCGAAGGCGGCGAAGATGGCCAAGGTGGAAAACCAAGGGGGGTATCCAAGCAAGGAGAGCAGAGAGTGGCCGCCGTGTCGTCAGCGACGGGGTCACCCCCCTCAGATGGGCCAGAGGAGTCAGAGGAGATATCCACAAGCTCATCCAAGGGGGATGGGCGAATCTGGTGGTAACCTCCTCTAAGGTCGATTTTCGAGAAAACCCGGGCTGTGCGCAGTCGCTTGATCAGTTCGTCGGCTCGCGGAATGGGGTAATGGGATTTTATGGTAACCCTGTTTAGTGCCCTGTAGTCTATGCACATGCGAAAACCCCCATCCTTCTTCGGCGTGAACAGTATCGGTGCTGCGAAGGGTGACGAACTCGGGCGAATGAATTCTTTTTCGAGCATGTAATCTAGCTGCTTCCCCAGTTCGTCCAGTTCGGGTTGGGTCAGTCGGGATTGTCGCTGTACTGTCGGCTGTGCCCCTGGTTCTAATTCTATCCTGTGGTCGTGCGGTCGCTGAGGTGGCAGTCCCGTTGGCAGATCGTCCGGGAAGATTTCACTGTACTGCTCCAGGAGTGCTGCCAGGTCATCCGGTACGTCGGCTAGCAGTTTCTGTAAACCCCCCCCTTTGTCTGCCGCCTCAGCTTCCCGAATGTCAACCGCGTACACGTCAGCTCCTGCCGCTACGGCGCGTTTCATCGTGATCGCGTTGACACGCACCGACGAAGACTCAGGCGATCCCCAGCGAGGTAAGGCGATGTTGTTACCGTTCACTCGCACGGTGCAGTCACCCGTCGTCCAGTCGATTCGCGGATTGTGTCGTCGCAGCGAATCACGACCGAGTAAAATGTCGGTTCCGTCGAGGGTTGTCGCGAGCATTTCCTGGCTAATCGTGAAGTTACCTCCACATCGAATCCGAAACCGGTCTACGCGTTCCCGTATCGCCAGTGGCGTGCCGTCAACCAGTCTTGCGTCGATCTCAGGTAAGCATTTGTCCAGTTTCAGTTTCCGTGTTGATGAGGCTGTGGCTGGCTCATCCGTCGACGAATATTTTCACTAAGTCTGTCCCTATTTTCCCACTAAGCAGTATGGGGCTGTCTACCGTAGTACCCTCCTTATTCGGCCGGGTGTGGTCGATTGCGTGAACCGGCACAATCACTCGGTGAGGGTCGGTTGGGTCAGATGAGCGGCGTGACCTGTCAGTAGAGGGCCCGTCTGCTACTGACTCCCAGCGTTTCCCTGCTGCTTGGTCTGTTTCTGCTGCTCAGCTTCCCCCTTTTCCTAAGCGTTTCCGGGCATTCGCTCTTACGGTGTCCCGGCCGATTGCACGCGAAGCAGCGCCCTTTGAACGGTGCGGCAGCGGCATTCGCGGCGACGTCACGTATCGTAGCGCCCTCGTTCGTCCCACGAGACCGATGTCCCCAGTTGTTGCCTCCGTAGGACCCCGGTCTCGGTCGGCGGAAGAAATCGAGTTTCTCCGCCATGGCGAGAATCTCCTGGAAATCGGTGACGCCGCGAAGTTGGATTTCCTGAGCGATGTCGTGCTTTAGGCCGCCGATGTAGCGGTCGATGCGTTCGCTGTCGTGCATGTAACCCACTTGCTCACACAGCGCCAGAAACCCGCTCGTATAGTCCTGGACGGAACCGAGTTGGCACCAAGTGCGGAGCTTCTGTCGCGTCGCGATCGAAGTCGCGATTGGCTCAAACCGAGCGCGCAGACTTGCGCACCACGCGTCCCACGTGCGATATTTGGGCACCTCCACGAAATACGACGGCGCCCAGGGTCCGGTTTGTCCTTCCCGTGTCGGTAGAGTCGCGTAGTCCACCGGCTTCGTGACGATGACACGCCACCAGTCCATGGCGGGTCCTCGCAGCAGCGACACGGCGTAACGAATTTTCGCCGTATCCTCCGAGACGTAGTTGGCGTCAAAGAAAACGTTCAACGTGAACAACCACGCCTGAACGGTAGGACCACCCCGTTGACTCGGAACAAAACATGGCGGACGCTGCGGCTTCAGCGGCATCGGCGACGACAGTGTTGATTCGCCGGCCGGCATAGAAATCGTGATCCAAGGCTGATTCCTGGCCGCATTCGTCGCGTCGGGGTGTGTCGTGCCGTGGTCGTCGTCTCCGTCGTGGCGGACGACGCCGTCACTGGCCGCGCTCGCGGGTTGCACCACGCTTCCATGTTGCGATCTCTGTGGTGCGGGCTGTACCGGAGTGCCAGGTGCTTGAGATTGTGCTTGTTGTGCTCGTGCGACGTCATTTTGCAGGGACGTGCGTTCTGCCGTCAGCGCCGCGATTTCTTCAGAGCCTTCGCGAAGTTGCTCGAGTAGTTCGTTCAGACGCTCCTGCGTGAGAATGGTGACGTCGATGTGCTCGGCCATCACGAATGGCGTCGGCTCGGCTTAGTCTAGGCGCAGTCGTGGCTGCACGCGTTTACGAGAGAACGCGAGGACAGCGGCTCCTAGGGGCTAAGGTGTGTGAGTCCCTTCGAGTGAAAAATCAAAAGTTGATTTCCTAGGGCGCGGAGATGCGCGGTCCGAAAAGAAAGAGGCTCTGAATACCAAGTGTTACGGGTGCAATGAGCGATGCGGGGGGCAGCTGGGCGCGGCGCGCAGGCTGCAGCAGGGCGCGACGCGCGGGCAGCAGCAGGGGAGCGCGCTAGGGCAGGCAGCGCGCGTGGCAGCAGGGAAGCGCGACACTGTGCGAGCAGGGTAGGACAGCGCAAGGGCGCTTCAGGCAGGAGCGCGCGGAACTATCAATGGGCCCTAAAACTTAACAGGTTTCATGCTCTGAAACCATGTCAGAATAATCTGTGAAGGAAATGATGAATGACTAGCAACACGGAGATACAAGTATGAAACCCTAATTGGGGTTGTACTCTATACTAAGCACCTTACTGTAGCTTAGCAGAACTAAGAACATACAAATATGTTTTGAAATTTGTGACACCTAGAAACAGCATAAAACGTATTGTGTCACAAACGCGTATCGCCCTAGTGCGACTTTTACTATATTTTACATTGGTTAGTGTTGAAGGTGCTAAAGTCGCGGACGAGTTGGACGAGGCTCCGTCACATCCAAGAAATCGCACGCAAGCCGAAATGTCAAGCTCTTGGCCAGCCCGACCGCATGCATCTGGATGCCCCTTGAAGTGCCAGTTTCTAGCGGGAAAAGAACCTGCCCTGTTAGGGCAGCCGAACAAGTGGTGCATATTGAAAATGCTTGCTTTCTTATTCTTATCAATTGGCATCGTTCTCATTACAAATGGCTTATTACGACATTTGCATCCACATTGAACACAAATAGTGCATACTAATAACACCAGCTACGATGTACCCTATCCAAGTGGCATTAGCAAAGCGATTTACGCTGGGGTGGGTGGTGGGAATGTTGACTGAGCCGTTTGAAAATCGAGAAACGTGGGTGGAGGGAAATGAACTCCAACCCACAGTTTTTGTAGTTGGAGAAGGCGTTTAGCGCGCTTGGACGATGCCAATTGTGCAGTACAAGCAGCTTCGCTTTCACAATACACAATTTTGAAAAACACTATGTGTCTTTAAAAACTATAATAACTCCACTTTCATGCACCTCACCCTCGCGCATGACTGCCCGCTGAAACCACTCCCCTTCTGGTTTTGTATCTCTGCTCGGCGCCAAAAAATGACTTGTGTCAAATTGTGTCAGCCAATAAAACGCATACAACCGTACCTCTCAGTCAGTCGCGCAGTGTCGCGGTACATCTACAATTTGTGACGCGAGGTTGGGCAAATGTGCAGATGCGACTCGCGAAAACTGGAATTGAACCCTAAGGTGTTCCAACAATTGACTAGAAATATATACATACGGTAATCAAATCGCGCACGTTTGGACAAGCCACTACGGTTATTGCAAGAAGAGAATAAGAGTGCCGATCTAGCATGGCAAAGCCTGACAAGCACTCATCCGATCTAAACTTCCCATTACTATTCACAATCATCTTCCAGCTTATGCTACCAGACAGCAAGCCGGTGCTTCTAATGAATGCAGCGGAAAGACAGGAAAAACATCCCAAGGTATTCGCTGTAATAGTGGAGAAAACACACACGGAGGACACATATTGCTTAAGATTGGGTGCGAGCAAGAATGGGAGAACTGGGATGGAAAATTTGTTGAGGCAAGGAGATTTAATGTGTGCACGTGTGTGTGTGTGTGTGTGTGTGTGTGTGTGTGTGTGTGTGTGTGCGTGCGCGTGTGTGTGTGTGTGTTTGTGTGTGTGTGTGCGTGTGTGTGTGTGTGTGTTTGTGTGTGTGTGTGTGCATAGATGTGGTGCATTTGCGTATGTGTGTGTGTGTGTGTGTCTGTGTACGTGCATGTGTGTGTATGTGTGTGGTGTGTGCGCGCATGCATGTATGCGAGTGTGGTGTGTGTGCGCAGCACACCCATACCCATCGTACGCACACACATTCATGTGTGTGTGGGGGGGAACAGGTGTGTGTGTGCATGTGCGTGTGTGTGTGTGTGCGTGTTTGTGGGGGTGTGTGCACGTATGCTGAAAGAAATAGAGATCGCGACTCACGGGATGGTCCACACGCCGATCTGAGGTGCACCCGCCAAGCTGAACAATGAATTGCACGCTCCGGCACACCCATACCCATAGTACGCACACACATTTGTGCAATTTCCCACCCCACCCGGGGCCGGCTCTATGCGGGTGTAGGACAGGACATCAGAGGCGCGGGGGAGAGTGATGTCGGTGCAGCCATCCCAGTGGACCCGCATAGTGGATGTGAAGCGAGCTATGGTGAAGTTGGGCTGATCATAGAAGGTGAAGCTGGTGGAGGAGACGGTGGGGGTGGCCCCTGAAAAGGATTGGAACAGAGGGGAGAAGGAAGCTAATACAAACAACATATGCTCTTACACCAGTTTAGGGTTCATTCTGCACTCGAGGTTATTCACACAGCACATGCTCTTGTGCATGCAGATATCAAGACCAGGGGGGAGTATCCACACCACACACACTACTGCACTCACTCTCTACACGCACACAACACAAGCACTTGCGTTGCACTCACACATACATACTGTGCACTCACACATACATACCGTGCACCCACACATACATACCGTGCACCCACACACATGCACCTTGCACTTACACATCCATACCATGCACTTACACATCCATACCATGCACTCACACATCCATACCATGCACTTACAAATCAGTTGGCTTACACTGACACACATACGTTGCTTGCATGCATCCGGTGCTGGTCATGCCATAACCAGGAGGGCACATCGACACAACGCACACTCCTGCACTCACACATGCATACATCACATGCTCTTGTATGCTCACACATACGCACCTTGCACGCATCCAGTGCTGGTCATGCCGTAACCAGGAGCGCACATGCAGTAAGAAGGCCAGGTCGATGGGAGAGGCGTGCACACAGCTCCTGCAGGGCAGGCCCCACACGAAGCAGGTCCTGTGGGGAGGGCAGGAGGAGCAGGAGGGGGGTGAGTTGGTGAGCTGACAATGTGGTGTTGTGTGTGCAATAGCAGACTTTCAAGTGGCCCCTGCAGGGCATGCCCCACACGTGGCAGGTCCTGTGGGGAGGGGAGGAGGAGCAGGAAACAGGGAGGGAAAGGGGGCGTTAGAGTGCAGCACTGGTAGTGTGCAGCACACTCGGAGAGAGCAGACTATCAAGTGGCACCTGCAGGGCATGCCCCACACGTGGGGGGGCCTGTGGGGAGGGCAGGAGGAGCGGGGGAGAGAGGGGGGGATCGTGTGGGGTGAGCTGACGATGTGGTGCTGTGTGTGCGGTAGGCCAGAGCAGTCATTCGAGAGCAGACTGTCGAGTGGGCCCTGCAGGGCATGAGGAGGGCAAGAGGACCGGGGGGGGGGAAGGGGGGGGGGGGTGTTGTGAGCTGACAATAATACAGCAGACAGGGCCAGAGAGGTGAGAATCACGTACCGAGAGGTGAGAAGTGGTGAGAGGTGGGAAGTGGTGAGAGGTGAGAAGTGGAGAGAGGTGAGAAGTGGTGAGAGGTGAGAAGTGGTGAGAGGTGAGAAGCGGTGAGAGGTGAGAAGTGGTGAGAGGTGAGAAGTGGTGAGAGGTGAGAAGTGGTGAGAGGTGAGAAGTGGAGAGAGGTGAGAAGTGGTGAGAGGTGAGAAGTGGTGAGAGGTGAGAAGCGGTGAGAGGTGAGAAGTGGTGAGAGGTGAGAAGTGGTGAGAGGTGAGAAGTGGTGAGAGGTGAGAAGTGGAGAGAGGTGAGAAGTGGTGAGAGGTGAGAAGTGGTGAGAGGTGAGAAGCGGTGAGAGGTGAGAAGTGGTGAGAGGTGAGAAGTGGTGAGAGGTGAGAAGCGGTGAGAGGTGAGAAGTGGTGAGAGGTGAGAAGTGGTGAGAGGTGAGAAGTGGTGAGAGGTGAGAAGTGGAGAGAGGTGAGAAGTGGTGAGAGGTGAGAAGTGGTGAGAGGTGAGAAGCGGTGAGAGGTGAGAAGCGGTGAGAGGTGAGAAGTGGAGAGAGGTGAGAAGTGGTGAGAGGTGAGAAGTGGTGAGAGGTGAGAAGTGGTGAGAGGTGAGAAGTGGAGAGAGGTGAGAAGTGGTGAGAGGTGAGAAGTGGTGAGAGGTGAGAAGCGGTGAGAGGTGAGAAGTGGTGAAAGGTGAGAAGTGGTGAGAGGTGAGAAGTGGTGAGAGGTGAGTATTGGTGAGAGGTGAGAAGTGGTGAGAGGTGAGAAGTGGTGAGAGGTGAGAAGTGGTGAGAGGTGAGTATCACGTACCAACACACTTGTCGCCCACCACCTCGTATTTGCACACACAGGTCACTGCACCCGCAGCGTCCTTCACACATGCATGGTTGCCGTCACAGATAGAGCACGGCTCTGCAGGGGGGAGGTGTGAGAGAGGGGGGCACGAAGTAAGGGGCTTTTGAGTCAGTTATAGAAATGCAGCGTCCTTCACACATGCATGGTTGCCGTCACAGATAGAGCACGGCTCTGCAGGGGGGAGGTGTGAGAGAGGGGGGGACGAAGTAAGGGGCTTTTGAGTCAGTTATAGAAATGCAGCGTCCTTCACACATGCATGGTTGCCGTCACAGATAGAGCACGGCTCTGCAGGGGGGAGGTGTGAGAGAGGGGGGCACGAAGTAAGGGGCTTTTGAGTCGGTTATAGAAATGCAGCGTCCTTCACACATGCATGGTTGCCGTCACAGATAGAGCACGGCTCTGCAGGGGGGAGGTGTGAGAGAGGGGGGGACGAAGTAAGGGGCTTTGGAGTCAGTTATAGAAATGCAGCGTCCTTCACACATGCATGGTTGCCGTCACAGATAGAGCACGGCTCTGCAGGGGGGAGGTGTGAGAGAGGGGGGCACAAAGTAAGGGGCTTTTGAGTCAGTTATAGAAATGCAGCGTCCTTCACACATGCATGGTTGCCGTCACAGATAGAGCACGGCTCTGCAGGGGGGAGGTGTGAGAGAGGGGGGCACGAAGTAAGGGGCTTTTGAGTCAGTTATAGAAATGCAGCGTCCTTCACACATGCATGGTTGCCGTCACAGATAGAGCACGGCTCTGCAGGGGGGAGGTGTGAGAGAGGGGGGGACGAAGTAAGGGGCTTTTGAGTCAGTTATAAAAAAGCAGCGTCCTTCACACATGCATGGTTGCCGTCACAGATAGAGCACGGCTCTGCAGGGGGGAGGTGTGAGAGAGGGGGGGACGAAGTAAGGGGCTTTTGAGTCAGTTATAAAAAAGCAGCGTCCTTCACACATGCATGGTTGCCGTCACAGATAGAGAACGGCTCTGCAAGTGGGGAAGGCGTGGAAGGGTGGGTGCGTGGAAGGTTGGAGTTTTGTTTGATGCTTCAAAAGTCATGGCGATTTCTGATGCAAGGGGAAGAACAAAGCAGCACATGAAAGAGCACGCACACAGCAACACATGGCAGCACACGAAGTCAGAGTCACACACACAGGACGCCACACCTGCAGTGCTCTGTGTGAGGGCAACCCATAACATGGAACATGGAATTTCACAAGGCATTGCACCCACCAATGCACGTCCTGCCATTGGCCTGCAGCACGAAGCCTGGGTCACACACACAGGACGCCACTCCGCCGCTGTTCACAACGCACGTGCTGTTGGCGCTGCAGGCCTTGACCGCACAGGGACCTGGGAGGGAAGGGGGTGATGGAGGGAAGTTAGGCGAGTGTGAAAGAGGAGGGAGTGTGGGAAGGGACACAGGATGCTACCCCACTGCTGTTCACAACGCATGTGCTGTTGGCGCCCCAGACCTTCACCACACAGGGACCTGGGAGGGTGGTTATGCATGAACGGAACGGGAAAGGGGAGAGGGGGTTGTAAGGCCAGCAGCACCTCATTACTCGCCAACACCACACCAAAATAATTACCAACAGGGACACAGCTGAGGGAGTGGTAAGGGTACGACCCCACAGGAGAGTAGTTGTTGCTGGTGGTTGGGGTGGGTGGGAGATTTTTAAGACGCCTCAAAAGCCATCACAGCGGCACCCATCAAAGCAGCAGCATATTACTCAGAAACACTGTTGGCACTTACCAATGGGGACACAGCTGAAGGAGTGGTAAGGGTACGACCCCACTGGAGAGTTGTCGCTGATGGGTGGGGTGGGGGAGACATGCACCCACCAATACAGCAGTACTGCATTACTCACTCACCGTCACAGCAGCACCGCATTACCCGCCAACACCACAACACTCACCGACAGGGACACAGCTGAAGGAGTGGTAAGGGTACGACCCCACTGGAGAATAGTCACTGGTGGATGGGGTGGGAGAGACATGCACAAACAGGCATTGGGGGCAAGCCAGAGGGGCAGAGGGGGAGAGGAGAAAACGTGCATGGGGAAGGGGAGAGACAGAGAAGGAATGCTGTATAACATGCTATTTACCTAATGTAGGACCATTTGAGAAGTAATGCAATCTCAACGAAGAGGAGTTGGTGGTGTGGGCATGGGAGACATGCCCGCACAGGAATTGGGGCGGGGAGTAACGAGGGGGCCAATCATAGAAGCCATGACTCACCTTGACCCCGTTGCGGTGATCCCGGTCCCATTGGAAGCGATTGGCAGCCACGTGGCAGGCCCCTGGCAGCTATCCCGAGTGTAACCATACACCGAGTCGCAGTGACCTCTGAGTCAGTAAACTCAACAAAAGCTGTGATCCCCCCACACTCACATGACTCCTTCTGCAATGATTCCGGTCCCATTCGAGGCAAGGCAGCCACGTGGGAGGCCCCTGGCAGCTCTCCCGAGTGTAACCATACACCGATGCACAGTTACCCGCACCACCCGGAACCCCATTCACACGCCAGAGAGACAAGGCGCGCTCGGCAACGGCTGCAGGGATGCTTCTGCAGGAGTTGTATGGCAGGCGCACGGTGTAGGTGGTGGGAGTGATGGTGTGGTTGGTCTGATCGTAGAAGGTGATGCTGGTGGAGGAGGCAGTGGGGGTGGCGCCTGCAAGGGGAGGGGGATATGAGGAAGACAGCTGATTTATACACATGCATGGTGAAGATGTTGGACGTGATGGTGTAGTTGGGCTAATCGTAGAAGGTGATACTGGTGGAGGAGGCATTGGGGCGAATACTTGAGTAGCATGCCATAATTCGATAGACATGCTGTTAACGGGAGTTGGGTGTTGGCCTCGTCCTCACTTGGACAGAGCCGACTTTGTGGTCGGGTGCGCGGTAAGTGCAGCCGACTGACTGCAGTGGGCGACGCCGACTTGGGCGAGCAGGTCGACAGAGTTAGTCGACCTGCACGAGGCCAGTGCGAAGCCGCCGACGACGAGGGCCGGCGGCCAACTTCAACCCGGTAGTTGACGAAGGGAGTCGTCGACCAGAGAGGGGCGTCGACTTGGTAACGCCGACATGGGGAAGGTGACTCGGTGCAGTTGGCGAGCAGCCAGTCTGGTCGCCCCGGAGTTGGTCGACTTGTGGAGTGGTTGACTTGGTGAAATCGGCTGGTGGCCGTCGACCTGGGTGGTCGACAAGCACGTACAACTGTAGGTCAATTTCTACCGAGCAAGTGGACGCTGACCTGGTGGTTTCCAGGTCGACCATGTAACCAAGGCGACGAGGTTTTGCGGGGCGTGCGACCGTCGCCCAGGTGGTTCTGGCGAAACCGACCTCAGAGTGGTACCCCAATGTCGACGTGGCTCATTAGGCGCCGCCAACGGCACGTGACCGATTTGTCACCTGCACTATGCACGTAACGGTGCATGTTGCGCCAACCGACTACGAGCACCTGCGAAGTAGGTGCGCTGCTGTCATCCGCGGGAGCAAGGCTAGACAGCCTTGCTGCAGCGTTGGCACGCCGTCGACTTGCAGTGTTGGCAAGCCTCCTTTTTGCAGCGCTGGAGCGGTGCGGACTTTGCAGTGCTAGAACGCGGTCAACCTTGCTACGCTGGAAGTCGACTTGCTTGCATGCTAGGCAGACTTACTTCTGATGTAGTCAGCTTTGCCACTATAACTACCATTAATGTTCTCAACTTTTGCAAGTAAAACTTCGCGGTTTTGCCCTGTAAACGCGCAAGTGCTAGAGAACACTAAAGAACGCTACGATCACTCCTAGAACCCGTGCCTTCCTCCGTAGTCATGTTTCCGATGTAAAGGTAACTCTCCGCACACGCCACAATTGGATAGACATGCCACATTTGGAAAGACATGCCACGATTGATAGACATGCCACAATTGGAAAGACATGCCACAATCGGATAGACATGCCACAACTAGATAGACATGCCACAATTGGGTAGACAGACATGCCACAATTGGATAGACATCCACAATTAGATCGACATGCCACAATTGGATAGACATGCCACAGTTGGATAGACATGCCACAATCGGAAAGACATGCCACAAAATGATATGCCACAATTGGACAGTTCGAAAGACATGCCACAATTGGATAGACATGTCACAAAAGGATATGCCACAGTCGGAAGAAAGGACATGCCACAGTTTGAAGAAAGGACATGCCACAGTCGGAAGAAAGGACATGCCACAGTTTGAAGAAAGGACATGCCACAGTCAGAAGGCTAGGCCACAATTGAAAGGACATGCCAAATGTGAAAGCCCATGCCATTGTTGGAATTCCATGCCATTATTGGAAGCCCCTGCCATTATTGGAAGCCCGTGCCATGATTTAGAGGCATGACCTTACCGCTGATGCAAGACGAGTACCCCATGCCATAGCCGGGAGGACAGATGCAGTACGGCACATTGCTAGAAGTAACCGTGCATGTGGCTCCTGTAGGGCAGCTCCCACATGTGGTAGGGCCTGGGGAGGTGGGAAGAGGGAGGAGATTAAGAAAGGGAGGAGATGAGGAGGAGCAAGGAGATGAAAGAAAGAGACCAGATAAGGAAAAGGGAGAAAACCAATATTCACGACACAGCACGACAAAAAAACAAAGAAACGGTGCAGGTGGCTCGTGTAGGGCAGTCTCCACATGTGACGGGGCCTGGGGAGGCGGGGAAGGAGAAGAGATGAGGAAGAGTGCAAAAGGTGAAACATCACATCACAACACACCCTGGCAAAGCATATTATAGCACAAGATGGAACAACAAACACCAACATGGAGCAGCAGAGGAGCACAGAGCTCTCGACAAAACACCAGCGCGGCATCCGAGTTGACCGACACCCCTACACCAACACGAATGCCGCAGCACAAAGACGAACAAACACACGCACACGCACACGAATGAACGCCTTACCAGATTACACCGCTAATATGACCTGACCGTACCGACACATTTGCCGGAGGTGCTCTGATAGCCTATTTTGAGTGGACTAAAAAAGACTGCACCAGCACGTACCAACACATTTGCCGGAGATGCTCTGATAGCCCGCCTTGCACACACAGGATGCACCGCCTGCAGCGTCCCTCACACAGTCAGTCGTGGGATCGCAGATCTTGGTCCCACACGCCTCTGCGGGAGGCAATCGAAAGGTTGTGGAACGGACACAAGATTAAGTCAAGAGCAACAAAGAGGGCAGAGGGGAATGAACAGTCGTGGGATCGCAGATCTTGGTCCCACACGCCTCTGCGGGAGGCAATCGAAAGGTTGTGGAACGGACACAAGATTAAGTCAAGAGCAACAAAGAGGGCAGAGGGGAATGAACAGTCGTGGGATCGCAGATCTTGGTCCCACACGCCTCTGCGGGAGGCAATCGAAAGGTTGTGGAACGGACACAAGATTAAGTCAAGAGCAACAAAGAGGGCAGAGGGGAATGAACAGTCGTGGGATCGCAGATCTTGGTCCCACACGCCTCTGTGGGAGGCAATCGAAAGGTTGTGGAACGGACACAACATTAAGTCAAGAGCAACAAAGAGGGCAGAGGGGAATGAACAGTCGTGGGATCGCAGATCTTGGTCCCACACGCCTCTGAAGGAGATTAGACGGGAGTGGTACGAAGGGAACACCAAGATAAGAGATGACTTCAAATCTTGGACCCACGCGCCTCTGAGGGAGATTAGATGGGAGTAGTATGAAGAGAACACCAAGATAAGAGGTGAATTTGGATCTTGGACCCACACGCCTTTGCTCTGCGGGAGATTAGACAGGAGTGGTACGAAGGGAACACCAAGAGAAGAGTTGACTTGGGATCTTGGTCCCACACGCTTCTGCGGGAGGACAAAAGAATGGCAAGAAGAAATTCTTGGTACTGACATGGAACGGAGATCTGGACCGGACATGGGGGTTTGGGAGGGTATGGGAAGAAGAGGCACACATGAGTGAGAGGGAAAGAGACTGAGAAAATGGATGGGAAGAAGAGGAGGGAAAGAGATTGAGAAAATGGATGGAAAGAAGAGGAGGGAAAGAGATTGAGCAAATGGATGGGAAGAAGAGGAGGGAAAGAGATTGAGAAAATGGATGGAAAGAAGAGGAGGGAAAGAGATTGAGCAAATGGATGGGAAGAAGAGGAGGGAAAGAGATTGAGAAAATGGATGGAAAGAAGGGGAGGGAAAGAGACTGAGCAAATGGATGGGAAGAAGGATGAGAGAGAACGTGGGAGTGGACGTAAGGGAGGGAGCATGAGAAAGCATGATCCACAGTTGCAGACAGCGGCGCACAGCACCACACAGCACCACGCAGCACCATACAGCACCGCACAGCACCACACAGGACCACACAGCACCACACAGCACTACACAGAACTCACACCACCACACAAAACTACAGAGCACCTCACAGAACCACACAGCAGCACATACCAGTGCACGTGGTGCCGTCAGATTGCAGGAGAAACCCAGCATTACAGACACAGGAGGCAACCCCAGGTGCAGACAGACAATAGCGCACAGCACCACACAACACCACAGAGCACCACATAGAATCACATAGTACCGCACAGAACCACATACCAGTGCATGTGGTGCCGTCAGGTTGCAGCAGAAACCCAGCGTTACAAACACAGGAGGCAACCCCAGCACTATCCTCCATGCACGTGCCGTTGCCTCCACAGCTCTTGGTTGCACATGACTCTGTGAGGAAAAGAGAGTAAAGGGAATTCCGGGATGGTTTTCTTCACAGGCGTCTCAAAAACCACTCCGCTAATGTCCGCAACGCACGTGCCGTTGCCTCCACAGCTCTTGGTTGCACATGAATCTGTGAGGGAAAGAGATTGAAAAAATTTCCAGGATGAAATTTCGCTTTGGGTGTCTGTGCACTTGGTGTGGTGTGGTATGACATTGCAGCAGCAGCAGCGCAGGTGACATGTGACATGTGAGCAGAACGGGAGTTTGCTGAGGTGCCTCAAAAGAGATTGTTGTAGTAGTAGCCAGCAGCGGGTGACATGCGACACATGTGAGAAGAACGGGAGTCATAACTACGAGATTGCAGGAGGGAATTGGGCAGTTTGAAGTGCACTTAAACAAGATCGGTGAAAAGGTGACTTTTGCGTCGACAAAAAAGTCACGCCGCTACAGTAAGAACATTGCAGGTGGGACCTGTGCGGTCTGAAGTGCACTTGCGATCATGAGAGCTGTGAAAGCAGCCGTACTCACCAACACAGCAGCACTTTTGAGACGTCTCAAAAGGAAACTGTGCTGTAACCTGTTTGACGTGCAATGTGAGAAACTGTGCTGTTTGACGTGCACTTGCAATAACAAGAAATTTGGAAAGCAGCAGCACCCACCAACACAGCCAGAACTCACCAGCAGCAACGCAGCTGAAGGAGCTGTACGGATATCCGAAATAATAGCTGTAGGCGAGGAAAAAGAACACACAAACAGGCAGGCAGTGATGAAATTAGTTTTGAGGCGCCTAACAAACAGACTCTAAAAAAATAAGAGTTGTAGGAATATTCAAAATATTAGCCGTGGGAGAGGAAAACGCGGACTCAAGCAAGCGAGCAGTAAGGAAACGGATACAGAGAATAACCCAAGGATCCATGCGTGCCCGAATGCACAGACCATCAAGCCGATTGGATAAGGAACGACTTGTTTGACCAACCAAACGGTTTGATCATATTCTGAAGGAAACCAGAAAAACGCCCTTCCATGTCCATTTCATTTCAACATGTGTGCCGTTTAAAGGAAAATCATATTTTTCCATGTGTGATGTGGGTCATGTGTGCGTGCGCACTCCTTCTCACACCCACCCGCCTCTCACTCACACCCACCTCTCACTCACACCCACCCGCCCCTCTCACATCCATCCGCCCCTCTCACACCCATCCGCCCTCTCACACCCATCCGCCCCTCTCACTCACACCCACCGCCTCTCACTCGCACCCACCCTCCTCTCACTCGCACCCGCCCTCCTATCACTCGCACCCACCCTCCTCTCTCTCACACCCATCCGCCGCTCTCACACCCATCCGCCTCTCACTCACACCCACCTGCCTCTCACTCGCACCCACCCTTCTCTCACTCGCACCCACCCTCTTCTCACTCACACCCACCCGCCCCTCTCACACCCTTCTTCCCGAACTAAACCAACTCACATCGACCCGCCCGTTTTATTAACTGGAGGGCGAAGCGCCGTCTTGGGACCAATGCACCAGCCGCTCCAGGGAACGTGTACACAGCAGCAGCACATCCCTCCTGCCCCTCCAGATTCTTACATCACCCTGTCTCATTCACACCACCATGCCCACAAGAAACCATCAACTCACTCACATCGCCCTGCCCGTTCCATTAGCCGGAGGGCGAAGCACTCCAGGAGTATGAATGCATACACAGCAGCAGCACAAACCCCCTGCTTCTCCTGATTCCCAATCACTCGCCTCGCACCACCCCATCCTGCCCACAACAACCCATCGACGCACTCACATCGACCCGCCTGTTCCATTAACTGGAGGGCGAAGCGTTGTCTTGGGACCAATGCACCAGCTGCTCCACGGGAACGCGTACACAGCAGCACAGTCCCTCGCCCCCCCAGGCACCCTGTCCGCTCGCAGAATCGCTCGCGTGGCCTCAACGGTGATAGGAGGGAGGGTGGTGCAGGCGTTGAAGTTGAGTCGCATTGTGTAGGTGTTGAAAGTGACGGTGTAGTTGGTCTGATCGTAGAAGGTGATGCTGGTGGAAGAGACGGTGGGGGTGGCGCCTGCAAGGGAGGGGAGAGGAGAGGAACACAGGGAGGTGGAACGTGAAGGGTGGCCAAGGAAAGGCTGTGACTCGCCCATAGGGTAACACGGGTGGATTGGGGTGGGCAGGGAGTAAGAAACGGGTACATATTCAGACATTGTTATAAACACCAGCGTTGGTCACAGCGAGACTACAAACAACATTGGGTCATGATGACTGGATTGCAAACAACATGGGGCTTACCGCTGATGCAGCCAGTGCTAGTCATGCCATAGCCGGGAGGGCACATGCAGTATGGAACGTTCCCAGAGGCAGTGGCAGTGCACGTGGCTCCTGCAGGGCAGCCCCCACATGGGTCGATGCCTGGACAGATGGGAAGGAGAGAGAGAGGATGGATGAGATGAGGTGACTTTTGAGTCGACTCAAAAGTGGCAGCAACAGTGCATGTTGGTCCTGCAGGGCAGCCCCCACATGGGTCGATGCCTGGACAGATAGGGAAGGAGAGAGGATGGAGAGATGGAAAGGAAAGTGGAGGGAGTGTGGATTAGGAAGAAGGCAGTGGAGAACGATTTTGTCTTTTCTAGAACCTTTATGGTGGATTGGGAGTGTGAGGGATGAGAGCGAGGGGCTGTATAGTGATGGAGCTTGTTTTGTTTGTTGAAGCAAAGGAGTGGGTGATGTGATGCGAATGGGGTTATTTTGAGCACAGAGCAAAGCACAAAGTTGAGCCACACGCAACTCGCAAAAGGTCATTGTGGCCTCAAAGGTAGTGTATTTATCTTATCTGAATGAACACATACAAGGAGGGTGTACAGGATTGAATGAAATAAAGGCGTAGAAAACAGAAAAAGCGATGCATGCAGCAAAGGTCATCCTAACGTATTCGTTCACTCAATCACTGTACGTCAGTCAATGCCACCTGCACGTCAGTCAATGCCACCTGTACGTCAGGTCAGTCAATGCCATGTGTGCGTCAATCAATACCACCTGTACGTACCCACACACGTGCCCAACACATTCCGATAGCCTGTCTTGCAAACACAGGAGGCCACGCCTGCACCGTCCTTCACACAACCGTAACGTCGCAGCCCTGACTGTCGCAGGTATCTGAGGGAAGGATGGAGGGGGGGGGAGTGAGGAATGACTTTTGAGTTGACTCAAAAGTCAGCAGCGTCCTTCACGCACTCAGAAACTGTAGCGTCGCCGCCCTGAATGGCACAGGTATCTGAAGGGAAGGATGGAGGGGAGATGGAGGGAGAGGAACATGGCACCACATGGATGGTACCACATGGATGGCACCACATGGATGGCACCACATGGATGGCACCACATGGATGGCACCACATGGATGGCACCACATGGATGGCACCACATGGATGGCACCACATGGATGGCACCACATGGATGGCACCACAAGGCACACACATCGGATCGGGACAACGGCTCACATTTCTTGAAGACGCCTCAAACCGGGCCAAGAAGAGCATACAAGAAACTAAAAAAAGAACGGGTGTTAGCGTGAACAACGATTGGGAAGGAGGTTGCTTTCATCTGGCCTCGAAAATTTAGAATGAACTTTTGGAAGGAGGTGGCTTTTGGAATAGACTTGGGAGTGGAAAGGGGGTGGGTGGGCGGGTGAGAATGGAGGGAGTTGAAGAGGAGATGGGAAGGGGGAGAGGAGAGAAACAGAGGCAAGGCGAAGAACATAACAGCAGCACGTACCAGTGCACGTCTTGCCATCCGGCTGCAGCTCAAAGCCAGTGTAACACAGACAGGACGCCACTTTAGTAGTGCCAAACTTCATGCACCACCCGTTCACACCTAAGTTGGATCTTACGTTTACGGTCTGTTACGTTTTCGTTTATTTACGACGTTTTTTACGTTTACGAACGGTTGCCTGGATTCGGCCTTACGTTTACGGTCACCTGAAAACTTTTTTAGGTCTGCCCGAGGAAAAACATTACCAGAGTACTAGGGAGACTCATTCTGTAGGCATCATGTCAATGTTGAAGAAACAATAATACCCTAAACATAAAATCCTCCTCCTCCTCCTCCTCCTCCTCCTCCTCCTCCTCCTCCTCCTCCTCCTCCTCCTCCTCCTCCTCCTCCTCCTCCTCCTCCTCCTCCTTCTCCTCCTCCTCCCCTTCCCCCTCCCCTTCCTCCTCCTCCCCCCCCCCCCTCCCCCCAGCTCCCCCTCCCTAACACAACACGGTCATCTCCCTCCCACCTAATTCCTTAATTTGCTATCTTGTTCGACGTCAACCTACCAGCTCGTTCATATCCTATCGTATTCCTTTCCTACTAGTCAACGCTGAATCTGAAACTTTCACGGACTCGAAAGACTTACGCGAAAGTTAACGTTCGTAAACGAAAACGTAAAATTTCGCGAAATTGACGTTTACGAGACCTCGAAAAACGTAAGTGCCCAACTTAGGTTCACACCACAGGCCTTGAGTGCGCATGTATCTGGGAGGGGGAAGAGAGTGAGGAAGGAGAATAACATGTGAACGGAGAGTGCTATTTCTTACAGAACTGGGGTTTCGGGTATAAGGATTGCCAGGAACAGAGGTTTGGCTTGCTTTGCCATGGAGCACAGCATAGGAACATGCCATAGGGGGGGTTGGAAGAGACGGGAGAAGGGGGGCCATAGGAGAAGCACAGCACAGCAGTACATGCCATCAGGATTCAGGAACACAGCTTGCACAAGTTTCAATCAGAGCATTGCAGCGCATACAAGCATAAGCACACAGCAGCAGGCACTAGTGCGCGCGCACATCCTGTCATCAGTGCACCAGAACACATGGCAGCATGTGGAAGCACATGGCATGATGTCAGCATGTAGCAAGGCAAAGAACCCACCAGTGCACGTCCTGCCATCAGCCTGCAGGACGAAGCCAGAGTTACAAACACAGTACGCCACAGCATAGCAAATGGCACATGGCATGGCACATAGCAAATCACATGGCACATAGCAAATCACATGGCACATAGCAAATCACATGGCACATAGCAAATCACATGGCACATAGCAAATCACATGGCATTGAGTAGGCATGGCACAGCACCCACCAATGCACGTCCTGCCATCAGCCTGCAGCACAAAGCCAGCGCCACAAACACAGGACGCCACTCCAGCACTGTCCTTGATGCACGTGGCGTTGCCTCCACACGCCTTGAAAAAGCATGTGTCTGGGTGGATGGGGGGCAGGGGGGCAAGGCAACCAAGGTTCCCGGTTGCAGCACTTACCAGCACATATGGCAGGGCACATGGCATAGCACAAGGCATGGCATAGCACAAGGCATGGCATAGCACAAGGCATGGCATAGCACAAGGCATGGCATGGCATAGAACATAGCTTAGCCCATACTGAATGGCATTGCCATGGCGATAACACATGGCACAGCGCAGTATTGGACGAGGCATTGTTCACATGGCATGGCATGGCACATACCGGTGCACGTGACGCCATCAGGCTGCAGCACGAAGCCAGTGTCACACACACAGGACGCCACTCCTGCAGCGCTCTTCACGCACTTGGCGTTACTCCCACACTTCTTGAGCACACACGTGTCTGCCAAGGGAAAGGGTAGAAAGGCATGATAGTGAGTGGGGAAGGCAAGCCCTACTTAAAGAGTTAAGGAACGAAGCAGAGAGAGTGTAGAAGGTAGTAAGTGTTTGACGAATCGGCAAAAGAGGCAAAAAAAAACATGCATTACGTGAGAGATAGCCTCGGGGAACTACATGACTGTCGCTTTGCAATCACACGTCAGCACACACGCACCAGTGCATGTAGTCTTGTCAGCCTGCAGCACGAAGCCAGTGTCACACACGCAGGACGCCACTCCTGCAGCACTCTTCACGCACTTGGCGTTACTCCCACACTTCTTGAGCACACACGTGTCTGCAAGAAAGGGGGAGGGGCAGAGGGGACAGTGAGTAGGAAGGGCAGCGTGCGTAAAGCAACAGCAATGGATGACATCGGCATAACGCACGGAACACCATAGGCATGAGCACCGGGTCAGTTGACTAATGAGTCGACTCAAAAGTCATCAGCATAACGCACGGAATACCATAGGCATGAGCACCGGGTCAGGTTGGCTGGGACAGGTCAACCCAACCCAACCCGGAGTTTTCGCCTCAGGTCACTTCACTCTGGTAAGCTCAACCCGACCTGACCCGACCCGACCCGACCCGACCCGACCCGACCCGACCCTTCCCGACCCGACCCGACCCGACCCGACCCGACCCGACCCGACCCGACCCGACCCGACCCGACCCGACCCGACCTGACGACCCGTCCCGTCCCGTCCCGTTCCGTCCCGTCCCGAACCGACCCGACCCGACCCGACCCGACTCGTCCCTTCCCGACCCAACCTGGCTCTCGGGCCGGGATCTGCCAGTAGGTCGACCTGACCCTGTGTACGCCGATCCGACCCCTTTGACCTGGGCCGGGTCGGGTAAATCCTGAGCGTAACCAGGTTCGGTTGGGAAAATCCTCAGTCTGACCCAACCCGGCCAGCGCGAAACCAGGTTGGGTCAATTGGGTCGACCCGACCCATTGCTCACCCCTAACCTAATCGCTGTCTTCTTAGCCGTATGCAGCAACACATACATACTTTTGAGACGTCTCAAAAGTCCATTGCTCACCCTAACCGAATTGCTGTCTTCTTGGTCGTATGCAGCAGCACATACATACCAAGCAGTGCATTCCGCACAGCACCCACCAGTGCACGTTCTCTTGTCAGCCTGCAGTACATGCACGCTGAGGCACATAGAAGCACATGCACACGTACACACACAGCAGCAGCACATACCAGTGCACGTCCTCTTGTCAGCCTGCAGCACAAAGCCAGAGCGACAAACACAGGATGCCACTCCAGCACTGTCCTTGATGCACGTGGCGTTGCCTCCACACGCCTTGAGCACGCATGTGTCTGGGCGAAGGGCAAGGGAGAGGGGAGGGGGGAGAGGAGAGAGGAGAGAGTAAGAATGACTGGTGTAATAAATTACAGCAGATTTACATTCTCAGAATTCCAAAAAGTGATTCGAGTAGTGCATGTGAGGAGAGGATAAGGACTGACTGACGTAGTACATGACTGCCAATGTACACGAAGGGTAAACGACCCCTCTAACTTAGTGAGTAAAGGCACGGGGCGAAATTACCTATTAATTCAAAATCACAGATCTGTATCAGAACAGCACAGCAGCACTCAACCCCATGAAGCATCCAACA
Organism: Closterium sp. Naga37s-1; assembly: GCA_947471745.1. Classification (NCBI taxonomy): domain Eukaryota; kingdom Viridiplantae; phylum Streptophyta; class Zygnematophyceae; order Desmidiales; family Closteriaceae; genus Closterium; species Closterium sp. Naga37s-1. Next base: position 374,054 of record CANJKZ010000223.1, on the reverse strand, counting down.
CCACTTTAACAGCACTCGCTCACCAACACAGCCGGCGGGGGTCATGGAGAATCCAACGTTGCAGATGCATATGGTATCGCCCCTCTCCTTCACGCACACCGCATTGGCGCCACACTTCCTCTGCACACACGAGTCTGGCGCATGCTTGTTCAAAGGGAGCAGAGAGGGAGAGAGGATCCAGACAGAGGGATGGATCAGAGAGGAACAGAGGAGGAGAGGGAAAAAGGAACGAGCAGAGGAAACAGGGACGAGGAGGGGAGAACAGAGAAGGATAGGAACAGGAAAGCGCGATGGAGAATGGATAGGGGAAACGGAGAGAGCAAAAAGCAGTGGGAAGGAACGACCAGCCACCTCACATACTACTAAGGACCTTCTTACTAGAAACGTACGTGTGGACGAAAGAAACTTACGTGTGGACGAAAGAAACTTACGTGTGATACACGAGACTGGAAAAACTCACGTGTGAACGAGATAGAAGGGAGAAATGGATTGTGGAGGGACAGGGGGGGGTGGCTGGAAAGAGCACTAGGTATCAAGGTGCAAAAAAATATCGCTTCACACCAAGGTGCAAAAAAACGACGTTTTTTTTCATTTTTTTGTCGTTATTTTCGATATCGTACCGTACCATCGTTTAAAACGGATAAAAACGATAAAATTAATTCAATAAATTTGGGTGCAAAAAAACGATCGTTTTTTTGGGTTATGGCAACGTAGCACACAGGATTGGTGGAAGTCGTGGCTTGAACCAATCACCCACACATATTCAGCCTTCCCGCACGTGCAGAGTGTGCCAGATTCCGACCTGTTGTGATCAGATTGGTGGCAGGGGATTTATTTTGGGTTTTTTTTTGTGTGTTTTTTTTTTGGGCCTAACAAAAAAACAACGTTTTTTTCCCAAACAGGACCGAAAAAATCAATCGTTCTTTTCAATAGTTTTTTTTCGCAACCGTTTTTTTCCACCTTGCTTCACACCCTTGGAGGGCATGGTTGCGTTTCAGCAGGCACTAGCTGTTGTTGCGTCGCGTCTCAGGCCCTGGTGGTGGTGGTGACTACGAGAGGCTGCGTTACTCGCAGCGTTACTAGCTAGCTATGCTGCTGACTTACGGCTGGCAGCGTTACTCGCAGCTGACAACCTTGGGGGATTGAGGGCAAGGATACGGGCCATGGTGCGTTTCAGCAGGCCCTAACTGTCACGTTTCAGGCCCTGGTAGTGGTCGTGAATACTATAGGCTGCTGACTTACGGTCGGGAGCGTTACTCGCAGCTGGCAGGCGAACAGCGGTAGCCCTGAGCGCCCAGCCTGAGAGCGGATGGGGGAAAGGGAAGGGGTCAGGCGAAGATGAATAGGAAAGAGAGGAAGGAGGATTGGGATGAGGAGGCAAGGAAAGGAAGATACACCTGGGCGCACATGCTGAGAGCGGGTGGGTGGGGGAGAGGGGAAGGGGACAGGAGAAGGGGAATGGTAAATAGAGGAAGGCGGACTGGGATAAGGAGGCAAGGAAAGGAAGATACACCCTGGGCGCACATGCTGAGAGCGGGAGGGGGAGAGGGGAAGGGGTCAGGCGAAGAGGAGAGAGGTTGGAGGATTGGGGTGAGAAGGCAAAGAAGATGCACCCTGGGCGCACATGCTGAGAGCGGATGGGGAAAGGGACAGGAGGGGCGGCGGGTCGGATGGAGAGTGGTGGGGGGGGGGAGAGGAGGGAGGTAGAGCAAAGGAAGGAGTTTGAGATGAAAAAGGTTGGAAGTGAGGCCAAAAGAGCAGCTCACGCCTATAGCAGTGATCTGCGCAGATGCTGGGGAAGAAGGCAGCAGCCTTGGTCACACATGCTGTGAGCGGGTGGGGCAGAAATGTGGGAGGGGGAGGGGGGGGGGGGGGGGGGGGAAGGAGAGGGAGAAATGAGAAGGGAAGGAAGGCGGCCCAAGGACGGGAGGAGGATGATGGAAGCAGTGGGTTATTACTCGATGACGGACGAAAGGCAGCAGCTGTCGAGAGCATGGCTAAGAGCTAAGAGCATGGCTGAGAGCTGAGAGCATGGCAGTGAGAGCTGAGAGCATATAAGAGCTAGCTGAGAGCATATGAGAGCATAGCTGAGAGCTGAGAGCATATAAGAGCTAGCTGAGAGCATATGAGAGCATAGCTGAGAGCTGAGAGCATATTAGAGCTAGCTGAGAGCATATGAGAGCATAGCTGAGAGCTGAGAGCATATAAGAGCTAGCTGAGAGCATATGAGAGCATAGCTGAGAGCTGAGAGCATATAAGAGCTAGCTGAGAGCATATGAGAGCATAGCTGAGAGCTGAGAGCATATAAGAGCTAGCTGAGAGCATATGAGAGCATAGCTGAGAGCTGAGAGCATATAAGAGCTAGCTGAGAGCATATGAGAGCATAGCTGGGAGCTGAGAGCATATAAGAGCTAGCTGAGAGCATATGAGAGCATAGCTGAGAGCTGAGAGCATATAAGAGCTAGCTGAGAGCATATGAGAGCATAGCTGAGAGCTGAGAGGATATAAGAGCTAGCTGAGAGCATATGAGAGCATAGCTGAGTGTGCATCATCTGATAGCATGAGCGCACACCTGAGAGCATGAGAGCAGCCAATGCAGCGAGCACGAGGCTAGAACGCCGTGACACAGCCGCGCCGCGCGAAGACGCCATGATGCTTCTATCAAATCGCTTGCGAGACTGAAAACTAGTATGCTATGATGCGGGAGTTTCATACAACAACAGCAGCAACAGCGGTACTAGAGCAGTAAACGCAGGTGCAAAAAGTCCAACTGCATGAAGCAGGTGATATTAGCAGGAAAAATATCCTTTTGGGAGTAGCATCAGATTCAGCGCTTCGACGAAGATGGGAATCAAGATGCCGCGAGGAGTGGATATCTCGTGTAAAAAAGTTAGGTTAGGTCTCCGTAGTACACTAAGGGATCACAGACGCGAATAGTACAGTCCTGTTGAACTTCATCGAGGGAAACTGGTGCCGGTAGTAGTGATTGCGACAATGTGTTGCGCGCGCTACAAGCACGAATGACAAAGAAACCCATTTCGCGTGGCAGATTGACGATGATGATGACGGTGGTGAGGATCTCTCTATTGCCGCCGGTTTCTCTCGTGCTGGAAACTGAAGGTGGAACGAAGCTTGCCGGGCAAAAACTGGAACCGGCAGAACCGATTTGACTCAGCTCAGCTCAAGCAGAAAATTACCCGCCCGCCATCCACTCGCCGTCATCAAGGGAGTATCACGTGAAGGTGACGTATGCGGTGGTTGAGGTAGAATTACGGTACGAATGGTTTGGGGTCTGAGATGGATCGAGTTAATTTTAGGGTTTCGACAACCCAACCGACCAACGAGATGTGTGATGTCAGAGATGCATAAAGCATGCTGGCAGGAGGACACAACCAGGAGGCTGCCATGTGTACAATCTCGTCCCACAATGTAAAGGGGTAATCAAAGTGTTGCACCAGCTCGACGTCGAGGAATGTCGGTGAATCCTGACGGTTGGAACTTTCGATCCGAAGGTTGACATTCACCGACATCCCTCGACGTCGAGCTTATGCAGCACTTTGATCACCCCCGGGTCATGTGGGTCCACCCCTGGGCCGAGCAAACGCCCCTTTCTGCTTGGAAACCGTTCTGCTTGACTCCTTGATTTGAACAACCAAAGCATGGAATCAGAAAACGTCGATGTGCGGAGTTATTCCACAACTTCTGACAATCTCCAGCCAGGTATCGCCTCCCACTTTCATTGGCCAATTAGCCCAACACATGGTTCGCAGGCTGGTACAACCCTTGGATGTAAAGTAGCCGAGACACCGTGACGGTTGATTTTCTGACGTCTTTCAGTTGCAGCATATTTGTCGCGTCGCCACCCCAAGTCGGATATTTTTCCTTGAAAAGGCTCCACCGCACACATGTGACGTGATGCCTGGGGAGGGGACCGCCAATCGCGTCCGTCCTTGAGCCGTGAGGCAAGCTGGTCGGACTCTGAGTGAATACAGAACAGTACACTCAGAGTGTAGCTTGCGATTCAAAATTCGAGGCCTTTCGAAACCCAAACCCAACGTTCTATGGTAAAAATTAACCGGTTTGTGAAGTATGATCGGTTTCTATCTGCTCCTTGTCAATTACTGCAGCAGCATTTTCTGTCAGCACGAGTTTTTCTGCTCCTTGCTGTCATCAGGACCGACCTTGTCAAACAGAGTATTTTTGTCTGCAGTGGGGAAAATATGACCAGACAGGAGAATGCGTATGCATACTGTATTGTAGAAGTGGCAGCATTGTCATGTAGTAAGGATGTAGCAGTAGCTCGGCAGCAACTCTGGTTGCTTCTTCCAACATCAGCGTTGTCGTTTCTATGTGTCCACACCAGCAAGGCACCACAAAAATCTCAAACAAACTCAACCCAGCTAATCTCAGCCATCGTATCATCTTTCAACAGGGAGTCCCTGTGACGAGGATAATGTTTTCTTGAAGCTGAGTTGGACTTGTTTGGCTTTCCAGTTTCTCAGCTTCGCCTCGGTTCTATTTTGGAGATACCAAAACTAAGACCCTCATTCTGATGCTGATATGTACCATTTTCACGCGGATTACTTGTCATGCATCCAGCCGGCCCAACCGTACTGCTCCTGCGCCTGTCATTTAGTCCTACTACTAGTAGCTGTTGCCTTTTCTATCAATCTTCAAGTTTTTTTCCATCATCTGCGCTTGGTCGTCCTGCTTCATTGCGAAGTTAGCTGTGTAAGGTATTTCCTGCCATGCCCTTGCAAGCAGCGCCAGCTAAATGCTTTCCCACTGACGCCATTCCCGTCAACGTGGCTAGTAACAGGAACGCGCCCTTACGCTGCTTCTGTACTCCAAGTGGCGTCAGAGCCTGAGTTGCCTGCTGTGCTGCTGCGAGAACTCCTTGCTTGACCCATTCTCCCGCTATCGACCGCATCGTTTTGAAGGCACCAAGGCATGATGGCGCGTTTGCACGGCCGCGTGGTGGCGCGGCGCTCTGGCCTCGTGTTCGCTGCACTGGCTGCTCTCATGCTCTCAGGTGTGCTCTCTTGCTCGTGGTTATGCGCTCATCTTCTCAGGTATGCTCTCATGCTCAGTTGTGCACTCTAGTAGGTCTCACCGTATGCATGTCTAATTATTTGGCTGAAGTTTATCACGAAACTGCCAGTGGTGATGCTTCTCCTGACAAACGTTCTCCTCCTCCACCAATCCCAAACGCCGCGTGACGCCGCGTTGGTCACTGCCCTTAGCAACCTCGGCTCAGCTGCTCTTCACCCCAAACATTCCCGTTCCGCCTTCTCTTTACCCGCACCTTCCATCTTCGTTCGCCCCCCTTTGCCCCGTCCCCTCCCCCCTTTTTCCCCTTTCCCCAGTTTTACCCCTCCCTCCTCTAACTCCCCTCCCCCCCTTTCCCCCATTTCCCAGCCGCATCATTTTTTTCGTTTCAAAGAGGCTCTTTCGTGCAACTTGTGCGTCCAAACCCCCCCCCTCTTCAGCCGTTCCCTTATCCCCTCATCCCATCCTCTTTCCTCTCTTTTCTCTCTCACCCCCCTCCCTCTCCCTCATCCGCTCTCAGCAAGTGCGCCCAGGGTATATCTACCTTTCCTTGCCTCATCCTAATCCTCCTTCCTATCTTTCGTATTCCCCTTCTCCTGTCACCTTCCCCTCTCCCTCATCCGCTCTCAGCCTGTGCGCCCAGGGCCGTTTCTGTTCGCCTCATTTCTCATCCTCTTCCCTTTCATTTCCTCCCATCCCCCCCCCCCCCACACCCCTTGCCCTCTCCCTCATCCCTCTCAGCCTGTGCGCCAAGAACTGCTGCTGTTCGCCTGCCAGCTGCGAGTAACGCCCCCGACCGTAAGTCAGCAGCCTGTACTTACCACCACACCAGGGCTGAAACGAAACACTTGATAGGGCTGCTGAAACGCACCATTGCCAGCTCTCTTGCCCTCAAACCCTTAAGGATGTGACACCGGCTGCTGCTCTCTTTCCATTCACCCTGTTGGTTTGCATTTCCCCCTCCTGGCTCGTCCACACTTGAAGTATTTTCCAGACTTGTGAACAACCCCGGAGGATGCGAGCCTTGGGAAGAGTTGATGAGGCGAGCTGTTCCCAGCACTCTTTGCTCTCTCCGTTCCACCTATCCATGCTTCATCTTACAACCGTGCTCCTCTTTTCGCTGCTTTCCTCCCTCTCCCCGTCCCATTCCTCTCCTCGTTCCGATCTTCGACCCCTTCCCTCCTCTCTCTTCCTACTCGCTTCCTTCCTCCTTCCTGTTCCCTCCTCCCTCTCTGTTCCTTTCGCCTCATATTCGCCAGACTCGTGCGTGCAGCGGAACTGTGGCGCCAATGCGGTGTGCGTGAAGGACAGGGGCAGCGCCACCTGCGTCTGCAACGTTGGATTCTCCATGACGCCCACCGGCTGTGTTGGTGAGTCACTGCTGCTGGTGTGTTCTGCTGGTGGTGACTGCTGCTGTAGTGAGTTGTGCTGTGGTGAGGACTGGTGGTGGTGGTGGTGGTGGTGAGTGGTGAGTGGTGCAGATCAGTGGGAGGGACGTTGTGTTGGTTATTGGTGACGCACTGGCTTCACCATGATCCCCGCTGGCTGTGGGGATGAGTGTTGACGCGAATATGGCCCCGCCCTCGCTTGGCCCTGTCAGGTGCCAGGAGCCCCGTCAGGTGCCAGGAGCCCCGTCAGGTGCCAGGAGCCCCGTCAGGTGCCAGGAGCCCCGTCAGGTGCCAAGAGCCCTGCTAGAGCTTCATCCTATCGAGTATTGTCTAGTTTGCAGCCATTCTCTAAACGCGTCGTTCGTCCGTATCCCCTCGTTCAACTCCCTCTCCGCTCCCCCTTTTCCCCAGACACGTGTGCACTCAAGGCATGTGGAGGCAACGCCACGTGCATCAAGGATAGTGCTGGGGTGGCGTCCTGTGTTTGTCGTGCTGGCTTCGTGCTGCAGGCTGACAAGAAGACGTGCACTGGTAGGCGTGTCACGTGTGCGCTGTGTGCTGCTGTGTGACCAAAAGACATGCATGAAATGTACTGGGAGAGACGTACGTACGTCTGTGCTGCGATGAAATGCACTGGGAGAGACGAAATGCACTGGGAGAGACGAAATGCACTGGGAGAGACGAATTGCACTGGGAGAGACGAATTGCACTGGGAGAGACGAATTGCACTGGGAGAGACGAAATGCACTGGGAGAGACGAATTGCACTGGGAGAGACGAAATGCACTGGGAGAGACGAATTGCACTGGGAGAGACGTACGTCTGTGCTGCAACGCGTGTGCTAAAAGACAGTGATATGGTGTCTCCATCTGTCATTGTCGCATAGGGTATACAGAACAGAGACACGTGTGCAGTCGCTGCTCCCTCTTTCTCTTCCACCTTCCGTGGCAGACACGTGTGTGCTACTGAGGTGTTATTTTTCACAATTTTCAAACGTGGCTTAAATACCCCCCCTCTCCCCCCCTCCCCCCCCCCCCCCCCCCTACCCCCCCACACCCCCCCCCCCCCCCCAACCCCCTGTCTGACAGACACGTGTGTGCTCAAGAGGTGTGGGGGTAACGCCAAGTGTGTGAAGAGCGCTGCAGGAGTGGCGTTCTGTGTGTGTGACACTGGCTTCGTGCTGCAGCCTGATGGCGTCACGTGCACCGGTATGTGCCATGCCATGCCATGCCGTGCCATGCCGTGCCGTGCCTTGTGCAATGTCATTCGGACTGTGCTAGGCCATATTCTGCGCAACTAGAAAAACGTTGGCCATGTAGCTACTCTCGTTTTGATTGATTGATGACGTTGATGAGTCCTTATCTTGTTTTCCTCCCAGCATTATCAGACGAAAATCGACCTTGAAAGAACAAGAGAGATTTATGGCAAAGCCTTTCAGATGTACTGCAAATCATAGCCATGCGTTGTGTTTCTTCTCCCTCTCCCCCTCGCAGACGCATGTGCACTCAAGGCGTGTGGTGGAAATGGCACATGCATCAAGGATGGCACTACTGGAGTGGCGTCCTGTGTGTGTGACACTGGCTTCGTGCTGCAGCCTGATGGCATCACATGCACCGGTATGTGCCATGCCTTATGCTGTGCCCTGTGATGTGCCATGCGTTATGCCATGTGCAACACCACGCAGTATGTGTTAGGCTAGGCCACGTTGAGTTGGCCTAACGCTCGTGCACGTTCAAATTGACTGTCGCTCTCTCTCCTTTCATTCACGCTGCCTCAGTAGCCATGCGCTGCTGCTGTGATGCCTCTCTCCCACCCCCAGCCATGTGGACTGGATGAGCTGCAGTCGGGAAGTCTCAAAACTCAGTAGCCATGCGCTGCTGCTGTGATGCCTCTCTCCCACCCCCAGCCATGTGGACTGGATGAGCTGCAGTCGGGAAGTCTCAAAACTCAGTAGCCATGCGCTGCTGCTGTGATGCCTCTCTCCCACCCCCAGCCATGTGGACTGGATGAGCTGCAGTCGGGAAGTCTCAAAACTCAGTAGCCATGCGCTGCTGCTGTGATGCCTCTCTCCCACCCCCAGCCATGTGGACTGGATGAGCTGCAGTCGGGAAGTCTCAAAACTCAGTAGCCATGCGCTGCTGCTGTGATGCCTCTCTCCCACCCCCCAGACACATGTGCACTCAAGACCTGTGGTGTGAATGGTCGGTGCAACAAAGACAGCACTACTGGAGTGGCGTCCTGCGTGTGTGACACTGGCTTTGTGCTGCAAGCGGATGGCAGGACGTGCACCAGTATGTGCCGCTGTGTGTTTTTTCGTGCTACTATGTGTGTAGGCTTGTATGAGCTTTTGGGCGTGTTGCAGTGCCATTATGTGCTTAGAATTGGCTCGGATGAGCGTGTTGTGCTGAGTCATGCGCATGCTTGATGATAGAGAGCAGAAACGACTTTTCCTGTTCACAAAATCTTTTTCCTCGCTCTCTCCCCTCACAGACACATGTGCAATCAAGGCATGCAGGAGTAATGGCCCGTGCATCAAGAACAGCACTACTGGAGCGGCGTCTTGTGTGTGTGACACTGGCTTTGTGCTGGAAGCGGATGGCAGGACGTGCACTGGTATGTGCCGCTGTGTGCAATTTATGCTTGTCTGCGCTGCTTTCTGCTTAGGCTTGTTCGCGTTGGTGTCTGCACTGCTTAGGCTTCGCTTTAATGTGCAAGCTTTGCCGATGGCCTGTGCATGATTGCTGACAAAGGAGAAGAATTCGTCTGTTTACTGCTCCCTTTCCACACTCGCTCGCCTCCCAGACACATGCACACTCAGGGCCTGTGGGGGTAACGGCCGATGCATCAAGGATAGCACAACTGGAGTGGCGTCCTGCGTGTGCAACACTGGCTTCGTGCTGCAGCCTGATGGCAGGACGTGCACTGGTAGGTGCAGCTGTGCTGTGCAATGTGACACCCTTATCGCTGCTGTATTCTATGGCTTCTAAGGAATGCTTATAAGCGCTGCATTCGCGTCGCGAGTCTGCTTGTTCTGCTTGCAATGGCTCATGTGCCTGGCTCGTTTGTTTCATTCCTCTCCCTCCATCCCTGCTTCAGATACCTGTGCCATCAAGGGCTGCAATGCTGCGGTTACCGATTGCGTGAAGGACGCTGCAGGCGCCGCCTCCTGTGTTTGCAAGACGGGTTACCAGAACGTGTCGGGCACGTGCATGGGTATGTTTCTTTCTCTACTACTCGAACCCTGCATTCCTTAGTTTTCATGTTTGCTTTTCTTGTCTCATTTCCCACTGGCCACACCAGCTCGGTTTCCACTGTCTTGGCTCGGTGCACTGGCTCGGTTCCCCCACTGGCTCGGTTCCCCGACAGGCTCGGTTCCCCACTCACTCTGTATCCTCCTTCTCTTTCTCCCTCACCACCACAGGGTGTCAGCGCCTGCCTCGTGTGGGGTCTGCCCTGCAGGAGCCACCTGCACTGTGGTGCCGTTCAGCAATGTTGCTTACCGCCTGCATGCACCTGGTCTTACTCTCTATGCTCCTCTCCTCTCCGATCTCCCTCACCACCACAGGGCCTGCCTCGTGTGGGGTATGCCCTGCAGGAGCCACCTGCACAGTGGTGCCGTACACCAAAGCCGCCTATTGCGCCTGCCCTCCTGGTTATGGCATGACCGCTGCTGGCTGCGTGCTCGGTATGTCCGCAGGTTAGGTGCTAGCTACCGTGTTTCCACTGGTTTCCTCCTTTGAGGCACCTCAAAGCCGCCTACTGCGCCTGCCCTCCTGGTTATGGCATGACCGCTTCTGGCTGCGTGCAAGGTGGGTGGGTATGCAATCAGCAGCTGTTATTGGGTTTATATAACTGTAGAATCTGGGGTCTTTTGGAGGCAACTGCGTTCAATTCGAAGTGTTACCACTCCACTGGTATCTGTTTTTGAGGAGCCTCAACTATTTGTGTATTAGGATATGGCATGATATCTAGCTCACATGGTAGAGCGATCGCTTCGCATGCGATAGGTAAGGGGATCGATACCCCTCACCTCCACTACCTTCGGTCATCCTAACTTCAGTTGTCCTCCGCCCTTTTTTATGAAGTCCCTCTTCTCTCCTCCCTCCTTTCCCCTTCCAGGCGCCACCCCCACTGTCTCCTCTGCAAGCTTCACCTATTACACGCTCCCAAGCTTCGGCATAACACCCGCCGCCTACACCATGCGCCTCGCCTACAATGGCTGCACCAACCTCACAGCTGCCTCCGCGCCCAGCATCCAGTCATACTGCAATGTGGAACGGGCGCCTGGAGGGGTGGGCGATTGCACTGAGATCCGCCAGTACTACCAGCCGGGGTGTGTTGGAGCGTACAGCCTGTTCCCTGTCACGCCAGGGACCGGCATGAGCACTGGGAGTATTCCGTGAGTCTCTCTCTCAGCCCACTTACCTGCCCAGTGCGTGCCTGCCATCTCTCCACCTTGCCCACTCACTCGAATCGTCCTCCAACTAACCGGGTATCCTCTCTGATTCGGTGTCACCTGAGCTGAGACTCATCTCTGCATGCATACCAAGTTTAACGTTCGCACCTTTGCCTGCTCCCATGCCTGTTTTTTTGCGTTCCCATGCAACAGCAACTATCCCGGGTATCCTTTCCGCTCCTTCGCCTGCTCTATCACTGGTGGGTGTTCCTGTGTTGCTGGGTGTTCCTGTGTTGGTGGGTGTTCCTGTGTTGCTGGGTGTTCCTGTGTTGGTGGGTGTTCCTGTGCTGGTGAGTGCTCTTGTGTTGGTGAGTGCCATACCAGCATGTTCCAATGTTTGCCCCTGTCTCAGTTCCTCAGGTAGTGAATCGCCTTTTGAGTTGACTAAAGAAAGATCTCACTTACAGATCTGTAACCGCCCACGATTTAATAACTACCCACAATTCGATTACTTCCTGCTGCAGAGGCTTTTTGGAAGTGCCTAAATTATCGCTTACTTCTCATTGCAGAGGTTAAAAAAATCTCAGGTCATGCAGTGCACGTGTCATGCAACCTCCCAATCCACAAAACTCCCTCTGCCTGCCCACACCTCCTCACTCACAGAGAAATGCGCGCCCAACACGTGTGGTGGGAACGGCACGTGCGTGCAGGACAGCACGGGAGTGGCCTTCTGTGCTTGTAATGCTGGATTCCTTCTGCAGGGCGACGGCAAAACGTGCACTGGTATGTGCATCTGTTGCACCGGAAATGCTAATCAGATGAAGTACAGGGAGAGCCCCTAGGCCCCCAAACCACCTTCCCTCGCCTTTCTCCCTCTCCAACCCCCTCCTTCCACTGAAAACTAAGGCTTGGTATCCTTTTGGCCATTCCCTTAACCTGAGCCAGGACAGTCACTCACTGTCACTCTTGCTCCCGTTTCTCTTGTCGTTCTTTCTCTGCTCGCCGCGCTCTCTTCCCGTCCCTTTCTTCTGTTTATGGCCTTAATCTTCTGTTTGTATCGCTCCCCTCTTGCCTTAATCTTTCTGTTTGTATCGCTCCCTTCTTGCCTTAATCTTCTGTTTGTATCGCTCCCCTCTTGCCTTAATCTTCTGTTTGTATCGCTCCCCTCTTGCCTTAATCTTCTGTTTGTATCGCTCCCCTCTTGCCTTAATCTTCTGTTTGTATCGCTCCCCTCTTGCCTTAATCTTCTGTTTGTATCGCTCCCCTCTTGCCTTAATCTTCTGTTTGTATCGCTCTCCTCTTGCTTTAATCTTCTGTTTGTATCGCTCCCCTCTTGCCTTAATCTTCCGTTTGTATTGTTCCCCTCTTGCCTCGACTCTCAGAGGCGTGTGGGTCCTTGATCTGCGATCCAACAACTGACTGTGTGAGGGACGCTGCAGGCGGTGCATCCTGTGTGTGCAAGGCGGGCTATCAGAGCATCTCCGGCAAATGCGTTGGTGCGTGCCATGCCATTGTCATCTTGTCATCAAGCCCCAAAAGAAGGGCCATTCTATTGGCCTTAATCTTTCTAGCCTTGAGCTGATTTGTGGTTACCGCATCATCCTAGTTACATGGTATGTGGCCAGTTCTGTTCTGTGCCTTCCTCTTTGCACATGCTGCTGCATCTTAAGGTGCGCGCACATTGTGTCCTCCGCCTTAAACAAGTTGGGAGTCACTTTAACACTGTGTGTTTCACACCACTTCAACCATTTGGGAGCTATTTTCAAGAATTCCGAACGTGCAGCATCCTTTTAAACTGATTCCAGTTGTCTGTCAACACACAGACACCTTTTTATCTCTGTGCTGCTCTGTGTTTCGAGAATTCTCAAGACACGTGTCGCAGCACCGTGTGTGTTCTAACTTCAACTGCGCGTCTGTTGGCTCACATCATTCCAATTGTGCTGCTCTGTACTGCCCTCGATGCTCCTGCGTGTCCTTCCCTCTGTGATCCGTTACTGTGTTCTTTCTGTGATGTGATGTGATGTGATGTGATGTGATGTATATGATGTGACGATGCGATGTGATGTGATGTGATGTGATGTGATGTGATGTGATGTGATGTGATGTGATGTGATGTAATGTAACGTGATGTGATGTGATGTAACGTGATGTAACGTGATGTGATGTCTTGTGATGTGCTGTGCCGTGCCGTGCTGTGCTGCGCTGTGCTGTGCTGTGCTGTTCCATGCTGGTGCTGCGTATGTTCTAGGCTGTCTCTCTCTTCCCCACCTCCCACGGCCCCACCTCCCACGGCCCCACCTCCCACGGCCCCACCTCCCACGGCCCCACCTCCCACGGCCCCACCTCCCATGGCCCCACCTCCCCATGGCCCCACCTCCCCATGGCCCCACCTCCCCATGGCCCCACCTCCCCATGGCCCCACCTCCCACGTCCCCACCTCCCACGTCCCCAACCTCCCACTCCCCCCCCTCCCCAGGCCCCGCCACATGTGGGAGCTGCCCTGCAGGAGCCACGTGCACTGTTGCTTTCGGCTACATTCCATACTGCATCTGCCCTGCCGGCTATGGCATGACCAGCACTGGCTGCATCAGCGGTAAGCCCCAAGGCTTTTCACTGTGTACTAGAGGTGAGCTTTGAGGCGCCTCAAAACTCACTTTGGTGACATTTGAGTCGACTCAAAAATCACATATAGGTGAGTTTTAAGCCTCAATACTCATCTCGGCTATGGCATGACCACCAGTGCCTGCATCAGCAGTAAGCTCCAGGGCTTTTCACTGTGTACTAGAGGTGAGCTTTGAGGCGCCTCAAAACTCATCCCGGCCATGGCATGACCACCACTGCCTGCATCAGCGGTAAGCCCAGCACCGTCTGCGCGTTCTAGGCATGGCGATTGTTGCTTGCACTGTACGTAACACTGAGGCTGCGCACGCTCTCACTTCATTGTTTTCCCCGCCAACTCCCCTTCCCATCTGTTGAACCCCCTTGTGTTATGCTTCCATTAGCAACAAATCTCCCCCCCTCTATCTTCTGCTTGTGCTATCGTTGCCTCGTCCCTGTATATTCTTCCACCACACCTTCTGCGTTCCACCCTCCTCTCCTTTCATCCCCCCCACCTTCTATGACTCCCCACCAACCCACCCTTCTCCCTCCCACCTTACCTTTTTTTCATTCTCATCTCCCCAGCCTTCTATGTCCCCATTGTTAGTGTTGGACCTCAATCTCAACTTCTGTACTTGTACATCATTTATATCCTCGATTAGTGTAGTTTGTAGTTTGTGTTGGTTGAGTGTACACACACATCCCAACCCCACCCAAATGTGATCAACCGAAATCCCCAACCCGCCAACTGGAGATTTCAGCCCATCACCTTGGGATTGCCCCCCATTCCCTCTCCATCCATACCTTGCCCATTTCCAGTGTACTTCAGGGCCTTGAGCTCATTACCCAATGTATCAGTTCAAGCTCAACTTCTTGCACCCATACCATGCCATGCTGTCCCATGCTGCTCTGCTTATCCTTGCCCTTGGCCTTTCAGGCGCCACCCCCACCGTCTCCTCCACCAGCATCACCTTCTACGATCAGCCCAGCTACACCATCACACCCACCACCTTCACCACACGCCTTGACTTCAACGCCTGCACCACCCTCCCTGCCTCGGTGGCTTTGAAAGTCTGGTCCACTTGGCGGCTAGACGGGGCTCCTGGAGAGGTGGGGGAGTGTGTGAGTTTGAACCAGTACGAGCAGGAGGGGTGCGTTGGAACGTACAGGTCGTATCCCAGTGCATCGGACGGAAGCAGCATGACCGGGTTGGGTTTTACGTGAGTCTCAGATCGCAAGCAATGCGCGATGTTATATGCACGCATGAGACATGACACATGCGCACACAGGACTTGCACATGTCGTGACATGCACACACACACATACATGCAGCACGACACGTGGCCGTGAAGTGCAGGGAATGCATGCACGACCCCCACCCATGTGTACCATGCATCCCCCACCCCTGTTTTCTCTTCTCCCTGCATGCGTACGCGCAACAGCAAGTATCTCAGGTATCCTTACCGCTCCTTCAGCTGCAATGGTATCGGTGAGTGCTGCTGTGTTGGTGAGAAAGCAACAATGCATTCCATGATTCATGTGATCTATGGGGCGGAATATTAATGCTGCTGTGCCTGTGAGTGCTGCTGCTGAGGTGGTGAGAGGTGGTGAGTGCTGCTGATTCGGTGAGTGCTGCTGTGTTGAGGGTGCCACTGAGCTTCATTGTTCGCCCGTAGCTGGTGTCTCAACCTACAGGTAGAAATTTAGAGTTTTTTTTTTTTTTTTTCATACTTGATTAAAAACATTTCAGTGCACCGTTTCCTTCCGCCCTAATTTTCCAGTATTTTGATGCCCACATTTCTGCGTTGCATGTACTGCAAATGCAAATGGCAGTTCATAAGCCTTCCCTGGCAGGGAATCCCTGCTGCTTGCATTGCGTCGTCATACTCGACTCCCCTTCACTTCCTTTCACACGCCGTCCCCTCACCTACAGACCGATGCGCCAGCAAGATTTGCAGCGAGAACACCACGTGCATTCTAGATAGTGCAGGAGCAGCGGTCTGTGTTTGCAAACCCGGCTTTCTTCCGCAGCCTGATGGCGTGACATGTGCTGGTACGTTCCGATGTCTGTTAATGTCTGCTGCTGTGTTCTGCCTTGTTTTTGGGAGGGTACATACGCAGTTATCTCGGGTGGGCAAAGCAAAGGTTAATCACTTGCCCACAATACAAGCTGGTGAGCCAGCGCATTCACACCTTACTAAGACAGAAAGGTAGCACTTTCAGGACCTTTTAGTCCCTCTCATTCTTTTTCTCTTCCATTACCCCTCTTCCTCTTTCCACTGCTCTCCCTTTCCCTCTCATTTACACTTTCCTGTGACTTTTTTCCATGACAGTCCCCTCCCAATCTCCTCCCGCAGAGGCGTGTGGGACCAAGATCTGCGATCTCACGACTGACTGTGTGAGAGACTCTGCAGGCGGTGCATCCTGTGTGTGCAAGGCCGGCTATCAGAACAGTACCAGCAACAAGTGCATTGGTATGTGTGTGCGGTGCTGTAACCCTTGAAAGTAAAAGTAACCCGATACTTCATCGTGTGCTGTCACATTCATTCTGTGCTGTCACATTCATTCTGTGCTGTCACATTCATTCATTCATTATGTGCTGTGCTGTACCTGACTATCTGTGCTGTGACATGGAATGCTCTGATGTGCTGTGCTGTGCTGTACCGTGGGTTGGCTCCGGTGGGGAATGCTGTGCCCTGTTATGCTGCTGGGTCGTGCTGTGCGGTGAATCCCCTCCCATGGCCCCACCTCCCCATGGCCCCACCTCCCCATGGCCCCACCTCCCCATGGCCCCACCTCCCCATGGCCCCACCTCCCCATGGCCCCACCTCCCCATGGCCCCACCTCCCCATGGCCCCACCTCCCCACGTCCCCACCTCCCCATGGCCCCAACCCCCCACGACCCCCCCTCCCCAGGCCCCGCCACATGTGGGAGCTGCCCTGCAGGAGCCACGTGCACTGTTGCTTTTGGCTACATTCCATACTGCATCTGCCCTCCCGGCTATGGCATGACCAGCACCGGCTGCGTCAGCGGTAAGCCCAACAACACTTACTGCACCGGCTATTGCCAACCCCTCTCCCTTCTCTTGTACCCGCTTGTGTTAACTTTCCACTAGCAACACCGTTTTCACCCCTGCCATCCTGACTTCCATCGCCCCTTCTGTCCCTTCTTCCATCATGCCGGCTTCTCCGCATGCCCTTGCCCGTGCAGGCGCCACCCCCACCGTCTCCTCCACCAGCATCACCTTCTACGATCAGCCCAACTACACCATCACGCCCACCACCTTCACCACGCGCCTTGACTTCAACGCCTGCACCACCCTCCCTGCCTTGGTTGCCTCGAGAGTGCGATCGTATCTGCGCATAGACGGGGTTCCTGGAGGGCTGGGGGAGTGTGTGGCTCTCAACCAGTACAGCCAGGAGGGGTGTGCTGGAGCGTACACTTCGTATAACGGCACTTCAACACCGACCGGAATCGGTGCCATTGGTTATGTGTAAGTGACGACAACTCGAACCTCGTGCCATCGTGACTTGAGCTGAGACCTACATGCTTAGTGCAGCGGATCTTGAATAGTTTTATTCAAGCATGCGTGATAGACGGAGCACATCACATTCTCGTGTATCAGAGCACATCGCATTCTTGACATGGTGGGCGGAGACCTATATGCTTCGTGCAATGGATCTTGAATAGTTTCATTCAAGCATGCGTGACAGACAGAGCACATCACATGCTTGTGTACCAGAGCGCATGCGTGATGCATGCATGCCTGGCAGAGTACATGTGCATCGTTCATGTGACAACACGCATAGGCACGCGCATGGCACGGCAGCACCAGCACCGCACTGCACCCACGAAGATGCACCCGCCCACCCACATGGCGCACGCCTATTGCGCACCCATTGTGCAAACATGCATGCCCAATGCGGACCTGTGCAAACACCTGTTGTATGTGACATTGTAATCGGTTGTATCCTTCACTCCCCCTCCTTCCCTTGCATGCCATGTCCCTTAGCTGATTAGATTTTGTGCTCACCACAATGCAGCAACTTACTCACTCCAGTTGCTCCGCTCCCTCACTTCCGCGCTCTTATGTGCTCTGCATTTCTCTTACCCCGTTCTTCTCTTCCTTGATGAATGCATGCATTGATGAACAGTAACATAACCACGTATCCCTTCCGTTCCTTCAGCTGCTTTGGTATCGGTGAGTGCATTGGCGGGTGTTTGCTCTGTTGGTGGGTGCTGTTGATGGGTGTTTGCTCTGTTGGTGGGTGGTGTTGATGGGTGTTTGCTCTGTTGGTGGGTGGTGTTAATGGGTGTTTGCTCTGTTGGTGGGTGGTGTTGATGGGTGTTTGCTCTGTTGGTGGGTGGTGTTGATGGGTGTTGGCTCTGTTGGTGGGTGGTGTTGATGGGTGTTTGCTCTGTTGGTGGGTGCTGTTGATGGGTGTTTGCTCTGTTGGTGGGTGGTGTTGATGGGTGTTTGCTCTGTTGGTGGGTGGTGTTAATGGGTGTTTGCTCTGTTGGTGGGTGGTGTTGATGGGTGTTTGCTCTGTTGGTGGGTGGTGTTGATGGGTGTTGGCTCTGTTGGTGGGTGGTGTTGATGGGTGTTTGCTCTGTTGGTGGGTGCTGTTGATGGGTGTTTGCTCTGCTGGTGGGTGCTGTTGATGGGTGTTTGCTCTGCTGGTGGGTGGTGTTGATGGGTGTTTGCTCTGTTGGTGGGTGGTGTTGATGGGTGTTTGCTCTGTTTCACATGTTTCACCTACTTATTTTCAATAAAAAAGCACCTGAAAGGCACGTTTACACCTGCAACAGCCGTGACAGTGTATTGTCAACCTTTTCATCCCCGCTGCTCTAGTCCTCACATGGTGCAGCAGCAGTGACAGTGTACTGCCGTCCATTGTATGCCCACGCACAGTGCACAAAGCAATGCAGTCACTCAGAGCACACCGCACTAGCCTTCTGATTTAGGTGACAAAAGGTTTTGAGAAGTCTGATTCAGAGTGCACCGCACTTTTATCACAGAGCACACCGCACTAGCCTATTTCTGAGACGCCTAATAAATCGTATCAAAACATCACTTTAATCACAGAGCACACCGCACTAGCCTATTTCTGAGACGCCTAATAAATCGTATCAAAACATCACTTTAATCACAGAGCACACCGCACTAGCCTTCTGATTCAGAGTGCAGCACACGTCTCGCAACCTTCCAGCACACACTTTCCCTCCCTATGCTCACGAGCTGTCTGCATGCTCATACCAGAGTTCCCTTCACACTATGCCCTCCCCTCACTCACAGACAGGTGTGCTAACAAGATCTGTGGGGGCAACGGCACGTGTGTTCAGGACAGTGCCGGAGTGCCCACTTGTGTCTGCAACGCTGGCTTTCTTCTGCAGGCCGACGGCGTGAATTGCGCTGGTATGTGTTGCGGTGCATCTGAGCTACTGCATACTGCTATCTGTCATTAAGAGGTATGCATAAGTGGTATGCATAAGCGGTCAACTCGACTGTGTACTGTACTCGTTTACCTTGTTTTGACACGAATTGTTATTTTGTTTCTTTTAATTTAATTTCCCAAAACCCAACCAAGGCAAGTCGAGTAAGACATGCTGAGAAAGAAAAAACCCAACTGTTGCTAGACTTGTTTGTGTTTGAGTTATTCCTCACTCGTCGAGGTTTAATTACTCCTGTGTGCTCATCCTTTTCCGTCTCTTCCCCACCCTCAGTGTCCCTCTCGTTCTTTCTCTCTTCCATGCGCTCTCTCGTCCCTCTTTGTTGCTTCTGTCCCTAAACCTTGTGTCCACTTCACTCCCTTTCATTCTCCTCCCTCAGATGCGTGTGGGACCAAAATCTGCGATCCCACAACTGAATGTGTGAGGGATGCTGCAGGCGGTGCATCCTGTGTGTGCAAGGCGGGCTATCAGAACAATACCAGCAACAAGTGTATCGGTATGTGTTTGTGGCATTCGCAAAAATACAAAAGTGGTTGTGTATTCTCTCCTGTACCGGACAGGTCTCATCCTGTTTTTTTCTGGTACAATTCAGCTCTGTTGTTCACCTTAATGGATGCATCATGTGCTGCCTTACTGCTTGGGTTAGTGTTTGTGGGCTGCCAGGTACTGCAATCTTTTTTACACCTTAAACAAGATATTGTCGCACAGCACTGCCGCTCTGTGCTTCTCCTGCTGCGTTATGCCGGCCTCTGTGCTTGCGTGTGCTCCGACCTGATGTGCCATGCTGTGCTGCTCCATGCCGTGATGTGCTGGGCGGTGCCGTGCAGCTCTTCTCGTCTCACTTCCCCATCTTCCCAGGCCCCGCGGTCTGTGCTCCGACGTGCTGTGCCATATTGTGATGTGCCATGCCATGCTGTGATGTGCCATGCCATGCTGTGATGTGCCATGCCATTATGTTTTTCTTCTTCTCACTCCCCCACCTCCCCAGGCCCCGCCACATGTGGGAGCTGCCCTGCAGGGGCCACGTGCACTGTTGCTTTCGGCTACATTCCATACTGCATCTGCCCTGCCGGCTATGGCCTCACCAGCATCGGCTGCATCAGCGGTAAGCCCAACAACACTTATTGCACCCCCCCTCACTCCTTTCCCTGCCAACCCCTCTCCCTTCTCTCGTACCCGCTTGTGTTCACTGTCCACTAACAATACCGTTTACACCCCTGCCATCCTGACTTCTCTCGTCCCCTCTGTCTCTTCTTCCACCATGCAGGCTGCTCTGCATGCCTTTGCCCGTCTCCTCTACTAGTATCACCTTCTACAAGCTCTCAATCTTTGGCAAATTACCTTAATGGCGAGTTACAGTCTTTCCTTGACCACCCTTCACGTTCCTCCTCCCCGTGTTCCTCTCCCCTTGCCCTTCCAGGTGCCCTGCCCACCGTCTCCTCCACCAGCATCACCTTCTACGATCAGCCCAACTACACCATCACGCCCACCACCTTCACCACACGCCTTGACTTCAACGCCTGCACCACCCTCCCTGCCTCAGCTTTCTCAAGCGTCCGATCGCTTCTGCGCATAGACAAGGTTCCTGGAGGGCTGGGGGATTGCGTTTCTGTGTATCAATACAACCAGGAGGGGTGCGCTGGGCCGTACACCCCATACGCCACTGCTACAGGTGGAACCGGCATGAGTGCCGTGGGTTACATGTGAGTCATACGTTGCAACCTGAAGCCTTCCTTGGGTGAAGGATATAGGATCCCAAATGGTTCACGCATGTATAAGATATGCACATGCACATGTGCCTTGCGCACATACAAGCATTGAGATTGCACCTTCACCCAAACGACACCAACAGGTATGTGATACTTGAAGTTTGTTCTTTCTCCAACTGTCACCTTCGTGTTCCCTCTCGTTCCTCCTCCCCTTCCTCTCCCTTACATGCAACTTCCCCACCATTCACGTCTGCCACTTTGGTCGTCACTCACTCTACGTGCGTCATCGTCTTTCTGTTTACCTTCTTGTATTGTTTCCCCCACTTCTGAGCAGGAACTATACTGCATATCCTTACCGTTCCTTCATCTGCTTTCATTGAGTTTGTCAGCCAACTTTTGCGTACAGCAATTGAACCGACAAGCAAATTTGCGCGTACCAACCTAATTTGCACCTGCATCACAATCGTCAACGACTCTCACCATGCCTTTCTGGAGGTGCATCCTGGGCCAATCTGTTGCTTGTTTTCATCAACATTCAATGAAAAAACGGGACAGTTGGCTGTTACGCAGACGTGCGTGCATGAAGGTCTGCTGAATACATAATGAAACAGAACCCTAAACCCTCTTAAGTAACAACCAGACGAGAATAGCTTAAAAAAGAAATCATCAACAACAACATGAACAACAACATGAACAACAACATAAACATCAACAACTACATGAACAACAACATGAACAACAACATAAACATCAACAACTACATGAACAACATCATAAACATCAACAACAACATAAACAGCAACACCAACATAAACAGCAACAACATAAACAGCAACAACATAAACAGCAACAACAACATTAGCAACAACATTAGCAACAACATAAACAACAACATTAGCAACAACATAAACAACAACATAAACAACAACATAAACAACAACATAAACAACAACATCAACAACAACATCAACAACAACATCAACAACATCAACAACAACATCAACAACAACATCAACAACAACATCAACAACAACATCAACAACATCAACAACAACATAAAGAGCAACATTAAAAACAACAAAACAGCAGTGATAGCGATAGCACCCTGCAACAACAACAACTGTCTGCCCGTAGTGCATCTTTTTCTTTGTTGCTTTGCAGTATGTCTCTTATTCTATCGTGAACTCAACCGACAACTCTCTCGACATTCTTGGCCTAGGCTCCTAAGCCTAGGCCCTAACTAAACCCTAATTCCAAAGCTACGTCCATACGTTGACATGGTATGGAGCCGGTCGTTCCTCACATAAGCCCACCGCCCCGTGCCCTGTTAGCCCGTCGCCTCGTCGCCCCGTCGCCCCGTCACCCCGTCGCCCCGTCACCCCGTCGCCTCGTCGCCTCGTCGCCCCGACGCCCCATCACCCCGTTCGTGCCGTGACGTGGCCCCTTGCGGGCCCTTCGTTCATACCGTAGCGCGGCCCCTCGCGGGCCCTTCATTTGGACCGTAGCGCGGCCCCTTGCGGGCCCTTCGTTCGTACCGTAGCGCGCCCCCCCACGGGCCCTTCATTCGTACCGTATTGCGGCCCCACACGGGCCCCATTCTTGCGCCAGCTTAAGGGCCACCGCGGGCCCCGTTTTCACGCTATTTAGGGGCCTCTGCGGTCCCCCCGTTTTCGCGCTGGTTACGCCCCTCCACAGCCCCCCCGTTTCTCGCTGGTTAAGGACCCCTGCGGGCCCTCGTTCTCGTTAGATACGGAACCGCGCGGGCCCTGCCGTCGCGCTAGCACAGGGCCTCCGCCCCCCCGCCCCCAACCTTAGAGCCAGAATAGGCCTCAGTGGGCTCAGCCGTCATGCTAGAACAGAGCCTCCTGCGGGTCGGCGGGAGGGGGGGGGGGGGGGTGGTGTCAGAATCCCAACCACTAGACCATTGGGATAAAAGGGCTTGTTAAGTAGCGGGTCAGTGCGCCCATAACCCCCCAGGCCAACATGCCTGTAACCCTTCCCTAGGATCAATCGGTGATCACCAGTGGACCTCTGACACCCCCCCGCACTGGGATGCCCGAAGTGCACACACCGGGATTCGAACCCGAGACCTTCGCTCTGATACCATGTCAGAATCCCAACCACTAGACCATTGGGATAAAAGGGTTTGTTAAGTAGCGGGTCAGTGCGCCCATAACCCCCCAGGCCAACATGCCTGTAACCCTTCCCTAGGATCAATCGGTGATCACCAGTGGACCTCTGACAGGTGGGGGGTGGGGGGGAGGGTGAGGGGAAGGTACTGGACGCTCACCCCAGATTGTGTTGACGATGTGGTATCACGCGGAAACTGCCTGCTCAAGCTGCCCGTAAGCAAAACACGATAACGTCGTTACACAATTCACGACATATTTTCTACAAACTTATAGCCTCGCTAGAGACACTATAGCATCGTTACACAATTCACGACAAATTTTCCACAAACTTCGTAAGCCAATCGTATTTCATAATTTCAGAAAAAGTCGCGCGCCTATCTCTAGTTAGTACTGTTGCACCGTCCGTTTGGTTTCCGAACTGTCAAGGGTTCAGATTCTGAACCGTTGAAAGGAGTAAAAAGTGCCGCGACGGTTCGGATTGTTGGCGACGTCGGAAAAACTTTCACGAACTACGTCACGAAATCATGCGACGCTAGTAATATTTTCGCAGTCCGGACGGTCCACGGTTCGAACCGTCGGGGGCAAAATGGAGACACGCCCTAAGATAGTGGTACTGTTTGAGTCGTCCGTTTGGAAACCAAACACACCTGATTGGATTCACAGTACTGCTGGAAAACGCTGTTACGGTTTGACTGCGGCATAATATGGACGTTGACGAACTTTGTAACGAATTGCTGAGAACATAATTACCAGCAAAATGTTTGTTCCGCCGTTGGTAGGAAACATAGAAGAGTAAAATAATTCCTTCCCTAATTTGAAAGGTTATTACATAGATTGTCAAAAACAAGGGCTCGTAACCACTTATAATCAATCGACTATCACGAACAGTCACAAAACCCAGAATTCTATCACATCTTAAGGTGCTGCTTTTCGTGAATCCCAGCGGATACATGAACCTTTAAACATAACTTACTAAAGCCCCTATCATAAACTTGTGCTGTAACGACTCCAATATCAACTAAAGGTACATTCCTGTGGAGACACGTGTGTCTCAATCCCCTTTTTTCCGAGTCGCATCTAAACATTTTTGCAATCTCGCGTCACAAAAATTGAATGTATCACGAAACTGGGCAACCAGGCGAAATTTACAGTTGTGCGCATTTGATTGGATTTCAAACATGACTGTACACCTGTTTCTTCAAACTCCTGGCTCGGATGGGGTTTTGACGAGCGGAATTTTTTCCCGCGCGAGATAGGCATTGTGGGGCGTCCAGGTGCATTGACATTTCGAAACGCGTACGACTCGTTGTCAGTGACGGGTAAATATGCAAATCGTCCGCAACGTCAACGCGTTTCACGCTGACCAATGAAAAATACAGTAATGGTCGCACGAGGGCGACACGCGTTTGTGACATTGTACGTTTTATGCTGTTTTACGCGTCACAAATGGATCGAGTGTCAAACTGTCAGACTTATATGATCTAGCCTGTGTAGGCTGTAGCGGGTTAGATACTAAGGGGTACACAATTCTAGGGTTTCATATTTGTATCACACTTATTCCTTAGTCAATCATTCCTCGTTCTTTCACATGGTATATAGCAGGTTCCCTAGTGGGAACGTTTCCTAGGGCCCACCGAAAATCGATTTTTTTTTTTCCTGCCCGGAGCGCGCTTCGCCCCTGCCCGAGTCGCGCCCCGTGTGCCTGCCCTCCCGTCGCGTCCCCTGCCCTTAGCGGCCCGTCGCGCTCTCTTACGGCCCCGTAGCGGCCCCTCTCACGGCCCCTCACGGCCCTTCGCGACCCCTTCAGGCCCCTCGCGGCCCCTTCGTGGCCCCTCGCGGCCCCTTCGCGGCCCCGTCGCCGCCCTTCTCGGCTCCGTCGCCGCCCTTCGAGGCCCCTCGCGGCCCCTTCTCGGCCCCGTCGCTGCCCTTTCCGGCCCCTCACGGCCCCTTCTCGGCCCCGTCGCCGCCCTTCGCGGCCCCTCACGGCCCTGTCTCGGCCCCGTCGCCGCCCTTCGAGGCCCCTCACGGTCCCGTCTTGGCCCCGTCGCCGCCCTTCGCGGCCCCTTCACGGTCCTTCGTGGCCCCTTCGCCGTCCTTACCGGCCCCTTCTCGGCTCCTCCGCGAACAGCAGCAGCCGCCGCCAGCAGCAGCCGCCGCCGCCGACAGCAGCAGCCGACAGCAGCAGCCGCCGCCGACAGCAGAGGCGGCCGCCGACAGCAGCAGCCGCCGCCGCCGACAGTAGCAGCCGCCGCCGCCGCTGCCGTGATCGCCGCCACCGCCGCTGCCGGGGCCGCAACCGCCGCCGCCGCCGATAGCTGGAGCCGCCGCCGCCGTCGCGGCCCTGTCCCTGCCGACGCGCCTCGGCCCTGCCCCACCACTTGCGGGCCCCTACCCACCCGCCCTGGTAAGAGCACCGCCGAGCCGCGCCTGCTGCTACTGCTACTAGCCTGCTGCTGCTGCTGCTGTCATGGCTACCCCTAGCGTTCTCACCTGTGATGCTGAGGGTCGGGCTGTCGACTTTGATGTCTGGGTCGATGATCTGCAGCTTTTCCTGCAGTGCGATAGGAAAGACGGTCTCTCACTGTTCGATCTCACGTCTGGCGCCTCTCCTGCCCCTACTGCCGATGCTGACAGCACTGTTCGCTCCCAGTGGGCCACACGCGATGCTGCTGCCCGTCTTGCTGTGCGTAGTCACTTGCCGTCCACTGAGCGCGCGCACTTTAGTCAGTACAAGAGTGCTAAGACCTTGTACGACGCTGTAGTTGCACGCTACTCTTCCCCTGCCACTGCTGCCCTTAGCCGCCTCATGCTGCCGTACCTATTCTCTGACCTCGCCGTTGGAGGTGTTGGGGGTGGTCGTGGGGGTGGAGGTGGTGGTGGGGGCGGTGGTGGTGCTGGGAGCGGTGGCGGTGGCGGCGGCGGTGGTGGCGGAGCTGGGAGTGGTGGTGGCAGCGGTGGTGGGGGCTTGGGTGACACCAGTGGTGGCCAGGGGTAGCAGCAGCAGCAGCAGCAGCGTCAGCGCCAGACCCCCACTTCCCAGCAGCTTCTTGACTGGTATGCCGGGCGTGGGGCGTCTGGGGGTCCTGGTCGCTGCCCCTATATCATTCGCGCAGGTCCCCGCGCTGGTCGCCAGTGCACAGGGTTTCACACTGAGTACCGCGCTTCGCTCCTTAGCGACGCCTGGCGCGTCAAGTTTCCTGATGCTACTGAGTTCCCCAACTAGGCAGACCTGCTTAGGCGTGATGTACCTATCTTTGATCTTGACTATGAGGCTATTCTTGCTGCCATGTATGCATTGACTATTAGTGCTGAGGGTGACTGCTACTTGTGTGTGCCGCCTGACCCCGGTATAGCCCCAGGTATCTCGCCTGTGGCACTAGGTGCTTGTGAGTCTGCTCCCCCTGGTACTGCGTCCGCACAGGCCTTGCACACCGTAACACTTGACTCTGGTGCTTCCCGCTATTTCTTTCGCGACAGCACCATAGTCACTCCCCTCCCTGCACCTGTTCCTGTCTCACTGGCTGACCCCTCTAGGGGCCCAATGCTTGCACGGTCTTCCACTGTGCTTCCGTGTCCGGCGGTCCCGTCTGGTGAGCTGTCTGGTCTCCACCTCCCCTCATTCTCTACGAACTTGGTGAGCAACGCCGTCCTTCAGGATCACTGGGTTGACACCTTTACTCCTGGAGGACAGCGTGTGGCGATCTGCACGTGCTCCCAGACCGGCAGTCACCTGGCCACGTTCACACGTGCGCCTGGGTCCAGTCTGTACACCCTCACCACTGCGTCGCGCTCCACCCCTTTGTCTCCCCAGCTGTACGCGTCTGCTCAGGTAGCTACCCAGTGTGAGTGTCGCCGACTGTTGCACGACGCTCTCCTGTGGCACAACCGCCTTGGTCACCCCTCCCTGCCTCGCCTTCGTAGCATGCACTCTCGCTTCCTAGTCTCTGGCCTTCCCAGGTCTCTGCCTGCCCTCCCTCCCTCGCCTGCGTCGCCCTGCATTCCTTGCGTCGAGGGGCGGCAGCGCGCCGCTCCTCACTCCTCCTCGTTCCCTCCCACAGAGGCTCCGCTGCAGACTCTCCACCTGGACGTGTGGGGCCCAACCCATGTCCGTGGACAGGGCCACGAGCGGTACTTCCTGCTGGTCGTCGACGACTACACGCGTTACACCATGGTCTTCCCCTTGCAGCGCAAGGGGGAGGTCCCTGATGTTTTGATCCCCTTGATCCGCGCTGTTCGTCTCCAGCTCCGCGAGCGGTTCCAGTCGGACTTTCCTGTCCTGCGTCTGCACTCTGACAGAGGTGGTGAGTTCTCCTCAGACCTCTTAGCAGCCTTCTGTGCGGAGCACGGCATCCGCCAGACGTTCACGCTTCCGGCCTCTCCGCAGAAGAATGGGGTTGCTGAGCGCCGCATTGGCTTAGTCATGGAGGTCGCTCGTACCTTCATGGTCCATGCGGCTGCCCCCCATTTTCTGTGGCCGTTTGCTGTCCGGTACGCCGCGCATCAGCTCAACCTCTGGCCCCGTGTCTCCTAGCCGGAGACCTCGCCCACACTGCTGTGGACGGGGAAGGTTGGCGATGCGTCGCGTTTCCAGGTCTGGGATGCTCGTGCCTTTGTCCGCGATACCACCGCGGACAAGCTCTCCCGTCGCACCATTCCCTGCGTCTTCCTTAGCTTTGTCCGTGACGCGCCTGGCTGGCAGTTTTACGACCCCGCCTCGCGCCGCGTCTTTCCGTCTCAGGACGTCACCTTTGACGAGTCAGTTCCCTTTTACCGTCTCTTTCCTTACCGCACTGCCCCTCGCCCCCCCCCACCGCTCTTTCTCGCCCCAGGTCCTCCCCAGGTAGACCCCCTCCCAGCGCCAGGTCCTGCTCCTTCAGATGTCTCTTAGGTAGACCCTCCCGTACCTGCGCCTGTTGAGGTCACTGGTGACTCAGGTCCTGCTGGGGGTGGTGCTGTCCCTGGGGGTACGGAGTTTGGGGGTGCGGAGCTTGGGGGTGCGGAGCGTGGGGGTGCTGAGCCTGAGGGTGCGGAGCCTGGAGGTGCTGAGTCTGCGCGTGAGGAGCCTGGAGGTCCTGAGCCTGGGGGTGCTGCGTCTGGGGATGCTGAGCCTGTGTGTGAGGAGCCTGGGGGTGCTGAGTCTGGGGGTGCGACGACTGAGGGTTCTGAGACTGCTGTTACGCGGTCTCCTTGGAGTAGCCGCCTTCGTCTGTATGTGCCTCTCACCTCACAGCAGCTGCACGACTAGTACGGTCGCCGTCAGGGTCACGCTTCTGGAGCTCGGGACTCTGCTGCTGGAGGTACTTCTGCTGACGTCACTGGAGCTGGGAGTGGTGCTGGTCCTTTGTCTAGTGGAGGTGCTGGAGTCGCTGGTCCCGGAGGTGCTCGTACTGGAGGTACTGGAGCTGCTTGGGCTGGAGGTGCTGTGTTTGAGGGTGCTACTGCTGGAGACCCTGGGTCTGGGGGTGCTGCTACAGGAGGCACTGAGGCTGGAGACCCTGGGACTGGAGGTGCCAGTTCTGGGGGTGCTGCAGCTGGTGGAGCAGGTCCTGGAGGAGCTGGGGCTGAAGGTTCTGGAGCTGCTGGAGGTGCTGGAGCTGCTGGTGCTGGTGGCACTACACAACCGCGCCTGTTCTTCGCTCCGACGTCTCCGTCGTCTCAGCCACCGCCTGACTTTGCGCTTCGCCAGGTTCCCAGTCTCCCTTCGTCTACTGGTCTTCCGTTACAGCCTGGCTCACTGCTGCCTGCTCCTTCTCTGTACACTGAGCAGACAGGGGGCCTTGCTGAGCGTCGTAAGCCTGCGTCGCGTCCTGTCTCGCCTGTCCGTTCTGGTCGTTCCAATCGTCGTGTTCCTCGTCCGCGTCAGCCGGCTGTCCCCGGCACCCACCTTGTAGTCTGTCGTCCTTCCTCTCCTCCGCTGCTTGTTCCTATGCCGTCTCCCCCTGCGTCCTCTCTGCCTGACGTTGCGGACCCTGAGTCTGACCAGTTTCGTACTGAGCACCCTATTGTCACGCGTCTGTTAGCCACTGTTGTCACTGACCCGTCGTTTGAGTCCACTGCTGCGTCTACCCTAGCTGCTGAGCTTGTCGACTTTGCTGCTGCCTGTCGTCTAGACTACGCTGCTAGTCTTGTTGCTGCGTCTGAGTCTCTCTGTCCTTCGTTCGTCGGGGGTGAGTGTGCTCTTAGCACGGACGTCCTTGAGGACAGGCACGAAGACCTTGAGTGTCTTGCGGCCGCTGTGCCTCATCTCGTGGCCATGCTGCTTGCCCTTGAGGGAGACCCGGATGCACCAGACATCCCGACCCCGCACTCTTACGCTGAGGCGATCGCGGGTGAGTACTCTTCTGAGTGGCAGACAGCCATGGACGCAGAGATGGCATCCTAGAAGTCCACAGGCACGTACGTCGATGAGGTTCCCCCTCCCGGGGCGAACATCGTCAACGGCATGTGGATTTTCAGGGTGAAGCGGCCGCCAGGTTCTCCGCCTGTCTTAAAGGCTCGTTACGTTGCTCAAGGCTTTAGTCAGCGAGAGGGAGTTGACTTCTTCCAGACCTTCTCCCCCACCCCGAAGATGACCACTCTTCGGGTGCTGCTGCACGTTGCCGCTCAGCGTGACTACGAGCTTCACTCTCTTGACTTCAGCAAAGCTTTCTTACAGGGCAGCCTGCACGAGGAGATCTGGCTGCACCGCCCGCCTGGCTTCACTGGGTCGTTCCCTCCTGGTACCCAGTGGAGCCTCCGGCGGCCGGTCTACGGTCTCCGCCAGGCTCCTCGTGAGTGGCACGACACACTGAGGACGACACTTGCGGCTCTTGGGTTTACTCCGTCGACTGCTGACCCGTCGCTGTTTCTGCGCACCGACACTTCGCTGCCACCGTTCTACATCCTCGTGTACATCGACAACTTGGTCTTTGCCACTGCTGACACTGAGGCTCTTGCCTTGGTGAAGTCGGAGCTGCAGAAGAGACACACGTGCACAGACCTGGGTGAGCTGCGCAGTTACCTTGGCTTGCAGATCACCCGGGACAGAGCACGCCGCACCATCACCCTGACTCAGTCACACATGGTGCAGCAGGTCCTTCAGCGCTTCGGCTTCACCTGGTCCTCGGCACAGGCTACTCCTCTGGCTACAGGTCACTCGCTCTCAGCTCCACCTTCGGACGAGTCCGTAGAGCCGAGTGGTCCTTACCCAAAGCTAGTTGGCTGCCTCATGTACCTGATGACTTGCACTCGTCCTGACCTTGCGTACCCTCTTGGCCTTCTGGCTCGCTACGTGGCTCCTGGTCGGCACCGAAAGGTGCACATGGATGCTGCTAAGAGGGTACTACACTACTTGTGCACTACATCGGGCATGGGGCTCGTGCTTGGAGGGCGGAGTCCAGTTGTCCTCACTGGGCACTCAGAAGCTTCTTGGGTTGATGACCAGCCTACACAGCGGTCGTCACAGGGTTACTCGTTCAGCCTTGGCTCCGGCTCTGTCTCTTGGCGGTCTACACGCTCGTCTTCTGTTCTCAGCTCCAGTTGTGAGGCTGAGATCTACGCCACAGCCATGGCTGCACAGGAGTTACGATGGCTCACCTATCTGCTGACCAACCTGGGAGAGCGGCCTCGTTCTCCTCCAGTTCTGTACGTAGACAACAAGGCCGCCATTGCCTTGTGTCAGGTTCACAGACTGGAGCACAGAACGAAGCACATCGCTCTGCGTTACTTCCTGGCTCGACAGTTGCAGCAGCGGGGTCAGCTTCGCCTTGCTCACGTGGCCACTCGGGCCAACATTGCTGATATATTCTTCAAGGCACTTCCGTCTGGTGACCATCAGCGCTTTTGTACTTTGTTGGGCCTTGTTCCTACGTTTCCACACTTGTTGTAGTCTCTGCTTGTACTATGATATATATATTTTTTGCATATACCTGCATGTTTGCTCTTGCTAGGTAGAGATCACTGTACTGTTCTTGCTGCATATATACCTCTGCATGTGAACTGGCCTTGTGGCCGTTTGCTTGTGCTCAGTGTGTGTGGTGATGTTGTGATCCACCCTGAGCTTGTTTTTCTTTCCTTGACTGGTCTTGTGACCTCTTATTCTCCCCCACTTTACCTATGGGGGTGTGTCAAATATATACATATGTTATAGTTTTGGGTAGGCTGTAGTGGGGTAAATACTGTGGGGTACAACCCCTTAGGTTTCCTTCTTGTACCAAAATCTCTCCATAGTCAAAGACATTCCTGCCTAGTTTCTAAGATTGAGACACAAGTGTCTCCACAGGAATGCACCCTAATAGTTGTTTCCAAATACGACTATTACTTCACATTTCTTCTAGTTCATAATTGAGAAGCAAATTGTTCAGCAAAATTATCATGTTTCGTGACAAGACAAAACGCCCGGATTGCAAACTGAAATGACCTTCAATTGTTGAGATTTGAGGACCTTTAACCTGTAGCTGATTTTGTCCTATATGCATAGCTACTTATGTTCGTAGCAAATCACGGAAGCAAAGATTTAATAAATTTGCGTGATAAAAATTTGAATGAAAAAAAAACAAAATTAGAGCCGAAACAAAAACTCGCTCGAATAGCATGCCATCCAAGGGGCGCATCTGCGTTTAGGTTTGATGTCGATTCAAGTGGTATGAATGGTTTTTTAATAACTCTTTTTTCACAGACGGTATCAATCATACCAAAAATGCACTCTGCATTAATTAAGGGCGTATCCCAGTTCGGGTCATAAAGCCAATTCCAGTCATGTGCGATTACCGGATTACCCAAACAACATAAAACGCCACATTGGGTCCTCGGAACTCATGTGACCCCCAAAATGTCGCAAGGGTTTTCGCGCAAAAATCTCCCTCCCCACAACAGTCGGTGGTAAGCACGGTGGATGTGTTTGCCGAAGTGACGCCTGCACTCGCGCAAGACGGCCATCGATGGGTTGTCAATGCTCTTCCACTTGTACTTGTCCATGCCGATCCGCGTGCACCGGCCCGTTTGGGAGTCCAGCCCAAAGCTTGCCCTCGTGCCTGCACGCGAAGAGACGCCAGTGACCCTGCAGAGCGCCGATCGTCCGCTCTACCACCATGCGCGTCGCCGACTGGACGTAATTGTACGTCTGCTCACATATCTTTATCAGGCGACGGCGGGGACTGTTAACGGGAGTGGAGTGTTGGCCCCGCCCTCGCTTGGGCAACGCTGACGACTTGTTCGGATGTACGGGAGTAGCAGCCGACCGTTCACCGTGTAGGGGACCCCTGTGTTGTTGCTGTCGACTAGGTAGCTCGACAACTGCAACTGACTGGTCTGGGCGACGGGAGGGCCGTCGACCAGGAGGGGCAGTTCGACCTGGAGGTCAACGAAGCAGTCCGTCGACCAGCAGTTCAACCGGGAGGTCGACGGAGCAGCCAGTCGACCTGCAGTTCAATTGGGAGGTCGACGGAGCCGTCCGTTGACCTGACAAGTGAGCAGCGGTCGACAAGGGGAGCTCGGCGACAACAGCTGACAGTTCTGGTCGACGGAAGGGGTCTGTCGACTAGGGGGTAGCTCGACAGGAGTTGTGGTCGACCAGGGGCACCTGGTGGTCGACCAGAGGGACCTGGGGGTGTCCAGGTCAACAGGGTAACCTGCTCGATGATTTCGGCAGAGGCACACGAACCTCGTCGAGGTCGCGATGTCGAAGGCGAATTCGGGTTGGTATCCCGAAGTCGATATGGCTCGTCAGGCGCAAACAACAGCCAACGGATGGACAACGATGCAAGTCGGGCCAATCGTCTGAACGCACCCGTGAGCGTGCGCACTGCTGTCTTCCACGGGGCATCGCTGGACAGCCGCTCTGCTGCAGTGTTGGCACGCCGTCGACCTGCAGTGTTGGCAGGTCGCCTTTCTGCAGTGCTGGCGCAACTCCTCTACGCAACGCTGGCAAGCGGTCGACCAAGCTTTGCTGGTGGTCGACCAGGCTAGTTGCAGAGTTGCTAGCCTGATGTAGTCATTGTTGTCATTGCTTGTTCAATATTTTTCGTGTAATTTTGACTTTGCTAGTGGAAACTCTTGTCCATCTCTTCCGTGATTGTCCAAGCACCAAGGAACTAGGCAAAGCTACGATCACTCCAAGTAGTTCGTGCTAACCCTCGTAGTCTAGCTCACTACCGATTTAGAGTGATTCTCCACATGGTGCGGTGAGCATGGAACGAGCACGCGACCTTCAGATAGGAGCCAATTTTTGCACCTACTAAGTCGTTTGTAGGCCAGCAGCAACGTTAGCCGCCATGGTCGACCCCGTAGTAGATGCGGGCATAGTGGACACCTTGAAGGCACGTTTGGCTGCCGCGAGGAGACGCCACGCGGAGGGCGGCGTACGGGACGACCCCCTTAGCGATCGCCGAGTTGGGCATCCGGTCACAGTGGGCGACGGAACACCCTTCCCGTCCTGCATCTCCTCGACCGGTGCGCAACGAAGGTGGTGTCAACGAGAAGGTCGACGGTGGTGCACGAGTCAACGGCAGCGAAGGCACGAAGCATAGAGGGATGATCAAGGTTGACGGTGGTGTCGACAGAATCCAGGCGCGAGTGCAGCGGTCGACGGTGTCTGCAGGCAGCTCGTGTGCCGACGTCGATGTTCGACGTCGCTCTCCTCTACGAAGCGGTGGAGGGCTCTCGGCGACGACGCACTTGACAGCGGGCGGGATTGCACCGGCGTACGGCTACTTCAAGTTCTCGCCGGACCGGATCATCGTCGCACCGCTGCAAGGACGACGGGACCTCATCACCTGGAGGGAGTCGTTGAAACCTCAGCTAGAGGTCGCTGGGCTGAAGGACTTTGCCGACGGCACCGTGCCAACTCTTCCCGTGGACGATGTCGAGCTGCGCGAGGAGTTTCGTGCTGCTCACTTTCTCACCTTCATGGTCATCTCGAGGTGCTGCTCGCCGATGGAGCAGCTAGCGCTCAGGAGCTGTCGAGAGCGACTGGATGCTGGTCACCAGGCATGGCACTTCATCCTGTCGATGTACCAGGTCAGGGACGACCAGTACATCAGATAGCTGGAGGAGAAGATGACACACATTCGGATGGGCGAGCAGGAGTCGGCGACGGACTACTGCAACCGTGCTCGACGGAACTTGGATGAGATCCGGATGGCGGGCGCTGAATACTCGATCGCGTCCTACATCACCCGCATCGTCAAGGGCCTGCCGCACGGCTACAACCTCATGAAGAGGATGATGATGGTGCCCGGCACGCGTAAATCCCTCGACGAGGACTCCATCACCAGCTACATCATTCAAGACGAGGCGATGCAGGAGGCCGAACAGCCCACGGAGCTCCTTCCGTAGGCAAACTACGCTGCATCGACGAAGCAGAATCAGCAGCAAGGGCAGCGCAGGAAGCCGGGCGGAGGTGGTAGCGGAGGTGGGCGGTCGACGAAGGACGTCGACAAGAAGAGGTTGACGCAGGACAAGGGCCGCGGAGGTGGTGGTCGACGGTGGGAGTGCTGGATCTGCCACGACCTCGACCACCTTTCCTATGAGTGCCCCGACCGTGACGACAGCGACGAGGACGACACCAAGGGAGGCCGTGGCCGGATGACCAACCGTCGACCCCGTCGAAATGCAAAGCCGCGTAAGGAGAAGCAAACGTCGAAGAAGGCGTCGTCGATGAAGGACGTCGATAGCTCCAGCAGCAAAGGCCGAGGCGACGGGGAGACGTCATGCTCGATGGTCGGCGTGGTGGAGCCGACAGTCTCGCTGGCACCGGAGGCTGGCGAGGACTTCCAGGCGGTGGCGGCAGCTGTGCAGGCCAACCCGATGGCGGTGCTACTCGACAGCGGGTGCTCCCAAAACCTGATGGGGACGAAGGCGGTCATCGTCGACATGGCGCTGAGCGACGGAGTGAAGCACGTGTGTGGATTCAACGGGGCGTTGCAGCCTGTCGAGGGTCGCGGAACCCCTCGCTCTACAAGGGGAGGCCGGGAAGCAGATCCTCATCACCAACGTGCTCTACGTTCCGGGCGTACCGGCGAACCTGCTGTCAGCTGGCCAACTGAAGGAGAGCGGAGTGCAGCTGCAGGGTGATGGCGACGAGATGCTGCTCGTCGCCGCGACCAGGGAGGTGCTCGGTCGAGCACGCTACACCGGACGAGTCCTTTGCACTGACCTTCGCCCCTGCTTGACGCGGTCGCCGTCGACCGAGGTGGTGGCTCTGCGGACGATCGGTCTTGGCGATCAAGTCGACCCCTGACTGGTTGCATGTGAGGCTCGCGCACGTTGGCGTCGACACGATCAAGAGCTCGGCGAAGCATGAAGTTGCTGTTGGGCTCGACATCACGCCGTCGTCCGGAGCAGACCCGCCATGTGTCTCGTGCGTCGGAGAAAAGTTGGCGCGGCTCACCTTCCCCGCCAAGGGCTCGGACACCGAGGAGGCACTAGCTGTCGTGCACTTTGACTTGTGCGGGCCGTTTCGGGTAGCTGCCAAGGATGGCAGCTTGTACTTCCTGCTGCTGAAGGATCGTTACACTCGGTTTGTGTGGACAATGCCGGTCGCCAAGAAGAGCGATGTGCTGCGGGAGTTCCAGAAGTGGTTGGTGCTAGTGGAACGGCAGACGAAGAAGTCGGTGCTGTCTCTCTGCTCAGACTGAGGAGGGGATTTCCTCGGAAAAGCGTTCACCGACTTCGTCGACGGGAAGGGCATCGTCCACGACCTGACGTGCCCCTACACTCCGCAGCAGAATGGCATGGCTGAGCGGGAGATGCGCACGGTCGTTGAGTCCGTGCAGACGATGCTGCTGCACATGGGCGTGCAGCACCACTGGTGGCACCTTGCTCTACAACACGCTATCTGGGTGCGCAACTGCTTGGAGCGGTCGACGATGCCGCTGGGAACGACTCCGTACCAGCTGCTGACCGGAAAGAAGCCCGACCTTACGCTGGCGCGGGTGTGGGGCTGCATGGTGCAGTTCATGGTTCCCAAGCAGCAGTGCGGTGGGAAGCTGGCGCCGAAGGCTCGCTGGGGGCTTCACCTGGGTGTGTCCCCGGAGAGCAAGGGCTGGGAGGTGCTCGACCTGACCGACAACAAGGTGGTGACGTCGGTCGAGGTGATCTTCTACGAGACGCTGTCACTAGAGGTGTGGAAGGCGCAGTATGGGCCAGCGTCGGGGCGGACGGACACCTAGACGGCGACGGTTCCACTGCTCGCCGAAGTCGACGAGCCTGCTGATGAGGATGTTGTGGAGGTTCTTCCACCTCCCCCTTGTTCTTGCTCCTCCCTCCCCCGTTGCAGATCGGCCTGCGTCGACACCTGTGTCGGCCACCGGTGATGAGGGGAGCCTTGAGGCGTCGCCTCTGGCGCCGGCCAGTGGCATCGTTGGCAGTCGACAAGGCGCCAAGCTCGTCGACCAGGATGGGAAGCCAGGGCGGTCGACAGGGGAGCCGGTCGAACATGAGGTAGCAGAAGGGGTGCAGTCGACAGGGGAGCAGCAGCCGGGGCAGTCGACAGGGGAGCTGCAGGCGAGCAGCCGCTTGAAGGGTCGAAGCAGCTGGTCGACGACGATGATGATGAGTTCAATGGCCGCCGGAGCGGCCTGCCTACCGCCAGCTGCCTTCACCACGGTGTACGATGAGGTCGATGACGACCTGCTCTACGACGACGCCGAGAAGGATGAAGAACTGCCGAAGCACGACCCCGACGTGCATGCCAACCCTGAACACCGCTGGAACATCGCCACGATGACGGTGAAGGAGGCGCTGGCGAGCTCGAAGGGCGAGGCGGTGAAGGCCGCCATGGAAGAAGAGATC
Source organism: Closterium sp. Naga37s-1 (assembly GCA_947471745.1). NCBI lineage: Eukaryota > Viridiplantae > Streptophyta > Zygnematophyceae > Desmidiales > Closteriaceae > Closterium > Closterium sp. Naga37s-1. The sequence goes on along the minus strand of CANJKZ010000223.1, from coordinate 337,561 downwards.
CGCAACCTCATCGGCATGGGCACTTGGGAGCTGGTCAAATGCCCACGCAGGGTGAACATCATGAAGAAACGGTGGGTGCTGACGACCAAGTACCGCATCGACGACACCGTCAAGCGCGAGAAGGCGAGGCTGGTCATGAAGGGCTTCACGCAGGTGAACGGTGCCGATTGCGACGAGACGTACTCACCGGTGAGCAATATGTCATGCTGAGGATCTTCATCAGCATTGTTGCCGTCCTCGACCTCCACCTGATGCAGCTCGACATGAAGAACGCCTTTCTGCACAGCAAGCTCGACCGGGTGCTGTACATGTACCAGCCGGACTACTTCGACGACAGGACCGGCCAGGTGTGCAAGCTGCTGAAGAGCCTCTACGGGCTGAAGCGGTCGCCGCTGCTGTGGTACACGGCTCTCGACGGTGTGCTGCTGGGCGCTGGCTGGAAGAAGAGCCAGGTCAACGAGGCACTCTACTCCAAGGCCGGCGACGACGAAGTGACCTGCTAGGTGCTGGTCTACGTCGATGACCTGCTCGCCGCCAGCAGCACCACCGCGATGCTCAAGAAGCTGAAGGAGCTGCTGGAGGCCGCCTTTGAGCTGCGTGAGATCTTGCCGGTGGTGAAGTACCTTGGGGTGGAGATCGTGCGCGACAGGCCGGCCAGGAAGTTGTGGCTGCATCAGCAGGGCTACGCCGACAAGCTGCGCAGGCGCTTCATTGACGAGGAGTAGGGTGGTCGAGTCCTGAAGACGCCGGTCTAGGTCAACGCCTACATTGAGCTGACGTTCGACGACGAGGAGGCCCAGGAGCGCGAGGAGGAGGAGTACCAGCGGAAGGTTCGCTCGCTGCAGTTCGCGGCGACGACGACGAGGCCGGACATCGCGTTTGCCTGCAGCAAGCTGGGGAGCGGCCTCACGGTGAGGAGCGATCAGCATTGGCACGAGGTCAACCGCTGCCTCGCCTACCTCGTCGACACCCGTGACACCGCCCTGGAGTTCAGCGGTGGATCAGAATCGCTGGAGCTGATCGGCTACGCGGACGCCGATGACGCGTGCGACAAACAGAACCTGACGAGCACGGGCGGCTACGTGTTCGTCTTCAGAGGGGCCGCGATCTCCTGGTCGAGCCAGCGCATCAAGTGCGCGACGCTCTCCTTGACCGAGTCAGAGTATGTCGTGGCCATGGACGCCACCAAGGAGGGGAGTCGACTGCGCCTCCTCCTAGCAGAGTTCAAGCTGCTCGACGCTGGGAAATTGACCGTCCTCCGCGTGGACAACAATTCGGCGATCACGGTCGCTGAGGGCTTGGGGCTGACGGGCAACCTCAAGCACATGGAGCGGCGCTACGCCTGGCTGCAGCACATGGTGAGGCGCGGGAAGTTCGTGCTGAAGTGCGTCCCGACCACCGACCAGCCGGCTGACTGCCTGACGAAGGCGCTGCATTTTCCGGCTTTCAACCGGTTCTCTGTCGCCATCGGCCAAGTTCGCCTTGCCGATGTCGGCGACGGCGACGATGAGGTGCAGCAGTAGGTGCCGTGCTCTTCTGCACGGCTGGTGCGGTGACGGCGTGCTGTGTATGGGGTGCATGCCGAGGACGAGTTTTCTCCGTGGAGTATTGCTGTGTGGGTTGAGGGCCCAAGCGGGAGCGCGGCAGGGGAGTGTTAACGGGAGTGAAGTGTTGGCCCCGCCCTCGCTTGGGCAACGGCGACGACTTGTTCGGAAGTACGAGAGTAGCAGCCGACCGTTCAAAGTGGGAGAGCTGCTCCACAGCCTTCGTCGAGCTGCAGGGGACCCCTGTGGTGTTGCTGTCGACCAGGCAGCTCGACAGCTGCAACTGACTGGTCTGGGCGACGGGTGGTCGACCAGGAGGCGCAGTTTGACCGGGAGGTCGACAGAGCACTCCGTCCACCAGTAGTTCAACCAGCAGGTCGACGGAGGAGTCCGTCGGTCTCGGAGTGGTACGACGAACTGAACTGCAGCCTGGTTCCGAACTGCTCCCAGAGGTTCTCCCGGAAGTTGCTGGTGAACTTCGTGTCCCTGTCGCTGATAATCGCTGCTGGTATCCCGTGCAGGCGAACAACGGCTGCGATGAATAGACGAGCGGTCTCCTCGGCTGAGATCGACTTTTTGCACGCAGCGAAGTGTGCCATCTTCGTCAACCTGTCGACGACGACCATCACCGCGTCGTTACCCCCAGGGTTCGAAGGTAACCCTGTGACGAAGTCCATGGTAACCTGCTGCCAGGCGTGCTCGGGCGGTGGTATCGGCTGCAATTGACCCGCCTTCCGCTTCCTCAAGCTCTTCATCACCTGACACGTGGGGCACGAGCCCACGTGCTGCTGTACGTCGGTCAACAGCTCCGGCCAGTAGTAATACCGCTGCAGTTGCTGTCGCGTTTTTTCTACCCCAAAATGTCCCGAGGTAATTCCGTCGTGTGCCTCCTGCAGTAGTAGCTCCCTCAGTAGTGAGTACGCGGGTACCCAGATGCGGTTGGTGCCTGTTTTTACGTAATAAACTCCTTTAGCTTCTGCCAGTTGCTGTGAATTTCCGGCCGTGAAAAACGGGTCGGTGCGGTATTCGTGGGTCAATAGGCCTGTTAAAAGCGGGTTGGTTTGGGCGAGTAGGATGGCATGGAGTTGGGCGGTAGGGCGAGTGAGTGCGTCGGCGATGTTGGAGGCGCCTTTCTTGTACGTAACCGTGTAGTGGAAGTTGGACTCGAGGTAGTCCAACCAGCGGATCTGTCGCGGATTGAGATTTGGTTGGGCGCGTAGGTACTGTAGTGATCGGTGGTCTGTCCGTACTGTCACGTCGGCGCCCGTCAGGTAACACCGCCATACCTTGAACGCGTGCACGATCGCCAACATTTCGCGGTCGTGTATCGGGTAGTTGCGTTCGGGCGGGTGCAGCTTGCGGGACTCGTACGCGATTGGATGGAGGCCGTTCCCGAAATCATGCAACAGTACTGCTCCCACAGCGATGTCACTTGCGTCAGTGACGAGCTCGAATGGATGGTGTGGATCTGCGATGTGAAGCACGGGCGGTGAGCACAAAATGTTTTTGAGGGCCGAGAAGGCAGCTTGCTCTTTCTCCCCCCACGTGTACTCAACCCCCTTCCTCAGCAGGTCTGTCAGCGGGGCAGTCAGCTTCGCCATGTCGGGGACGAACCGGCGCACGTAGTTGACGAACCCCAAAAAACTCTGCAACTCGGTCAAGTTGGTCGGCGCGTGCCATGCTTGAATCGTCGCAATTTTCTTCGGGTCTATTTCCACTCCTGCAGCTGAAATAACGTGTCCCAAAAATTCCAGGCGGTCCTGTAAAAACTCACACTTAGACGCTTTTGTCAGTAGGCGGTTCTCACTCAGAATATTAAAAACTGCTTCGATGTCCTGTAAGTGCTGTGCTCTGTCAGGGCTGTAGATCAGTATGTCGTCCAGGTATACGATGACGCACTTATCTAAGAGCGGGCGGAAAGCTTCGTTCATGGTCATTTGAAAAGTGGCGGGGGCGTTGGTCAGTCCGAAGGGCATGACGGTGTATTCGAAGGATCCGTAGCGTATTCCAAATGCGGTCTTAGGGCAGTCGGGCGGATTGACGCGAATCTGGTGGTAACCCCCGCGGAGGTCGATCTTCGAGAAAACCCGGGCTGTGCGCAGTTGGTCGATCAGTTCGTCGGCTCGCGGGATGGGGTAACGGGATTTGATGGTAACCCTGTTCAGTGCTCTGTAATCTATGCACATGCGAAATCCCCCGTCTTTTTTCGGTGTGAACAGTATCGGTGCTGCGAAGGGCGACGAACTAGGGCGAATGAATTCCTTCTCGAGCAGGTAATCGAGCTGCTTCCTCAGTTCGTCCAGTTCGGGCTGGGTCACTCGGAACTGTCGCTGTACTGTTGGCTGTGCCCCCGCTTCTAACTCTATCCTGTGGTCGTGCGGTCGCTGAGGTGGCAGTCCCGTCGGTAAGTCGTCCGGGAAAATGTCGCTGTACTGCTTCAACAGTGCTGCCAGGTCACTCGGTACGTCGGCCAGCAGTTTCTGTAAATCCCCTCCTTTGTCTGCTGCCTCGGCTTCCCGAATGTCGACCGCGTACACGTCAGCTCCTGCCGCTACGGCGCGCTTCATCGTGATCGCGTTGACATGCACCGACGAAGACTCAGGTGAGCCCCAGCGAGGTAAGGCGATGTTGTTACCGTTCACTTGCACGGTGCAGTCACCCGTCGTCCAGTCGATTCGCGGATTGTGTCGTCGCAACCAATCACGCCCGAGTAAAATATCGGTTCCGTCGAGGGTCGTTGCGAGCATTTCCTGGCTAAACGTGAAGTTACCCCTACATCGAATCCGAACCCGGTCTACGCGTTCCCGTATCGCCAGCGGCGTGCCGTCTACCAGTCTTGCGTCGATCTCAGGTAAGCATCTGTCCAGTGGCAGTCGCAGTTTTTGTGCTGTGGCAGTGTTGATGAGGCTGTGGCTGGCTCCCCCGTCTACGAAGATTTTTACTAAGTCCGTCCCGATTTTCCCACTAAGCAGTATGGGGCTGTCTACCGTAGTCCCCTCCTTATTCGGCCGAGTGTGGTCGATTGCGTGAACCGGCACAATCACTCGGTGAGGGTCGGTTGGGTCGGGCGAGCGGCGTGACCTGTCAGTAGAGGGCCCGTCTGCTACTGACTTCCAGCGTTTCCCTGCTGCTTGGTCTGTTTCTGCTGCTCAGCTTCCCCCTTTCCCTTAGCGTTTTCCGGGCATTCGCTCTTGCGATGTCCCGGCCGATTGCACCCAAAGCAGCGCCCTTTGAACGGTGCGGCAGAGGCATTTGCGGCGACGGCACGTATCGTGGCGCCCTCGTTCGTCCCACGAGGCCGATGTCCCCAATGGCTGCTTCCGTAGGACCCCGGTCTCGGTCGGCGGAAGAAATCAAGTTTCTCCGCCATGGCGAGAATTTCTTGAAAGTTGGTGACGCCGCGGAGTTGGATTTCCTGAGCGATGTCCTGCTTCAGGCCGCCGATGTAGCGGTCGATGCGCTCGCTCTCATGCATATATCCCACCTGCTCGCATAGCGCCAGAAATCCGCTCGTGTAGTCTTGGACGGAACCGAGTTGGCGCCAAGTGCGGAGCTTCTGTCGCGCCGCGATCGAAGCCGCGATTGGCTCGAAACGAGCGCGCAGACCTGCGCACCACGCGTCCCACGTGCGATACTGGGGCACCTCCACGAAATACGACGGCGCCCAGGGTCCGGTTTGTCCTTCCCTTGTCGGTAGAGTTGCGTAGTCCGCCGGCTTCGTGACGATGACGCGCCACCAGTCCATGGCGGGTCCTCACAGCAACGACACGGCGTAGCGAATCTTCGCCGTATCATCCGAGACGTAGTTCGCGTCGAAGAAAACGTTCAACGTGAAGAGCCACGCCTGAACGGTAGGACCACCCCGCTGACTTGGGTCAAAGCATGGCGGACGCTGCGGCTTTAGCGGCATCGGCGACGGAAGAGTTGATTCGCCGGCCGGCACTGAAATCGTGACTCGAGGCTTAGTCCTGGCCGCATTCGTCGCGTCGGAGTGTGTCGTGCCGTGGTCGTTGTCTCCGTCATGGCGGACGACGCCATCACTTGCGGCGCTCGCGGGTTGCCCCACACTTCCGTGCTGTGATGTTTGTGGTGCGGGCTGAATCGGAGTGCCAGGTGCTTGGGATTGTGCTCGTGTGAGGTCGTTTTGCAGGGACGAGCGTTCTGCCGCCAGCGTCGCGATTTCCTCGGCGCTCTCGCGGATTTGTCGCAGCAGATCGTTCAAGTGCTCCTGCGTGAGAGTCGTGACGTCGATGTGTTCAGCCATTTCGAAGGGCGTCGGCTCGTCTTAGTCTAGGCGCAGTCGTGGCTGCACGCGTTTACGAGAGAACGCGAGGACAGCGGCTCCTAGGTGCTAAGGTACGTGAGTCCCTTCGAGTGAAAAATCAAAAGTTGATTTCCTGGGGTGCGGAGATGCACGGTCCGAAAGAAAGGGGCTTTGAATACCAAGTGTTACGGGTGCAATGAATCGAAGTAGCGAGAATTGCACTAAGGTGTCAAACGAGTACAAAATGCAAGCGAAGGCATGAGCGAACATTTATATGCGAAACATGCAAATGGTAACGCGGTGCGTGCGAGCTAGCTAGTGCTACGCTGGAGCGAGGCTCGGGCTAGTCCCGAAGCGTAGGCCGACACGGCCAGGCCAGCAGTGCGAGGTTTGGTGAAACAGTGTGCGCGAAGTCGGCGAAGCCCCGTTAGCAGTAACGGGCGAACAACGACTGTTGCTGTACACCTAGCCAGGGCTGACGATTCAAATATGGGTACCCTGTTTTCAATCCCCCAAAAAAATATTTACCCTGAAGGCACATTTTCCGCAAAACCCCGGGTGGGGCTATTTCGTGACCGCGGGTCGTCCGCACAAAAGGGGGAGACGGGGGGCAGGAAATGGGGGAACGGACTGCTCATGGGAGGGGTGTCGAGACTCGACCTGGTTTTGGTGGGGGGGGGGTTCTGGGGGGGGGACGTTTTTCAATGTTAGTGTCTCGTTTAGTTTCACAATTATTCTAATGTACACATGTTTTTCCAAAGTTAGCGAAAAACAGCTGATTACTAAAAACTATCAGTCACATGGCAATACGGTGTTTCACTACGGATGGTTTTCTTTTATCTCGTGCCGAATCACTTTGCGATCCGCTAGATCGTGATTTGTTTTCTCGGTTTAAGTTTACAGATAACCAAAATCAGAAATCGAATGTTTAGTCATTCTAACAGAAACGTAGTGTACTGCGATAACCTGGATAGCGCGAATGGAGTCTCTGAGATGGGAGCAAGCGTAATCATGATTACGCACCTGTGGGTTATCGGGACGAAGATTCCTGGAAGCTTCATCCCGATAACGTTGCATTCAGGGTCAACAAGACGCATACTCTGTATGGACAGGGTCCTTAAGAACACTACTATGTGAGTGTATACAAAATTCCAGGGTTCGCTAAAGTACTACTCTGACAAGATCAGTGTTCAGAAGACGTTAAACCTGAAATTACAGGGACCAGAATGTGACAAGTCTGAAATCACCCTGAAATCAGGGTAATTACCATGATAAAATCAGCCCTGCACCTAGCCCGCGCCAATTTCAATCCCCCCAATTTCAAAGGGTTTGTCGTTGCCTGATGGGGTTACAGCACACGTGGCATGGTGAATGGTCAGCAGAACATTACGACGCTGTGGGATGACATGCTGGCACTTCATCCCATACTCAAAATTCTTGCCGAACCACTCTCAAACACAGAGAAACACTTCATAACCATACAGTTTCTGCTTCGTAACTTTCTCGCTCGACACACGCGGGAGGCAAATCCGCCCCGTCAGCACAGACAGCTAGGTGCTGACTCACTACACAAATATCCCTTGCGCAAGTGGCAAAATCGCGGCTCGGTGCGAAGTTTTTGAAATTGGCGCGGGTTAGGTGTACGCGATGTAGTCGGGCTCCGTAAGGAATGCCGAGAAAATTCCTTACATGTTGCCACGCCAAGTCAAAGGCCCTGCTCGACAGGCTAACACCGACGGCTGCGGAATCATCGCGGCTGTTTCGTTTTCACATTTTTCATCACGGTCAGCCCGTGAAATGTGCATTCGGGGCTTTAACGCTCGTTAACCTATTGGCCGAGTGTTAGCCTGTCGAACGCAGCCGAGACTTGACCCCTTCGCCCTCACAGAAAGAACCAGGTGCCTTCCCGCACGGGCAAAGGTCTAGCCTGCACCCAGCCTAACCCTCGCCCCCCAAAAGTGGGGTTTTGCAAAGGGCTCGTCAGGTGTTTGCAGTGGGAGGAACACCCACTCCGTGGACCCTAAAATAGAAACTTGTGAACCAGTTTGGTCCGAAAAATTCGGATGCCCAAACTTGTGAGGGTCGCTGTTTGTGGGATGGGCTTTTTTTTTCTCCAGCGTTGTTACCCAAACACGTTTGGCGTGGTCCCCAAACTTTTCTACTGTGCCCGCGAGGAGCCAGGTTGAAGGAGGCGGGCAGCTTCGCCTTGTGGGACCCGCTCCTTCCGACCGCTAAGACTGAAGCTTCATCCCCCTGTTTTGCCCACGAAGGTGCGGTGAACCCTCATCTAAACACTAGCCTAACACTCGCCTTTTGCAGAGTGTTAGCCTGTCGAGCGGGGCCAAAGATTCTTCCTCGGAAGGGCAATGCCACGCACACACCTCCCACACTTGTGTTGTGCCTGGCGACCGCCAATCGCATCGTTCCTTGAGCTGTGAGAGGTAGTCACACTGACGGGGGTGTCACATCTGAAGGTTTTCAAACCTTAAGCAAACGCTCTATCGTCTAAAATAACCGTTTCGACATGCAAAGCATCTCAACAAACCGCATTCAAGTGGACACCCCACCCCACCACTCATCCCCTTCGCCCTTCCCTATCAATTTCAATCTGCTTCTACCTGCTCCTTGTCAGTTACTGGACAAGCAGCTTCTTTGGCACGAGTTTCCACTGCACGCTGTCTCTGGGCCCAACCGAGTCAAGCAGACCTGGTTTGTCTATAGTGGGGAGCCTAGTACAGTACATTCTGTAAATTTGGCCAGCACTGTTGTCTTCTAGTAACGATGTAGCAGCAGATGATAGCCAGCAACTCAGTTGCTGCTTGTCTCCGACGTTGGAGGGGATGTCGACGCTCGGTACTTTCCCAGAAAAGCACGGAGGAGCAGACAGGCATGCTCCATCCATCACCCCCCAAATCCTCCAAACCAGACCCAAACCCAACCATACTGCAAGATTCATAGCTACGTCATACGAGTCGCCTTCACGTGATAAAACTTCTCTGGTATTGGTCGAACCACTGCTACTAGCATCGCGGATGTTTCTTGAAGTTGAATCCGATTGGACTCGTCATTTCAGTTCTCTAATCTTGGCTTCGCCTTTCTTAGTCCTGTTATGGCGGAAACAGTAGCACAAAGAAGTTACGACGCACTCACCTTGATGCGGACGCGGCGCTTTGTCATGCGAAATTTGTCTTGCGTTTCCTTCTTCACCAAGCCGGCATAATTGTACTGTACTCCACGTCTGTCGTGCATTGCGTCTCTCCTCTAAGACTCTTGAGAGTTCTTCTTTCAGTCTCTTAACTCCAATCGCGACAATCTTTCGGTTCCGTTTGTGCTTCATTGTAATTTCGGCTGTTTGCTCCCAGAGAACTTTCATACATTCCATGCCGTACTACTACTTGCCAAATATTGTTTTTCTCCCTACTACTTGACGCATCCGGCCGCCGCTGATACGAAGGACGCGCCCGCATGACGCCGCTCCTCAGTTAGAATACAGAGCCTGGATTTGCACTCTCTCAGTGAACGTCAAAGCCTGCTGTCTGCTGCTGCGAAGACTTTTGAGGAGCCTCAAAAGCCGTTTCAGAGCCTGGATTTGCACTCTCTCAGTGAACGTCAAAGCCTGCTGTCTGCGGCTGCGAAAACTCCTCTGACCCATCTTCATCCCAATATCGACCGCGGCATCGTGTCAACTCAAAACGAGGGAAAAGGGAAAGGCATGGCGCGTTCCCACGGCGTGGCTGTGACGCGACGCTCTGGCCTCGTGCTCGCTGCACTGGCTGCTCTCATGCTCTCAGGTGTGCACTCAGGTCTGCGCTCCTCTAATGCTCTGCTCACATTGCTGCTCTACGCCATGTTTAGTTGGCTGCAAGGTTCAAAATTACGACCGTATTTTTGATTGTTTACCGTAAATTACGATATCGTAAATTACGGTCGTAAATTACGGTAAAAAACGGTCAATCATTGTAAATTCAAGTTGGTTTAAAAATACGGTCGTAAATTACGACCGAAATTTTGATACCGAGTTTGCAATAGCGAATTTCGACATTTCCCAACCGTCACCCTGGGTTTGAGACATTCGTGCAGCCAAATGCACACGTGTTTGTATTTTTCCCGAGTCGCGCATGTCAGGTGTTTCTCGAGGCGCGACATTTTGTTTTTTGGCGAACGTTGTGTTGCTCTGTCGCCCTTACGAAATGTCAGTTTGTGAATTTCGCCGACGCGCAAATGTACAAATTTCCGCGATGCGGTAATTTGTACATTTGGCGAACCGTTATCACCCGTCAACCCGTTTCGCCAGGTCGGTGGGACGATTCGCGGCCCCGTCGTTATTTTCGCCCGCATGCGCGACACAACCCAATTTTGCGCTGCGAAACAATTTTAACCAATAGCGTTAGTCCAATCTCCATCCCATCACATCCCATCCCTTTCGCCTTTTCCATTCGCCAAAGCAACACAACCAAGTCTTGCAAGGTACAAAGAGCAGGGCGATAAACCTACTCGACAAGTACTTCTTAGTAGGCATTTTACAGCTTCAACCATCTGCTGTATTCCACCATGGTTAGACCTTTCTCGGAGGTGTGGGAGCACGTGACGAAGGTTACATCTCCTAGCGGCGTAGTCACCGCGACATGCAGCTATTGCCCTGCTACCGTGACCCCAAATGCCACTCGTATTAGAGAGCACATCTACGGGACCCCTCGTTCAAGGGAGAAGAACGTGACGCCGTGTCCGTCCGAGTTTGCCAAGCGGCTTCGTGAAGCCGCCGAGAGGGATCGGTCTTCCACACCTTCCAGTTCCAACCGTGCCTCTACCTCCACCACGGTCGAGATGCAGCCCGCAAGGCGTTCTAGGCAGCGGGACATCCGCGATATGGCGGATACCGTTGCCCGCGCGCGTTTGGACTACCTGTGGGCGGCAGTTGTGGCAGAGAATGATCTAGCCTTCAACGTCTCCAAATCGCGTGCGCTACAAGCCTTCGTTGACGCGGCGGTCGTGTTCGCGAAGCCCTACACACTCCCAACCCCTTACAAGGTGTCCGGCTCTCTCCTCGACAAGCTAAGGGCGGACGCCGAGGAGCTTGTAAGGCCATTGAAGGAGAGTTGGAAGACGACCGGGTGCAGTCTCTCGGTGGACGGGTGGACGTGCATGAAGTCCCGCGGGATTGTGTGCGTCATCGCCCACAATGACACCGCGCCCGTCATTGTGGACATTGTCGACTCGAAAACCGCTAAGAAAACTGGAGACTACCTCGCGGGTCTCATCGGGAACTCGATCTCCGAAGTGGGGAAGGACCTCGTGGTCCAGGTCATCATGGACAATGCGTCTAACAACCGATCCGCGGCTGAGAAGCTTAAGGAGGAGTTTCCCTCGGTTTTTATCGCCAACTGCGCCGCCCACTGCTTGGATCTTATGCTTCACGACCTAGGGAAAGTTGGGCCCGTCAAACGCGTGTTAGAGCAAGTGCATCGAGTCGTCATGATGATCAAGGGTAGTGCCTCCGCCGTCGTTCTATTCCGCGAGCTCTTTACCAAGCTTTCATTGGTGCGGCCGGGTGCGACACGGTTCGGCACTCAAGTCATCATGATACGCCGCTTCTTGGAGGTGAAGGGGGCACTCCAGGCCATGGTCATCAGCGATGAATGGAAAGGGGTGGCGGTGGCGCAAAAGGCTGAAGGGCAGGAGGTGCGGGCGCTTCTTCTTGACGACGTCTTTTGGGACTGTGTTACTGCGGTGCTCCGCCTCCTCACGCCGGTTTATGAAGTGCTAAGGGTGGTTGACACGCGGGCACAAGTCATGGGCCAAATCTATGGCCTCATGATTGATATCACGGTGAAGACACGGGAAGCTGCAGAGGCCGCCGGTAAGTCTAAAGCTCTTTTATGTTTAGTTCTATTCCTACTTCCGAATCTGTGTTGCATGCTTGATCACACCGCGCGTGCCATTCCCTGTGTTAACAATAAACTCCTCCATCCACACCGTGAGCAGCCTCGGTATTCATCAAGAAGACGGGCCTGCTCTTGGCCAAGGACAAGAGCACCTTCATGGCATCCATCAAGGGCATCCTTGCCCGGCGATGGGACGGGCAACTCCACAACCCCCTGCATGCCCTGGGATGGCTTCTTAATCCCCGCAACCAGTACGCGGGGGAGGTGAGAACCGATGCGGAGGTAAGGAAGGGGGCCGACGCGGTGATTCAGGCCCGGGGGGGGGATGTGGCCCAGCGCATCAAGCTGCAGACACAGCTGGTGCAATTCCATAAGGGTGAGGGCCGCCTCGGGTCGGATGATGCGCTATGGGCAGCCAAGACCTTGGTGGAGGGGGGGCGCATGACGGATGCGGAGTGGTGGTGGATTTTCGGTGGGGAAGTGCAAGCGCTCCAAGAACTGGCTGTCACGACCCTATCACAGCCCGTCACCTCGTCCGAGGTGGAGCGGTACTTTTCCGCCCTTGCACGAGTGCAAAGGCGGGATCGGAACCGCATCGCGGCCAAGAAGATGACTGATGTCACCTTCGTGGCCTTCACCAGGAGGGCCCGCGATGCGTTTGATCGCAAAACTCAGACGCGTGCGAAGTTGTACGCTGATCTCACCGACGGAACCCTCAAAGAGGGCATTCCCGTGCCCCCGCCCGCAACAGTGGAAGAGGATGAAGGTGGGGCTGAAGAGGAGGAGGGAGCCGAGGTGGCAGAGTGCACCATCGACTGGACTGTATTTGGGAGCATTGGTAAGAAGAAGAAGAAGAAGAAGCGCGCGGGAGAGAGCTCCAAGAGGAAGAGGAAGGAGAAGGGAAAGGGGCCATGCAAGCGGAAGGGGAGAGGAAAGAAGCGTGTGGAGGAGGAGGAGGAGGAGGAGGAGGAGGAGGAGGAGGAGGAGGAGGAGGAGGAGGAGGAGGAGGAGGAGGAGGAGGAGGTGGAGGAGGAGGAGGAGGAGGAGGAGGAGGCGGCAGAGAGCAATGGGCGGGAGGTAGGACCCTCCAAGCGTCCTAAGGCAGTCTGGCCGTGGGACTGCAGTGATGGTGAGAGTGGGGAGGAGGAGGAGGATGAGGAGGAGGAGGATGAGGAGGAGGAGGACGACGAGGAGGAGGAAGGGTAGGAGGTGGAGGAGGAGAGGAGTAGGAGAAGGTGGAGGAGGAGTAGGAGGTGGAGGAGGAGTAGGAGGAGGAGGAGGAGTAGGAGGGAGGAGGAAGAGGAGGGATTAGGTGCAGATTTGCCTAGGTAGTGTAGTGTAGTTTCCTATAGGCTTCCTTGTCATCGTTGTAAGCTGCCTAGAAATTTCAGAAAAATAAGAAGTACAAAAAAATGTCCAACAAAAAAACGGCCGTATTTTTGCCAAAACCACCGTAAATTACAACCGTAAATTACGGACCGTAATTTACGACTGCCGTATTTTTGAACCTTGGTTGGCTGGAGCGACAAACCCTCGCGAGACTGACTTAGGCGTAATTCTTCGCGTCCGCGGCTTTCATCTCACTTTCTCCTCCTCCACAATCCTAGAATCTCTCTTGAGAATTCTCATAAGTGATTTCTTTCGCGGCTTTGAGCTCACTTCCTCCTCCACCAATCCTTATATTCTTCGTATGATACCCCTTTGCCGCAACATCCGGTTGAGGGAATGCGGCGAGCTCAGGTGGCTATTCACCCCAACCCAACATCCAGTTCTTCCACCGTCCGATCTCGTCCCTTTTCGTGCATCCTGTGCATCTAAAGCTCCCCTTCTCGAGCCTTCCTTTCCCTGCCTCCTCATTCCATCCTCCTCTACATTCCTCTCTCCCCCCTGCAACCCACCCCCCCGCTCCCCCCCTCTTCCCCGACTCCCCTCCCACCCAACCCAACCGCTCTCAGCCTGTGCGCCCGGAGTTGCTGCTGTTCGCCTGCCATCTGCGAGCAAGGCAGCCGACCGTAAGTCAGTAGCCTGTAGTAGTCACCACCAGGGCCTGAAACGTAACAGTTAGGGCCTGCTGAACTCACCATTGCACATCTTCTGCCTTCAAACCCTGATGGGAGCGATGCTTGATACCTGTCGCGCTCTTTCCACTCAACCTGTCAATTCACAATCCCCTACTCCCCCGTGTTTAGTCCACACTTGAAGCTTCTCCGCTCTTGCTGCTTTTCTCTCCTCGTCCCCCGTTTCCTCTCCTTGTCCCCGTTTCCCCTCCTCGTCCCCTCTACTCTCCTCGCCCCGTCTTCCTCTCTCTCTGGTTCCTCTCTCCCTCGATGGTCCATGTGAATAACACGCGGAACAGACTTGTGTGTGCAGAGGAAGTGTGGCGCCAATACGATCTGCGTGAAGAGGAACTTTCCTCATGCATTTCATACCTTCCTCCCCTCTCTGTTCCTTTTGACTAATGCCCGCCAGACTCGTGCGTGCATAGGACGTGTGGTGCCAATGCGGTCTGTGTGAAGGAAAGGGGGAACGCCAGATGCACCTGCAACCCTGGATTCTCCATGACCCCCACTGGCTGTGTTGGTGCTGGTGAGTGCTGCAGGCTAGAGTGGTGGTGGATGCTACATGGGGTTGAGTGCTTCTGTGCTATTTGGAGATAGAGAGGCCTGTAGTTTGAGGTGGGGTAAAGGGGGGGCTTTATCAGGGGTGTCATTTGCGGACATTACATGAGGCCTCCATAGATTCAAGGCGTTCCATGATTGAGCCCCAGAGCCCTGTTTTGACCAACCGGGTTTCAGAGATCCTGTTAGGTGGCAGGAGTGCTGTTAGGTGGCAGGAGCGCTTTGAGCTTCAATCTACTGAGGCCTGTCACGTGGACAGTAATTTCTTTCATTCGCTGCTCTTAGTATCCCCGCACTCGCCCACCCCCCTCCCCTCTGCCCCCCATTCCCCAGACGCATGCGCACTCAAGGCTTGTGGCAGCAATGGCAAGTGTATCAAGGACAGTGCAGGAGTGGCGTCCTGTGTGTGTGACACTGGCTTTGTGCTGCAGAGTGATGGCATCACATGCACCGGTGCGTGCCATGCATTGTCCCACGTTGCCATGCCTTGTACTATGCCTTGTGCTGTGCCTTGTGTTACGCCATGTGCAATGCCATGCGGCATGTGCTATGTCATGTGCTATGCAATGCCATGTGCTGTGTTATGTGCTATGCAATGCCATGTGCTGTGTTATGTGCTATGCAATGCCATGTGCTGTGTTATGTGCTATGCAATGCCATGTGCTGTGTTATGTGCTATGCAATGCCATGTGCTGTGTTATGTGCTATGCAATGCCCATGTGCTGCGTTATGTGCTATGTCATGTGCTATGCAATGCCTTGTGCTCTGCCATGTGCGATATGCTGTATATGCTTGCATATGCTGCATTATTCTGAAACTTGTGCGTGCTGTGCTGATAGCATGTGTTGTTGTGCTCCATGGGCAAAGACACACTTTTGCTCGTGCAAGAAATGAAATGCACTGTTTATATTTCCCTTAACTTACTTTTTTCCATAGCAGACACATGCGCACTCAAGTCCTGTGGTGTGAACGGCCGGTGCATCAAGGACGCAATTACTGGAGTGGCGTCCTGTGTGTGTGACACTGGTTTTGCGCTGCAGGCGGATGGCAGGACGTGCACTGGTATGTGCCGTGTGCTTACGTTTGTGCTACTATGTGCCTCTGCTTGTGTGTGCTACTACGTGCCTAGGCTTGAGTTGTATGTGCATGCTTTGCTGATGGCATGTGAATGATTGACGACAAACCAGAAATGACTCCTACTTTTCACATGTTCTTGTTTCCTCACTCCCTCCCCTCCCAGACACATGCACTCTCAAGGCCTGTAGGGGGAACGGCACGTGCATCAAGAACAGCACTAATGGAGTGGCGTCTTGTGTGTGTGACTCCGGCTTTGAACTGGAAGTGGATGGCAAGACGTGCACTGGTGCGTGCTGCATCCTGGTGGTTTGGGCTGATGTCATATGCTGACGTCATGTGCTGATGTCAGTGCCTCAAGAACAGCTCCTGTGTGTGTGACACTGGTTTTGAGATGGAAGCGGATGGCAGGATGTGAACTGCACTGGTATGTGCTACTTCGTGCTTAGGCTTGTTTGAGCCGCGTAATGCTTAGGCTTGTATGTGCATGCTGGTGGCAGGTGCATGATTGCTGAAAAACAGAAAAAGACTTCAACTGTCTACGTGTTCTCCTTCCTCGTTCTCCCCCTCCCAGACACATGCGCACTCAAGGCCTGTGGGGGAAACGGCATGTGCATCAAGAGCAGCACTACTGGAGCGGCTTCCTGTGTGTGTGACACTGGCTTCGTGCTACAGGCGGATGGCAGGACGTGCACTGGTACGTGCTGTGCTATGTGACAGTCTGATGGCCGCTGTATGCCATGGCTGCTGTATGCTATGGCTGCTGTATGCCATGGCTGCTGTATGCCATGGCTGCTGTATGCCATGGCTGCTGTATGCCATGGCTGCTGTACGCTATGGCTGCTATATGCCATGGCTGCTGTATGCCATGGCTGCTGTATGCCATGGCTGCTGTATGCCATGCCATCGCTGCTGTATGCCATGTCTGCTGTATGCCATGGCTGCTGTACGCCATGGCTGCTGTATGCTATGGCTGCTGTATGCCATGGCTGCTGTATGCCATGGCTGCTGTATGCCATGGCTGCTGTATGCCATGGCTGCTGTACGCCATGGCTGCTGTACGCCATGGCTGCTGTATGCCATGGCTGCTGTATGCCATGGCTGCTGTATGCTATGGCTGCTGTATGCCATGGCTGCTGTACGACATGGCTGCTGTATGCTATGGCTGCTGTATGCCATGGCTGCTGTATGCCATGGCTGCTATACGCCATGGCTGCTGTATGCCATGGCTGCTGTATGCCATGGCTGCTGTATGCCATGGCTGCAGTATGCCATGGCTGCTGTATGCCATGGCTGCTGTATGCCATGGCTGCTGTATGCCATGGCTGCTGTATGCCATGGCTGCTGTATGCCATGGCTGCTGTACGCCATGGCTGCCGTATGCTATGGCTGCTGTATGCTATGGCTGCTGTATGTGAGTGATGTGAGTCACCTGAGTCATGTGAGTGATGTTCCTGCACGAGTGGTCGCTTGAATTGAATCGTAGCTTTTCATTCCTCTCCCTCCATACCGCCTCCAGATACCTCTGTCATCAAGGGTTGCTTGCAGCGCTGTGGTTACTGATTGCGTGAAGGATGCAGCAGCCACCACATGCAGGTTTAAGTTGGAGGTTTTCATTTCTCTCCCTCCATCCCTCCTCCATCCCATCTCCAGATACCTGTGTCATCAAGGGCTGCAACGCTGTGGTTACCGATTGCGTGAAGGACACTGCAGGCGCCGCCTCCTGTGTTTGCAAGGCGGGCTACCAGAACGTATCAGGCACATGCATGGGTACGTCTCTCTACTTCCCTAACCCTACATCTCATTTCTTCGTTCCCATTTTTGTTTCTACCAGAACGTATCAGGGACTACTGCACTGATTCGCTTCCCACTGGCTTGGTTCCCACTGGCTCGCTTCCACTGGCTCGGATCTCACTGGCTCGCTTCCACTAGCTTGGTTCCCACTGGCTCGATTCCACTGGCTCGATTCCACTGGCTCGATTCCACTGGCTCGATTCCACTGGCTCGATTCCACTGGCTCGGTTCCACTGGCTCGGTTCCCACTGGTTCAGCTTACCCCAGCCCTGACCCGAACCACTTGCTCCTATCAGATCGTTTCAGATTGTCACGCATGCCCGCTCGGCTTAGCCACTTGATTCTGCCCCTACACGCCCTGGTGCTTTTGGCGATGTGCCGTACTGCGTGCATGCACCATCTGCTGTCTGTGTGTCTCAGTCTGTGTGCTCCGCTCTCTCCCACCACCTCCACAGGGCCTGCCTCGTGAGGGGTCTGTCTGCCCCTCAGGAGCCACCTGCACTGTGCTGCCGTACAGCAAAGCCTCTTATTGCATTGCATGCATGCACCATGTCTTACTCTGTACTGTATGCTCCTTTCCCCTCTCCCTCACCACCACCGCAGGGCCTGCCTCTTGTGGGACCTGCCCCCCAGGAGCCACCTGCGTTGTGGTGCCTTACACCAAAGCTGCCTACTGCCTCTGCCCTCCTGGATTTGACATAACCACCACTGGTTGCGACCTCGGTATGTCCCCCTTGGCGTCCGCATGTTAGGTGCCACCATGTTACCGGTTACCACTGTTTCCTTTCTTTGAGGTGCCTCAAAGCTGCCTACTGCCTCTGCCCTCCTGGCTTTGGCATGACCACCACTGGTTGCGTCCTAGGTGGGTGTGCCCCCATTCGTGCCCAAACTGTAGGTGTTACTGGGTTACCACATCTCTGGTATGATGGCCATATGGTATGGCACTGGTACGGCCACTACATTGGTATGGCCACTGGTTGCATCTTAAGGACCTGGTTCCTCTCGCTGGCACCTCCTTCCATCTTTCAATGTCCGCCTCGATCCCCTTTTTGTCATTTCCGTCCATGTCCCCCCCCCCCCCCCTCTCCTCTCCCCCCCCCCCCCTTGCCCTTCAACAAAACATTCCCCCGTTGTTTTCCCTTCAACACTCCTCCAAGCATTGGCATGGCGTCCCAACAAACTAGACACTGCCGTGTTGCTCTTGACTGTGTACCAAACTCACCTGCAAACGTGCCTAAAAGGTGCCGGTGCTTATTGAGTTGACTCAAGATTCGCCTGCATATGTTCCCCTCCCTTCCAGGCGCCAACCCCACCGTCTACTCTGCCAGTTTCTCCTTCTAAACTCTCCCCAGCCTCCATAAATTTCCCCTAGGGAAGTTTGCCCTGATGGCAATTTGCCCTGTGCTAGGGGCAAATTTCCCCTAGGGCGGGTTGCATCTTCACATTGGCCAGCCCCTCCCACGCATCCCAGCTTCCATAAATTCCCCCTGATGGCAATTTGCCCTGTGCTAGGGGCAAATTGCCCCTAGGGCGGGTCACAGCTTCACGTTGGCCAGCCCCTCCCCACCTTCACGTTCCACCTCCCTGTGTTCCTCTCCTCCCTCCAGGCGCAACCCCCACCGTCTCCTCGACCAGCTTCTCCTATTACACGCTCCCAAGCTTCGGCATAACGCCCTTGACGTTTCACCAGCACCCTACGCTGCCATCCCCTTCCAGACGCCACCCCCACCCTCTCCTCTGCTAGCTTCTCCTTCCACATGCTAGCCTTCCGTTGGACCCTTCACGTTTCTCCTCCCTGTGCTCCCATCCCCTTCCAGGCGCCACCCCCACCGTCTCCTCGACCAGCTTCTCCTTCTACACACTCCCGAGCCTCGGCATAACACCCGCCGCCTACACCATGCGCCTCACCTACAACGGCTGCACCAACCTCACAGCATCAACTGCTCTAGACATCCAGTCATACTGCGACGTGGAGCGGGTGCCTGGGGGCGCGGGCGACTGCACTGAGATACGCCAGTACTACCAGCCGGGGTGTGTTGGAGCGTACAGCTTGTTTCCTGTCACGCAAGGAACCGGCGTCAGCACTGCGACTACTTCGTGAGTCTCTCAACTTGTCTACATACCTAGTGTCTGGGGTGTGGGGGATTGCACTGAGATCCGCCAGTACTCCCAGCCGGGATGCATTGGAGCATACAGCCTGTTTCCTGTCACGCAAGGAACCGGCGTCAGCACTGCGAGTACTTCGTGAGTAGTTTTGACCAACCATCATTTCATTTGTGACCTCTCTCCGTCTCTCTCCTGCTCTCCCTCTAATTTCCCCCCTCTCGCTCTCCCTCTATGAAGCCTGTTTCCTTTCACGCTCAGGACCGGCATCAGCACTGGGAGTATTCTCTAAGTTTCTTAACTTAATTACCTACTTAGTGCATGGCACCTCTCTACCTTACCTTCTCCATTTCCCTCTAGCTTTACCCCTCCCTTCTCCAAGCTTAACCTCTCCCTTTACCTCTTCCCTTCCGTCTCCCTCTTCCTCGCCCTCTCCTCTCCTCCCTCTCTCGCATGCACTCCTTTTTCCCATAACCCATCTTGCCGAGCGTGACCCTCATCTCTGCATTTCTACAAGTAACAACAACAATCCCTTGTATTCTTTCACCCGCACTGGTACCGGGGCCTGGTTTGACACCCGTCCCTGGCACTCTGCAGCATGCGTACGAGTGAAACATTTCACTTACCTGTGTGTTTGCTTTCCAACAGCATCTATCCCGTGTATCCTTTATGCTCTTTTAGCTACATTGCATTATTAAAACACCCGTATCTGCATGTTTACTTGTTAACACCTACCTGTGTTTGCTTTCCCATGCAAACAGCAACTATCCCGGGTATCCTTTTCGCTCCTTCGCCTGCTCTATCACTGGTGAGCGACTTTGTGTTGGTAAGTGCTGCTGTGTTGGTGAGTCCTGCTGCTAGTGCATTTTCATTGTCCCCCCCCCCCCCCCCATCTCGGCCTCACGTTTCGGCTGTAAATTCACTCACATAATTACTCATTTCTCTTTTGTGAAGTCACTTTTGATTCGCACTTCCTTTTGCAGGAGCTGCAATTCTCAGCTGTTTCAAATCTCGCCTCCCACAATTTGCTTCCTTCATACTGCAGAATCCATGCGTAGATTGCAAAACGTGCAACTGTTCCAACCAATCACTCCAACTCCCTATGCTCGCCAGTGAAGATTGCATATTCATCCAGCTGATTTTTGAGAATTTTGGGGCACCTCAAAAGTCGTCCATATTCATCCAGCTGATTTTTGAAATTTCTCAAACACCAAATTGCATATCTATTCATACCTCAGCTCCCTTCCATTGAAAGGCGCTCACAAAATCCCTATGCTCACCTCTCATCATTCACAGAGAAATGCGCGCCCAGCACCTGCGGTGGGAACAGCTCGTGCGTTCAGGACAGTGCAGGAGTGGCCTTCTGTGTTTGCAGTGCTGGCTTTCTTCTGCAGCCTGACGCCAGGACGTGTGCGGGTATGTGCGCTTGTATGTGTGCTTGTATTTGCTGCTGTTGTGAGGTGGTCCCAGTCGCTGTGCCGGCTGACAAATGTGCAATGAAAAATTGATGCATTCAATTTGACTGGCATTTGAATCACAAACCAAGGAGGTCTACATAGCTGCTCGCTTTCTTCCGCAGCCCAAAGCCAGGACCTGTGCCGGTATGCCTGCTTCTGCTGTGAGAATCCGCATGAGGATAGAGAACTGAGTAAACCAGGGAACCAAGGAACCAGGGAACCAGGGAGGCGTACATTGTTGTGGAAATGAGGATAGGTTGGCTTGCATCTGCCCTCCCGGCTATGGCATGACCAGCACTGGCTGCATCAGCGGTAAGCCCAATGCTACTTGCACCACATCTCACTCTTTCCCCTCCCACCTCTTTACCTCGGGGGTTCTTCCATACTGCATCTGCCCTCGGGGCAATGCCATGACCAGCATTGGCTGCATCAGCGGAAAGCCCCGAGGCTGTTAGCACTCTAGGTATGGCAAAATGTTTGCTTGCAGCGTACGTAAGACCGAAGCTGCTCACAACCCCACATAATTGTTTTCCCTTCCAACCCTTCCTCCCACCTCTTGACCCCCTTATGTTGTTTTTTCCTTCCACTAGCAACAAACCCTGTCCTCTGCTTTTGCTATCGTCACCCTCACATCTGTCCCTTTTTCTACCAGCAACTCCATATGCACTCCACCTCCCTCTCCTTTCATCTCCCCCATCTCCCCCAGCTTCTATGACGAGCCTTTTCCCCATTGCCCCCCACCTTACCTCTTCTTCCTTCTCATCCCCCGCACGTTCTGCTACCCCTTACCATGCTATGCTGGTGGCTCTGCGTGCCCTTGCCGCATCCTTTCCCCATGCCATTCGTGCCTCATTTCATATCCCTCGATTCCCCTATCGACTCATGCCATTCTGCTCATGCCATACACCATGGCGGCGGCCCATGCCATGCCATGCCATGCTGCACTGCAGGCGCCACCCCCACCGTCTCCTCCACCAGCATCACCTTCTACGACCAGCCAAGCTACACCATCACGACCAACACCTTCACTATGCGCCTTGAATTCAACGCCTGCACCACCCTCCCTGCCTCGGCTGCCTCTGAAGTCTGGTCGACTTTGCGGCTCGACGGGGCTCCTGGAGGGGTGGGGGAGCGTGTGAGTTTGAACCAGTATGAGCAGGAGGGGTGCGCTGGAGCGTACACATCGTCTCCCAGCGCTTCGGACGGAACCAGCATGGCCGGCTTGGGTTTCACGTGAGTCTGGAATTGCAACAAGTTTGCGAGGTTACATGCGTGCGTAATGGCGCGCGCGCATACACACACACGCGCGCGCGCACACACACACACGCATACACACACACGCACACACACACACACAAACACACACACACACATACATACACAGACACACACACGCACACGCGCACACACACCTACACACATGCACACACACACACAAACACACACATGCACACATGCCTGCACACATGCACCCACACGCACATACGTGCGTGACACACACACGTACATGACACGCACACTTGCACACACTTCCGTGAGACACGATACTGAAATTTTTGCTGCTTCTTACCTTCAGCTTCTTTTTTCCTCTAGATCTTGCTCCCCCAATCCACCCCTTGTTCCCTTGCATGTCATCTCCCTCTAGTCTTCTGGTTTGTCGCGCACACTAAAATTCCTCTCATTGCTGCATGCATACATGCAATGCAACAGCAAGTATCTCGGGTATCTTTACCGCTCCTATTTGAGTTGCCCTTAAAAGCCCTCCCCTGTGTGCCATGCAACCCCACCCTTTTCTCCTCTCATCTCTGCATGCGCACATGCAACAGCAAGTATCTCGGGTACCCTTACCGCTCCTTCAGCTGCAATGGTATTGGTGAGTGCTGCTGTGGTGGTGCGTTCTGCTGTGCTGGTGAGTGCAGCTTTGTTGGCGAGTGCAGCTCTGTTGGTGAGTGCAGTTGTGTTGGTGAGTGCTGCTGTGTTGGTGGGTGCTGCTGTGTTGGTGGGTGCTGCTGTGTTGGTAGGTGCTGCTGTGTTGGTGGGTGCTGCTGTGTTGGTGGGTGCTGCTATGTTGGTGGGTGCTGCTGTGTTGGTGAGTGCTGCTATGTTGGTGGGTGCTGCTGTGTTGGTGGGTGCTGTTGTGTTCTCTCAAACCTACCTAGTGCGTCCCTTTGCAACCAGTCGAGCCATTATTTTTTTCACGAGCCCCCCTCAATGCCTTCCTCTCCCCCCTTGTGTGCTATCCATTCCCCCCTTGCCTTCCTTCGGTAGCCCACCCGTTTGCATATTCATCCCCCCCTGACTTTCTTCCATACCCCCCCCGTCAGTCCCATCCATTCCCTCGTAGAGTGTGAGTCTCTCCTCGACCTTTCCCCTTTGCGTCCTTTCATCCCCCCCCCCCCTCCCCCCTTTGCGAATCTACCTCATGACCCCTCATCTACCTCATGACCCCTCATCTACCTCATGACCCATCATCTACCTCTCCTTGGCCTCACTTGCCCATTTCTGCTCACTTTTGATTGCTCTGACAATTGTGTTCCCTTTTCAGCTATTCCGTAGGAAGTCTCACAAAAGGGCTGGATCTCATCACAAGTAGAGATGTACCAGAAGTGGGTGCGGAGGGCATTGCTTTCACGGCTTTCCGAGATGCGGTTGATGTGATATGAGGATATCGTGGGGCTATAGGACCTCTGCTTTTGTTTTTGTGAGCTTAGGCTCTTGGCATGAGCATCAAGCAAGTAACGGCAACCATTACCTGCTCATACAGGTAGTTTTTTGTGTGTCTACGTTACCCTCATTTCGGAAGCATCCGCGTGCTTCCCCGGCCCGGTGTCAAATGTAATTCTATGCTTGTAGGCTACAGTGAGTAGCACAATAGGGAGTACAGTTGTTAGGGTTGCATATTTGTACTTCCACACTTCCTAGTTTGACCATTCCGTTGCATTCCTATTCTGAGATGGTATCACGAGTAGGTTAGATCCTCGTTCGGTCTTAGCTAGCCTCCGCGCCCTACGCGCCCTCCGTGCTCTCGCGCCCTCCGCGCCCTCCGCGCGCCTAGCCCGCGCCCTCCCGCGCTGTCAAGCCCGTCGCGCGCCCTCCTTAGACCACCGCGCGCCCTCTCCCACCGTTACGCGCCCTCCTAAACCGTTGCGCGCCCTCCTTCGACAGTCGCGCGCCCTCCTTAGACCGTCGCGCGCCCTCCTTAGACCGTCGCGCGCCCTCCTTAGACCGTCGCGTGCCCTTCCCTCCGCCTGTCGCGCGCCCTCCTCCGTAAATCTTCCTGCACACCTGCGTGCACTTACCGCACACCTGCGTGCGCTCACCGCACACCTGCGTCCGTGCACTTCCAGCACACCTACGTGCACTTACCGCACACCTGCGTGCGCTCACCGCACACCTGCGTGCGTGCACTTACCGCACACCTGCGTGCCCTTACCGCCCACCTGCGTGCACTTACCACATCCCTTTGTGCGCTTACTGCATCTCTCTCCCCTTCACCTGTGCCCTGGTCCCACGCCATTCCTACTGCACTTGACTCCCGGCTCAGCGGCTGGCAGCCGCTCTTCCCTCCGGTAGCGCCACCTAGGTTCAGTTAGAGCCCCGCCCCACGACTATTTTCTCGCCGACTGTCTCTCGTCGGTTTCCCCGCTGGCGTCCCTAGCCCGCCGTAGTTTTCCTCCTCGTTCTTAGCTCCGCCTCCGCCGTGCTCCAGTCACCACTAGCATGGGCTCCGCTATGGAGGCCCGTCGCCTCCATTTCGATGCTGAGGGATGCCCGATCGAGTTCGGTACCTGGCAGCGCCAGACCACACGTTTTCTCACCAGCCAGCGACAGGACGGCGCCACTCTGTGGGCTCACGCGTCTGGTGCCCTACAGGCCCCCCCGTCCCCCGCCGCCCTGCCGACCACCCCGGAGCCGACTCCTACGGCCCAGGCGGAGTACGACCGTCGGGTCCTGGCCAGGGACGTGTGGCTCTCGCGTGACGCTGCCGCCGCTCTCACACTGTCGGAGCTTCTCCCCCCGACTGAGGCCGCCCACTTTGACCAGGTGGAGACAGCCCAGGGGGTGTGGGATGCTATTGTTGCCCGCTACTCCACCCCCTCCTCTGCCTCCCTCAGTCGCCTCCTCATGCCGTTTGTGTTTCCCGACCTAGGCTCGTTTGCGACTGTTTCCGACCTAGTGACTCACCTCCGCTCGCTTGACGCCGGTTTCCGTGCTGCCTGTACCGACGCACAGCTCCTTGTTGCTCCCCCCCCCATGTGGCTCACTGTGCACTGGTTAGTCACCCGCCTCCCTGTCCGCCTTGCCACTGCTTGCGACGCGCTTCTTCAAAAGCACCCCACTGAGCTCACTATAGACCTCCTTCAGACTGCTCTCGGGACCATCGAGAGCAGCCTCCTCGCCGTTGCCTCCGCCACTGATGCGGTGGCCCCCCGTCTCTTTGCGGGGTGTGCCGCCCCTCAGCTTCCCACTTTCACCTCTACCCGCGCTTCTGCTGCTGTGTCGGTCTCTGAGGACACCGCTGCCGTTTCTGCCGCAGACTGGCAGAAACGGGGCAAGAGTGGCAACAAGGGCGGGAAGGGGGGAGGTGGGGGCGGTGGAGGTGGCGGTGGAGGTGGCGGTGGAGGTGGGAGCGGCGGTGGTGGCGGAGGCGGCGGCGGCGGCGGCGGCGGTGGTGCGCCAGGGGGAGGGGGCCTTGGAGGAGGTGCAGGACAGACAGGCCCACCCACAGGTGGTGGCCCGACCGGTGGGGGCGTTGCCCCACAGCAGCAGCAGCCACAGCAGCACCAGCCACAGCAGGGACAGCAGCAGTTCCAGCAGTGGGGGCCCCCGCTGCAATGGGGTCCGCAGCAGCACTGGGGTCCCCCGCCGCAGTGGGGTCCGGGAGGCCCTGGGAGCACCGGCCGCAGCAGCAGCTCTTCCAGCTGGGCCCCTCGCCCCCCTCGCCGTGACGCTGGCCCCTGCACCCACTGGTGCCTCACCGGGCCGGGCAGCCCCTGTCTCTGTGGTCGCGACGACCACTCTGCCGCGCGGTGCTTCCGCCGCCTCGACGACCTCTACCGGGCTCGTTGGGGCCCTCTGGCGGTCACGCCTCGCTGGTCTCGTCTGTTAGCCCGTAAGATTGATGTCTTTGATCTGTCCATGGACGATGCGCGTCAGCATGCTTCGTATGTTGATGCTGACTTTAGTGCTGATGGGTCTGTGTGCTCGCGTGTTCGTAGGTAAGCTTGCTTGCCTCCTGCTAGTGTAGCCTTGTGCCTGTCTAGCTTAGGTGCTTGTGTTGCTGCTCTAGGTGCTTGTGTAGCGACTGGGTCAGGTGACCCTCCGGCTGAGGCCTCTCTGTCGTTCACGCTGGACTCGGGCGCGTCTCAGTGCTTCTTCCGCGACCACACGACCCTTACGCCACTCCTCACCCCTGTGTCGGTGGCTCTGGCTGATCCTACCTCTGGACCAGCCGTTGCGCGTAGCTCCACCACCCTCCCGTGCCCTGTGGTCCCCTCTGGTGTCCTGCGCGGCCTCCACATCCCCTCGTTCACTCGGAACTTGGTGGGTGTTGGATACCTCCAGAACAGGGGGATCACGGTTACCTTCGTAGGGGGTGGGCGGACTGCAGTCTGTACTGACGCTACCACAGGTGCTGTCCTGGCCACTTTCACCAGGGAGCCCCGCTCCGGTCTCTACGTTCTCCACACCGAGCGCTCCCCGGTCGCGTCCTCCCCTCAGGTCGTTGCGTCCCCTCCGGCCCAGGTCCCCAGTCCAGTTGCTGTGTCTAGCCAGGTAGTCGTGTCCAGTCCGGTCGCTGTGTCTAGTCCAGTCGCTGCGTCTTGCTCCTGTCGCTCTCTCGCCCACCGCACAGTCCTGTGGCACCACCGCCTTGGCCACCCGTCGATCCCTCGCCTTCGTGGCATGCTCAGTCAGGGACTTGTCACAGGTCTCCCACGCACCTTCCCGTCGCTCCCTCCCTCGCTTGCCCCTCCTTGCTCTCCGTGCGTCGACGGTCGCTTACGCGCCACTCCCCACTCCTCCTCCCTTCGTCCGGCCACCGCTCCCTTCGAGACTCTCCACTTGGACGTCTGGGGCCCTGCCCCGACGCAGGGGTCTGGGAGAGAGCGTTACTTTCTGGTGGTCATCGACGACTACTCCAGGTACACCACAGTGTTCCCTCTTGCGAAGAAGTCCGAGGTGACTGCTACGCTGATCAGGTGGCTTCTAGCCACTGAGGGCACTCGTGGTCGTCGAGTCAGTTGTCTTCACTCCGACCGTGGGGGCGAGTTTCGCTCCGGCATTCTCGGCGGATTCTGCGGCGAACAGGGCATCACCCAGTCCTGGACGCTGCCAGAGTCCCCACAGCAGAATGGGGTTGCTGAGCGCCGCATAGGCTTGGTCATGGACATCGCCCGCACGTCCATGATCCATGCCCGTGCGCCCCATTTTCTGTGGCCTCACGCGGTTCGCTACGCCGCACACCAGCTGAACCTCCAGCCACGTGTCTCGCGGCCCGAGGCTTCACCGACCAGTCTTTGGACTGGTTCCCCTGGTGTTGGGTCGGCCTTTCGAGTCTGGGGCTGCCTTGCACTTGTTCGCGACACCTCCGCGGACAAGCTCTCGGCATGCGCCGTCCCCTGTCTCTTCCTTGGTTTCCCAGTGGACTCTGCCGACTGGTCCTTTTACCACCCGCCCCTCCACCAGTTCCTAGACTCCCGTGACGTCCGGTTTGACGAGTCTGTGTCCTACTACACCCGGTACCCCTGTCGAGGTCTCCCGGTACCCCCTCCCCCCCTGTTCCTAGCACCCTCTCCTCCTCCTGCTCCTGCTCCTCCGGTACCCCCGCCCCCCCCTGGTCCTGCCCCGTCTGGTGTGTCCCACGCTACCCCTCTACCCTCGGTCGCGCGTCAGGTAGCGTCTCCCTCCCCGCAGTCCTCCTCACAGTCCCCTCAGCAGCCTTCGGCACTTCCGCGACAGGTTACTGTGGACTCGGTTGGTGTTGGAGCTGGAGGTGCAGCCGCTGGCGGTGCTCGGTCTGGGGGTGCTCGGTCGCGGGGTGCTGGAGCTGGAGGTGCTGGCGCAGGTGGCGCTGGCTCTGGGGGTGCTGGAGCTGGAGGTGCTGGCACTGGAGGTGCTAGTTCTGGGGGTGCTGGAGTTGGCGGTGCTGGCACTGGCGGTGCTAGTTCTGGGGGTGCTGGAGTTGGAGGTCCTGGCACTGGAGGTGCTGGTTCTGGGGGTGCTGAGTCTGAGGAGACTGACGCTGGAGACCCTGGTTCTGCGGAGTCCACTCCGCCTCCCCACCGCCACGACACGCGTCTCCAGGCTGCCCGTCGGCGTGAGCGTGAGGAGCGGGAGCGGTTGGAGAGGGAGCGGCAGGAGCTGCGGGTGCTGGACCTTCTGGAGCAGCAGCGGCAGCAGCAGCAGCCGCAGCCGCAGCAGCAGCAGCCGCAGCCGCCGCTGCAGCAGCAGCAGCCGCAGCCGCCACCGCAGCTTCCTCTGGAGCGGCAGTTGTTCCCACCTGTGAGTGGCCTGCGGGCCCTTGGCCTTTCCTCCTCTCCTCCTGTCCGCTCCGAGTCTCCTCCTGTGCTTGTTCCTCCCTTGCCTCCTCCTGACGACCGTCCGGCGGTCTGGTCTTCTCCTCCTCACTCTGTCCGTCACGACTTGATCACTCGTTGTCCTCCGCGTGCTCGTCACTCGTCCCCTGTTACTGACCTCCACACTGCCCTCCTTTGTTCGTCCCGTCGTCGTTCTCCTTCTCCTGTGTCCGTTCTCCCGTCTCCTCCTCCGTCCTCTCTCCCAGCCCTCCCCACACCTATAACTGACTACTACCGCACTGTTCGTCCTATTGCCGCACGTGTCCTCGCCGCTCTTGTCACTGACTCTCGTTTCCCTCCGTCGTCTGCCTCGGCTCTTACTGCCGCTGACGCTGAGTTTGCTGCCGCCAGCCGCCTTGACTATGCCACCCGGGTGGTGCCAGCTCCTCCCTACCGTCCTCTGTCCGTCGGGGGTGAGTTTGCCCTTGGCTGTGACGTCCTAGAGGACAGAGAGTCTGAGCTGGAGTACTGGGCAGCCGCTTCTCCCTCTGTGTGTGCCATGCTGCTCTCCCCTGAGGGAGACCCCGACGCCCTTGACATACCGACTCCTCGCACTTACCGCGAGACATGTCAGGGGCGTGGGCCTCTCAGTGGAAAGCGGCTATGGACTCAGAGTTGGCGTCTTGGAGATCCACAGGCACCTACGTCGACGCAGTTCCCCCTCCCAGGGCGAACGTAGTCGATGGCATGTGGCTCTTCAAGGTGAAGCGGCCGCCTGGAGCACCGCCGGTGTTCAAGGCGCGCTACGTGGCTAGGGGCTTCAGTCAGCGTGAGGGAGTTGACTTCTTCCAGACCTTCGCCCCGACCCCGAAGATGACTACTCTTCGGGTGTTACTCCACATAGCAGCGCTGCGAGACTACGAGCTGCACTCCCTCGACTTCTCCACTGCGTTCCTCCAGGGCCGACTGCACGAGGAGATCTGGCTGCGCCGTCCTCCTGGCTTCACTGACACCTTCCCACCTGGGACCCAGTGGAGCCTGAGGCGACCAGTCTACGGTCTCCGCCAGTCGCCCCGTGAGTGGCACGACACTCTTCGCTCCACGCTTCGTGACCTTGGGTTCAGCCCGTCCTCCGCCGACCCGTCGCTGTTTGTTCAAGCGGGTTCTACTCCGTTCTTTATCCTTGTCTACGTCGACGACTTGGTGTTTGCTACAGCTGACAGGGCAGCCCTGGCTCAGGTGAAGTCCGAACTGCAGAAGAGACACAAGTGTACTGACCTGGGTGAGCTGCAGCGCTACCTTGGCCTGCAGATCACCCGGGACAGAGCCGCTCGCACCATCACACTGACGCAGTCACACATGGTGCAGCAGGTCCTTCGGCGGTTCGACTTCCAGTTCTCCACCACACAGCCCACTCCTCTTGCTGTTGACCACAGACTCACGGGCCCCTTTCCTGACGAGCCCTTCGAGTCCAGTGGACCCTACGCAGAGCTGGTGGGCTGCCTCATGTACCTGATGACTTGTACTCGACCGGACCTCGCCTTTCCCCTCAGCATCCTTTCTCGCTTTGTTGCGACTGGGAGACACCGACCTGTCCACTGGACAGCTGCTGTGAGGGTGGCGAAGTACCTGGCGACTACATCAGGCATGGGGCTTGTGCTTGGAGGGACTCAGCCAGTGGCGTTGACTGGTCACTGCGACTCTTCCTACGCTGACGACGTGGAGACTCAGCGCTCGACTCAGGGTTACTGCTTCAGTCTGGGAGCTGGTGCTGTGTCGTGGAGGTCTACACGGTCGTCGTCTGTGGCTACTTCCAGTGCAGAGGCTGAGATCTACGCTGGTGCCATGGCGGCACAGGAGCTTCGCTGGTTGACCTTCTTGCTCGCCGACCTTGGTGAGCGGCCTCGCTCTGCACCGACCTTGTACGCTGACAACAAGGCCATGATCCTCCTGTGTCGAGAGCCTCGACTGGAGAGCAGAGTGAAGCATATTGACGTGAGGTACTTCCTCCTGCGAGAGCTGCAGCGACGTGGCCAGGCACGCCTGGACTTTGTGGCCTCAGAGGCCAACACTGCAGACGTCTTTACCAAGGCCTTGGCGCTTGGTGATCACCACAGGTTCTGTGTGCAGTTGGGGCTTGTTGAGGTAGGCCCTCGGTTGCTATAGACTTGTTGTTTGCTCTGCTTGTTGTGTTTCCTATTTATATCCTAGTGAACTCTTGAACTGGCCTTGTGGCCGTTTGCTTGCGCTCGGAATTTGTGTGGTGTCCTTGAGATCCACCCTGAGCTTGCCTTGTTTCTTGCTTTGACTGGTCTTGTGACCGTTTGTTCACCTTGCTTGCTTTGATGCCCCTCACTTAGCCTATGGGGGTGTGTCAAATGTAATTCTATGCTTGTAGGCTACAGTGAGTAGCACAATAGGGAGTACAGTTGTTAGGGTTGCATATTTGTACTTCCACACTTCCTAGTTTGACCATTCCGTTGCATTCCTATTCTGAGACCCGGATACAAGCGCACGTGCGAACGTGCGCACGTGCGTGCCCTCAGGGTGAAATTCAGGGTGCACTGCATGTTTTCGCGTACATGATGGCCATCAGATAGTGGATGATTCAATCACGTAGGAAGGGTTTTACACGAAAGAGCTAGAATCCAAAGCTCATGTGTGAAGATGAGAGTCTGTACGATGCACTGGCATACAAATGAATGTGGCAAAATGGGAAAGCAAGCCGTTCAGCTCTCTAAAATTTTACCATAGAAACTGCTGTGCTGCTAGCATTTATCGATCTTAAACTCATCAAAAGAGAGTTCAAATCATTCAGGTACTAAAGTTACATGCAAAAGAGAGTTCCGAGGGGTACATTCTCTTATTGAGATGTACTGTACTACAATCGTAACCAACAGAAAACAAGCAAGAGACCAACCAACACACGCCATTACCAGCCAAGCAACCAGAAAACAAATGGAAAAAAGCTCTGTGCCCCCGCGAATGCAGCTGATGTTTGGTACCCCGGCAGTGCCCTAGATATCAGACTTTGGAGTCTGAATCAGAGTCCGTTCAGACTTTTTTTTTGTACCTAGTCTGAACTCAAAGAATTTATTTATGTACCTTGTCTGATTTTCCAGAGTTTTTTCTTATGAGTAGTCTGAAATTTCAGCCTAATTTTACTAGGGTAGGCTGAGCCTCAGACTTGTATCGGGGGTACACTCTGCGCGCTTATCGGAGCGAAGTTTCTTGGAAGTTTCCTTCGGATATGCCCACTTCAGAGATGGCAGTGGAGTGCCAGGACGTGAGCAACGCTCACTTCGACAGCTGGGACATCCAAATACACTCGTTCGTCGAGAATATCTTCCGGTTACGCTGAGGAAATGGTTGCGTGATTACGAGATTTCTGAAGACAAAATCTCGTCACATGTAAGTTATCGCTAATGTATTGTAAAGAATAGGCGACTTTGATGCTGATTCGCTGTAAAAACATCTGCAGCACGCACTGGTGTGAATTGCGAAGTTCCTGATTCGTAGTGAAAGTTTCGTGTGGCACTGTCTGATCCTCACATGTCACGCCAAGCAACAGTTTCTGCCTGCTCCCAGCTCAGCTGCGTGGCACTTGGCCCACCCGATACAGATCGGGTGAACGATCGAATCGCTTGAAAAGCAAATCCAAAACTGACAAAATCGGCACACATGCGAGAAAATGGGTACAGAACGGTAATCACACACACGACAAAACGAAATGAGATCAGCAGAGCAGAAACAACCATGCGCTGCACGTGACAAAAACACCGGAACGCCGCCGACATGAGCAGAGGCGATGCACGAGCACGAGCACGTTGCCTGATGCGTTGGTATGGTAGGCTGTAATCAGCTTCAATGCTATTATAACTGCTTTTACGAAACTGCATGAACATCTTAAAATTTGAAGTAACTCTGACAGTTCAGACAAAAAAAATTGTGCTTGTCTGAATTTTCAGACTAAAATTTTGAGGCACCTCTGACAGACAGAGTTCCAGGAGGGGTGTACTCTGAGGCATCAGACTACCTCAAAACGAATCTAGGGGCCTGTACCCCGGTGCATGGAGACCTTCCTTCTTTGTAAGGTAAGGCCCAAGGGTCTTGATGCACGCAAATCAAGCCTTGAGCCTCTTGGTCCACTGTGCCCCATTTTGCAGGAAAAAACAGCTGGAAGAGTAGGTGATGGGATGATGGGTGTGGCTGTAGGGGTGACGGGACTGGCTGATGAGGGTGGGACGTCACAGGAGGGATGCCATCGTGGGAGTGACGGGGGTGTGCTGTCACAGGAGTGATGAGGATGTGCCATCATGGGAGCGATGAGAATGGTCATTATGGGAGCAATAGGGTGTGGATGTGCCGTCATGGGAGCGAGGACCGTGACGAGAGCGACAGGGTGTGCCGTCATGGGGGAGATGAGAATGGTTGTCACGGGAGTGGACGTGCCTCACGGCTATTCTGAGGGCACCTTGCCTGTTGGGAGGAGAGACAAACAAGGGGATGAAGATCCAAGGGACAAGCTGAAGGGGTGGAAAACCAATGGTGAAAGAGTCCATGCGGATAGTGTCAAAGTTATATGCTATAGTCTGTGTAGGCTGTAGTGGGGTAAATAATATGGGGTACAACACTTTTAGGTTTTTCTACTTGTACCCACCTGTTTCCTAGTGCACACACTTTTCCTCGTTCTTTCACATGGTATAGAGTAGGTTCCCTAGTGGGAACGTTTCCTAGGGCCCACCGAAAATCGATATATTTTTTTTCCTGCCCGGAGCGCGCTTCGCCCCTGCGCGAGTCGCGCCCCGTGTGCCTGCCCTCCCGTCACGTCCCCTGCCCTTAGCGGCCCGTCGCGCTCCCTTACGGCACCGTAGCGGCCTCTCTCACGGCCCCTCACGGCCCCTCTCACGGCCCTTCGCGGCCCCTTCAGGCCCCTCGCGGCCCCTTCGTGGCCCCTCGCGGCCCCTTCGCGGCCCCGTCGCCGCCCTTCGCGGCCCCGTCGCCGCCCTTCGCGGCCCCGTCGCCGCCCTTCGAGGCCCCTCGCGGCCCCTTCTCGGCCCCGTCGACGCCCTTCGCGGCCCCGTCGCCGCCCGTCTCGGCCCCGTCGCCGCCCTTCGCGGCCCCGTCGCCGCCCTTCACGGCCCCGTCGCCGCCCTTCTTGGCCCCGTCGCCACCCTTCGCGGCCCCTCGCGGTCCCGTCTTGGCCCCGTCGCCGCCCTTCGCGGCCCCTTCACGGTCCTTCGTGGCCCCTTCGCCGCCCTTACCGGCCCCTTCTCGGCTCCTCCGCGAACAGCAGCAGCCGCCGACCGCAGCAGCCGTCGCCGCCGACAGCCGCAGCCACCACCGCCACTGCCGTGACCGCCGCCACCGCCGCTGCCGGGGCCGCAACTGCCGCCGCCAGTGACAGCAGGAGCCGCCGCCGCGGTCGCGGCCCTGTCCCTGCCGACGCACCTCGGCCCTGCCCCACCACTTGCGGGCCCCTACCCACCCGCCCTGGTAAGAGCACCGCCGAGCCGCGCCTACTGCTACTGCTACTAGCCTGCTGCTGCTGCTGTCATGGCTACCCCTAGCGTTCTCACCTTTGATGCTGAGGGTCGGGCTGTCGACTTTGAGGTCTGGGTCGATGATCTGCAGCTTTTCCTGCAGTGCGATAGGAAAGACGGTCTCTCACTGTTCGATCTCACGTCTGGCGCCTCTGCTGCCCCTGCTGCCGATGCTGACAGCACTGTTCGCTCCCAGTGGGCCACACGCGATGCTGCTGCCCGTCTTGCTGTGCGTAGTCACTTGCCGTCCACTGAGCGCGCGCACTTTAGTCAGTACAAGAGTGCTAAGACCTTGTACGACGCTGTAGTTGCACGCTACTCTTCACCTGCCACTGCTGCCCTTAACCGCCTCATGCTGCCGTACCTATTCCCTGACCTCGCCGCCTTTCCCACAGTTGCTGACCTCATTACGCACCTTCGCACTAGTGACACCCGCTACCGCGCTGCGATTCCTGCTGAGTTCTGCGCCAAGAACCCCCCCCCCCATGTACATCACCCTCTACTACATAGTCACCCGGCTCCCTGACTCCCTTCGCTCGGTCAGGGACCACTTCCTCTCTGTTTGCCCCACCACACTCACCGTTGACCTCCTTGAGGAGCGCCTCCTTGCAGCTGAGAAGAGTATAGTCGCTGTAGGAGCCTCTCGTGGTGACCCTCGTGCCCCCTTCTTTGAGGGGTGCTCCCCCTCCCCCCTTTTTCCCTCTGTTGCCTCTGCTGCTGCCGTCGACTTCGTTGGCACCGAGTCGGTCGGCGCTGCGTCTGCCCCTAGCGGGAGACGCCGCACCGGCAAGGGCAAGGGGGGCAAGGGCACAGGAGGGGCTGGCGGGGGCGGTGGAGGTGGCGGTGGAGGCGGCGGAGGGAGTGGGGGTGGTGGTGGGAGTAGTGGCGGGGGTGGGGGCTTCGGTGGCGGCGGTGGAGGCGGAGGCGGCGGCGGCGGTGGCGGTGGGAGCGGAGGAGGAGGCGGAGGCGGCGGTGGCGGAGGTGGCGGCGGCGGAGGTGGAGCTGGTCGGGGTGGCTCTGCGCAGCGGGGCGGCTTCGGTGGTGGTAAGCGCCAGCAGCAGCAACGCACTCGTGAGACCCCGCCCCCCCAGCAGCTTCGTGAGTGGTACGCTGCGCGTCAGCGGGGTGGGGGTGCTGGACCTTGTGCCTACGTCCTGCGTACCGGCGACCGCACTGGTGAGCCGTGCGGTGGCCCGCACACCACCCAGCGCTGCTTCGGCCGCCTGACGGACGCTTGGCGTCACCAGTTTTCTGACGCCACTGAGATCCCCCGCTGGGGTGAGCTGCTTAGGTCGGGGGTTGCTATCTTTGATCTGGATTATGATGCTATTCTTGCTGCCATGTATGTTGTGTCTACTAGTGATGAGGGTGACTGTTACCTGTGTGTTCCGCCTGACCCGGGCATTGAGGCTGCTGCTCTAGGTGCTGGTGAGGCTGCTGCTCTAGGTGCTAGTGCGTCTGCTGCCCCAGGTGCTGGTGAGTCTGCTCTTTCAGGTACCACGTCGGCTCAGGCCTTACACACCTTCACCCTTGACTCGGGTGCTTCCCGCTCCTTCTTTCGAGACCGCACCACGCTTACGCCGCTTAGTCGGCCAGTTGCGGTCTCCCTGGCGGATCCCTCTGGGGGTCCTGTCCTTGCCCACTTCTAGACTGTCTTACCGTGTCCGGCGGCCCCCTCTGGCACCCTGTCTGGTCTCTACCTCCCCTCGTTCTCTACGAACTTGGTGAGTGGTGCTGATCTACAGGATGGGGGGGTTGACCAGTTCACTCCTGCGAGTCAGCGGGTGACCCACTGTACGTGTGCTCGGACAGGCCGACACTTGGCCACGTTTACCCGTCAGCCGGGGTCGAGCCTGTACACACTGACTACTGAGTCTCCTCCTGTTGCTGAGTCTGGTCAGGTGTTTGCTGCAGCGTCCAGGTCTGGTCCTGAGTCTGCTCCCTGCTCTTGTCGTCTCCTGTCCCACCAGACTCTCCTCTGGCACCACCGCCTTGGTCACCCCTCCCTGCCTCGTCTCCGAGGCATGGCCTCCCGTTACCTCCTCTCTGGTCTCCCCCGGTCCCTCCCTCCCCTCCCTCCGGGGCCTGCCCCTACCTGCGTTCCCTGCGTCGAGGGGCGGCAGCGCGCCGCTCCTCACTCCTCATAGTTTCCTCCGACAGAGGCTCCGCTGTAGACTCTTCACATGGACGTGTGGGGCCCCGCCCGCGTCCGTGGCCTGTGTCACGAGCGTTACTTCCTGTTGGTGGTTGACGACTACTCGCGTTACACCACTGTTTTCCCCTTGCGCAGCAAGGGTGACGTCACTGAGGTGTTGATCGACTGGATCCGCGCAGCTCGTCTCCAGCTCAGAGAGAGTTTCGGCTCGGAATTTCCTGTTCTGCGTCTGCACTCTGACAGAGGCGGAGAGTTTTCCTCTGGCCTTCTGGGAGCCTTCTGTCGTGCACAGGGCATCAGCCAGACGTTCACGCTTCCGGCCTCCCCACAGCAAAATGGGATTGCTGAGCGCCGCATTGGCATGGTCATGGACGTCGCTCGTACGTCCATGATTCATGCGGCTGCTCCCCATTTTTTGTGGCCGTTCGCGGTTCAGTACGCGGCGCATCAGATCAACCTTCAGCCCCGAGTCTCCTTGCCGGAGACCTCCCCTACTCTGCGGTGGACGGGGAAGGTTGGCGATGCGTCTGCGTTTCGTGTCTGGGGATCTCGGGCTTTTGTCCGCGACTTGTCTGCGGACAAGCTGTCCCCCCGTGCTGTTCCCTGCGTCTTCCTTGGCTTCCCCCCTAACGCGCCTGGTTGGCAGTTTTACCACCCCACCTCGCGCCGTGTTCTGTCCTCCCAGGACGTCACGTTTGACGAGTCGGTTCCTTACTACCGTCTCTTCCCCTACCGCACGGCGCCCCTCCCCCCGCCGCCGCTCTTCCTCGCGCCAGGTCCCCCCCCGGTAGACCCCCTTCCCCCTCAGGGTCCTGCCCCCTCAGGTGTGTCTCAGGTAGACGCAGTCGAGCCTGTCAAGGTAGCTGTTGACTCTGGTGCTGCTAGG
Organism: Closterium sp. Naga37s-1; assembly: GCA_947471745.1. NCBI lineage: Eukaryota > Viridiplantae > Streptophyta > Zygnematophyceae > Desmidiales > Closteriaceae > Closterium > Closterium sp. Naga37s-1. Next base: position 300,724 of record CANJKZ010000223.1, on the reverse strand, counting down.
GGTGCTGAGCCTGCGGGTGCGGGGTCTGGGGGTGCTGAGCCTGGGGGTGCTGAGTCTGGGGGTGCTGAGTCTGGGGGTGCTGAGTCTGGGGGTGCTGAGTCTGGGGGTGCTGAGCCTGGGGGTGCGGAGCCTGAGGGTGCTGGACCTGCTCGTGTGGAGTCTGGCGGTACTGGGTCTGGAGGTCCCTCGGGTGCTTCGTCCCGGCGGGAGCTGCCCTCTCCACAGGAGCTGCGCGAGTGGTTTGCTCGGCGCTGGAGCCGTGCTGCTGGAGCTGGAGGTGCTGCTGGAGCTGGAGGTTCTGCTGCTACTGAGGGTGTTGGTGCCACGGGTCCCGGAGGTGCTCGTCCTGGAGGTGCTGGAGCTGCTGGGCCTGGGGGTGCTCCTTGTGCTGGAGCTGCTGGCGGTGCTGGAGCTGGCGGTGCTGCTGGAGTAGGTGCTGCTGGAGGTGCTGGAGCTGTGGCTGTTGAGTCTTCCGGTGGTCCGGCTGGAGCTGGAGCTGCTGGGGGTGTTGGCGCTGGAGGTGCTGCTGGCGCTGGTGCTTCTGAGGGTGCTGGAGTTGGCGGTGTTGCAGCTGGGGGTGCTACTGGTACTGGTGCTGCCACTGGGGGTGCTGGTGCTGTCCCTGCTGGCTCTGGAGGCGCTGCGCGGCCGCGGCCGTACTTCGTTCCGCTCCTTGAGCAGGTTCTTAGTCTCCCGCCTTCTACTGGTCCTGCTCCTTCCTTAGAGTGTCCGCCGCCTGTCCAGTCTGAGTCGCTGTTACAGCCCGCCTCCCCGCTGCTTGCTCCTTCTCCCTACACTGGTCCTACTGGAGGTCTTGCTGAGCGTCGTGAGCCTGCGTCTCGTCCTGCGTCGCCTGTTCGTGCTGCTCGCACTAGTCGTCACGATCCGCGTCCGCGTCCTCCTGCGGTCCACGACTGGGTGGAGCTGCTTAGGCAGAGAGTAGATATATTTGCTCTTGACTACGATGCTCTTCTCACTGCCATGTATGCATTGCCTACTAGTGCTGACCGTGCCTGTTACCTGTGCGTACCGCCTGACCCAAGTATAGAGCCTGCTGCTCTAGGTGCTAGTGACGCTGCTGCTCTAGGTGCTAGTGCGTCTTCTGCTCCAGGTACTGGTGAGGCTGCTGCTCTAGGTGCTAGTGCGTCTCCTGCTCCAGGTACCGGTGAGGCTGCTGCTCTAGGTGCTCGTGCGTCTCCTGCTCTGGGTGCTGGTGAGTCTGCCCTCTCTGGTACTTCGCCTGCTGCGACCCTTCGCACCTTCACCCTTGACTCAGGAGCTTCCCGCTCCTTCTTTCGCGACTGCACCACACTCACGCCGCTTAGTCGGCTAGTTGCAGTCTCCCTGGCAGACCCCTCTGGGGGTCCAGTCCTTGCCCACTACTCCACGGTTCTGCCGTGTCCGGCCGCCCCGACTGGCTTGCTGTCAGGTCTCTACCTCCCCTCGTTCTCTACGAACCTGGTGAGTGGAGCTGACCTACAGGATGGGGGGGTTGACCAGTTCACTCCTGCGCGTCAGCGAGTGACTCACTGTACGTGTGCTCGGACGGGCCGACTCCTGGCCACGTTTACCCGTGAGCCTGGCTCGAGCCTGTACACCCTGACCACTGAGTCCCCTCAGGTAGCTGCGTCTGCGTCTGCGTCAGGTCAGCTGTCCGCCCCCTGCTCGTGTCGCGCCTTGTCGCACCAGACCCTCCTCTGGCACCACCGTCTTGGTCACCCCTCGGTGCAGCGCCTTCGCAGCATGCACCGCCGTGTCCTTGTCTCTGGTCTTCCCAGGGTTCTCCCTCCCCTCCCACCCTCGCCTGCTCCTCCCTGTCTTCCCTGTGTCGAGGGGCGGCAGCGCGCCGCTCCTCACTCCTCCTCGTTCCCTCCCACAGAGGCTCCCCTGCAGACTCTCCACCTGGACGTGTGGGGCCCAGCCCGCGTCAGTGGACAGGGCCACGAGCGGTACTTCCTGCTGGTCGTCGACGACTACACGCGTTACACCACGGTCTTCCCCTTGCGCACCAAGGGTGAGGTCCCTGATGTTTTGATCCCTTGGATCCGCGCTGCTCGTCTACAGCTCCGCCGGCGGTTCGGGACGGAGTTTCCCGTCCTGCGTCTGCACTCTGACAGAGGTGGTGAGTTTTCCTCCGACCTCTTGGCAGCCTTCTGTGAGGATCATGGCATCACCCAGTCGTTCACGCTTCCGGCCTCTCCGCAGCAGAATGGGGTTGCTGAGCGCCGCATTGGCTTGGTCATGGAGGTTGCTCGTACCTCCATGGTCCATGCGGCTGCCCCCCATTTTCTGTGGCCGTTTGCGGTCCGGTACGCCGCGCATCAGCTCAACCTCTGGCCCCGTGTCTCCTTGCCGGAGACCTCGCCCACACTGCTGTGGACGGGGGAGGTTGGCGATGCATCGCGTTTCAGGGTCTGGGGTTCTCGTGCCTTTGTCCGCGATACCACCGTGGACAAGCTCTCCGCCCGCGCTGTTCCTTGTGTCTTCCTTGGCTTTGTCCCTGACGCGCCTGGTTGGCAGTTTTACCACCCCACCTCGCGCCGTGTCTTCCCCTCTCAGGATGTCACGTTTGACGAGTCGGTTCCCTTTTACCGTCTCTTCCCCTACCGCACTGCCCCTCTCCCCCCCCCGCCGCTCTTCCTCGCTCCAGGTGCTACCCAGGTAGACCCCCTCCCCGTTCCCGGTCCTGCTCCTTCAGGTGTGTCTCAGGTAGACCCTCCTCCCTTGCCTCTGCCGGTTGAGGTCACTGGTGACTCCGGTCCTGCTTGGGGTGCTGCTTCTGGGGGTGCGGAGCCTGGGGGTGCGGAGCCTGGGGGTGCTGAGCCTGGGGGTGCGGAGCCTGGGGGTGCGGAGCCTGGGGGTGCGGGGCCTGGAGGTGCTGGGCCTGAGTGTGAGGAGTCTGGGGGTGCTGAGCCTGGAGGTTCTGAGTCTGGGGGTGCTGCGCCTGGGGGCACTGTGGGGTCTGGTGAGCAGTCTCCCTGGAGCGGCCGTCTCCGCAGTCGCTCCGCTGGTGCTTCGCCGCTGCACCCTAGTCGTCGACCCCCTCTCTCCCCACAGCAGCTGCGTGAGTGGTACGCTGGTCGTCAGGGTCGCACTGCTGGAGCTAGGGGCCCTGCTGCGGGAGGCGCTGGCGCTGGTGCCTCTACTACTGGAGTCGTTTCTACTGGAGGTTCTGGCGCTGCTGAGGGTGCTGGTGCTGAGGGTTCTGAGTCTGCTGCTGTGCGGTCTCCGTGGAGTGGCCGCCTTCGTCCGCGTGTGCCTCTCACCTCACAGCAGCTGCACGACTGGTACGGTCGCCGTCAGGGTCGCGCTTCTGGAGCTCGGGGCTCCGCCGCTGGAGGTACTTCTGCTGCTGTCACTGGAGCTGGGAGTGGTGCTGGTCCCGGAGGTGCTCGTACTGGAGGTACTGGAGCTGCTGGGGCTGGAGGTGCTGCTGAGCCGGAGGCTACTACTGCTGGTGACCCTGGGGCTGGGGGTGCTGCTGCTGGAGACACTGAGGCTGGGGACCCTGGGGCTGGAGGTGCCGGTTCTGGGGGTGCTACTGCTGGTGGAGCTGGTCCTGGAGGAGCGGGAGCTGAGGGTACTGGAGCTGCTGGAGCTGGTGACACTGCCCAGCCGCGCCGGTTCTTTGCTCCGTCGTCTCCGCCACCGCCTGACTCTGTGCTTCGCCAGGTTCTTAGTATCCCTTCGTCTACTGGTCTTCCGTTACAGCCTGGCTCACCGCTGCCTGCTCCTTCTCCTTACACTGAGCAGTCAGGGGGTCTTACTGAGCGTCGTGAGCCTGCGTCGCGTCCTGTCTCACCTGTCCGTTCTGGTCGTCCTGTTCGTCGTGTTCCTCGTTCGCGTCAGCCGGCTGTCACCGGCACCAACCTCGTTGTCCGTCGTCCTTCCTCTCCTCCGCAGCAAGTTCCCCTGCCGTCCCCTCCTGCCTCTTCTCTGCCTACCGTTCCTGAGCCTGAGTCTGACCGCACCCGTGCTGCTCACTCTACTGTCACGCGTCTGCTAGCCACGGTTGTCACTGACCCGTCGTTTGAGTCTGCTGCTGCGTCTGCCTTGGTCGCTGAGCTGGTTGACTTTGCTGCTGCCTGTCGTCTAGACTACGCTGCTAGTCTTGTTGCTGAGTCTGAGTCTGTCTGTCCTCCGTCCGTCGGGGGTGAGTGTGCTCTTGGCACGGACGTCCTTGAGGACAGGCAAGAGGAGTTTGAGTGCTTTGCTGCCGCTGTACCTCATCTCGTGTCCATGCTGATTGCACCTGAGGGAGACCCGGATGCACCAGACATCCCGACCCCGCGCTCTTACGCTGAGGCGATCGCGGGTGAGTACTCCTCTCAGTGGCAGTCAGCCATGGACGCAGAGATGGCATCCTGGAAGTCCACTGGCACGTACGTCGACGAGGTTCCCCCTCCTGGGGCGAACATCGTCAGTGGCATGTGGATTTTCAGGGTGAAGCGGCCGCCAGGTTCTCCGCCTGTCTTCAAGGTTCGTTACGTTGCTCGAGGCTTCAGTCAGCGAGAGGGAGTAGACTTCTTCCAGACCTTCTCCCCCACCCCGAAGATGACCACTCTTCGGGTGCTGCTGCACGTTGCAGCTCAGCGTGACTACGAGCTTCACTCTCTTGACTTCAGCACAGCTTTCTTGCAGGGCAGCCTGCACGAGGAGATCTGGCTGCGCCGCCCTCCTGGCTTCACTGGGTTGTTCCCTCCTGGTACCCAGTGGAGCCTCCGGCGGCCGGTCTACGATCTCCATCAGGCGCCACGTGAGTGGCACGACACACTGAGGACTACACTTGCGGCTCTTGGGTTCGCGCCTTCTACTGCTGACCCGTCGCTGTTTCTGCGCACCGACACTTCGCTGCCGCCGTTCTACATCCTCGTGTACGTCGACGACTTGGTCTTTGCCACTGCTGACACTGAGGCTCTCGCCCTGGTGAAGTCAGAGCTGTAAAAGAGACACACGTGCACAGACCTGGGTGAACTGCGCAGCTACCTTGGCTTGCAGATCACCCGGGACAGAGCACGCCGCACCATCACACTGACTCAGTCACACATGGTGCAGCAGGTCCTTCAGCGCTTCGGCTTCACCTGGTCCTCGGCACCGACCACTCCTCTGGCTATAGGTCACTCGCTCTCAGCTCTGCCTTCGGATGAGTCCGTAGAGCCGAGTGGTCCTTACCCAGAGCTAGTTGGCTGCCTCATGTACCAGATGACTTGCACTCGTCCTGACCTCGCGTACCCTCTTGGTCTGCTGGCTCGCTACGTGGCTCCTGGTCGGCACCAACCTGAGCACATGGCTGCCGCTAAGAGGGTACTGCGCTACTTGTGCAGCACATCAGGCATGGGGCTAGTGCTTGGAGGGAAGAGCCCAGTTGTCCTCACTGGGCACTCAGACGCTTCTTGGGTTGACGACCAGGCTACTCAGCGGTCGTCACAGGGTTACACCTTCAGCCTTGGCTCTGGTTCAGTTTCTTGGCGTTCTACACGCTCGTCTTCAGTTCTCAGCTCCAGTTGTGAGGCTGAGATCTACGCCACAGCCATGGCTACACAGGAGTTACGCTGGCTCACCTACCTGCTGACCGACCTGGGAGAGCGGCCTAGTTCTCCTCCAGTGCTGTACGTCGACAACAAGGCTGCCATTGCCTTGTGTGAGGAGCACAGACTGGAGCACAGAACGAAGCACATCGCTCTACATTACTTCCTGGCTCGAGAGATGCAGCAGCGTGGTCAGCTTCGTCTGCGTTACGTGGCCACTCGGGCCAACACTGCTGATATATTCACCAAGGCACTTTCGCCTGGTGATCATCAGCGCTTTTGTACCTTACTGGGCCTTGTGCCCACGTTTCCTCACTTGCTGTAGACTCTGCTTGTACTGTGATCTATATATCATATACCTGTTTGCTTGCTCTATTAGGTAGAGATCACTGTACTGCAATTGTTGCATATATATCTCTGCATGCGAACTGGCCTTGTGGCCCTTTGCTTGTGCGCAGAATGTGTGGTGACGTTGTGATCCACCCTGAGCTTGATTTGCCCCTCTTGACTGGTCTTGTGACCCCTTGCTCTCCCCCACTTTGCCTATGGGGGTGTGTCAGACTATGTATGCTATATATGTTTAGGCTGTAGTGGGGTAGCCAATATGGGGTACAACCCCTTCTAGGGTTTGACATTTGTACCCAACTCTTCCATAGTTCATTCATTCCTGCCTGTACTTCTGACAGAGTCCTCTCTTCCTGCCCTTGCTGACCCGGAGTCTGACTCCCTTCGTGCTGCTAGTCCTACTGTCACGCGTCTCCTGGCCACTATTGTCACTGACCCTTCCTTTGAGTCCACTGCTGCGTCTGCCTTAGTTGCTGAGCTTGTCGACTTTGCTGCTCGCTGTCGTCTAGACTACGCTGCTAGTCTTGTTGCTGAGTCTGAGTCTGTCTGTCCTCCGTCCGTCGGGGGTGACTGTGCTCTTAGCACGGACGTCCTTGAGGACAGGCAGGAGGAGTTCCAGTGTTTTGCTACTGCTTTGCCTCATCTCGTGTCCATGCTGATTGCCCCTGAGGGAAACCCGGATGCACCAGACATCCCGACTCCTCGATCGTACGCTGAGGCGATCGAGGGTCCCTACTCCTCTCAGTGGCAGTCAGCCATGGACGCAGAGATGGCTTCCTGGAAGTCCACAGGCACCTACGTCGACGAGGTTCCCCCACCTGGGGCGAACATCGTCAGTGGCATGTGGATTTTCAGGGTGAAGCGGCCGCTGGGTTCTCCGCCTGTCTTCAAGGCGCGTTACGTGGCTCGAGGCTTCAGTCAGCGGCAGGGAGTTGACTACTTTCAGACCTTCTCTCCCACCCCGAAGATGACCACTCTTCGGGTGCTGCTGCACATAGCCGCTCAGCGCGACTACGAGCTTCACTCTCTTGACTTCAGCACAGCTTTCTTGCAGGGCAGCCTGCACGAGGAGATCTGGCTGCGTCGCCCACCTGGCTTCACTGGGTCGTTTCCTCCTGGTACCCAGTGGAGCCTCCGGCGGCCGGTCTACGGTCTCCGTCAGGCGCCACGTGAGTGGCACGACACACTGAGGACTACACTTGCGGCTCTTGGGTTCGCGCCTTCTACTGCTGACCCGTCGCTGTTTCTGCGCACCGACACTTCGCTGCCGCCGTTCTACATCCTCGTGTACGTCGACGACTTGGTCTTTGCCACTGCTGACACTGAGGCTCTCGCCCTGGTGAAGTCGGAGCTGCAGAAGAGACACACGTGCACAGACCTGGGTGAACTGCGCAGCTACCTTGGCTTGCAGATCACCCGGGACAGAGCACAGCGCACCATTACCCTGACTCAGTCACACATGGTGCAGCAGGTCCTTCAGCGCTTCGACTTCACGTACTCCTCGCCTCAGGCCACTCCTCTGTCTACTCGCCACTCGCTCTCAGCTCTGCCTTCGGATGAGTCCGTAGAGCCGAGTGGCCCGTACCCAGAGCTTGTTGGCTGCCTCATGTACCTGATGACCTGCACTCGACCTGACCTTGCATACCCCTGTGACGACCGCTGCGTAGCCAGGTCGTCAACCCAAGACGCGTCTGAGTGTCCATTGAGAACAACTCGACTCCGTCCTCCAAGCTCGAGCCCCATGCCTGATGCACTGCACATCCCAGTGCTCCCAGTGCTCTCGGCGGTGTCTCCCGCGTGCCAGGATGCTAAGAGGGTACGCAAGGTTAGGTCGAGTGCAGGTCATCAGGTACATGAGGCAGCCCACAAGCTCTGGATACGGGCCACTCGGCTGTACGGACTCGTCCGAAGGTGGAGCTGAGAGCGAGTGACCGGTAGGCAGAAGAGTGGACTGTGGCAGGGACCACGTGAAGCTGAAGCGCTGAAGGACCTACTGCACCATGTGTGACTGAGTCAGGGTGATGGTGCGCCATGCTCTGTCCCGGGTGATCTGCAAGCCAAGATAGCTGCGCAGCTCACCCAGGTCTGTGCACGTGTGTCTCTTCTGCAGCTCCGACTTCACGTGGGCGAGTCCCTCAGTGTCAGTAGTGGCAAAGACCAAGTCGTCGACGTACACGAGAATATAGAATGGCGGCTGCGAGGTGTTGGTGCAGAGAAACAGCGATGGGTCTGCAGTCGAAGGAGCAAACCCTAGAGCCGCAAGTGTCGTCCTCAGGGTGTCGTGCCACTCATGAGGTGCCTGGCGGAGACCGTAGACTGGTTGCCGGAGGCTCCACTGGGTACCTGCAGGAAACGACCCAGTGAAGCTAGGTGGGCGGCGCAGCCAGATCTCCTCGTGCAGGCTGCCCTGTAAGAAAGCTGTGCTGAAGTGAAGAGAGTGAAGCTCGTATTCACGGTGAGCGGCAACGTGCAGCAGCACCCAAAGAGTGGTCATCTTCCGGGTAGGGGAGAAGGTTTGGAAGAAGTCAACTCCCTGTCGCTGACTGAAGCCTCGTGCAACGTAACGAGCCTTGAAGACATGCGGAGAACCCGGTGGCCGCTTCACCCGAAAATTCATATGCCATCGACTATGTTCGCCCTAGGAGGGGGAACTGTGTCGACGTAAGTGTCTATGGACTTTCAGGATGCCATCTCTGCGTCCATGGCTGACTGCCACTGAGAGGAGTAGGGACCCGAAATCACCTCTACGTAAGAACGCGAGGTCGGGATGTCTGGTGCATCCGGGTCTCCCGCAGGTGCAAGTAGCATGGCCACAAGATGAAGTATAGCAGCTGCAAGACACTCGAAGTCCTCCTGCCTGTCCTCAAGGACGTCCTTGCCAAGAGCACACTCACCCCCGATGGACGGAGGACAGTCAGACTCAGACTCAGCAACAAGACTAGCGGCGTAGTCGAGACGACAAGCAGCAACAAATTCAACAAGCTCAGCAACTAAGGCAGACCCAGCAGTGGACTCAAACGAAGGATCAGTGACAACAGTGGCTAGGAGACGCGTGACAGTAGGGCTGGCAGCACGAACCAAGTCGGACTCAGGGTCCGGAACGGCAGGACGAGAGGACGCTGGAGGAGACAGTATAGGGACACACTGTGGAACAGAGGAAGGATGAAGTTGCATAGTGTGAGTGCCAGGGAGAGGAGGAGGGCGTGGACGAGGAACACGGCGACCAGTGCAAACAGCGCGAACAGGCGAGGTAGGACAAGACGCAGGCCCACGACGCTCTGTAAGCGAGTCTGTCTGCTCAGGGTAAGGAGAAGGAGCAGTCAATGGGAAGTCTGGCTGTAACGAGAGGCCAGTAGAAGATGGGAGGCTAAGAGCCTGGCGAAGCACGGAGTCAGGCGGTGGCAAAGACGACGGTGACGGCGGAGCGAAGAACGGTCGCCGCTGTGCAGTACCACCAGCTCTAGCTCCTCCAGCACCAGCACCTCCAGCACGAGTACGAGCAGCTCCAGCGCCTCCAGCAGCTCCAGAACCTCCAGCTCCAGCGCCTCCAGCACCAGCACCTCTAGCACCAGTACCTCCAGCTCCAGTGCCTCCAGCACCTCTAGCACCAGTAGCACCACCAGCTCCGGCAGCTCCTGTACCTCCAATACGAGCTCCTCCAGCACCAGCACCTCCAGTACGAGTACCAGCAGCTCCAGCGCCTCCAGCAGCTCCAGAACCTCCAGCTCTAGCGCCTCCAGCACAAGCACCTCCTGGACCAGCAGCTCCAGCACCTCCGGGACCTCCAGGACTAGCAGCTTCAACGCCTTCAGCTCCAGTGCCTCCAGCGTCAGTTCTTCCAGCAGTAGGAGCTTCAGCTCCAGCAGCGCCTCTCCGAAGGCGGGTGCGCTGAGCAAACTACTTGCGCAGCTGCTGTGGTGAGAGAGGCTCCTGCCGGTGAGACTGCGGTGGCGAGGCACCTGTAGGACCTCCAGCAGACGCAATACCCCTAGGCTCAGCACTCCCAGACTCAGTACCCTCCGGCTCGGCACCCCCAGACTAAGCACCCCTAGGCTCCGCACCCTTAGGCTCAGCACCCCCAGGCTCCGCAGCCTCAGGCTCATCACCCCCAGGCTCCGCACCCTCAGGCTCGGCACCCCCAGGCTCCGCAACCTCAGGCTCAGCACCCCCAGGCTTCGCAACCGCAGGCTCAGTACCCCCAGGCTCCGCACGCTCAGGCTCAGCACCCCCAGGCTCCGCACCTGTAGGCTCAGCACCCCTAGACGCAGCACCCCGAGCAGCATCAACCCCAGCAGCACCAGAGTTGCTAGTGACCTCGACAGGCTCAGCTAAGGGAAGTGGGTCTACCTGAGAGACACCTGAAGGAGCAGGACCCTGAGGGGGGAGGGGGTCTACTGGAGGGGGACCTAGAGCGAGGAAGAGTGGCGGGGGGGGGGGGGGGGGGGGAGAGGGGCAGTGCGGTAGGGGAAGAGACAGTAAAAGGGAACCGACTCGTCAAACGTGACGTCCTGAGGGGACAGAAAACGGTGCGAGGTGGGGTGGTAAAACTGCCAGCCAGGAGCGTTATGGGGGGAGCCAAGGAAGACACAGAGAATGGCGCGGGAGAGAGCTTGTCCGCGGAGGTATCGAAGACAAAGGCACGAGTGCCCAAGACCCAGAACACCGATGCATCGCCAACCTCCCCCGTCCAACGCAGTGTGGGCGAGGTCTCCAGCAAAGGTTGAGCTGTTGCGCAGTGTACCGGACTGCAAACGACCACAGAAAATGGGAGCAGCCGCATGGATCATGGAGGTATGAGCCACCTCCATAACTAAGCCAATGCGGCGCTCAACAATTGCATTCTGCTGCGGGGAGGCCAGAAGCGTGAACGGCTGGAGGATGCCCTCCCCACGACAAAAGTACCGCAAGAGGTCGGAGGAGAACTCACCACCTCTGTCAAAGTGCAGACGCAGGACAGGAAGGTCCTAGCGGAACCGCTCGCGGAGCTAGAGACGGACAGCGTGGATCCAAGGGATCAAAACATCAGGGACCTCCCCCTTGCTGCTGCGCAAGGGGAAGACCGCGGTGTAACGCGTGTATTCGTGAACAACCAGTAGAAAGTATCGCTCGCGGGCCTGTCCCTGGACGCGGGCTGGGCCCCACACATCCATGTGGAGAGTCAGCAGGAAAGTAGTCGTCGGGGGAAACGAGGAGTGAGGAGCGGCGCGCTGCCGCCCCTCGACGCAAGGAAGGCAGGGCGGGGCAGGCGAGGGCGGGAGGGGGGGTAGAGACCTGGGAAGACCAGAGACAAGCAGGCGGGAGTGCATGCCACGAAGGCGTGGCAGGGAGGGGTGGCAAAGGCGGTGGTGCCAAAGGAGAGTCTGGTGCGAGAGGAGTCGACACGAGCAGGGGGCTGTTACCTGACCTGACGCGGACACCTGACCAGATGCAGCCACCTGAGAAGGCTTAGTAGTCAGTGTGTACAGGCTCGACCCCGGCCGACGGGTGAACGTGGCCAGGTGACAGCCCGTCCGGGTACACGTGCAGATCGCCACATGCTGACCCCCAGAAGTGTTGGTGGTGACCATCGCATCTTGGAGGGCAGCGGTACTCACCAAGTTCATAGAGAATGAGGGGAGGTGAAGACCTGAGAGTGAGCCTGACGGAACCGCCGGACACGAGAGAATAGTGGCGGAACGTGCAAGGACCGGGCCCCCTGAGGGGTCAGCCAGAGAGACTGCAGCAGGTGCAGGGAGCGGTGTGACTGTGGTACTGTCGCGAAAGAAACAGCGGGAAGCACCTGAGTCAAGCGTGAAGGTGTGCAAGGCCTCAGCAGGCGCAGTACCGGAGAGAAAAGACTCACTAGCACCTAGAGCAGCAGCCTCTATACCTGGGTCAGGCGGCACACACAGGTAACAGTCACCCTCAGCACCAAGAGTCATAGAAAACATGGCAGCAAGGATAGCATCATAGTCAAGAGCAAATATATCAACACCAGACCTAAGCAGGTCTAGCCAGCGGGGGAGCTCTGCCTCGTCGTCAAACTGTGCGCACCAAGTGTCGTCAAGGCAGGAGAAGCAGCGGTGCTGTGTGTGATACTTCTCGCATGTCTGACCAGCACAATCACTTGTGCGAATGACGTACGTGCAGCGAACACTACCCCCAGACGCCCCGCGCTGAGCAAACCACTCACGAAGCTTCTGGGGCGTAAGGGTCTCGCGTGGGCGCTGCTCCTGCTGCCTCTGGCCACCGCCAGAACCTCCCCTCTGAAGGGCTCCACCCCGACCGCCATCACTGCCGCCACCACCACTTCCACTGCCACCACCACCGCCGCCACCACTCCCACTGCTGCCACCACTGCCGCCACCACTCCCACCGCTACCATCACCGCCGCCACCGCCGCCACCGAAGCCTCCACTCCCACCACCACTCCCACTGCCACCACCGCCACCTCCACTGCCTCCACCGCCACCACCCCCACCACTCTTGCCTCCCTTGCCCTTGCCGCCGCCGCGCCTCCCACTAGGAGCAGGCGCAGCTCTGACCTCCTTAGCACCAAGGAAGTCAACAGCAGTAGCAGAAGCGACAGAGGGGGCAAGGGGTTAGGGGGAACACCCCTCAAAGAGGGGAGTGCAAGGAGTGCCATGAGCAGCACCTACAGTGACTATGCTAGTCTCAGCTGCAAGCAGGTGCTTCTCGAGCAGGTCGACAGTGAGGTCGGTTGGGTCAAGGGCGAGAAAGTGGTCCCTGATTGCGCTAAGAGAGTCAGGGAGGCGTGTGACTATGAAGTAGAGAGTGATGTACATCGGGGGCGGGTTCTTGTCTAGGAACTCGGCTTTAAGCGCTGCGCGGTAGCGAGTGTCGCTAGTGCGAAGTTGGGTGATGAGGTCATCGACTGTGGCAAAGGCGGACAGCTCGGGAAACAGGTAGGGCAGTATAAGGCGGTCGAGAGCAGCAGTGGCAGGGGAGGAGTAACGAGCGACTACAGCGTCGAACAGGGCTTTAGCAGTCTTGAGCTGGCCAAAGTGAGCGCGTTCGGCTAATGGCAGGTGGATGCGAACGGCTTGGCGAGCTGCAGCGTCACGAGTAAGCCACTGTGAGCGAGTCGCATTGTCAGCTATGTCGAGAGGAGCGAGAGAGGCTCCCGACGTATGATCAAACAACGAGACACCGTCTTTAGAATCGGTCAGTAGGTACAGCTGTAAGTCGTCAAGCCATGTATCAAACTGGATCGGACGGCCCTCAGGATCAAAGGAGAGAACGCTGAGGGTAGCCATAGCTAGCAGAGCAGGGTGGCGCAACGGCAGGGCAGAGCAGCGCGGAGGCCAGCAGGGCAGTGCGCGGGCAGGTCAGGGCGGTGCGGCGGCCAGCAGGGCGGCGCGTGGGAAGGGCAAGGTAGCGCGCGGCCAGCAGGGCGGCGCGCGGGCAGGGCAGGGCGTGCGCAGGCGACACGATGCAGGGCAGGGCATGCGCGGGGCAGCGCACTGCAGGGCAGGGCAGGGCGTGCGCGGGCAGCGCGACGCAGGGCAGGGCGTGCGCGGGGCAGCGCACCGCAGGGCAGGGCAGGGCGTGCGCGGGCAGCGCGGCGCAGGGCAAGGCGTGCGCGGGGCGGCGCGACGCGGGGCAGGGCCAGGCGCACGCGGGCGGCGTGGCGCAGGGCAGGGCGTGCGCGGGCGGCGCGACGCGGGGCAGGGCGTGCGCAGGGCAGCGCACCGCAGGGCAGGGCAAGGCGTGCGCGGGCAGCACGACGCAGGGCAGGGCGTGCGCGGGGCGGCGCGACGCGGGGCAGGGCCAGGCGTGCGCGGGCGGCGTGACGCAGGGCAGGGCGTGCGCAGGCAGCGCGACGCGGGGCAGGGCAGGGCGTGTGCGGGAGGCGCGACGCAGAGCAGGGCGCGCGCGGGGCGGCGCAACGCAGGGCAGGGCAAGGCAGCACGGCAGCCAGCAGGGCAGCGCGCGAGCAGGGAGCGCGACTGGTGGGGCAGCGCGACGGACAGGGTAGGGCACTACGGGCAGAGTAGGGCGCTACGGGCAGGGTAACTCGCTACGGGCAGGGAACTGTACGGTGGGCCCTAAAAAAAACGGTCCTAGAACAGGACCTGCTCTGAAACCATGTCTGAATACTAAGCGAGAATGTGTGCATTGAGGATAGATCTGGGTATAAGTACTAACCCTAATTTGGGTTGTACCCCTTATGGGCTACCCCACTACAGCCTACACAATATAAACATTACAATGTTTTGACAAACACCTATAGGTTTGTACGGTATTTGTATCTCCCACTTTCCTTAAGTCTCGTTCTTGGTCCGGACACCATCCGAAGTTTGCCCACGAGGTGCGCAGTTTCAAAAAATAACATTTCAATATTGGATCACGCGGTCCGTAGTCCGGAACCTTTGGTTTCTTTTGGCCACAGAACTAGTGACCAACATGCACGCCAATTTTCGAACTGTGCCATCGTGCAACAAACCAGTCATTTCGATTGATGTTATTTGCTTTGTTCCTACAGTGTTTTGTTGTGGGCTGGTTCCCTCAAAATGTCTGCCCAATCCAAGTAAGTTGAATCACTTATCGCATTAATACAAAAAACGCGGCCCGAAATTGGCTACCCAATTCATTTTTCAATGTCCGACACTTAGTATTGGTAGTTAGCAGTTAATGCTAGCAATGTGTCTCGCATCAAACCCAAACGACATGCGCGACAGTGGTCGACTGCCAGTCCCTGCCGAGGTGGGGCCTTGCCCTACATGGACACCATCCTCACGCCAAAACACCTTTAGGTGGGCGAACTTCGGATGGTGTCAGAACCAGGAATGAGATCTTAGTTCATCATTCCGGAGATGGTATCATGTTCAAGTTAGGACCCTATCACCCTAGCTTAGCCCATCCCATCCCATCCCAATACATGTCATGCCCCGTTCCCGTCCCGTGACGCCCCGCTACCCGTCCCGCCTCGCACGCAGCCAGCTGCGCACAGTCGCGCGCGCGTGTGCATTGCCCCGCACGCTGCCCTGCACTGCCCCGCGCTACAGTGCGCTGCCCCGGACCCGCTCGCTGCCCAACTCTCAGCAGCGCGCACGCGCACGCTGTCGCGCACGCGCAGCCACATGGCCACAACCGCGCAGGCGCAGCTGGACGTACCTCTAGAAAATGTTGCTTGCCTACAAACTCCCCCTACAAACTCCCCTCCAACGGAGGCTACCTTGAGGTAACCTACAAAAAATCGCTAGCATGAAGCCAAGAACCCACCCCAAAGTCACTATACTCGCCCAAACTACCCTCAAACTCCCCTCTACATTGTTACGAAAAGTTTGTGGCCAATAGGATTGAGAACGAACTCACGAAAAGGTAACTAGAAACGGTTGGGGCGAAATCAATCATCGCGAGCGTTCTGCCTTTCAACAAAATTAGCAACTGCAGAGCATGACGACTTACTATACATAGAGTTTTGTTAGCCTAATAAAGCTGACTCAGAACTATATCGAGACTTGTTATATGGGACATTGTTGATTTCATGCCAGCTTGTCATCTCATGTCATACAACAGTGCGACACGTAAGCTGTTGCTCTTCAGCATTTTGCTCGTCCTATCTCTAGCTTGCACATCAGTTCATGAAACAGCTATCACAAAGGTTACATTTCGCATGCTACCCACTGTTCGCGCTCCTTTTCCAACTCTAGGCCTATATTGTTCAGTCCCGCACATTTCCAAAGCTCAGCAGGCAAGTCATTTCGTAGTAATCTACCCTTCAGTGGTGTCTATTCTTAGTTTCCTGTCCAACCTAGGTGTCGTGACGATATGTGACATGCTCTGCTATCAACAAAACTTCACATTTTGCTCACCTCTTCAGTTTGGCGAGCTCCATTTTTTAACCTTCTCAACCCTCTGCTAAGTTTATCTCTGTACAACTCCTATACCTTCTTTCCTCTCATTTCCCAGGTCACGATGGCAATTGAGGCAATTGCTCAAGAATTATAAGATGCGTCGCGAAAGTCAAGGTGAGAGTATTCCACGTTACCCTCGTTCTTTTTTTGTACGTCGTTTCTCTGTACAAGCCCAACCCCCTGACATTTGCCAGTTTTTCTGATTTCGATACATAGCGAGTATACAGTGGTGCTGGTTACATTTCGCACATCCCTGCGCCCTTCCTATGTTTGATTTCCAGGTCCCTTCTTTTTTCAGGTTACTATTCGGGTCTCTATGTCTCGCGACAGCGCATATTTACACTTGCGACGCTCGTGGCAGCAACGCTAGTGTGTTCATCTTAAGTCCAAGTAGTCATCTTCTGGCGCCATACCTAAGAGGTGAGACGAAGGCACTTCTGATCTCTCACCCGTAACCTTTTCGGCAGTTTTTGTGTGTGCGCGTGTGTGGTGTTGTTGTTGGCAGCGTTGTTTAGGAAGAAGTAGCTTCTGCCTTTCAATTCCCTTGTGCTGAAGTACATGTGCTTTTTGAGGGAAAACACTGGAAATGGCTGTTGGTAATGCATGCCATAGTGATTCGTAATATCAGTGAATGTGACCTTTGTAAGAGAATGACTACAAAAGTTTTTACATGATGCAAAGCTGTCAATTATCTAACTTCTAACAGTAACGAAGCAATTAGTTTTCAAAATGAACCACTGTACACAAAATCGCACCCTTGACACCTCATACTTACACGAACCAACTAGAAGGCACCGCTTCATGTGGTGGTTGGATTCTCGGAGCCAATCAAAGGTAATTATTCCACGTGTACCTTTGCGCTGAGGTTTCTTGTGGATGAGTTGCGGATGAGTTGTGTGTGAGTTGAGTGTAACCCAAGTGGGCGCACCTGAGGTGACCTTGTTCGTTAGGGCGTGTAACCATTTTGATTTATTGTGATTTAACGGACCATTCGAATATTCTAGAACGAACGGTCCTAACATCGAGAACAGGACCGTCCGATGTGACGGTTCAGAACCTTGCCACCGTCCGGAGAAAAACATGACACTTTTTGCTAGTACTCCGAGTTCGCGACTACTGTACACTCGTAACCAAATATTTTAGCTGTCACAATTTCGCAAATCAAATTCGTGCAAATCCTTGCGCATGTTTGCACAATGAAATTCGCGCGCAAATCCCTGCACAGAATTGGCAGACCGTCAGTTGGGGCTTCGGACCGTCCGAAACGTCGTTTCAGACCGTTGGAAATGTGAAAAAGTGGCATGACGGTTCGGAATGTTGGCAACATCGCAAGTAGTTTCACGAACACACTTAGGATTACTGGCGACTTTGGTAACCCTTGGCTTACCCGGACGGCCCACATTTTGGACCGTCCGGAACAAAAATAGGCAAAATGGTTGCACGCCATTACCCCTGATGTTACCCCTTATCTGCAAGGTAACCTTGTCTAACACCCACAGGTTACCTCCCCCAAGCATACCTAGGGGTAACCTCGGGGTGAGTTTGAGGGGACATTTTGGGGGGTCCAATTTTCTAGAGACGTATAACACACACGCAGCTGCACGCGCCGAGCACGCAGCTGCACTTGCGCAGCCACGCACGCATATGCGCAGCCGTGGGCGCGACCACACACGCACTACTGCCCGAGCAGGAGCGGTCGCGTGCACAGCAACAGCCGCAGGCGCACCAGCAACCAGAACGCGCGCCCCAGCAGACCAGAGCGTGCCCCATCAGACCAGACCAGAGTGCTTCCTTCGCTCTCATCCCTTTTCCTCTCTCGTGTGCAATGTGTTCCCTCCAACCTTTGTCGCTCTCACATCCATTCTCTGCATGTGAGCGTGCAACAGCAACTCTCCTGGCTTCCGTTTCCACTCCTTCAGCTACTATGGTGCTGGTGAGTGCTGCTGTGTTGGTGAGTGCTGCTGTGGTGGTGAGTGCTGCCGTGTTGGTGAGTGCTGCTGTGGTGGTGAGTGCTCCTGTAGTGGTGCTGCTGTGGTGGTGCGTGCAAACCGACCTGGTTTGTCCCATTAATTTGAAACCAGCAATCTCGAGCCGTACTTTTTTTTTTTTTTTGGAACTATTCGGCGGACTCGGCACGGGCTTGGCAGCGGCACTGAAGGCGGGGTGGGCGATCGAAAAATGAACTTACGTGGAAGCAAACCCAACAATGCGAGAGATGGCACGCCACCACATAAAAATGCTTGCGCGAACCTACCCGGGGCAGATCCTAGACGGTGCAACAAACGGAAACTGGGAGGACGCGGTGCATGAAGTACAGAAGATAACTGAGGCAGGAGTGGCTGCGTGGGGAAGGATAGATGTGCTCATTGCTGGATGGGAATGCCAAGGAGTGTCCTGGGCCGGACAGGGAATGGGCATGGACGATGAAAGAACTGCCCTATTCGACCACCTGATGCGGATCATGATGCTGGCGTACCGGCTACACGGAGAGTACCTGTACGTACTGGAGAACCTGAACTTTGTGACGGACCCCAGAGAACGTGTGCGAGCGGCACACCAGCGAGTGACTACTGAGCTGGGGGCAGGAGTGGCCCTGGATGCTGCACAGGCAGGGTCCCGGGGGCACCGGGACCATAGATACTGGCAGAACGGGATATCGGAAGGTCGACTAAGGCTGGAATTGTCACAAGATCGAATTTCCACTCGAAAATGTTGCACTAAAGGTGAGTACAAGGCGAAATATACTCAGAAATACATAAAAACAACAGATAATCTGAACCTTCGGGAACGCGCTCTTCTAGAATAGATAATCACAAGTGCGCATAAGCACGCAAGCTCATTGGCACATTGGATTATGGCAAGATTACGCCTTGTACACCACTGTCAGTGCTGTCGGTGCCGTATAATGTAAATGTCGGTGCCGAAAATACCAAATAAGTGAAATAATCGGAAAGCTCTAGAAAATAGAATAGTAGTCCGATTGAGGTGAAATAAAGTGCAAATGAAAGAGGAAAATAAGGAGAATAAGATGGAGTAAAAATATGGAAATGAGAAATATGCTGAACGTCGGCGTACTCTCACACGTCCCCCCCTCAAAGCTGGGTGGTAGATGTAACACCCTGCTTGACAAGATAGTCGCGGAGAGAACATCGGGCGTTACTCATGTCTTCTTCAGAGACCCAGCTGTCCTCAGAAGGATCATAGCCCTTCTAGCGTATGAGAAACTCGAGGGCGCCTTGCCGACGATGACGATGTGCAAGCACAGATTCAACCTCGTACTCGGGTTCATCATTCACGAGGACTGGAGGCGGCGGCGGAGGTTGGCGTCCCGTGTACAGCTTATTTGGATCTCGATAGGGTTTAAGAAGCTGCACGTGGAAGGCGTTATGAATCTTCCAAGTAGCTGGTAGGCGCAAGCGGAATGTGACTGGAGTGACATGCTCTTCTACGAGGAAAGGTCCGCAGAAGCGAGGTCGTAACTTGGATGGAAGGTGACCGAGGTTGAGGTTGCATGTGTCGAGAAGCACATGGTCACCAACCGCAACGGTATGATCACGTCGATGGCGATCGGCCAAGCGTTTCTGTGAAGACTGTATGTCCTGTAGACGCTTGTGTGTCCGATCCCAAAGCTGCTGCATTGTGGTAACGAAGTCGTGCGCGGGTTGGACAGTTGCAGGTACTGTCGGTTGTTGTGGAGTTAGTGGATGTCGTCCGTAACAGAGGAAAAATGGGGTCTCTCTTGTTGCGGCATGCTTCACATTATTGTAGGCGAACTCCAACACCGGCAAGTGCAAGTCCCACTTGTTAATGTCGTCCTTGCACGCTGCGCGCAAGAGTTGTTCCACAATTTGGTTCAAGCGCTCTGTCTGCCCATCGGTCTAGGGATGATATGCAGATGACATTGCTAGGTGTGTCCCCATGAGCGACATGAGCTCTTTCCAGAACTTGCTAGTAAACTTGGGGTCCCTGTCGGATATGAGGGCTGTTGGGATCCCGTGCTGTGAGATGATGTGTTTGAGGAATAGCAGTGCCGTTTCCTCCGTGCGTGCGGTTGTATGTGTCGGAATGAAGTGTCCCATCTTTGAGAATTTGTCGATGACGACCAGAATGGCGTCATGCCCCGCGTTGGTAGGTGGTAAACCGGTGATGAAATCCAAGCTAACCACTTGCCAAGGCTGTTCCGGGATGGGTAGAGGCTGAAGAAGTCCTGCTTTCTTCTGCTTTCTGCTCTTCATCCGCTGGCATGTGTCGCACGAAGTGACGAACTTCTGCACGTCGTCCGCCATGTGAGGCCAATAGTAGACTTTCGCAATCCAGGCAAGAGTCTTGTTACCCCCGAAGTGTTCAGCGTAGAGCACGTAATGGAATTCTTCGAGAAGCAACTGCCGAAGAGACGGGTAGTTGGGTACCCATATCTTTGTTGATCCTTTGCGTAGTGCGACGTCGTGGTCCCACTGCAACAATTTCTTTTTCTCTGCCAAGGGAATCTCGGGGTCGATGGTATACCCATGCGGGACGAGTCCCTTGAGTAGCGGATTCATCCCCTCAAATCTGTATGGCGGCAACGTGTCCAGGCCGGCTCAGTGCGTCTACCTTATTCTTGTGTCTCGGCTTGTACACGATGTCGTAGTCGAAGTGCGTCTCGAGGAAGTCAATCCACCTGACTTGTCGTCTGGAGAGGGTCGGCTGCGTTTTTAGGTACTTCAGGCTGCAATGGTCAGTGTAGACCGTGGTCTTTCTCCCTTCGAGGTAGCATCGCCATGTCTTGAATGCGGTGATGATCGCTAAGGCCTCTTTGTCGTGAATCGGGTAGTTGAGTTCTGCCCCGTGCAATTTTTTGCTAAGGTAAGCGATTGGTTGTAGTCCTTTCCCTTGGTCTTGCATCAAGACTGCTCCAACTGCTTGGTCGCTAGCGTCAGTTTCGATGACGTAGTCTTTTTCTGGATCTGGCAGGTCCAGGACGGGTGCGGACGTGAGTGCGGTCTTCAATTGCTCCATGGCTTGCTGGTGCACATCCTCCCACTTGAACGGTGTATTCTTCTTCAGTAGATTGGTGAGAGGTGTTGCAATCTTCGCATACTGTGGCACGAACCGATTGTAGTAGTTCGCAAAGCCAAGGAATTGCTGAAGTTCCTTATGTTCTCCGGTGTCTTCCACGTACGTACGGCTTCTATCTTCTTTGGGTCGACATGGACTCCTTGAGCGCTCACCATGTGTCCAAGGAACTGAACTTTCTTCAAGGAAAACTCACTCTTGGATAGCTTAACGTAGAACTTCTCCCGTCGAAGTATCTCGAAGACACGTCGTATGTGTTTGATGTGCTGCTTCATGTCCCTCGAGTAGATCAGGATGTCGTCCATGTACACTATCACGCATTCGTCGAGTAGAGTTCTAAGAATATGGTTCATTTCGGCCTGGAATATAGCGGGTGCGTTGGTGAGTCCGAACGGCATGACAAGGTACTGGTAGGATCCGTATCGTGTCCGAAACACCGTCTTATGGATGGAGTTATCCGCCATCCATATATGCCAATATCCCGATCTCAAATCGAGTTTTGAGAATACCGTGGCTCCACGAAGCTGGTCAAGTAGATCGTCGATCCGTGGAATCGGATACTTGTTCTTGATCGTCTGCTTGTTGAGGGCTTGGTAGTCGATGCACATGCGTAAGCTTCTGTCAGGTTTTGGTGTGAAAAGCACGGGTGCACCGTATGGTGATGTTGATGGTCGAATGAGTCCTTTGTCCAGAAGGTACACGATCTGCTTCTTCATGTCGGCCAACTCGGTAGGGCTGAATCGATATGGTGCTCGGAAGGTCGGTTTTGAACCAGGTTCTTCGATGATCTCGTGCTGGTGGGTTCGGTATGGCGACAACTGGTCTGGAAGGTCGTCAGGGAGAACGTCTTCGAACTCCTCTAGAAGTTTCTAGATTGTTGGTGGAAGCTCGAGCATCTTCCTCTCTCCTTCGTCCTCGTTGGTAACCAGTGCAACAAACCCTGCCATGGTTCGCTTCACGCCCTTCTCGAAGCGTGCGAGAGTCTCCTCCGGAATATCTCCCGTGTTGCTCCAACGCGGAAGTGGAACTCTTCTATCTTAATTGTAGATACTCGCCGTGCGGGTGACCCAGTTGATCTCAGGGTTGAACTTCTTCAGAAAGTCTCTTCCAAGGATCAGGTCTAGCCCTTTGATATTGGTGACGGGTAGGGTCGGTTTCCAACGAAGAGGACCCATCTGCAGGTGTAACGCTGCTTCGCAGTAGACTTGTAATTTGCTTCCGTCAACCATTGTAGTTGTGAAGCTTGAATGCGTGTACTTCTCATTGATGCGTTTGAGAGCTGCCTTGTCGCATACTGAATGGGATGCTCCGCTGTCCACGAGTGCTTGGAGGCGTCGTCCATTGCAGATCACCTCGAGAAAAAAGTGGTTGGCGTTGCTCGTTGTACCCGTTGATCGTCTTGTTGATTGGATCATAGGGCATTTCCCATAGCTCTGTGTTTTCTCCTGGGGTGGCAGATGGTCGGTCCTGCCGTTCCCTATTGCCATGATTTTTTGTTGTCGTTGACGACGTGGTTCTCGAGCTCGTAGTAGAATTCATAGATGGGGTAGATATCGTAGATGTTTCAGATGTTACAGATGCATCTGTAGAGGATTGAGGTCGTCGCAGCTTCATGTTGACCTCCAGCTCCCTCTTGAGCTGCTTCAGCGCCACCGACTTCTTCCGTGGGGACCGGTTGGTCGACATGGGCTGGTTTTTCAGAGAGAGGACGATGTCGTCGTTGGAAGATCGATCTTCCACGCTCCGTTGTTGGTTCCCCATGCGCAGCTGCTGTAGTTGTCGTACCGGTACATTCTTTTTCTTCTGGAGCCTCTCTCGTGATTTCACAAAGGCCGTAGACCCAAGGAAGTTTTTCCCAAATAAAGCATCCTTGTATGATATTTTTAAGGGGTGCTTACATTTTACAGGTCCTTTTTGTGTTGTAGAGGACTCTCTACTTTGCAGGAACTAGGTGTTATTCTAAGCAGTAGATCACTCTGCTAGCTTTCCAACGAGCCGTAGATCACCTCGATCGCGTAAGTATCGAGCGAGATATCGCCGTTTATGTGCTAGGTAGTACTCTTAGATTGAAGGATAGGAACTCTCTGGTTTTACACTTCGAATTCACCTTGTACAAGATGATTCAAGTTTTCAATATAATGGCTTGCAATACAAAGAAAACAGATTTATAGCATGCAAACAAGATCGAATCGCACAAGTAACCTCGAACCGCGGTACACTCGAATGTTCGAGTAACATTTCGAAGGGGTGAAATTCGAGTCTCGAATTTCACCGAATCGAATTCTCCCTGAGTCTCGATTCTTCTTGTGCTGCCATGTGGCACCGAAATGCAAGTCTCTCGAAGTCAATCTGCAACTTAACGAAACCTGCAGTGAAGTCAAGTAGAAGCAACACATTCGGTGGGTTGGGGGCATACAACCACCCCACCACCACTTGCTTCAACCACACGCCACCATTTTGGAATTGTCCGGGTCCAGCAGGGTCTTTTGTCGCGGAGATTTTATTTTTCTCGGCAATTTTCCCTGGTAGAGTCCGTTCGTGGGTTGAAGAATTCACTCCACGATCCTCCAATATTCGCATTGAATCTGCTCCACTACTGCGATCCCGAAGCGCTGCACGTGCGGTTTTTATTTTGTTACAATCGATGAGTCGATGTCCTGGCTTGCCGCAGAAAGAACACTTAGATTTGTTCTTCTTTGGTCTTGCCCTCGCGTCGATTCGATCGAGTTCCATCGGGTCGGCGAACGTGGGGGTAGCCAAGCGTCCTCCATGTCGTCTAGCTCGTCCATGAAGTCGTCGTGTTCCGATCGTGGTTACGTCAAAACGTTCTGCTGCCGAAACGACGTCATTGTAGCTGCTCCAATTTGCGGCCGCAACATGTTGTCGTGTTTCGTTTTTCAGCCCCGCGATGAATGCTCTGATTTTTTCGCCTTCTGTGACGTCGGGGATGCGGTTGAACAACTCCTCCATTTGTTGCGTGTAGTTTGTGACGCTCCCGATTTGTCGATGACGATGCATTTTGTCGCGGGCGATTAACGCTGCATTAATCGGCTCAAAACGTTCACGGAACTGCTGCCACATCGCTTCACCTTGGTTTAATAAACCGTTCCGCTTCTCCATTCAATTGCTGGTCCGCGCAGTAGTGTTGCTGCAAAATTAATTATGTTTCTGTCGAGTGCTGGTGCTGTCCATCCAATGGTGGCGAAATAAATTTCGATCGCCAAAAGCCAGCACCGAGCGTCGTTTTCCCCATCAAAGGTGTTGGGGGCTCGAAATTCTTGGGCCTGGAGAAATTTTCGCGACTGCTGCGATGTCACGATCGATTCTGCTTCTGTCGCAATTTTCGCCATGACGCGCGCTTTCACCCGATATCGTTAGATCCGTCGCGCGTCGGTCTCGCTACTTCTGCACCGCTCGATATAGGTCCCGACAATTCGCAATTGTCATCGCTATATCGCAAACAATTTCGCCAACAAATCAACTCACGAACCTGTTCAAAAAACGCGCGAGGGGGGTTATTAAAAAAACGCGGAACCAGGTGCTTACCAGCGTTGGCGCCGAATTCGTTGCCCCCGGCGGTTTTTCGAAGCAGGAATTTCTTGAGCGCGCTGCTTAGCTGAAACTCCGCGAGTGAAAACGGCTCTGATACCAAGTGTCACAGGATCGAATTTCCACTCGAGAATGTTGCACTAAAGGTGAGTACAAGGCGTATTTATACCAAAAAATACATGGAAACAACAGATAATCCGAACCTTCGGGAACGCGCTCTTCTAGAATAGATAATCACAAGTGCGCATAAGCACGCAAGCCCATTGGCACATTGGATTATGGCAAGATTACGCCTTGTACACCACTGTCGGTGCTGTCGGTGCCGTATAATGTAAATGTCGGTGCCGAAATTACCAAATAAGTGAAATAATCGGAAAGCTCTAGAAAATAGAATAGTAGTCCGATTGAGGTGAAATAAAGTGCAAATGAAAGAGGAAAATAAGGAGAATAAGATGGAGTAAAAATATGGAAATAAGAAATATGTCGAACGTCGGCGTACTCTCACAGGAATTGTCCAAGGTTGAGAGGCCGGTAGCAAGGCTCATCCGTGACATCCTGGAACCGAATCGAGAAGAGGCACCGGTGCAGTACCCGGACCACCCCGCACAGTACCCGTGTAACAAGCCCGGGGAGCCGAGGCAAGCGTGGCCGACCTTAGTGGCGCACTACCGCTCACAGGCGTTTCAAATGAAGGGAGGCGTGCTAGGGCTGGGGATGGTCAAGAACCAGAGGACCAAGGAGTGGGAAGAACCGACGGCGCTGGAGCGGGAACTGGTCATGGGCTTCCTGCCAGGGGCGACGGCAGCGCTAGGAGTAAGAGAGTGGGAGCGCATGCGAGCGTTGGGGCAAGGGATGGACGTACAAGCTATGGAGTGGCTGCTCCATACGGTGGAAGTACAGCTCTTGCTGTGGGACCTGGACATCAGGGTGGAGAAGGAGTGGTGGGCTAAAGGAGGCGGAGAAAACAGCGAAGCGCAGGACCGGGTTAATACGGAGAAACGGAAGCTGGAAGCGCTGCTAAGCAGCGAAGAGGAGATTAGGAAGAACGGATGGCCCCTAGAGGAAGAGAGCAGAGTGGCCATACACAGCCGTCTAGCGAAGCGGAGCTGCATGCATTCGTTCATGGCGCTGGAAGACAGGAAGATCGTGCAGAGCAAACTGACGCGGGGGTAGGAGACGGAGAAGAGGCTTGGACGGTGGGCCCAGCACTCTCGGCGCAAGAAGCGGACAGCATGAAGCGGATGCTGAAGAGGCACCGAAGAGCCTTCGCTTATACACTAAAAGAGTTGGGCAGGTGCAGAATCGGAGAGATGAAGATTGAGCTGAGGTCGGACACGCCCACCTTCCAGCGGAAATGGCGTATGACTAGAGCGGACGAGGAAGTGTGCAAGGAAAAGTGCAGAGAGCTCTTCGAGGCCGTCCTGATACGGCGCTCAACGTCAGAGTATGCAGCAGCGACAGTGGTCGCAGCACAGAAGGACGCGACAGGAGAGATCCTTTCCAGGCACATGTGCGGGATTACTGGGATCTCAACAAGATCATGAAGGCGAACCGGTACCCCATGCTGACACCGGAGGAGATATTTGACAAATTGGTGGGAGCAACAGTGTTTAGCACATTGGATCTGAAGCAGGGGTTCAACCATATCCAGATTAGGGAAGAAGACCGTGCGAAGACGGCGTTCCATGGGGTAGACGGGCTCTGGGAATGGAATGGGATACCATTCGGCATGCGGAAATCCTCAGCGATATTCCAGCAGGCAATGGATACGATCCTGAGAGGCTTTGAGTGCGCGGCCTGCTACATCGATGACGTGGTCATCTTTAGCAATGATAGCGCGTCACACGTGGCGGACGTGGAGAGGGTGCTGGGAGCGATCTTGGAGGCGGGGCTGACCTACCACCCGAACAAATGCAGATACGGGGAAAGGACCGTGAAGTACATGGGCTTCGAGGTCTCGGACGGGACTCTGTCCATCCAAGAGGCGAAAGTGTCGGTGCTGGACAAGGTGGCAGCACCAACGGACAGGAGCAGGCTGCGGGCGATACTAGGATTTCTAAACTAATACCGGAAGTTTGTGCCGAACTTCAGCAAGGGGGCAAGCCTGTTGAATCAGCTCATGAAGGCGAGCAATGCGTGGCGGTGGGGGGAGCAGGAGGAAAGGGCGCTGAAGGATCTGCTCGGAGCGGTCAAGACAGGGCCAGTCTTGGTCCTGCCCAGGAGGGATCAGCCCTTCGTCCTATGTATGGACTGGAGCAGACTGGGCATGGGAGCGGTTCTGTGCCATGAAACCGAGCGCGGAGAGAGAGTGGTGGCGTTCGCCAGCCGGAGCTGCAGCCCCACCGAGGCCAACTACAGCTCCTACGAAGGCGAAGGGCTGGCCGCAGTGTGGGCGGTGGAGCATTTCAGGGTCTACTTGCAGGAGAGCCCGTTCACGTTGGTGACAGATCACCAGCCTCTGACGTGGCTCATGACCAATCAGACGCTGACCGGGAGGAACGTGAGTTGGGCAATGCGGCTGCAGGAGTATGAGTTCAAGATACGGCACCGCCCAGGAAAGACGCTCCAGCACGTGGACGGTCTCTCGCGAAACCCGCCACAGCCACAAGAAAACTCTCCGTCCGCCTGCCTCGTGGCGCTAGCAGGTGGAATGTGGAAGACGGAGGAGGCCAGACACCGTGGCAAGGGACCAGAGGACGCGTGGGAGGACGAGGTGGTGCTAAAGTGGGTGAGAGGAGAGACTGAGGCGGAGGAAGACGTGGGAGAGAGAGCGCGAGCACGAGGAAGGCATTACAGGTGGTACCAGGAGCAGCTGCAGGTGGACACCAATGACGGGTGGAAGCTAGTCCCAATGCCTGGGGAAAGAAGGGCACTGATAGAGAAAGTGCACAGCCAACTAGGACACTACGGCCATGTAAGGACGGCACAGTTGCTGACCACGGGGTGGTGGTGGGCCGGACTACAGCGGGACATGAAGGAAGTGGTGGCGACTGTGAGCTATGCAGCAGGAACAAGGCAAAACTGGAGAGAGAACAGCAAGAGCTGCAGTCACTGCCCATCCGCGGGCTGGGATACCGATGGTCATTCGACCTGGCGGGAGCGCTACCGCTGAGCCGCAAGAACAAGCGGTATGTGCTGGTGATGATCGAGCATGTGTCCAAGTGGGTGGAAGTGCGGGCGCTCAGCAGCAAAAGCGCCGAGCTGATAGCAGAGGCATTCACCGACTAGGTGCTCACGCGGTTCGGGGCGTGCGGAGAAGTGCTGACAGACCAGGGCACAGAGTTCCGAGGTGCCTTCGATCAACTACTGACAAGCGTGGGGATAACTCACCGGCGGACATCAAGGTACCATCCGCAGGCAGACGGGCTGACCGAACGCATGGTACAGACAATCAAGAGAGGGCTACGCGCCTACAGAGAGGAGCATAAGAGAGACTGGGACTAGGAGCTGCACTGGGTTTAGGGTTGGATACAGGTTCAGCAAGCAGGCGACGCTCAGAGACTACTCGCCTTACTACCTGTTGTACGGGAAAGAACCCATGCTACCAGTGGGTGCGCCCAAGGTTCTGACGGAGGTGGTCAGGGCGGGATCCCCTGAGAAATGGGCAGCACTGGCAGACTGCAGGGCCAGGTACTTGAAGAAGATCAAGCCGGCGGAACTGGAGAACCAGGATACTGCGCAGTTAAGGGACGCAAAGCGATACCAGCAGGGGCTGCAACAAACCGGGAAAGGAAAGGCGAAGGTGGTGGAGAGCGGAATGGAGGTGTACATCAGGAAGGCGAAGAAAGATAGCCTGGATGTGGGGCTGTCCACCGAGCGCTGGGTGGTGAAGGAAGTGAAGCCCTCGGGAGTGCTGGTGCTCGATGCGGAGATAACTACTACAACGGGAGCTAGACTACGGGCTAGGCATGGGTGCTCGTGTGATCTCTGTGTTCGTTAGTCCTTAGTCGTTTTCTTGTGCGCACACTACTTGCTAGTTCACGGGGAAAGTTGGCAAGAGTTCCACTAGGAAAAGTTCAGAACAATGGTACAATGAAGTTGGCATGGCAAGACTACATCAGAGCAAGCATTCGGGTCGGCCAACTGCCAGCGCAGCTTGGTCGACCGCGTTCCAGCACGACTTGGTCGACCGCGCTCCAGCAGTGCAAGGTCGACGGCGTGCCAACGTCGCAGGTTGACGGCGTGCCAGCGTTGCTCACGCAGAACAGCAGCGCACCCGCTTCGCAGGTGCGAGCAGGTGATTGGCGTGCAGAGTCTCGTCACCTGCACAGCGCACACACCACGTCAACCTCGCGCTGACGACTGCTTCTGATCGGCCACGTCGACCTCGGGATACCACCACCGAGGTCGGGCTCGCCAACTTCGCCTGGGCGACCGTCGCACTCCTCCGCAGAACCTCGTCACCCAGGTAACCTGGTCGACCGGGCAACCACGTCGACCAGCTGCTCCCGTACGTGCCCGTCGACCTCCCAAGACGACGGCCACTACCAAGTCGACCTCACCAGGTCGACCAAGCCCCTAGGTTGACCAGCTCCAGGTCGACGTCACTCCTGGTCGACCAGCTCCTCGTCGAACAGCGCTGTTGTCAGCCGACTTCCCAAGTCGGCTACCCGAAGTCGGCGTCACAAAGTTGACGCCCCGCTACTCGACGCCCAACTGCTCGGCGTCCTGAGTCGAGGTCGACGTCGGCTCCTCCTTCGTCGACCACCAGGTCAGGTCGACCACCGGCAAGTCGACCAGCAAGTCCTGTTAGCCGACCACCGAAGTCGGCTGCCCCAAGTTGACGTCACCCAGTTGACGTCCTCCGCAGGTCGACCTCCCTGAAGTTGGCGCCACCCTGAAGTCGGCGCCCGTGCAGTGGCCCCAGTGCAGGTCTACCTCCTCGTCAACCGGCTCGCCCACTGCTGCAGGTCGGCTGTTCCCCTCACACCCGACCACGACGTCGGCCCGCCCAAGCGAGGACGGGGCCAACACACAACTCCCGTTGACACTCGAGTCAGAGGATGGCAAGCAGCGGAATGATCACGTGACTAGCGTGGCCCGAGCGGCAGGGAGCAAGATGAAGGAGGTTCCTAAGGACCAGCAGCAGGAGCCAGACAGGTCCCGAAAGGGGGCAAGTGGGTGAATCGGCAAGGTGGCGTGGGCCCTGGAAGAGGGAAGGAGAGGAAGGAGGGATGAGAAGAGAAGGGGTGGGGAGAAACAGCCAGACAAGGGCGTAGGTTAGCAGTGACGAGTAGAGAAGCAGCACGGGAGGAGAGGAAAGGCCTATGGCATCCGACAACTGTCACATAAAAAAAGAAAGTATAAGGTTCTGTTGCATGCGACATGGAAGTGTATTTCGGACTGTGCTAGCGAAGAAGCATACAGTAGAGAATTTGCGAGTGCCAAGGGAGACAGCTGGATCTGAGCAGCAGGGTGCAGCCAACTCAGTGCAGGGAAGAATGCAGACGTCCCGTGTCTACAGTGATGGCAGCGAAGATGGGGTTTCACGTGGGTGGACAGGAGAGTGCAGCCGGGGGGAGGGGTGTAAGAGAAGCAGTTGCGAGACACGGACGGTGGCAATCTTGCCTGTACATATGTGGGTTGTGTGTGTGGTTGAGATGGATTGCATGTCGGATGAGAATGTGCTTGCTTGTGGTGTGCACCTGTTGCTGGTGTGTGTGTGTGTGCAGGTCCTCCCCTCGCCCACGCCCAGTGCAAGGAGTTAGTAGCTCGCCCAGAACTGCATCGTACATAGGTAGCTAGCGTTCACTGAATTCTTGCTCGTTTGTTTGTTTTCTCGAGATAGTGGAGTGGTGTGTGCTATCTTCCTAGCAAAGCCATCCAGAGAGAGAGGAGACCGTCGTTCATTCAGGGGGATTTTTCGAGTGGGTGAATCGGCAAGGAAGCGTGGGCCCTGGAAGAGGGAAGGAGAGGAAGGAGGGATGAGAAGAGAAAGGGTGGGGAGAAACAGCCAGACAAATGAGTAGGTTAGCAGTGACGAGCAGGGAAGCAGCAGGGGAGAAGGAAAGGCCTATGGCATCCGACAAGTGGCCGGCAGAGAGTTTGATATGATAAACTTGCTCCAACTACGATGGCGTTCGCACCTTCATCGGACATCATAAAAATCGTGGGCAACACAGAGAATACCTCATCCGACAAAAGCGGGCGCAGTGTGTGTTGTTCAGGATCCGTCACTTTGAGAGCTTACGACGAACTCATTACTCAACTAAACGCAAATCCGCTCGGTAGGAAGTTGCGCCTTAGGCTTAGCTACCGCGCAGCCGCCGCGCGAGTAGCGCGATGCCGGTAGCATGTGTCGGTGAGTGCACATCCAGAAGCTTCCTCCAAGCCTTGGGGCCACACTCTGGATCACCCAAGAGGTCCTTGATGTGGTCAAGTTGTCGCCCGCCAACCGCTTGCACCATTAGCATGTACGCGTCAAACGATCGCTTCATCCACGCTCCTTTCAGCTCCGCGGCCTACGGCATTTTCTCCTTCCCCTCCACCAGATCCAATAGCTTGTATTGGGTGTACATCAGCCTCATGCGGAAGCTCCAGTGCTCGTAGTCCTCCCCCATGAATTTCTCAATAGAGAAAGCTTTCACAGGATCCACGGTAGTAGGAGATGGTGTAGAAGAAGTAGGTAGCGTAGGGTTGGCTGGTTGGTGAGTCCCCACTCCTCCACCAGCAACTCCCCCCTGCTCTCCAGCCTCTCTACTTCTATCCATCTCGCCACTAGCACTTCCGGAGTTCGTGCCAACCATATTGAGGCCTTATGAACGGTGGAAACTTGAGAAATCGTTTGGAGAGAATTCTGCCAGAAAATTTCGATTTTACGAAAATCGCCATCGCGGACTGGATACTTCGAACTAGAACGCGGTTGGACCACCAATCGAAATTTCGCGAGCAGAGCTACTAGAAAATGGTCTCACTCGACAACATTGGTTGAGAATTCACGACGATTCGTCGTCTCAAAGTCGACTACCCGCTCTGATACCACTTGTTGTTCAGGATCCGTCAATTTGAGAGCTTACGACGAACTCATTACTCAACTAAACGCAAATCCGCTCGGTAGGAAGTTGCGCCTTAGGCTTAGCTACCATCTCCAAGTTGAATCAGTTGTTAAGATGGTCTATAGAGTGAGAATCGATTGAGAACGTCCAGCAGCCGCATGACTAGAATGGTGGAGGAAGTACAAACATTGGGGCATAGAAAGTTGGAGTTGGGGACTCCAAGAGAACCATGAGAGGGAAGGGGTTCTCCAAGAGCTAGGGAAGGATGGTAGGAACCTTCCCAGCAGCAAGGATGCAACCCTCATCATGAGTTCCTTGAGGTGTCACATGCAAAATCCAATCTAGTTGGATTTTGCCTAGGTGTTGCAACATTTGCAACCCATGCTAGAAACTTCTAGCCACCCCAATCCAAAAGTCAAAGTTGCCTTCCCTAACCACCCAACCAAAGATCCCTTTATAGTCATGTCCCAAGTAATCACCCAAATTAGATATAACCCCAAAAGGTAATAAGAAATCCAAGTCTTGGAAATCTTGTAACTTGGGCGATCTTGGTCGGAATAAGGCGATCTTGGTATCGTTGGAAAGCTCTGGATTTCTCCTGCATGATCAAGCATTTAGACTTGGAGAAAAACACAGAGATGATAATATCCAACAGCCATGCATAATGACATACGCTCATGCAAATCATGCAAGCACAAATAGCACGAGCACTCGGCAGGACGTTAGGATGACATGCACTCAGAATGACGTGCATCCAACAAACTCCCCCTCAGACTAATGGACTGCATGCACACACACTCACACAAATGCAAACTCTCATGCACACAATCACACATGCACTCATGACACTGCTGTCCACACTAGTGCAATGCCATGCCACACATTTTAGCACACTTCCAATGTGCGCTCTCGGGAAGTCTCTTGGTGAGAAAATCTGCCGCCTGCTTGGTAGCCTTCACATGGTGAAGCTCAACAATCCCCTCCTTCACCATTTGCCTCACCCAGTGCCACTTGATCTTCATGTGCTTGTTCAGCCCATTCAGGATAGGGTTATTGGCCATGCCAATAGCAGCCTCACTGTCAGAGAAAAGTGGTGTAGGTCGCTGCTGTTCAGCTCCCATGTCCTCCAGTAGCTTCCTCAGGAGCACGATCTCCTTGATGGCATGGTACATCACCATGTACTCTGCCTCTCCGGAAGACTGAGCAATCTCACTCTGCTTCTTGGACCTCCAGCTCACTGGTCCACCTCCGACCATGCACACAAAGCCGCCAACCGATGACTGATCCTCATCCTCTAAGGCCCATGTCGCGTCGGTGAAGCACGACAGCTTCAAGGTTCCAGGCGTGACCCCATCTGCTCCAATCTGTTTCAGCTGGCCGCCAGCTGAAAACTGAACACCAGCAGATGCCGTTGATCCAAGGTAGCGCACCAAGCGCTTTGCCACCTCCAACTGCTCCTCAGTGGGCCGCTGCACAACTCTGGCCAGCTGCCCCACTCCGAATGAAGCATCAGGTCGCGTATGCACAGCTGCATACATCACACTCCCAATGAGTGACTGGTACTCATTATGCTGCTCATCCTCGAGTACATCATCCTCCTCAGCTGCCTTCTTCAGTTTGAAGCCCGCAGGGAACGGTGTCATTACAGTGCGACCCCCTGTCACACCATACCGCTCCATGACACCAGAGATGTAGTGTGACTGATGCACCTTCAGCCACCTCCTCTCAACATCCCTCTCAATCTGTAGCCCCAAGTAATAGTGGACATCCCCCAGCATCTTGCACTTGAAGTTGTCCATCAGCAGCTTCTGTGTCCTCTTAATCTGCTCCATGGAAGGTGAGAACAGCAGTATGTCGTCGACATACACCAGCAGCAAAAGCAACTGCTCCCCCTCACCAAGCAGAAACAAGCTGTGATCCGCCTGGGACGTCTTGAAGCCTCCACTCAGCAGCACCTCCTCCAGCTTCTCGTACCAACACCTGGGCGCTTGCTTAAGGCCATAGATGGCCTTCTTAAGCTTGCACACCCGGCTGGTCCCATCCTCATAGCCGTCGGGCTGCGCCATGTAGATATCCTCCAGCAGTATTCCATTGAGGAACGCAGTGGTGATATCCATCTGCTTCACGTGCCATCCCTTCACAGCTGCGCCAGCCATCAAAGTCCTTAGTGTTACTGGCTTAGCAACGGGAGCAAAGATCTCCCCAAAGTCGACCTTCTCTTTGTGCTGAAACCCCTTGGCGACCAAGCGGCTCTTGAACCGCTCCAACGCACCATCAGCACCACTCTTCACCTTGAAGACCCACTTGCTGCTGATCGGCCGTCGCCCCTCGGGTAACTCAACAAGCTCCCAAGTCCCATTCTCAATGAGACTGTTGAACTCCGCATCCATGGCAGCCTTCCACTCCTCCTTTTGAGGTCCACTCAGTGCCTCCTCCACTGTGGCTGGTTCTCCAGGCAAGGGTGTGAAGAAACAGAACTCCATCTCCTCATCCTCTCCCTCATCCGCATGAATCGCCATGGCACCTTGCTTGGGTCCTCCCAAACGGCTATACTTCAGCCTTGAGGGTGCTGCTGCCACTCTCTTCTCACGGGTTACAGTCTGCTGCCCATGTGGTGAAGCTCCTCTCTGCACACTCCTCTTGGTGACCTTGGCGTTTGCAGCAGGCTCGGGCTGAGATGGTGAGTCCACACGTGCCGACTCATCCTCCAACCCCTCCTCTCCAGCAGGACCAGAAACTTGCTGCTCACCACCGCCACTGTGGTCACTGGTCAGCTCTGACCCAGGGAGATCCTCAAGGTGCAGCTGAACCTCCTCCACTGCAGACCGCTCAATCTCCTGCAAACGCAAGCCAATCTGCACCTGCTGCTGCTGCTGCCAGTCCTTATACATGACGTCCTCCACAAACTTGACGTCACGGCTGACCAGCGACTTCTTGCTCTTGGGGTCCCACATCAGCCACCCCTTCGAGTCAGGAGCCATCCCAAGATGGACAGCCCACACAGCAGCAACTTCTAGCTTGTGCCTCTGCTCCTTAGGCACCATCACAAGCCCCATGCAGCCCCACACCCGCAGCATGTCAATGGATGGCTTCTTCCCAAGCCAACGCTCGTACGGCACCCAATGCTTGTCGCCAACATGAGTCAAGACCCTGTTCTTGACCGTGATGACATGGCGAACAGCTTCAGGCCAGAACTTGTAAGGCATCCCAGCAGCCCCCAACAAGGTCTTAGCCGCCTCGCCAATGGTCCGGTTGGCACGCTCAGCAATGCCGTTCTGCTGCGGTGTTCCAGGGCAGGTCATTTGGTGTCGGATGCCGTTCCTCTTGAGAAACTTGGTGAATTCCGCTCCAAGGAACTCTCCACCACGGTCGCTCCTCAGCACCTTCACCAGCCGCATCGCTTGCCGCTCCACCATCGGCAACCAATCCTCCTTGATCGCCGCTGCAGCATCGCTCTTCTTGGACAAGGGACGCGCCCACGTGAAACGGCTCCATTCGTCCACCATGGTGAGGAAGTACAGCACTCCCCTAGTCCCTTCAGTCCTCATAGGACCCACCAGGTCCATGTGCACCACCTCCAAGGGTGCCTTCGCTGATCCCTCCGCTCGTGGGAACGGGAACCGCGCAAACTTGTTTTGCATGCACGCCTCGCAGCTGCCATAGTGAGTGCCATCTCCTTGCATTTGCAGCCCATGCACGCACTTCTCCTTGTGCATCACCTCCAGTGTTGAAACAGCCATGTGTGCGAGTCGCCGATGCCAAGTCTCCCAATCCGCTTGGCCCGAGGTAGCCGACGCCTTCACCGCCGCGCTTCCTCCAATCAGCTCCTCTCCTTGCACACCTTGCTGCTCCTCCTCGGTGACACTCTCCTCCATAGATGCCGCTGCTGCCGACTTGCCCGATTTCCGCCAAGGGAGGACCGGGATCTGCCACATCCGCTTGTGGACATCTCCCTTCCACTGCAAGTCCCAAATGAGGCGCTCATCGTTGTAAGCACGATAGCGCTCCGAGCCAATCGTCTCGGTGTTCACACCCGCATCTCCCAACCGGCCGGTAGAAATCAGGTTCGCGCACAAGTCCGGCACCCACAGCACATTCTTCAGCCCCACGAGCTCTCCATCCGCTCCCATGAACTTGGCGCATCCCATGCCCATGACCTTGGCCTTGGCGCCCGTCGCGGATGTGACCGTAGAGATAGGTGTGGGCTGAATCTCATTGAGTAGGTCCGCACGAGGAGTCATGTGCCAGGAGCTTCCCGAGTCAATCACCCAATGGGTGAGGGGGTGTAGGAGAACCTTGGCAGCCATAGCGAGGTCGGTTGCGCCTTTGTTCACGAAGAAGAAGAACCCGGCCTTCCGCTCCTCAGATTTTCCGCCTTTCTCCTCCTCTTTCTCCTCTCCACTAGCTCCCATGACTCCCCCACTCCTCGTGCCACCACGCTGGTTGCTGAATGAAGGCGGGGTCCAATCCTTGGGTCGTTGGTAGCACTTTCGCCAAGGATGTCCGCGCTTCTTGCAGTAGAAGCACACCTCCCCTTGATCCCCGCCGCCATCCTCCTTAGGGTTGTCCTTGTTCTTGCCCTTCCACTTCTTCTTGAAGCCACTCTTTCCACCTCCAACTCCATAGCCAGCCCCCTCCTCCGAGCGCTCCACACTCCGCCGCCGCAGGTCCTCCTCTAGGATGCGCGCGCGAATGTAATCCACGCTCCATTGGGGCTGTTGAGAGTTGAGGTTGATCGCAAGGGCAGACCACGACTACGGCAGCCGTATCACGATCTCCACGCATTGCACGAGCTCCGGGTACACCACACCGCCGCCTTGGAGCTTCGTAAAGATGTCCCGCATCTCATCCAACACCGGTTGCATCGGCTCTCCATCAACGAACTTGATGTCGCGCAGCCGCCGCGCGAGTAGCACGATGCCGGTAGCATGTGTCGGTGAGCGCACATCTAGAAGCTTCCTCCAAGCCTTGGGGCCACACTCTGGATCACCCAAGAGGTCCTTGATGTGGTCAAGTTGTCGCCCGCCAACCGCTTGCACCATTAGCATGTACGCGTCAAACGATCGCTTCATCCACGCTCCTTTCAGCTCCGCGGCCTCCGGCATTTTCTCCTTCCCCTCCACCAGATCCAATAGCTTGTATTGGGTGTACATCAGCCTCATGCGGAAGCTCCAGTGCTCGTAGTCCTCCCCCATGAATTTCTCAATAGAGAAAGCTTTCACAGGATCCACGGTAGTAGGAGATGGTGTAGAAGAAGTAGGTAGCGTAGGGTTGGCTGGTTGGTGAGTCCCCACTCCTCCACCAGCAACTCCCCCCTGCTCTCCAGCCTCTCTACTTCTATCCATCTCGCCACTAGCACCTCCGGAGTTCGTACCAACCATATTGAGGCCTTATGAACGGTGGAAACTTGAGAAATCGTTTGGAGAGAATTCTGCCAGAAATTTTCGATTTTACGAAAATCGCCATCGCGGACTGGATACTTCGAACTAGAACGCGGTTGGACCACCAATCGAAATTTCGCAAGCAGAGCTACTAGAAAATGGTCTCACTCGACAACATTGGTTGAGAATTCACGACGATTCGTCGTCTCAAAGTCGACTACCCGCTCTGATACCACTTGTTGTTCAGGATCCGTCAATTTGAGAGCTTACGACGAACTCATTACTCAACTAAACGCAAATCCGCTCGGTAGGAAGTTGCGCCTTAGGCTTAGCTACCATCTCCAAGTTGAATCAGTTGTTAAGATGGTCTATAGAGTGAGAATCGATTGAGAACGTCCAGCAGCCGCATGACTAGAATGGTGGAGGAAGTACAAACATTGGGGCATAGAAAGTTGGAGTTGGGGACTCCAAGAGAACCATGAGAGGGAAGGGGTTCTCCAAGAACTAGGGAAGGATGGTAGGAACCTTCCAAGAACTAGTGGCGGTTTTCTGCCCGCCGTGCGCCCCGAGGCGCGCGGCGGGTTCCTACCTCGTCGCGGCGTCTTAGGGGCCCGCGCACTGGCCCCGACCGTCGCCTCGTCGAGGCGTTTTGGGGGCCTGCACGCAGGTCCCTCCCGTCGCCTCGTCGCGGCACTTTCGGGGCCCGCGAGCTGGCCCCTCCCGTTGCCTCGTCGCGGTGCCTTAGGGGCCTGCGCGCGGTCCCTTCTCGTTGCCAGTCGAGGCACTTTTGGGGACCTGCGCGGCTCCCTAGCACATCGCCCGTCAGGGCACAATGGGGGCCGCGCCCTTCCCCTCCCCTCCCTCCTACTTTCCGCTGCAGCAGCCGCCCCTGGAGCCGCCGCCCCTGAAGCAGCCGCCCCTGGAGCGGCCTGCCTTGCAACAGCAGCCGCCCCTGGAGCAGCCTTCCCAGCAGCAGCAGCCCCTGGAGCAGCCGCCCCAGCAGCAGCAACCCCTGGAGCCGCCGCCACTGCAGCGGCCGCCCCAGCAGCAGCAGCCCCTGAAGCAGCCGCCCCAGCAGTAGCAGCCCCTGGAGCAGCCGCCCCAGCAGCAGCAGCCTCTGGAGCAGCCGCCCCAGCAGCAGCAGCCCCTGGAGCAGCCGCCCCAGCAGCAGCAGCCCCTGGAGCAGCCGCCCCAGCAGCAGCCACCCCAGCAGCAGCAGCCCCAGCAGCAGCAGCCCCTGGAGCAGCCGCCCCAGCAGCTGCAGCACCTGGAGCAGCCGCCCCAGCAGCATCAGCCCCAGCAGCAGCAGCCCCTAGAGCAGCCGCCCCAGCAGCAGCAGCACCTGGAGCAGCCGCCCCAGCAGCAGCAGCCCCTGGAGCAGCCGCCCCAGCAGCAGCAGCCCCTGGAGCAGCCGCCCCAGCAGCAGCAGCCCCTGGAGCAGCCGCCCCAGCAGCAGCAGCCCCTGGAGCAGCCGCCCCAGCAGCAGCAGCCCCTGGAGCAGCCGCCTCAGCAGCAGCAGCCCCTGGAGCAGCCGCCCCAGCAGCAGCAGCCCCTGGAGCAGCCGCCCCAGCAGCAGCCGCCCCTGGCCCCTGCAGCAGCTGCTCCTGGACCCGGTGCAGCCGTGGGGGGGTGGGTGTGGGGGTGATGGTTGTGGGGGTGTCGGTTGTGCGTGCCGTTCCCTCCTCCTCCTCCTCCTTCGTCTCCCACTGCTGCAGCTCTCGCTGAGGGGGGTGGATGTGTGGGAGTCTGGGGTTTAGGGTTTAAGGGGGTGCTGTGGGTGTAGGGCTAGGGTTTGAGCAGGGGGTGTGTGAGAAGGGCGTTAGGCAGCTGGGGAGGTCGAGTGGAGGCAGCAGTCTTGTCGTCAGCAGCAGCAGCAGTCCGGAGGCTACAATCTCCGGTAGTCGCCAGTCGCCCGTGGGTCCGTTGCTCGTCTGCCGCTACTTTTAGCCGCGGGGCCAGTTACCCCAGTAGTCCGGAGCGCTGTTCCGGTAGCCACTGAGCCAGCAGCTCGTCTGTGTGTCTGCAGCGTCAGCAGTCGCCTCCCATCTTCTCTCCCCCACAGTCTCTCCTCCTCCTCACTTGCCCTCTGTGATTAGCTCTAGCCTTACTTACCTATTGTGAACTCTTGCTCTATGCTTGCTCATTGTGCTGATTACACCCCACTTTGGCTATGGGGGTGTGTCAGAATGTATTTGCTGTCTAGCCTGCAGTGGGGTACTCTGTAATGAGTACAACCCAATTTAGGGTGTTGTACTTGTATCCCAACTCTTGCTAGTGAAAACCCATTCCTCTCCTTCCAAACCTCTCGATACTTTTCCTAAACTCAAACTCAACTACCAAGGCTCCTAAACTATGGCTCCTAAGCCAAACTCACGCTAGGATTCTGATAAGAGCTACTCGGTGGAAATACACCGGGGTTTGTTGCTGCAACCACGATTTTCGGTTGAGATTTCTATGGTGGGGGACGGGTAAACGTCTGCTCGCCAGTTGTTTAAGCGTTTTAGAGTGTACTTGCGAAGTTACCTGGAGAAGTTATGCGGCGAGATATGCTTCGTTGATGCGTGCTAGGGTCCGTGAACATCTGTCTCGGACGACCCATACGTATTGGGTTCCACGCTAAAAAAACACCTCCTATTGGTGGGTTGCTTGGGTGGTTAACCGCACGAAAAAAATGGTGACCGAGTGGGCGTGCTAGAAACACCAGTTCTTTCGGATGACAACCTGCGGGCGACCAAGATTTACGTAATGCGATTTTCATTTCCGACATTTGCGGGTACACGAGCAGTTCCAAGGATGTGTTTTAACTGAGTCGGCCTTGAGGACTGACAGTATCCGTGCCAACGGCGGAGATGCAGCAGTGTGTCAGACTTATATGACTTAGCCTATGTAGGCTATAGTGGGGTAGCACATATGGGGTACAACACATTTCTAGGGTTTGTACTTGTACCCAACCTTTCCCTTAGTCAATCATCCCTCGTAATCTTCACATGGTATAGAGCAGGTTCCCTAGTGGGAACGTTCCTAGGGCCCACCACTGAAAATCGTTTTTTTTTTTCCTGCCCGGAGCGCGCTTCACTCCTGCCCGAGTCGCGCCGCGCGTGCCTACCCTCCCGTCGCGTCCCCTGCCCTTAGCGGCCCGTCGCGCCCTCTTACGGCCCCGTAGCGGCCCCTCTCACGGCCCCCTCACGGCCCCTCTCACGGCCCTTCGTGGCCCCTTCAGGCCCCTCGCGGCCCCTTCGCGGCCCCGTCGCCGCCCTTCGAGGCCCCTCGCGACCCCTCTCACGGCCCCTCGCGGCCCCTTCGGGGCTCCCTCGCGGCCCCTCCGCCGCCCTTCGCGGCCCCTCTCACGGCCCTTCGCGGCCCCTTACCGCCCCTCGTGGCCCCTTCGCGGCCCCTCGCGGCCCCTTCTCGGCCCCGTCGCCGCCCTTCGCGGCCCCTCACGGCCCCGTCTCGGCCCCATCGCCGCCCTTCGCGGCCCCTCACGGCCCCTTCGCGGCCCCTTCACCGCCCTTAGCGGCCCCTTCTCGGCTCCTCCGCGGCCCCTTCTCGGCTCCCTCACGGACCTGCCGCCCCGCCGTCGCCGCCCCTGCAGCAGCAGCCGTCGCCGCCCCTGCAGCAGGAGCCGCAGCCGCCGCAGCCGCCGACAGCAGCAGCTGCTGCCGCCACTACCGCCGCCGCCGCAGCCGCCGACTGCAGCCGCCGCCGCCGCCGACAGCAGGGGCCGCCGCCGCCGTTCCGGCCCTGCCCTGCAGAGAGGAGCGGCAGTCCTCTGCCGCCCTGTAGCGGCCCCGTCCCTGCCGGCGCGCCTCGGCCCTGCCCCACCACTTGCGGACCTCTACCCACCTGCCCTGGTAAGAGCACCGCCGAGCCGCGCCCCTACTGTTGCTACTGCTGCTGCTGCCCCTAGCCTGCTGCCACTGCTGTCATGGCTACCCCTAGCGTTCTCGTCTTTGATGCTGAGGGTCGGGCTGTTGACTTTGAGGTCTGGGTCGATGATCTACAGCTTTTCCTACAGTGCGATAGGAAAGACGGTCTCTCACTGTTTGATCTCACGTCTGGCGCCTCTGCTGCCCCTGCTGCCGATGCTGACAGCACTGTTCGCTCACAGTGGGCCACACGCGATGCTGCTGCCCGTCTTGCTGTGCGTAGTCACTTGCCGTCCTCTGAGCGCGCGCACTTTAGTCAGTACAAGAGTGCTAGGACCTTGTACGACGCTGTAGTCGCACGCTACTCTTCCCCTGCCACTGCTGCCCTTAGCCGCCTCATGCTGCCGTACCTGTTCCCTGACCTCGCCGCCTTTCCCACAGTCGCTGACCTCATTACGCACCTTCGCACTAGTGACACCCGCTACCGCGCTGCGCTTCCTGCTGAGTTCTGCGCCAAGAACCCCCCCCCCATGTACATCACCCTCTACTACATAGTCACCCGGCTCCCTGACTCCCTTCGCTCGGTCAGGGACCACTTCCTCTCTGTTTGCCCCACCACACTCACCGTTGACCTCCTCGAGGAGCGCCTCCTGGCAGCTGAGAAGAGTATAGTCGCTGTAGGAGCCTCTCGTGGTGACCCTCGTGCCTTTGAGGGGTGCTGGTGGCAGTGGAGAAGCTCAAGCTCAAGGCCAACCCCGTGATTCAGCCATGGCGCCCATGCAACCAAGTCTTGGCCCACCTAGGGATGAGCCTAGGGTGTTTGGGCTTGAAAAGTTCAACGGTGACAACTTTGCTGAATGGTCCTTCAAGATGGAGAACATCTTTGACCACTATGACCTGCTGGAGGTGATGGAAGGAACGGAGAAGCGCCCCGAGAACGACCCGGAGAAGAGCCCGTGGGTGCGGAAGAGCGCACAAGGCTATCTCTTACTTGGGCAAGCGTTGGGGAGCAGTCAGATCCGTCACATCAAGCCATTCCAGCGTGAACCAGAGAAAGGACCAAAGGCATGGGCTGCTCTCAAGGGTGTACATGCTCCTGCAACAGCGGCGGTAGCCGTGGTGTTGGAACGGCAAATGGCGGCACTACGAATTGAAGAAGACGAAGCGGTTGAAGAAGGGGTGCAGAAATTCTTCGACTTGTTGACGCGGCTTGAGGGAGCTGATTTGAACTACAGTGAGCTCCAAAAGAAGACCAAGTTGCTGGCCTTACTCCCAGAGTCATGGTCCTCGCTCATCATCAACCTTAATCGCGACTTGCCCCGCCTCTCGCTTGAAGACGTGAAGCGAGCTATCCTTCAAGAGGATTTCCGCCGCCGTGAGTTGGCGAGTGCGGATGGCGCTGGGGCAGCGAGCATCGGCCGTGGATATGGTCGAGGAAGAGGCAGAGGACGAGGGGGAGGAAGGTTTGGTGGCAGCAACTTCGGCGGAGGCCGCAGGAGTGGCGGTTACGGCAGCGACGACAAGAGCTACGGACGCGGTCGCGGCCGATTCGACGGCGAGTGTCACTATTGCCACAAGAGCGGACACATGTGGCGCGACTGCTACAAACTCCCTGATGGTTGGACCCCTGCTCAAGGCCAAGAGGGTAGAGGAGCAGGAGGAGGGAGAGGACGAGGCCGTGGAGGCCGTGGCGGTCGCGGTGGCGGAGCTGCAAACATGAAGAGCGGAGACAACGACAAGGACCCGAGCGACGATCGATACCCGGGTCTATTCTACTTCGTGTCGACGCAAGTACCGGCTGGTCCAGAGAAGGATGAAGGCTTTGAGGAGCCAGCAGCTGTGGGGAAGGTGACCCTACACCCCCTGGACTATTGGGTGATTGATAGTGGCGCTACCTATAGCATGACACCTCGCCCGGACTTGCTCACCGAACTCGAGCCGTCACCGGTGAAGCATGTCACATCGGCTTTGGGGCAGCGAGCAGAGGTGAAAGGCATGGGCAAGGCCATGTTCAAGGGTGCTGATGGGAAGATGGTGGGCCTCAAGAACGTGCTTTGGGTGCCCAGCCTTGCCGCAAACCTGATTTCCGTGCGGCGGTTGGCAAAGGCCGGCATGGACACGAACTCGAAGGGAGCCAAGACCTACACCGCAAGGCTTGGCGATCGAATTCTTTGGGACCTTCATGAGGACAGGGATGTCTACAACGAGATGTGGCAGATCCCAGTGGTCCCTATGCCTAAGGAGAGGCAAGTGGCAGCAAGCATCAGCACCAAGGATGGAGCGGTCGGTAGCGACGATGGCGCGAACGGTCGCGCTAAGGAGAATGAGCTCAAGAAGAGCAAACCTGGAGGGACCAGCAAGTTTAGTGAACCTAAGGAGAGTGGTGCAGCAACCAAGGAGCAGAAAAAGGGTGAGGAGAACCCAAAGGCAGCAGCGGAGGAGGACTACGGAGAGAGTATGTGGGGCGCTATTGCGAGCGCGGCATTCTCCAATCCAACTTCGGGTACGGGGGAGTGTGATTGGCTCACCTTGCATCGGCGCATGGGGCATGTGGCCCTGCCCATCTTGCAGCAGCTAGTGAAGAATGAGATGGTTGCTGGCATACGTGTGAAGGGGGAGCCCGATGAGGTGCTTGGCTGCCCGACGTGCATTCAAGCCAAGTTCACCCGGTTTCCGTTCCCTAGTTCGGAGGCAACGGCAAAGGCACCGCTTGATGAGGTGGTGATGGACGTGGTGGGCCCCCTGAAGCTTGGAGCTGCTGGAGCTGAGTATTTTCTCACCATTGTCGACGTCTACACCCGCATGACTTGGGTGTACGTGCTGGCCAAGAAGAGCGACGTGGCTGAAACGTTGAAGACGGATTGGTTTCCGATGGTGGAGCGGCAACAAGACCGTCTAGTCAAGTCAATCCGCACCGATCGAGGGGGAGAGTTCCTGAGCAAGGAGTTTGGGTTGTGGCTGAAGAAGAATGGTATTCGGCACTCCCTCACCATGCCATACTCCCCTGCAATGAACGGCATCGCCGAGCGAGCGAACCGCACAATCACGGAGGCGGCACGCGGGTTGCTCATTGAAGCCGGGCTACCCGACTATTTCTGGCCTGATGCGGTGCGGAGCGCGTGTGTGGCCAAGAACAGAGCCTTGACTCATGTGGGAGCAGAAAAATGGGTGCCGTATGTGGAGTGGCTAGGAAGGAAGCCAAAGGTGGATATGCTTCGGGTGTTCGGGTGCATGTGCATGGCGCTCGTGCCTAAGCATCTTCGGCACAACAAGCTTGGTGCCAAGGCGGTGTGGGCCGTGCACTTG
Source organism: Closterium sp. Naga37s-1 (assembly GCA_947471745.1). NCBI lineage: Eukaryota > Viridiplantae > Streptophyta > Zygnematophyceae > Desmidiales > Closteriaceae > Closterium > Closterium sp. Naga37s-1. The sequence goes on along the minus strand of CANJKZ010000223.1, from coordinate 256,839 downwards.
GGCATGGCTCAAAACAGCAAGGGATGGCTTCTTTGGGACCCATTCACCAAGAAGTTCTTGGTGAGCAGGGACTGCAAGTTCATGGAGAACTTCATGTACAAGGATTGGAAGGCGGAGAATGAGGCGAAGATAGGCGTGCGGTTTGGGGAGGTGAAGAGTTCTGGTTTGGAGCATGTGGAGCTGCCTTTGGAGCTGAGCAGCGGCAGCACAACCACAAGGCAATCCTCCCTTGTGAATGGGGGAGAGGAGGCCAATGATGCAGAGGAAGAAGAGGAGGAGGTGCAGCAAGTGAGCGTGCGTGCACCGTCACTCCCTTCCCGTACTACGAGTGCTCCACGGATTCGAAAATGGGGAGCAGCCGCATGGATCATGGATGTACGAGCGACGTCCATGACCATGCCAATGCGGCACTCAGCAATCCCATTTTTCTGTGGAGAGGCCGGAATCGTGAACGTCTGGCGGATGCCCGCCGCACGACAGAAGTCTCTCAGAAGGTCAAAAGAAAACTCTCCACCTCTGTCAGAGTGCAGACGCAGAACAGGAAGGTCCGAGCCGAAACTCTCGCTAAGTTGGCGACAGGCTGCGCGGATCCAGTCGATCAGCACCTCAGTGACCTCATCCTTGCGGCGCAAGGGGAAGACTGTGGTGTAACGCGAGTAGTCGTCAATGACCAGCAGAAATTAGCGCTCGTGACCCTGTCCACGGACGCGGGCTGGGCCCCACACGTCCATGTGAAGAGTCTGTAGTAGAGCCTCCGTCGGAGGGAACTCGGAGGAGTGAGGAGCGGCGCACTGCCGCCCCTCGACGCAAGGAACGCAGGTAGGGGCAGGCCCCGGGGGAAGGGGAGGGAGAGACCGGGGAAGACCAGTGACAAGGACACGGGAGGCCATGCCTTGGAGACGAGGCAGGGAGGGGTGACCAAGGCGGTGGTGCCAGAGGAGAGTCTGGTGAGACAGGAGGCGACACGAGCAGGGGGCAGCCTCAGGACTAGACCGGGTCGCTGCAGCAAACACCTGACCCAACGCAGCGACCTGACCAGACTCAGCAACCGGAGGAGACATAGTAGTCAGTGTATACAGGCTCGACCTAGGCTGCCGGGTGAACGTGGCCAGGTGTCGGCCCTTCCCTGTGCACGTACAGTGGGTCATTCGCTGACCTCCAGGAGTGAACTGGTCAACCCACACGTCCTGAAGGTCAGCTCCACTCACCAAGTTTGTAGAGAACGAGGGGAGGTGAAGACCTGACAGTGAGCCAGACGGGACCGCCGGACACGGTAGAACCGTAGAGGAGTGCGCAAGGACTGGACCCCCAGAGGGGTCAGCCAGGGAGACTGCAACCGGCCAACTGAGCGGTGTGAGTGTGGTGCAGTCGCGAAAGAAGGAGCGGGAAGTTCCTGAGTCAAGCGTGAAGGTGTGCAAGGCCGTAGCAGGTGCAATACCAAAGAGAGCAGACTCACCAGCACCTGGAGCAGTAGACTCACTAGCGCCTAGAGCAGCAGCCTCACCGGCACCTGGAGCAGGAGACGCACCAGCACCTAGAGCAGCAGCCTCACCAGCACCTAGAGCAGCAGACTCCATACTTGGGTCAGGCGGCACACACAGGTAATAGGCACCCTCAGCACTAGTAGGCAATGCATACATGGCAGTGAGGATAGCATCATAGTCAAGAGCAAAGATATCTACCCTCTGCCTAAGCAGCTCCAGCCAGGAGGGGAGCTCAGCGTCATCGCCAAACTCTGTACGCCAGGCGTCGCTCAGACAGGAGAAGCAGCGGGACTCTGTGTGACCAACCGTCCCGCAAGGCTGACCAGCCCGAGCACCTGTGCGAATGACGTACGGGCAGCGAACGGTACTCTGTGACCCTCTACTCTGAGCGTACCACTCATGAAGCTACTGGGGCGAAAGGATCTCGCGCAAACGCCGCTGCAGCTGCACCTGGCCACTACAATAAGCTCTCGAACGACCCGCTCCAGGGCGACTCCCACCACGGCCACCCCTACAACCCCAACTAGCGTACCACTCACGAAGCTGCTGTGGCGTGAGGGACTCACGCGGACGTCGCTAGAGCTGCATCTGGCCACCGCTAGTAGCAGCAGGAGTGGCAGTGCAGCAGTAGTAGCAGTGACAGCTGGAACAAAAGTAGCAGCATGGCAGAGCAGTGTGGCTCAGTAGGACAGGGCGGCGCGGCGATGCCGAGCGGCGCGGCTCGGCTGGGCGGCGCGGCTCGGTTGGCAGGCAGGCACGGCACGCGCGGCAGCACGCTAATAAGGCAGGCGCGCGGGCAGTGCGGGTAGGGCAGGTGCTCACTAGAGGCGGGTAGGGCAGATGCCACCGGCGGCGGTGGGCAGGTGCTCAACGGGCACGGGTAGGGCAGGTCCGGCGCTCGACGGGTGGCTGCAAGCGCTTGACGGGCAGCTGCAGCGGGGGCGCGACGGCGGCTACGACGGGGCCGCGACAGCAGCTGCAGGCACGACGGCGGCTACGGCTGGGCAGGGCCGCGACGGCGGCAACGGCGGGGCAGGGCCGCGACAGCGGCTACGGCAGGTCCGCGATGGCGGCTGCGGACGCGACGGCGGCAGGGCAGGGCAGGGGCGGCCGCCCCAAGGGCGGGCGCGGGGTGGGGCAGGGCGCGGGCGGGCCGCAGATGAGGCAGGGCGCGGCGGCCAGGGGGGGGACGGGGGCAGGGGGGCGCCACGACGAGCAGGGACGGCGCCCAGGGGGCGCCGTGACGAGCAGGGGCGACACCGCGCGGGTCCCGCAGGGGCGTCACGACGAGCAGGAGCGGCGCCCCGTGGGTCCCGCAGAGGCGTCGCGACGAGCAGGGGTGACGCCCGGGTCCCGCAGGGGCATCACGACGAGCAGGAGCGGTGCCGCGCGGGTCCTGCAGGGGCGTCGCGACGAGCAGGAGCGGCGCCGCGCGGGTCCCGCTGGGGCGTCGCGACGAGTAGGGGCGACGCCCGGGTCCCGCAGGGGCGTCGCGGGGTCCAGGGGCGGCGTCGCGGGGTCCAGGGGCGGCGTCGCAGGGTCCAGGGGCAGCGCCGCGGGGTCCAGGGGCGGCTTCGCGGGTGCAGGGCAGGTCCGTGCGCGGCCTGCACGGCAGGGCGACGGGCAGGCGCTCGAGGGCGCGGGTAGGGCAGGCGCTCGAGGGCACGGGTAGGGCAGGTTCTCGAGGGCGCAGGCAGGGCAGGCGCTCAAGGGGGCGGGTAGGCAGGCGCAAGGCGCGTGACGGGGCAGGCAGGCACGGCAGTGCGCTTCGGGGAGGGCAGATAAAAAATTCGTGGTGGGCCCTAAAAAAACGTTCCCACTAGGGAACCTGCTCTGATACCATGTGAGAATAGTACGAGGAATGACTAAAATGGGATCAGTACAAGGTTTGTATAGGCAAAACCTAACAGGGCTGTACCCCATAAGGAGTGCCCCACTACAGCCTAGAGTATAGTTCTGACACGCGCTCGGTTGACCTTGACCAGCACGAAATAGTCAAAGTAACAAAACACTCGCCACACTCTAAAACTCAAAAAAAATATGAACTCTCATGAACTCTAATGAAAACTCACGAAAACACATGAGAAACAATGAGCGCACACGCAGACTCATGAACAATCGCGGACTCACGCGAACTTACCGAAACTCACGAACTTTCATGCGCTCTCATGGAAACTCATGAACATTCATGAAATGCACTCACACACACAAATGCACATAACTCATGAACCGCTAAGGCGATTCACAAACCGTAAACGCGCAAATGTAAAGCACGCAAAGGCACTCCTCACACTCCACAAATTACCTTAAAACAAATACTCTCATGTTCCTTTACCGTCGGCGAATAGGCGGTAGGTTGACGTGCAAACCACATTTTGCACTCAACAATAGAGCAGTGTAATATCAGGTTTTGAAATTTTTACCCTGCATCGTTAATGTGGTTGTTTTTCAAACACTGACAGATGTTCGCAAAGTCTTGTGGTTGCTGCCAATGTTTGGTTTTGTGGCGTGCTAGCAAAGGAATAATTCTTAACAGACCAATCGGACACGTGACTGCGGACAACTCACGTACTGCACGGAAGGAATCATCGGCACTTGCGTGATGAACGGAAATCACGATCTGACAAATTTCAGGGAAACGCGCGGGGGGGGGGGGGGGGGGGGGGGGGGGGGGGGCGTTACGCTCTTCAGTGTAATCTTCGCTAAGGGAAATTTTACCCCAAGGCATCAGTGTGGCCTACGTCGATACACTTACAGATCAGTGTAGAATTAACTCACCAAAAGATTACCCTAGCACATCAGTGTAGACCCAAAATTTCACCCTTGTAATCAGTATAGAAGGGTAAATTACACTGATAGTCTGAGCCCTGGGTATCAAACCTAGGCACCATGTTGTAGGTGTATCAGGTTGGTGTCTCTCGCCTGTTTTTTTTTCCCCCCCTCTCTTTTCAGAATCCCACATGTGCGTTACCGCTCGCGATTTGACGGCTTCACTGTTTGTTCAAATACTTCTTCTGTATGCACACGTGATTTTCCTGGACAAATGTATTCGTAAACTATGGTAATAAACATCCCAGCAGATTTTCCTTTTTTTTCTTAAACCGGATGTAGAAAAAACAAACAAACAAAAAACACATTGGATGCACCTTCATAAAGGTGGTGAGAGACGTTGACCGTTTTGAGGCAGGTGCAAATCAGATCGGTGCGCGCAAAACCGCCCTGTCGGTTCAAATGTTGTACATAGAGGTCGGCTGGCAAACCTAATGACAGCAGATGAAAGAGCGATAAGGATATGCACTATAGTTCCTGCTCATAGGTGGGAGAAAGGTACAGGAAGGGAAAATAGTAAGATGTTGATGCACGTAAAGTGAGTGATAGCCAAGTGGCATACATGAAGGGAGAGAACGGGGGAGTGAAGAAACTAGGGGGAACAAGAAGGCAAAACAAGAAGGTGACGGTAAGAGAAAGCACAAATGTCATATGTGGGTGTAATTGTGCGCTGCGTATATGCTAGTGACGTAGTAGCAGCTTTCAGGTTGTGTGTGTGCAAGGCACAGGTGCTTGTGCATGTCATCTGCATGCGTGCACCATCTCAAATCCCTTATCCTTCACCAAGAATCACTCCCAGTTGCAGTGTGTGCCTCACTTGCAACCTACAGCACTCATCCCGGTTCCACCTGTAACAGAGGCATACGGAATGTACAATCCAGTGCACCCATCCTGGTGTGTTTAGGTCGACTCAAAACACACTCACAGTGTGTGGCTCACATCAGGTTCCATTGTGTGACTCACATGTAACTCACGGCACTCATGCCGGTTCCACCCGTAGCAGTGGCGTATGGAGTGTACGGTCCAGCGCACCCCTCCTGGTTGTACCGATACACCGAGACGCAGTCTCCCAGCCCTCCGGGAACCTTGTTTATGCGCAGAAGCGACCGGACGCTTGAGAAAGTTGAGGCAGGGAGGGTGGTGCAGGCGTTGAAGTCAAGGCGCATGGTGAAGGTGGTGGGCGTGATGGTGTAGTTGGGCTCATTGTAGAAGGTGATGCTGGTGGAGGAGACGGTGGGGGTGGCGCCTGTAAGGGCAAAAGCAAGAAGATTAGCATGAAATGGTAAGGGGGCACAGTACGTGTGGGGGATGAAGGTGTTGCTGGTGAAGCAGAGGGGTGTAGGGCAGAGGGTAGATGGGTTTCTCGAGAAAAGTGTGAGGTGGGGTGGGGTGCAAATAGTGCTGTGCCTACCGCTGACGCATCCAGTGCTGGTCATGCCGTAGCCGGCAGGGCAGATGCAGTATGGCATGTAGCCGAAAGCAACAGTGCACGTGGCTCCAACAGGGCAGCTCCCACATGTGGCGGGGCCTGGGGAGGTGGGGGAGTGGGAGGTGGTGGGACGTGGGGACGTGGAAGGCAGGGGAGTGAGAAGAAAAAAACATCATGGCACAGCACGTCGTAGCACGGACAGCAGGGCCTGGGAAGTTGGGGAAGTGAGACGAAAAGAGCTGCACGGCACCGCCCAGTACACCACGGCATGGAGCAGCCTAGCATGGCACATCATGTCGGAGCACAGATAGCAGGGCACAAGAGCAGAGCGCAGAACAGCACAGGAAACGAGGGAACCTTGCAGACTAATATAATGTGTCACAGAGGAAGATCAAAGCAAACACAGAGGCCATCACAGCGCAGCAGGGAGAAGCACAGAGAGGCAACGCTGGGTGACAATATATTGTTTAAAGTGTAACAAAGATTGGAGTACCTGGCAGCCCACAAACACTAACGCAGTCAGTAAGGCAGCACATGATGCATCCATTAAGGTGAACGACAGAGCTGAATTGTACCAGAAAAAAACAGGATGAGCCCTGTCCAGTATAGGAGAGAATACACCTTTATTAGGGCTTAGGGTTTGTGGTATTAATGCCACAAACACATACCAATGCACTTGTTGCTGGTACTGTTCTGATAACCCACCTTGCACACACACAATGCGTCCCTCACACAATCAGTTGTGGGATTGTAGATCTTGGACCCACACGCCTCTACGGGACGAGATTGAAAGGGAGTGGTATGGACACAACAAGATTAGAAGAATACCAGCGAAGGAAGAAGAGCGTGGAAGAGAAAAGGACCATAGGAGTGAAACCGAACGTAACAGAAAAGATTGAAAGTAAAAGGTTAACTTGACGTCAATCGAGCAAAAGCAGAGTTTTTCTTACTCCACGAGTTTCACTTGACTTCCCTCGATCGAGGTTTTGGGGAGAAAATATGGAGAAAGAAAAATGTCATAATTGGTTCACACAACGAGTCAAGTACACACTCCTGCACAGGTGGGCACTCCTGCACTGTCCTGAACGCATGTGCCGTTGCCCCCACAGATCTTTTTTGCACACCGGTCTGTGAGTGAGGGGAGGGGGTAGTGTGAATGAAACCCTGGTATGAACATGCGGACAACTCGTGAGCATAAGGAGAATGTGGTGTGGAAGGTTGCAAAGGTTGCGTTGCATTTTGAACAAGAAGACTAGTGTGGTGTGCACTGTCACTTCATTGCATTGTGCAGATGACAGCACACTAAGTACTATCAATGTATTGAGCAAAACTAGTGCGGCGGGCATAAAAAGGCTGAACAACAAACACTCCGTCACTGTCGGCGCATTTTGAAAATATGTAGGTGAAGTCAGTATGGCATGTAGCCGAAAGTGTTGTATGCACGTCAGTATGCGTGCATGTCATCCTAACGTCCTGCTGTGTGCTTGTGCAATTCATGCTTGCGTCATTTGCATGAGCATAAATCCTTAGGCATGGCTGTTGGGTTTTATCACCTCTGTGTTTTTCTCCAAGTCTAAATGCTTGATCGTGCAGGAGAAATCCAGAGCTTTCCAACGATACCAAGATCGTCTTATTCCGACCAAGATCGCCCAAGTTACAAGATTTCCGAGATTTGGGAATTCTATCTTGATTTGGGATATTAACTAAATTGGGCGATTATTGGGACATGACTATAAAGGAATCTTTGGCTGGGTGGTTAGGAAGGCAAGTTTGACTTTTGGATTGGGGTGGCTAGAAGTTTCTAGCATAGGTTGCAAATGTTGCAACACCTAAGCAAAATCCAATTAGATTGGATTTTGCATGTGACACCTCAAGGACCTCATTATGAGGGTTGCATCTTTGATGCTAGGAAGGTTCCCACCATCCTTCCCAAGCATTTGGAGAGCCTTCCCTCACAAGGTTCTCTTGAAACCCCCCAACTCCTCATTCTATGCCTAATGTTTGTTCTTCCTTCCATTCTTGCTAGTGAAAGCAGCAACTATACGTTTTCAGCTGGTTCTCATTCCCTAGACCATAAAATCAAGTGATTCAACTTGCTAATGGTATCTAAGACCGGCGCGCGCAATCCTACCGAGTGGATTTGCGTTTAGTTGAGATTTGAGTTTGTAGTAAGTCTTCAAAGTGACCGGATCCTAAGCAACAAGTGGTATCAGAGCTGGTGGTCGACTTTGAAGTGACAAATAGTCATCGATTCTCAACCATTTTTGACAAGTAAGACCATGCTATTGTAGATCTTCTCACGATCTTTCGATTAGTGGTCAAATCGCGTCCTAATTCAAAGTGTAACCGCGACGGCGTTTTTTGTAAAAGCAAAATTTCTGGCAGAATCCTGTCCAAGCGTTTTCTTCAAGATTCCACCGTGCCTAAGGCCTTGTGATGGCTGAGACAGACTCCAGAGGTGCTAATGATGGAATGGCTGGGAGTGGAGAGGCTGGAGAGCAAGGGAGAGTAGTTGGTGGTGGAGTGGGAACTCAACAACCAACTACCCCTGTGCTACCCTCTTCCACTACACCATCTCCTATATCTGTGGATCCTATGAAAGTCTTCTCTATCGAGAAGTTCATGGGGTAGGATTATGAGCACTGGAGCTTCTGTATGAGGCTCACTAACACATGCTACAGGCATTGTGCTACTCGCGCGGCGATTGCGCGACATAAAATTTGTTGATGGAGAGCCAATGCAACCCGTGTTGGATGAGATGCGAGACATCTTCACGAAGCTCAAGAGTGGTGGCGTTGTCTACCCTGAGCTTGTTCAGTGCGTGGAGATAGTGATCCGACTTCCTGAGTCGTGGTCTGCCCTAGCCATCAACCTCAACTCCCAGCAACCCCAATGGAGTGTGGATTACATTCGTGCGCGAATCCTTGAAGAGGATTTGAGGCGCCGAAGTGTAGAGCACTTAGGGGATGGTGTTGGTTATGGAGTTGGAGGTGGGAAGAGCGGCTTCAGAAAGAAGTGGAAGGGCAAAAAGAATGAGAACTTTCAAGAGGAGAGTGGCGGAGGTCAGCGGGAGGTGTGCTTCTATTGCAAGAAGCGCGGCCATCGTTGGAGAAAATGCTACCAACGGCCCCGAGATCGGACCCCGCCTTCCTCAAGCAACCAGCATGGTGGCAAGAGGAGTGGGGGAGTCATGGGAGCTAGTGGAGAGGAGAAGGATGACGAGAAGGGTGGCAAACCTGAAGAGCGGAAGGTCGGGTTCTTCTTCTTTGTGAAAGAATAAATGACCGACCTCGCTATGGCTGCCAAGGTTTTCTTTCATCACCTCACCCATTGGGTGATTGAATCTGGGAGCTCCGAGCATATGACTCCTCGTGCGGATCTTCTTGATGAGATCCAGCCCGCACCGATCTCTACAGTCACATCCGCGACTGGCACCAAGGCCAAAGTCATGGGCATGGGATGCGCCAAGTTCATGGGAGCGGATGGTGAGCTTGTGGGATTGAAGAACGTGCTATTGGTGCTGGACTTGTGTGCGAACCTGATCTCGACTGGCCGATTGGGAGCCGCAGGTGTGAATACCGAGACCATTGGCTCGGAGCTCTATCAAGCATACAACGATACGCGCCTTTATTTGGGACCTGCAGCGCAAGGGAGATGTCCACAAGCGCATGTGGTAGATCCCGGTTCTCCCTTGGCACAAATCAGGTAACACGGCTGCCGTGGCTTCAATGGAGGAGCAATATTGTGTGCAAAGTGAGGAGCTAATTGGCGCAAGCGCAGCCGTGAAGGCGTCAGCTACCTCGGGCCAAGCGGATTGGGAGACTTGGCACCGGCGACTTGCACATGTGGCTCTCTTCACTTTGGAGTTGATGCACAAGGAGAAGTGCGTACACGGCTTGCAAGTGCATGGTGATGGCGCCACCTTTGGCGGCTGCAAGGCATGCATGCAGAACAAGTTCGTGCGATTCCCATTCTCGCGTGCGGAGGAATCAGCAAAGGCACCATTGAAGGTGGTGCACATGGACCTTGTAGGTCCTAAGAGGACTGAGGGGATTGGGGGAGCATTGTACTTCCTCACCATGGTGGACGAATGGAGTCGATTCACATGGGCTCGTCCCTTGTCCAAAAAGAGTGACGCCGCTGCAGCAATCAAAGAGGATTGGCTGCCGATGGTTGAGCAGCAGTCTATGAGACTGGTGAATGTGCTGAGGAGTGACCGTGGTGGTGAGTTGCTTGGAACTGATTTCACCAAGTTTCTCAAAAGGAACGGCATCCGACACCAGCTGACCTGCCCTGGAACACCGCAGCAAAACGGCATTGCCGAGCGTGCCAACCGGACCATTGGCGAGGCGGCCAAGACCTTGTTGGGGGCTGCTGGAATGCCCTACAAGTTCTGGCCTGATGCTGTCCGCCATGTCATTACGGTCAAGAACAAAGTCTTGACGCATGTTGGCGAGAACCACTGGGTGCCGTATGAGCGTTGGCTTGGCAAGAAGCCAACCATTGACATGCTGCGTGTGTGGGGCTGCATGGGTCTTGTGATGGTGCCTAAGGACCAGAGGCACAAGCTGGAAGTTGCTGCTGTGTGGGCTGTCCATCTTGGGATGGCGCCTGACTCGAAGGGGTGGCTGATGTGGGACCCCAAGAGCAAGAAGACGCTGGTCAGTCGTGACGTCAAATTTGTGGAGGACGTCATGTACAAGGACTGGCAGCAGCAGCAGCAAGTGCAGATTGGCCTGCAACTGCAGGAGATAGAGCGATCCGCAGTGGAGGAGGTTCAACTGCACCTCGATGATCTCCCTGGGTGAGAGCTGACCAGTGACCACAGTGGCGGTGGTGATCAGCAAGTTGCTGGTCCTGCTGCAGAGGATGGGTTGGAAGATGAGTCAGTGCGTGTGGACTCACCATCTCAGCCTGAACCTGCTTTACAAGCTAAGGTCACAAAAGGGAATGTGCAGAGAAGAGCTTCACTACTTGGGCAGCAGACTACCACTCGCGAGAAGAGAGTGGCAGCACCACCTTCAAGGCTGAAGTATAGCCGTTTGGGAGGACCGAAGCAGGGTGCCATGGCGGTTCAGGCTGATGAGGGAGATGATGAAGAACTGGCCTTTTGCTTCTTTACACCCTTGCCTAGAGAACCGGCCACATTGAAGGAGGCACTCAATGGACCCCAGAAGGAAGAGTGGAAGGCTGCCATGCATGCGGAGTTTAATAGTCTCATTGAGAATGGGACTTGGGAGCTTGTTGAGTTACCCGAGGGGCGACGGCCCATCAGCAGCAAGTGGGTCTTCAAAGTTAAGACGGATGCTGATGGAGCACCGGAGCGGTTCAAGAGCCGCTTAGTTGCCAAAGGGTTTTAGCAGAAAGAAAAGATCGACTTTGGTGCGATCTTTGCTCCTGTGGCTAAGCCAGTAACATTGAGGACTTTGCTGGCTGGCGCAGCTGTGAAGGGATGGCATGTGAAGCAGATTGATATCACCACTGCATTCCTCAATGGAATACTGTTGGAGGTTATCTACAAGAAGCAGCCTGACGGCTATGATGATGGTACTGCCCGGGTGTGCTAGCTTAAGAAGGCTATCTATGGCCTTAAGCAAGCACCTAGGTGCTGGTACGAAAAGCTCGAGGAGGCTTCAAAACATCCCAAGCTGACCACAGCTTGTTCGTGCTCCGAGAAGGGGAGCAGCGGCTCTTGCTGCTGGTGTATGTCGATGACATACTGCTGTTCTCACCTTCCATGGAGCAGAATGAAAGAGCTCAGAAGCTGCTGATGTTTCAAGTGCAAGATGCTTGGGGCTGCAGATTGAGCGAGATGTTGAGAGGAAGTGGCTGAAAATGCATCAGTCACACTACATCTCTGGCGTGATGGAGCGTTATGGTGTGACTGGGGGTCGCACTGTGAAGACGCCATTTCCTGCAAGCTACAAGCTACAGAAGGCAGCTGAGGATGATGATGTGCTCAAGGATGAGCTGCAGAATAAGTGCCAGTCACTCATTGGGAGTGTGATGTATGCAGCTGTGCATACGCGACCCGATGCTTCGTTCGGAGTGGGCCAGCTGGCAAGAGTTGTTCAGCAGCCCACAGAGGAGCATTTGGAGGTGGCAAAGCACATGGTGCGCTACCTTGGATCTACTGCATCTGCTGGTGTTCAATTTTCAGCTGGAGGGCAGCTGAAGCAACCTGGAGCAGATGGGATCATGCCTGGAACCTTGAAGCTGGCGTGCTTCACCGATGCTACATGGGCCTCGGAGGATGAGGATCAGTCATCTGTGGGTGGCTATGTGTGCATGGTCGGAGGAGGACCAGTGAGTTGGAGGTCCAAGAAGCAGAGTGAGATTGCTCAGTCTTCGGCACAGACAGAGTACATGGAAATGTATCATGCCATTAAGGAGATTGTGCTCTTGAGGAAGCTGTTGGAGGACATGGGTGCTGAACAAGAGGGACCTACACCACTTTTCTCTGACAGCGAGAGTGCTATTGTCATAGCCACTAATCCTATCCTTAATGGGCTGAACAAGCACATGAAAGGTAAGTGGCACTGGGTGAGGCAGATGGTGAAGGAGGGGGCTGTTGAGCTTCATTGGGTGAAGGCCTGCAAGCAGGCAGCTGATTTTCTTACCAAGAGACTTCCCGAGAGCGCACATTGGAAGTGTGCTAAGATGTGTGGCATGGCGTTGCACTAGTGTGTCCAGCAATGTCATGGGGGCATGTGTGTTTGTCAGTGTGATGAGTTTGCATGCGTATGAGTGTGTGTAGATGCAGTCCATTAGTCTGAGGGGGACATGTGTAGATGCAGTCCATTAGTATGCGTGCATGTCATCTTAACGTCCTGCTGTGTGCTTGTGCAATTCATGCTTGCGTCATTTGCATGAGCATAAATCCTTATGCATGGCTGTTGGATATTATCAAGTCTAAATGCTTGATCGCGCAGGAGAAATCCAGAGCTTTCCAACGATACCAAGATCGTCTTATTCCGACCAAGATCGCCCAAGTTACAAGATTTCCAAGATTTGGGAAATCTATCTTGATTTGGGATATTAACTAAATTGGGCGATTATTGGGACATGACTATAAATGGATCTTTGGTTGGGTGGTTAGGAAGGCAAGTTTGACTTTTGGATTGGGGTGGCTAGAAGTTTCTAGCATGGGTTGCAAATGTTGCAACACCTAGGCGAAATCCAATTAGATTGGATTTTGCATGTGACACCTCAAGGACCTCATCATGAGGGTTGCATCTTTGATGCTAGGAAGGTTCCCACCATCCTTCCCAAGCATTTGGAGAGCCTTCCCTCACAAGGTTCTCTTGAAACCCCCCAACTCCTCATTCTATGCCTAATGTTTGTTCTTCCTCCATTCTTGCTACTGAAAGCAGCAGCTATACGTTTTCAGTTGGTTCTCACTCCCTAGACCATAAAATCAAGTGATTCAACTTGCTAATGGTATCTAAGACCGGCGCGCGCAATCCTACCGAGAGGATTTGCGTTTAGTTGAGATTTGAGTTCGTCGTAAGTCTTCAAAGTGATCGGATCCTAAGCAACAAAAAGCAACAGTGCACGTGGCTTCTGCAGGGCAGCTCCCACATGTGGCGGGGCCTGGAGGGTTGGGGCCATGGGGAGGTGCGGACGTGGGGAGGTGGGGCCGTGGGAGGGGATTCACCGCACAGCACGACCCAGCAGCATAACATGGCACAACATTCCCCACCGAAGCCCACAGCACAGATATTCAGGTATAGCACAGCACAGAATGAATGTCACAGCACAGAATGAACATGACAGCACAGAATAAAGTATCGGGTTCTTTTTACTTTCAAGGGTTACAACACCGCCCACACATACCAATGCACTTGTTGCTGGTACTGTTCTGATAGCCCGGCTTGCACACACAGGTTGCACCATCTGCAGCGTCCCTCACACAACCAGTTGTGGGATCGCAGATCTTGGTCCCACACGCCTCTGCGGGAGGAGATTGGAAGGGGAGTGGCATGAAAAAAAAAGAGTTAGAGAGCATATTAACTGAGAGGGGAAGGGAGTGCTGTGGAAAGAGGAAGAGGGGTAATGGAAGAGAGAAAGATTGAGAGGGACAAAAAGGTCCTGAAAGTGCTACGATTTCTGTCTTAGTAAGGTGTGAATGCGTTGGCTCACCGGGTTGTATTGTGGGCAAGTGATTGACCTTTGCTTTGCCCACCCGAGATAACTGCGTATGTACCCTCCCAAACACAAGGCAGAATACAGCCGCAGACATTAACAGACATCGGAACGTACCAGCGCATGTCATGCCATCAGGCTGCGGAAGAAAGCCGTGTTTGCAAACACAGACCGCTGCTCCTGCACTATCTAGAATGCACGTGGTGTTCTCGCTGCAAATCTTGCTGGCACATCGGTCTGTAGGTGAGGGGACGTCGTGTGAAGGGAAGAGAAGGGGATTCTAGTATGACGACACAATGCAAGCAGCCGGGAAGGCTTATGAACTGCCATTTGCATTTGCAGTACATACAACGCAGAAATGTGGGCATAAAAATACTGGCAAATTTAGGGCGGAAGGAAAATGTACTGTTATGTTTTTAATCAAGTATGGAAAAAAATAATGACTCTAAATTTCTACCTGTAGGTTGAGACACCAGTTATGGGCGAACAATAATGCTCAGTGGCACCCATCAACACATCAGCACTCACCACCTCTCACCACCTCAGCAGCAGCACTCACAAGCACAGCAGCATTAATATTCTGCCCCATAGATTATATGAATCATGGAGTGCATTGTTGCTTTCTCACCAATACAGCAGCACTCACCGATACCATTGCAGCTGAAAGAGCGGTAAGGATACTTGAGATACTTGCTGTTGCGCGTGCGTACGCATGCAGGGAGAAGAGAAAACAGGGGTGGGGGATGCATGGCAAACATGGGTGGGTGTCGTGCATGCATTCCCTGCACTTCACGGCTACGTGTCGTGCTACATGTATGTGTGTGTGTGCATGTCACGACATGTGCAAGTCCTGTGTGCGCATGTGGCATGTCTTATGCGTGCATGTAACATCGCGCATTGCTTGCGATCTGAGACTCACGTAAAACCCAACCCGGTCATGCTGCTTCCGTCCGATGCACTGGGATATGACCTGTACGTTCCAACGCACCCCTCCTGCTCGTACTGGTTCAAGCTCACACACTCCCCCAACCCTCCAGGAGCCCCGTCTAGCCGCCAAGTCGACCAGACTTTCAAAGCCACCGAGGCAGGGAGGGTGGTGCAGGCGTTGAAGTCAAGGCGTGTGGTGAAGGTGGTGGGCGAGATGGTGTAGCTGGGCTGATCGTACAAGGTGATGCTGGTTGAGGAGACAGTGGGGGTGGCGCCTGTATGGGCAAGAGCAAGGATAAGCAGAGCAGCATAGGACAGCAAGGCATGGTATGGGTGCAAGAAGTTGAGCTTGAACTGATACATTGGGTAATAAGCTCAAGGCCCTGAAGTACACTAGAAATGGGCAAGGGATGGATGGAGAGGGAATGGGGGGCAATCCCAAGGTGATCGGCGATATAAATGATGTACAAGTACAGATGTTGAGATTGAGGTCCAACACTAACAATGGTGTCATAGAAGGCTGGGGAGATGAGAATGAAAGAAAGGTAAGGTTGGAAGGAGAAGGGTTGGCAGGGAGTCATAGAAGATGGGGGGGATGAACGGAGGGGAGGGTGGAACGCAGAAAGTGTGGTAGAAGAAAATATAGGGAAGAGGCAACAATAGCACAAGCAGAAGATAGAGGGGGGGAGACTTGTTGCTAATGGAAGCATAACACAAGGGGGTTCAACAGATGGGAAAGGGAGTTGGCGGGGAAAACAATGAAGTGAGAGCATGCGCAGCCTCAGTCTTCGTACACTGCAAGCAACAATCGCCATGCCTAGAACGCGCAGACGATGTTGGGCTTACCGCTGATGCAGGTAGTGCTGGTCATGCCATAGCCGGGATGAGTTTTGAGGCGCCTCAAAACTCACCTCTAGTACATAGTAAAAAGCCCTAGAGCTTACTGCTGATGCAGGCAGTGGTGGTCATGCCATAGCCGAGATGAGTATTGACGCTTAAAACTCACCTATATGTGATTTTTGAGTCGACTCAAATGTCACCAAAAATGAGTTTTTAGGCGCCTCAAAGCTCACCTCTAGTACATAGTGAAAAGCCTTGGGGCTTACCGCTGATGCAGCTACTGCTGGTCATGCCATAGCCAGGAGGGCAGATGTAGTATGGAATGTAGCCAAAAGCAATAGTGCACGTGGCTCCTGCAGGGCAGCTCCCACATGTGGCGGGGCCTGGAGAGGTGGGGGAGTGGGAGGTGGGGACGTGGGAGGTGGGGACGTGGGAGGTGGAGAAGAGAGAGACAGCCTAGAACATACACAGCACCAGCATGGAACAGCACACCACAGGACAGTACAGCACAGCACGGCACGGCACAGCACATCACAAGACATCACATCACATCACATCACATAATCACATCACATCACATCACATCACAAAACACAATAACGGGTCACAAAGTGAAGGACTCGCGGGATCATCGAGGGCTGTACAGAGCAGCACAGAATTGGAATGGTGTGAGCCAACAGACGCACAGCTGAAGTTTGAACACACACGGTGCTGCGACACGTGTCTTGAGAATTCTTGAAACATAGAGCAGCACAGAGTTGAAAGGGTGTCTGTGTGTTGACAAACAAATGGAATCGGTTTAAAAGGATGCTGCACATTCGAAATTCTCCAAAGTAGCTCCCAAATGGTTGAAGTGGTGTGAAACATACAGTGTTAAAGTGACTCTCAACTTCTTTAAGGCGGAGGACACAATGTGCACGCACCTTGACATCAAGCAGCATGTGCAAAGAGGAAGCCACAGAAGAACTGGCCACATACCATGTAACTAGGATGATGCAGTAACCACAAATCAGCTCAAGGCTAGAAAGGTTAAGGCCAATAGAATGGCCCTTCTTTTGGGGCTTGATAACAATGGCACGGCACGCACCAACGCATTTGCCGGAGATGCTCTGGTAGCCTGCCTTGCACACACAGGATGCACCGCCTGCAGCCTCCCTCACTCCGTCAGTTGTTGGATCGCTGATCTTGGATCCACAAGCCTCTGAGAGTCGAGGCAAGAGGGGAGCGATAAAAACAGAAGATTAAGGCAAGAGGGGAGCGATACAAACAGAAGACTAAGGCAAGAGGGGAGCGATACAAACAGAAGATTGAGGCAAGAGGGGAGCGATACAAACAGAGGATTAACGCAAGAGGGGAGCGATACAAACAGAAGATTACGGGAAGAGGGGAGCGATACAAACAGAAGATTAAGGCAAGAGGGGAGCGATACAAATAGAATATTAAGGCAAGAGGGGAGCAATATGTCATGAATCCTCCTCTGCAAACTCTCATTCCTAGTCTCCCATGAATATCCAACTGATTACTCCTCTCCTTCTCTCCCTATCACCCGCACAGCTGACCATATTCATCCCTTCTTCCTCCTGGTATACGTAATCACCATATCCTGCACTCCTTCTTGTATCTCAGGCTTCCTTGCCCCCTCCCGTGTCTCAGCGCTCATCCTCGCCGCTCGAATCACTGGACAAACTGCCTGAGGCTTTCAGATCTCGGGTGCACGGCATCCACTTGAGGGCCCCTCCTTCTTCTGTCATGATCAGTATACCCTTGCTCACGGTCTCTAGGTTCCCTTGTGCTCGCAGCTGTTCCCTCCGCTTCCTCCTGATTAAGACGCTCTGTGCTCCTGTATCTACCACCGCGTTCTCTACCAAGATTCCCCTGACTGCCACTGCTTTCGGCTCCACCACCAGGGCCGTGGGCTGACAGACGAGCCTTTCCTCTGGGTGATGCCGTGCAGTGCTAGCATTCCCTTTTCCTTCCGGCCGTCTAGGGATTCTCCGCTCCTGTGGTTCCAGCTCCGCTCTGCCATCCACCCCTCTGCTGCGCAACCCCAGATCTCCCCGCTCTCTTGGCGGCATAGCCATAGTCCCGTATTCAGGTTCCCCTTCATCATAGTCTTTCCCTGCATCATCCTCCCAAGCCAGCAAAGCTTTCTCGAGGTCTTCACTGATCTCTGATTTCTCCAGCTGAGCCTTTAGTTTCGCCAACTCCCGTTCCAACTGCAGCTCCCTCGCTGATTTCCCCCTCGTCGTGTCTCCCTTCCTATAACATCAAGCTTCCGTATGACCCTTCTTCCCACATCCCGTGCAGGTCGGCGCCTTAGGGCAGTCGCGCATGAAATGTCCCTTTGCTCCGCAGGTGTCACATATTATCCCCACCGTACAGTCCCTCCGAAGATGTCCTTACTCTCCGCATTTATGGCATCGTCTAGTATCTTCTGACGGTCTTTCCTTTTGCTCTTCCTCTCCCCTTCTGCCTTCCACAGCTGCCCAGGCAGGTCGTCTCCGCTCGTTCGGCCGACTAGAACTCGACCCCTGCATGCCATCTTAAAATATATTCCCTTCCTCCACTTCCTTCGCCACCTAGTATACCTGCCACCTAGTATACCTGCCGCCCCATGTTGCTTATCAGGTCTTTATCCAGCCCGTTGACAAATTTAGTCACCAAGATGCATTCTACCATGCAACCCATGTCCTCCGCCAGCTCCAGCAGCCTGTTGTAATAGGCCAGTAGCGACTCTAAAGTGGCTCGAATGAAATTCTGAAATTCTGCGATTCGATCTGCCGAATGCCCCGGGAATTGCTCTTGCACACTCTTTAAGAATCGGTCCGTGATCATCGCAGCTGGGAAGGCTCCTCTCTTGTTCTGCATTAGCAGCCCCTGCCTCTCCACACGGTAGTGCGTCGGCACTTCTCCTTTAAGATTCCTCCCCAAACCTCTGAAGAATGCGATGGGATCCAGTCCGTCCCTATCCCAGCAGTAGCGGATGTCCTCTATCATCATGAGGTAGTTCTTTAGCGTGGGCTCTTCTCCTGGCATCCCCGACAAGCGATCTGGCACTTCGATTTTTGGTGGCGCAGCGTTCATCAATCTACCATTCTCCCAGCTCGTTCTCCCTCTTTCCCCACTCCCAGCAGGCCGACCTCCTCTTCCGTCCTCCATGGCTTCGTATCTTCCCGCTGAGAATCCATGATACTAGTCTCCTCCTCTCTGACTTCGTCGCTCTTCGTGCTGATCATCTACTTCTCGCTGGCTCCGTCGCTCTTCATGGTGATTGTCTCCTCCTCTCTGACTTTGCTGCTCTTCGTAATGCTCTTCCCCTCCTAGATCAGGAGGTCCTTGTCGAGGTCCAGGCCCCACAGGCCGATTTCCGCTCCCGCCTGCCGGTGAATCACAAGCAGAGCTCAGCGGCTATTCTCTCTGTCCGCTACCTTCCTTTTCCCGATCCGATCCTTGATTGCCGCGTACATTATTATCTCTCCCCCGCACAATATCCAGGCGTCCTGATCGGCAGATCACGTCCCTCCATCATCCTCGCAGGGAATCGGTGTCCCGAGCGCAGTTGATGAGTATGAAGCTCCTGATCGAATTCACTCATTCCTCACGGCGCATCACCGTGAGCTACTCCAGGTGGTCAAGCCTGTCTCCTGTACTCTGCTGTGGTCAGCTGAGCTGCTCGCGAGGTCTCCAAGGTGCTAGCTGGGTTCCCACTGGGCCCACTAGGCATGCACCGCCTTCCAACCTGGTGACTTCAAATTGAATTCCCAGGCTGGCATTGAATTCGCCTTTCAGCTTGGTGACCTCGAAATTGAATTCACAGGCTGGAATTGAATTCACCTCCACCAACCTCCTTGAATTCGCCTCCCACTAACCACCTCGAATTCCCCAGCTACTCGTCTCTGCAGTACAGTACAGTACACTCCAAGCCCACGAACGAAATTAGAGTACAAAAGCGGTACTCTATAGTACACCCTTACCTTGGCTGCTGTGGTATTCGCACTTAGTTGCCCGCTAAGTGTTAATAACGCGACAGATACAAACAGAAGATTAAGGCAAGAGGGGAGTGATACAAACAGAAGATTAAGGCAAGAAGGGAGCGATACAAACAGAAGATTAAGGCAAGAGGGGAGCGATACAAACAAAAGATTAAGGTCATAAACAGAAGAAAGGGATGGGAAGAGAGCGTGGTGATCAGAGAAAGAACGACAAGAGAAACGGGAGCAAGAGTGACAGTGAGTGACTGTCCAAGCTTGGGTTAAGGGAATGGCCAAAAGGATACCAAGCCTTAGTTTTCAGTGGAAGGAGGGGGTTGGAGAGGGAGGAAGGCGAGGGAAGGTGGTTTGGGGGCCTAGGGGCTCTCCCTGTACTTCATCTGATTAGCATTTCCGGTGCAACAGATGCACATACCAGTGCATGTTTTGACATCGCCCTGCAGAAGGAATCCAGCATCACAAGCACAGAAGACCACTCCCACACTGTCCTGCACGCTCGTGCCATTCCCACCACACGTGTTGGGCACGCATTTCTCCATGAGTGAGGAGGTGTGGGCAGGCAGAGGGAGTTTCGTGGATTGGGAAGTTGCAGGACACGTGCACTGCATGACCTCAGATTTTTTAGGCCTTTACAGTGAGAAGTAAGTAATAATTTAGGCACCTCAAAAAGCCTCTGCACCAGGAAGTAATCGATTTGTGGGTAGTTATTGAATCGTGGGCGGTTACATATCTATAGGTGAGAAGTTTCTTTAGTCGACTCAAAAGGCGATTCACTACCTGCGGAACTGAGACAGGGGCAAAAATTGCTGAGAGCGGATGAGGGAGAGGGAGGGGTGTTAGAATCAACAAGGGTGGTTGGACTAGGAAAGAGTTGGGTACAAGTAGGAAACCCTAAACTTACTGTACCCCATAGTAACTACCCCACTACAGCCTATACAAACTGTAGCAGATATGACATTTGACACACCCCCATAGGCAAAGTGGGGGAGAGCAAGGGGTCACAAGACCAGTCAAGAAAGGCAAAGCAAGCTCAGGGTGGATCACAACGTCACCACACTCACTAAGCACAAGCAAAGGGCCAAAAGGCCAGTTCACATGTAGAGGCATATATGTAACACAAACATCACAGTGATCTCCACCTAGCAAAGCAAGCATGCAGGTATATATATATATATCACAGTACAAGTAAAGCCTACAGCAAGGGAGGAAAAGTGGGCACGAGGCCTAGCACAGTGCAGAAACGCTGATCATCACCAGACTGAAGTGCCTTGGTGAATATATCAGTAGTGTTGGCCCGAGTGGCCACGTAACGCAGACGAAGCTGACCACGCTGCTGCAACTCTCGAGACAGGAAGTAACGCAGAGCGATGTGCTTTGTTCTGTGCTCCAGTCTGTGCTCCTCACACAAGGCCATGGCAGCCTTGTTGTCGACGTACAGCACTGGAGGAGAACGAGGCCGCTCTCTCAGGTCGGTCAGCAGGTAGGTGAGCCAGCGTACAGTAACTCCTGTGCAGCCATGGCTGTGGCGTAGATCTTGTTGAGTGATGCTACCATTCGCATTCACGTCTGTCTGCCTCCCATCATATGTTCGTGCGTTGCATGCGTGTTGTGAGTGTGTGCAAGAAGTTGTGTTTTGTGCGGTTTGGTTTTTCTGAGTGTGTGTGTGAATGTTATTTGGCTTGAGCAGATATCTGAAGTGACTCCTCTGCTCAAGAGCTTTCCGAGGAACCAAGTATCGCTTCAATCGGAGCACGAACTAGAAAGTTACGAACGTTGGAGTTCGTATGCTTTTGATATTTGGTTGTGGTGACTATGGGAAGTTGTGGGGTTGACTCAATATGGGGTACAGACTTTTGGGGGTTGGGAAATTCGTCTTTTCTACTGTAGTTGCTGCCAAATGGTTGGGAGAAACCAAACCAGGTTGGCAAGTGTGGCCAAGCTGGGTTGAGGTGGATTGTGGAGGTTGGGATAGTGACAAAGGTCAAAGTTGGGTTGCCTATGGGGAAGGGAATTGTATGGCATGGGGTTTCCTTGGTTGGGGACTCTCTTGGGACCTTCCCTCTCGTCCTCCTCATCCCTTCCACCTGGTTTAGTGCTACTCCAATTCTCTTGTGTGAACTTGTGAGATCATTGTGATTGAGTTACGTTTTCTATGGCAGCATACCCCCTAGTGCGCCGAAGTTCATAACTCGAGTTATACTCCATATTCTGATACTATTCAAATTGGGAAAGATAGCCACGGTCAAGGGCTACAACATACTCGAGTTTGAAAGAATTCTAACAGTGGACCTTTCGTCGACGACGTTTCTTGTGACGACGACTTTTCTGTCCAGAATTGTAGTTGACGATTTTGAGATATTTCAGTCCCTAATCTTCATAGACTCCGTCCTTAATCTATAACAGATCTCAGCCTCACAACTGGAGCTGAGAACTGAAGACGAGCGTGTAGAACGCCAAGAGAGAGAGCCAGAGCCAAGACTGAAGGTGTAACCCTGTGACGACCGCTGAGTAGCCTGGTCGTCAACCCAAGAAGCGTCTGAGTGCCTTGTGAGGACAACTGAGCTCCTCCCTCCAAGCACGAGCCCCATGCCTGATGTACTGCACAAGTAGCGGAGAACCCTCTTAGCAGCATCCCAGTGCACCTTTCGGTGCCGACCAGGAAACACGTAGCGAGCCAGAAGGCCAAGAGGGTACGCGAGGTCAGGACGAGTGCAAGTCATCAGGTACATGAGGCAGCCAACTAGCTCTGGGTAAGGACCACTCGGCTCTACGGACTCGTCCGAAGGTGGAGCTGAGAGCGAGTGACCTGTAGCCAGAGGAGTGGCCTGTGCCGAGGACCAGGTGAAGCCGCGGAGTGGCCTGTGCCAGCGGTGGCTGTGTTGCTGCTGCACCATGTGTGACTGAGTCTGTGTGATGGTGCGGCGTGCTCTGTCCCGGGTGATCTGCAAGCCAAGGTAGCTGTGCAGTTCACCCAGGTCTGTGCACGTGTGTCTCTTCTGCAGCTCCGACTTCACCAGGGCGAGAGCCTCAATGTCAGCAGTGGCAAAGACCAAGTCGTCGACGTACACGAGGGTGTAGAACGGCGGCAGCGAAGTGTCGGTGCGCAGAAACAGCGACGGGTCAGCAGTAGAGGGCGCGAACCCAAGAGCCGCAAGTGTAGTCCTCAGTGTGTCGTGCCACTCACGTGGCGCCTGGCGGAGACCGTAGACCGGCCGCCGGAGGCTCCACTGGGTACCAGGAGGAAACGACCCAGTGAAGCGAGGAGGGCGGCGCAGCCAGATCTCCTCGTGCAAGCTGCCCTGCAAGAAAGCTGTGCTGAAGTCAAGAGAGTGAATCTCGTAGTCACGCTGAGCGGCAACGTGCAGTAGCACCCGAAGAGTGGTCATCTTCGGGGTGGGGGAGAAGGTCTGTAAGAAGTCTACTCCCTCTCGCTGACTGAAGCCGCGAGCAACGTAACGAGCCTTGAAGACAGGCGGAGAACCTGGTGGCCGCTTCACCCTGAAAATCCACATGCCACTGACGATGTTCGCCCCAGGAGGGGGAACCTCGTCGACATAAGTGCCAGTGGACTTCCAGGATGCCATCTCTGCGTCCATGGCTGACTGCCACTGAGAGGAGTACTCACCCGCGATCGCCTCAGTGTAAGAGCGCGGGGTCAGGATGTCTGGTGCATCCGGGTCTCCCTCAGGTGCAATCAGCATGGACACGAGATGAGGTACAGCAGCAGCAAAGCACTCAAACTCCTCCTGCCTGTCCTCAAGGACGTCCGTGCCAAGAGCACACTCACCCCCGACGGACGGAGGACAGACAGACTCAGACTCAGCAACAAGACTCGCAGCGTAGTCTAGACGACAGTGAGCAGCAAAGTCGACAAGCTCAGCAACTAAGGCAGACGCAGCAGCAGACTCAAAGGAAGGGTCAGTGACAGCCGTGGCCAGGAGACGCGTGATAGTAGGACTAGCAGCACGAAGAGAGTCAGACTCTGGGTCAGCAAGGGCAGGAAGGGAGGACGCAGGAGGAGAAGGCAGAGGGATACGCTGTGGAGCAGTGGAAGGACGAAGCGTCATCTGGTGAGTGCCTGGGACAGCAGGAGGACGCTGACGCGGGACACGATGACCAGTGCGAGCACCACGAACAGGTGACGCAGAACGAGACTCAGGCGACACAGGACGAGACGCAGGCTCACGACGCTCCGTAAGACCTCCTGTCGGACCAGTGTAGGGAGAAGGACCAGGGAGTGGCGAGGCAGGCTGTAACTGTAACTGCGACTGGATTGGCGGAGGACACTCTAAGGAGGGAGCAGGACAAGGAGGAGGCTGCTGACCAAGAACCTGCTGAAGGAGTGGAACGAAGTATGGCCGCGGCCGTGAAGCGCCCCCAGAACCAGCAGAGACAGCACCAGAACCCCCAGCAGCAGCTCCAACTCCGGTAGCACCACCAGCAACTCCAGTAGTGCCAACTCCAGTACCCCCAGCAGCACCAGCTCTAACCGCACCGTCGGCTCCAGCACCTGCAGGAGGACGAGCATCAGCACCTCCAGCTCCAGCCCCTGCAACACCAACACCAGGGTCAGCAGCTACACCAACTCCAGTAGGCCCAGCGGCCTCAGGTCCACCGGCAGCTCCAGCAGCTCCAGCACTTCCAACTCCAACTCCTTCACCAGCAGTACCTCCAGCAGCTCCAGCACCAGCAGCACCTCTAGCAGCTCCAGCACCAGCAGCACCTCCAGTAGCACCAGCTCCAGCAGCTCCAGCTCCAGCTCCAGCAGAACCCCCAGTCCCAGATGCTACAGGACCACCTGTACGAGCACCTCCAGGACCAGAGGCTCCAGTACCTCCAGCAGCACCAGGGCCTCCAACGGGCGGCACCCCAGCGCTAGGAGCGCCGCTCCGGAGACTGCAGCGTCGAGCGTACCACTCACGCAGCCGTTGTGGGGAGGGAGGCTCCGGCCGCGACACAGCACCCGCAGCACCACCAGCTCCAACTACGGCAGAACCCCCAGCTCCAGCAGCCCCACGCTGGAGACTGCAACGCTGAGAGTACCACTCACGCAGCTGCTGTGAAGAGGGAGCGCACCCAGGCGCAGCACGGTCAGTCTCAGCTCCCCCAGGCTCAGCACCGCTAGTCTCAGCACCCCCAGGCTCAGCACCCCCAGTCTCAGCACCCCCAGGCTCAGCACCCCCAGTCTCAGCACCCCCAGACAGAGCACCCCCAGTCTCAGCACCCCCAGACGCAGTACCTCGCGCAGGACCAGAGTCGACAGGCTCGATCGGGTTTACCTGGGAAACACCTGAGGGAGCAGAACCCTGGGGAGGGAGGGGGTCTACCGAAGCAGCACCTGGCGTGAGGAAGAGCGGAGGAGGGGGGAGCGGGGCAGTGCGGTAGGGAAGAGACGGTAAAAGGGGACCGACTCGTCAAACGTGACGTTCTGAGAGGGCAGGACACGGCGCGAGGTGGGGTGGTAAAACTGCCAGCCAGGCACGTCAGGGACAAAGCCAAGGAAGACACATGGAACGGCACGGGAGGAGAGCTTGGCCGCGGACGTATCGCGGACAAAGGCTCGACATCCCCAGACCCGGAACACCGACGCATCGCCAACCTTCCCCGTCCAACGCAGTGTGGGCGAGGTCTCCGGAGCAGAGACACGGGGCCAGATGTTGAGCTGATGCGCAGCGTACTGCACTGCAAACGGCCACAGGAAATGGGGGGCAGCCGCATGGATCATGGAGGTACGAGCGAGCTCCATGACTAAGCCAATGCGGCGCTCAGCAACCCCATTCTGCTGTGGAGAGGCCGGAAGTGTGAACGTCTGGCGGATGCCGTGCTCCGCACAGTAGGCTGCCAAGAGGTCGGAGGAAAACTCACCACCCCTGCCAGAGTGCAGACGCAGGAGGGGAAAGTCCGAATGGAACCGCTCGCGGAGCTGGAGACGAGCAGCGCGGATCCAGGGGATCAAAACATCAGGGACCTCACCCTTGGTGCGCAAGGGGAAGACCGTGGTGTAGCGCGTGTAGTTGTCGACGACCAGCAGGAAGTACCGCTCGTGGCCCTGTCCACGGACGCGGGCTGGGCCCCACACGTCCAGGTGGAGAGTCTGCGGGGGAGCCTCTGTGGGAGGGAACGGGGAGGAGTGAGGAGTGGCGCGCTGCCGCCCCTTGACACAGGGAAGACAGGGAGGAGCAGGCGAGGGTGGGAGGGGAGGGAGGACCCTGGGAAGACCAGAGACAAGGTACCGGGAGTGCATGCCACGAAGGCGCTGCACTGAGGGGTGACCAAGGCGGTGGTGCCAGAGGACGGTCTGGTGCGACAGGGTGCGACACGAGCAGGGGGCGGACAACTGACCTGACGCAGACGCAGACGCGGCTACCTGAGGGGACTCAGTGGTCAGTGTGTACAAGTCCGACCCCGGCTGCCGAGTGAAGGTAGCCAGGTGACGACCTGTCTGGGCACACGTGCAGTGTGTCACACCCGCTGGTGAACACCCGCGTCCTGGAGCGCAGAACCCGCCACCAAGTTCGTAGAGAACGAGGGGAGGTAAAGGACCGACAGTGTGCCGTACGGGACAGCAGGACAAGGGAGGGCAGTGGTGGAGGTCGCAAGGACCGGACCCCCGGAGGGGTCAGTTTGGGAGACAGCAACCGGTCTAGGGAGCTGCTCTAGGGCAGTGCGGTCGCGAAAGAAACAGCGGGAAGCACCTGAGTCCAGTGTGAAGGTGTGCAGTGCCTCAGTAGACGTAGTACCTGAAGGCGCAGACTGACAAGCACCTGAAGCAGCAAACTCACGAGCGCCTAGAGCAGCAGCCTCACCAGCACCTGGAGCAGGAGACGCACGAGCACCTAGAGCAGCAGCCTCACCGGCACCTGGAGCAGCAGACTGGATACCGGGGTCAGGCGGCACACACAGGTGACAGGCTCCCTCGGCACTAGTAGACAATGCATACATTGCAGTGAGAATTGTATCATAGTCAAGAGCAAAGATATCTACCCTCTGCCTAAGCAGCTCCACCCAGTCGGGGAGCTCAGCGTCGTCGCCAAACTCTGTACGCCAAGCGTCGCTCAGACTGGCGAAGCAGCGAGACTCTGTGTGACCAGGCGTCCCGCAAGGCTGACCAGTCCGGACACCCGTGCTAATAATGTACGGGCAGCGAGCAGTACTCAGCGACCCTCTACTCTGAGCGTACCACTTACGAAGCTGCTGGGGCGGGAGGGACACACGCGGACGGCCCTGGAGCTGCATCTGGCCACGCCAAGAACAGCAGTAGAAGCAGTAGCAGCAGGAGCAGCAGTAGCAGTAGCAGCAGCAGTAACAGCAGTAGCAGCACGGGCAGGGCAGTGCTCACCAGTGGTGGGAAGGGCAGGCGCACGACGGAGGCGACTGCGGGCCCGCTACAGCGGCAGGGCGGGGCCGCGACCGCGGCAGGGAGCTCCGCGGCTGTTGCTGCAGGGCGGGACCGGGCCGCAACGGCAGCTGCTG
This sequence comes from Closterium sp. Naga37s-1, assembly GCA_947471745.1. Taxonomy (NCBI): domain Eukaryota; kingdom Viridiplantae; phylum Streptophyta; class Zygnematophyceae; order Desmidiales; family Closteriaceae; genus Closterium; species Closterium sp. Naga37s-1. Next base: position 229,723 of record CANJKZ010000223.1, on the reverse strand, counting down.
CAGGGGCGGCTGCTCCAGGGGCCAGGGGCGGCTGGTGCAGTGGCGGCTGCTCCAGGGGCGGCTGCTCCAGGGGCGGCTGCTCCAAGGGCCAGGGGCGGCTCCTGCAGTGGCGGCTGCTCCAGTGGCCAGGGGCGGCTGCTGCAGGGGCGGCCGCTCCAGGGGCCAGGGGCGGCTGCAGGTGCGGCTGCTCCAGGGGCCAGGGGCGGCTGCTGCAGTGGCGGCTGCTCCAGGGGCGGCTGCTTCAGGGGCCAGGCACGGGGTAGGGCAGGGGCGACGCCGCGGGCAGGGGCGACGCGGCGGGTAGGGCGACGCCGCGGGCAGGGGCCGACACGGCGGGCAGGGCGACGCGGCGGGCAGGGGGCGACGACGCGTCAGCAGCTGGGCGTGGCCGCGTCAGTAGCAGGGGGCGGCCGCGTTAGTAGCAGGGCGCGGCCGCGTCAGTAGAAGGGCGCGGCCGCGTCAGCAGAAGGGCGCGGCCGCGTTAGCTGCAGGGCTGGCGGGGCCGCGTCACGGCAGGGCGGGGCCGCGTCACGGCAGGGCGGGGCCGCGTCCGCGTTGGCGGCAGGGCGGGGCCGCGACCGCTGCAGGGTCGGGCCGCGTCAGCGACAAGGCGAGGCCGCGACTGCGGCCTGACGGGGCCGCGACAGTGACCTGACGGGGTCGCGCGCTGGCCTGACGGGCCTGCAAAGGCTGCGTACGGGCGGTGAGGGCCTGCAGGGGCGGCGCGCGGTTGGGCAGAGGCTGCGCGCGAGCGGCGAGGGCCTGCAGGGGCGGCTCGGGGGCCTGCCAGGCCTGCAGAGGCGGCTCGGGGGCCTGACGGGCCTGCAGGGGCGGCTCGAGGGCCTTACTAGCCTGCAGGGGCGGCGCACTGGCCTAGGGCAGCAGGAGGCAGCGAGAGGGCTGCAGGACGGCGCGCGGGCAGAACGAAGGGCGGGGCGCGCGAGGGCGCACTAGCAGAAAAAGGCGCATGTAAGGTAGGGCGCACGAGGGCGCTTCTAGCGGAATAGTGGGCCCGTAGTAGTAAGCGGTCCTAGGTGGCAACCTACGCTCATGATACCATGTCAGAATCAACAAGGGTGGTTGGACTAGGAAAGAGTTGGGTACAAGTAGGAAACCCTAAACTTACTGTACCCCATAGTAACTACCCCACTACAGCCTAAACAAACTGTAGCAGATATGACATTTGACAAGGGGGATGAGAGAGAAATAGAGGAAAGAGGATGGGATGAGGGGGTAAAGGAACCTAAGGTTGAAGAGGGGGGGGGTTGGACGCACAAGTTGCACAAAAGAGCCTCTTTGAAACGAAAAAAATGATGCGGCTGGGAAATGGGGGAAAGATGGGGAGGGGAGTTAGAGGAGGGAGGGGTAAAACTGGGGAAAGGGGAAAAAGGGGGGAGGGGACGGGGCAAAGGGGGGCGAACAAAGATGGAAGGTGTGGGTAAAGAGAAGGCGGAACGGGAATGTTTGGGGTGAAGAGCAGCTGAGCTGAGGTTGCTAAGGGCAGTGACCAACGCGGTGTCACGCGGCGTTTGGGACTGGTGGAGGAGGAGAACTTTTGTCAGGAGAAGGATCACCATTGGCAAATTTGTGATAAACTCCAGCCTAGTAATTAGTCATGCATATGTGAGACCTACTAGAGTGCACAACTGAGCATGAGAGCATACCTGAGAAGATGAGCGCATAACTACGAGCAAGAGAGCACACCTGAGAGCATGAGAGCAGCCAGTGCAGCGAACACGAGGCCAGAGCGACGCGTCACCACGCGGCCGTGCAAACACGCCATCATGCCTTGGTGCCTTTCAAACGATGCGGTCGATAGCGGGAGAATGGGTCAAGCAAGGAGTTCTCGCAGCAGCACAGCAGCAGGCAACTCAAGCTCTGACGCCACTTGGAGTACAGATTTAGGTTCTGTCGTTACTAAGAAGCAGCGTAAGGGCGCATTCCTGTTACTAGCCGCGTTGACGGGAATGGTGTCAGTGGGAAAGCTATTAGCTGGCGTTGCTTGCAAGGGCATGGCAGGAAATACCTTATACAACAGCTAACTTCGCAATGAAGCAGGACGGCCAAGCGCAAATGATGGAAACAAACTTAGATATTGATAGAAAAAGGCAACTGCAACAAGTAGGACTAAATGACAGGAGCAGTACGGTTGGGCCGGTTGGAGCATGACAAGTAATCCGCGTGAAAATGGTACATATCAGCATCAAAATAAGGGTCTTTATTTTGGTATCTCCAAAACAGGACCGAGGCGAAGCAGAGAAACTGGAAAGCCGAACAAGTCCAACTCAGCTTCAAGAAAACATTATCCTCGTCACAGGGACTCCCTGTTGAAAGATGATACGATGGCTGAGATGAGTTGGGTTGAGTTTTGTTTGATATTTTTGTGGTGCCTTGCTGGTGTGGACACATTGAGAAACGACAACGCTGATGTTGGAAGAAGCAACCAGAGTTGCTGCCGATCTACTGCTGCATCTTTACTACAAGAAAATACTGCCACTTCTACAATACAGTATGCATACGCATTCTCCCGTCTGGTCATATTTTTCCCATTGCAGACAAAATTACTTTGTTTGACTAGGTCGGTCCTGATGACAGCAAGCATCCCAAAAAAATTCGGGCCAAAACCCTCCCCCCAGGTTACCCACAGCTTACCCCGTAGCGGGTAACCCCGGGGTCCTTGTCTAGGTGACCCGCGGGTCACCTAGACATAAGTCACTTCGCGTGGTGACTCCGAGGTCACCCACAAGTGGTGACCAACGGAAAACCCCTCCCATCATGCGGGAGCGAATCAAACGTCGCTTTGCTGCCCAGTGTACAATAAACGGTTCGTGAAGCTGTGAAGCTCTCAACGGTACACCCAGCGCATTCGCAACTACTATTCCTTACAATCGGTCAGTCAACTTTTCCGATTCTCGCTTTAAGGCTTACTCGGTATTAGCTACAGTCTCGAATTTACGAAAAGTATTAGGATGTGTGTGTGTATAGAAAAGTGATACAAAAGGATTCTCGATAAACGCACCCTCAGGCTGCCCGTTTGAGTCTGACTCGATACTCGTCATGCAACTAGCATTCAGACAAAATCGTTAAAATTGTACATTTCGATATAAAATCTTTTATTACCAAATGTGTGCATTTCAACCATTTCGTTATATTTGCAGTACAACATAGCACACTAAATATCAATACTTCAACACTTGCTAACATGCAAAAAAACGTGTATAGCTAACATGCAGATAAACGTGTATAGTCAAAGTACAGAACGTTTCAAATATATGAACTCCCTGTGGCAAGCCCTCCGTGCATTGCTCACTACCCTAAGTACAATGCGTGCTCCTGCATCACAGCAGACGGCAAAAAACAGGAATAACATAATGTCAGAAACAGAAGCAGAAAGTTAGAACATGAAAGAGATTTTTGCACTAGCATGCAGGTGAGCACATTTAGGAAACCCTAATTTGGGCTGTACTCGCTATAGAGTACCCCACTGCAAACTAGACAAATGCAACATTCTGACACACCCCCATAGCCAAAGTGGTGTGTAATCAGCACAACAAGCAGGCTGAGCAATAGTTCACAATGATAAGCAAAGTTAGAGGCTATCACAGAGGGCAAGTGAGGAGGAGGGACTATAAGAGGAGAGGACGTGGTGGGCGGCAGCTAAAACTGCTGGCACACGGCGCAACTGGAGCAACTGGCACACGGGCAACTGGAGCAACTGGCACACTGGCAACTGGAGCAACTGGCACACGGGCAACTGGAGCAACTGGCTCTGCGGCTAGACAAGCGGCAGGAGCAACTGGCTCACGGGCGACTGGAGCAACGGGCTCACGGGCGACTGGAGCGACGGTCTCACAGGCGATTGGAGCTGCTGGCTTCACGGCGGCCACCCCCCTTCAACCTCCCCCACTGTCCCAAAACTCCCGTTCACACACCCCCTGCTGTTCCTCTAGCACTGCACCCACGACACCCCCCTAGCGCCACACCCGCGGCTCCCACACATCCATCCCCCTTAGCGGCAGCTGCAGCAGTGGGAGACGGAGTAGGAGGAGGAGCAGGGGACGGCTCACATACCCGTCACCCCCATACTTGCCACCCCCAAACCCTAACACAGGCAGCACAGGGCAGGAGAGCGTGCAGCAGCGGGGGCGGTGCTCGTGGTGAAGCGGGACGGCTGGGGCAGGCTGTACGGGCCGCGCATGGGCCTGGCGCGGGCCGTACGAGCCGCGCGCGGGCTGTACGGGCCGCGCGCGGGCCTGGCGCAGCCTGTACGAGCCGCGCGCGGGCTTGGCGCCGGCCGTACGGGCCGCGCGCGGGCCTGGCGCAGCCCGTACGAGCCGCGCGCGGGCCTGGCGCAGGCCGTACGGGCTGCGCGTGGGCCTGGCGCAGGCCGTACGGGCCGCGCGCGGGCTGTATGGGCCGCGCGCGGGCCTGGCGCAGGTCGCGCGGGCCGCTTCGGGCGACGGGGGGCGACGCGCGGGTCCCCGGGGGCGCTGCGACGGGCGACGGGGGGTGACGAGCGGGTCGACGGGGCAGAAACCTGCCGCGCGCCTCGGGGCGCACGGCGGGCAGAAAACCGCCGCGCGCCCTGATTGCTCGGCGAGCAGGGTGCGTTGCAGGAAGAAAAAACGTCGCGCGACAGACAGGACAGCAGCGGAAGCTAACGGTGGGCCCACATGCCAGGAGCGTAACCGCTCTGATAGCATGTCAGAAACAGTAGCAAAAAGTTAGAACAGGAAAGAAAGTTTTGCACTAGCAGGCAGGCAAGCACATATAGGAAACCCTAATGTGGGCTGTACTCGCTATAGAGTACCCCACTTCAGGCTAGACAAATGCAACATTCTGACACAAAAACAGCAGAAAAACGGGCAGGTCCCAGCGACAAGGCGCCAAGCAGGATTCGTACCTCACAAATAATGCGAAAAGAGTGCCAAAGGAGTCGAAAACGATGCTAGCAGGAAACGGCTTACCAGATGACGTGCCTTGACACGTCAAGAGTCTTGCAACGGAGAGTAGCCTTGAGGAAAGAGCAAATTGAATAAGTTTAGTAAAAGGCAGTGGAAGAGCACAAAGGCAATACAGGGGGTGTGCTTACCTTGTAAACGGAATCTAGAGCTCCACACACAAGCGCCCGAGATGACAATAGTTGATCCCTACAAATCAGCATACATGGCTCAAGGAAACAATTAGCAACTGACCGATGGCATAAGAAATCGCCAAGTTTTGGGCATGGCAGCGAGATAATAGAAGCGCGAACTTGACAGCTGCACAACACAAGAGAATGAGAGAAGTCGGCGAGATGATGTGGTGATATAAATCGAAGTGAATAGCTGTTTTAACGCCCGCGCTAGTCGTGAGAAAATGTTTCTTAATCAAGTACAGCGGCTCTCATACTAGCTGTTCTAAGTGTGTATCATGACATGAGCTGAAGTTGAAGTTAAAAATGACGATTGTGTAAAGTAGCAGGGTGGATAAGTAGTCCGAAGGTGCAGGGAGAGGAGAGGGAGAAGAAGGTGCGTAATCTTTCAAGTGCCACGTAACCCAGCCCATCACTGTATTCCAACATATTGAGCGATGCGATAACAAAGACGAAATTAGATAAAACTAAACCGTAATAATTCATACCAACAGGCTGAGAGAAGAGGTGAAGAGAGTGTACGTACCTTACCAACCTGTGTAGGAATCTCGTACGTCGCAGCCTCGGCAGAAGCAGAGAAGCGAAGAAGTACCGCGCCATCGTCTTTCCCGCCAAAGATGGGGTAACCTTGGGGTACCCTCCCGAACTGTAAATCTTTACGATTGGTCGAAATTATGTTACCACGTTGGCCGCTAAGGTTGGCGGTCGTCGCTGATGTCGCCAGTGTCTTTGGGTGAGCTGTAGGTAACACAGGGGGAGCTTGTGGGTCACCCCGTGAGGGTGACCCCAGGGTCTCCCGCGTTTTCAAAGTAATTGTTGGGTGTGGAATTTTGGGATGAGGGGCAGAAAACCTCGTGCTAACAAAAAATGCTGCTGCAGTAACTGACAAGGAGCAGATAGAAACCGATTGTACTTGACAGGGACCGGCGAAGGGGATGGGTACGGGGGTGTCCACTTAAAAACGGTTTGGTGAGATGTTTCACGTGCCAAACTAGCTAATTTATACCATAGAGCGTTGGGTTTGGGTTTTGAAAGGTCTCAAATTTTGAGACACAAGCTACACTCTGAGTGTACTGTATTCACTCTAGGCCAAGGGGCCTAACAGATTCCGACCGGCTTGCCTCACGGCTCAAGGACGGACGCGATTGGCGGTACCCTCCCCAGGCACCACGTGTGTGCGGTGGAGCCTTTCCAAGGAAAAACTTCGGGTAATTACCTTCGCGGTAACAAACATGGAGATCGATTGCCCTCGAGTCAAGCCACGTTTTGAAATCGTAACAGAGGTATCCTGACGTCGCCACAGCGGTAATCATTTTGCCAGCCCAGTCACAATTCTTGCCTAAATGGTAATGAACAGTGCATCCAGAATTCCTCCGTACAGCTAGGGAGTGACTTAGCAAAATTGAGACTGCCAGTTCACGTACAGTTTACAGAATGCGCATTTCAGTTTATTGGACTAGCATTTATAAGCTCACCCGGTTAAATACTCGAAATGCTACCCTCTATTCAATTACTAAATGCAGTAACAATCAGCAAAACGCTACAGAGAAAAAAAATCAATATGGAATATTTTAGATCCATATTCACAATTGTACCAAACATCTTCCGATTATTTTTATATTATCTCATATAAATTTTACAAGATCAACGTCATCAATTAATCATGGTGTAAAAAATCATAAAATCAATTTTTGGATTTCAGCTAAACTTAGCTATATAGTAATTAGGAAAATAGAACTTCATAAAGACTAATTTTATGAACCTAAAAAAAATGCCCTCAGTAAGTTAATTTAAAAAAACAATTGAGCAATCGGCTAGTGTCAAACTCATATCATATAGCTTGTCTAGGCTATAGTGGGGTAGACACTATGGGGTACAGTTTCCTAGGGTTTCCTACTTGTACCCAACCTTGTGCTAGTTCATTCATTCCTCATTTCTTCACATGGTATAGAGTAGGTTCCCTAGTGGGAACGCTTCCTTGGGCCCACCACTGAAACTTTTTTTTCTGACCGGAGCGCCAGTCGCTCCTCCCCGAGGCGCGCCTTGTGGGCCGCCCTTCTGTCGAGCTCTCTTAGAGGCCCCTCTCATGGCCCCTCGCGCCACCCTTAGCGGCCCCGTCGCCGCCCCTAGCGGCCCCGTCGCCGCTCCCCTCCCTACGCGGCCCCGTCGCCGCCCCTAGCGGCCCCGTCGCCGCCTCTCTCACTACGCGGCCCCGTCGCCGCCCCTAGCGGCCCCGTCGCCGCCCCTACGCGGCCCCGTCGCCGCCCCTAGCGGCCCCGTCGCCGCCTCCCTCCCTACGCGGCCCCGTCGCCGCCCCTACGTGGCCCCGTCGCCGCCCCTAGCGGCCCCGTCGCCGCTCCCCTCCCTACGCGGTCCCGTCGCCGCCCCTACGCGGCCCCGTCGCCGCCCCTAGCGGCCCCGTCGCCGCCCCTAGCGGCCCCGTCGCCGCCTCTCTCCCTACGCGGCCCCGTCGCCGCCCCTAGCGGCCCCGTCGCCGCTCCCCTCCCTACGCGGCCCCGTCGCCGCCCCTACGCGGCCCCGTCGCCGCCCCTAGCGGCCCCGTCGCCGCCCCTACGCGGCCCCGTCGCCGCCCCTAGCGGCCCCGTCGCCTCCTCCCTCCCTACGCGGCCTTGTCGCCGCCCCTACGCGGCCCCGTCGCCGCCCCTAGCGGCCCCGTCGCCGCCTCCCTCCCTACGCGGCCCCGTCGCCGCCCCTACGCGGCCTCGTCGCCGCCCCTACGCGGCCCCGTCACCGCCCCTAGCGGCCCCGTCGCCGCTCCCCTCCCTACGCGGCCCAGTCGCCGCCCCTAGCGGCCCCGTCGCCGCCCCTACCCGGCCCCGTCGCCGCCCCTAGCGAGCAGCCGAGCCGCCGAGCCGCCCAGCAGCCGAGCCGCCGAGCCGCCCAGCAGCCGAGTCGCCCAGCAGCCGAGCCGCCCCTGGAGCAGCCGCCACTGCAGCAGCCGCCCCTGGAGCAGCCGCCACTGCAGCAGCCGCCCCTGCAGCAGCCGCCCCTGGAGCAGCCACCCCTACAACTGCCGCCCCTGGAGCAGCCACCCCTGCAGCTGCCGCGGAGCTCTCGCCCTACAGTGGTAGCGGCCTCGCCGTTGCCGCCGTCGTACGCCTGCCCTTCTCGCCACTGGTGAGCACTGCCCTGCCCGTACTGCTGTTACTGCTGCGCTTGCTGCTACTGCTCTTTCTACTGCTACTGCTCTTTCTACTGCTACTGCTGCTCCTCGCGTGGCCAGATGCAGCTCCAGCGTCGCCCGCGTGAGTCCCTCACCCCCCAACAGCTTCGTGAGTGGTACGCTAGTTGGGGTTGTCGGGGTGGCCGTAGTGGGAGTCGTCCTGGAGTGAGTAGTTCCACAGCTGCTTGTAGTGGCCAGGTGCAGCTGCAGCGTCGCCCGCGTGAGTCCCTCACCCCCCAACAGCTTCGTGAGTGGTACGCTAGTTGGGGTTGTCGGGGTGGCCGTAGTGGGAGTCGTCCTGGAGTAAGTAGTTCGGCAGCTGCTTGTAGTGGCCAGGTGCAGCTTCAGCGTCGCCCGCGCACGGTCCTTTCGCCCCAGCAGCTTCGTGAGTGGTACGCTCAGCGTGACGGGTCACGGGGTACTGCTCGCTGTCCGTACGTCATTCGCACTGGTGCTCGGACTGGTCAGCCTTGCGGGACGCTTGGTCACGCAGAGTCCCGCTGCTTCGCCCGTCTGAGCGACGCCTGGCGTACGGATTTTGGCGACGCGGCTGAGCTCCCCGACTGGGTGGAGCTGCTTCGGCTGCGGGTAGATATCTATACTCTTGACTATGTTGCTATCCTCACTGCCATGTATGCATTGCCTACTAGTGATGAGGGTGACTGTTACCTTTGTGTTCCGCCAGACCCGGGCATTGAGGCTGCTGCTCTAGGTGCTGGTGAGGCTGCTGCTCTAGGTGCTAGTGCGTCTGCTGCCCCAGGTGCTGGTGAGTCTACTCTCTCAGGTACCACGTCGGCTCAGGCCTTACACACCTTCACTCTTGACTCGGGTGCTTCCCGCTCCTTCTTTCGAGACCGCAACACGCTTACGCCGCTCAGTCGGCCGGTTGCGGTCTCCCTGGCGGACCCCTCTGGGGGTCCTGTCCCTGCTCGCTTCTCCACTGTCTTACCCTGTCCGGCAGCCCCCTCTGGCACCCTGTCAGGTCTCTACCTCCCCTCGTTCTCTACGAACTTGGTGAGTGGTGCTGATCTACAGGATCGGGGGGTTGACCAGTTCACTCCTGCGAGTCAGCGGGTGACCCACTGTACGTGTGCGCGGACGGGCCGACACTTGGCCACGTTTACCCGTCGGCCGGGGTCGAGCCTGTACACACTGACTACTGAGTCTCCTCCGGTTGCTGTGTCTGGTCAGGTAGCTGCGTCGAGTCAGGTGTTTGCTGCAGCGTCCAGGTCTGGTCCTGAGTCTGCTCCCTGCTCGTGTCGTCTCCTGTCCCACCAGACTCTCCTTTGGCACCACCGCCTTGGTCACGCCTCCCTGCCTTGTCTCCGAGGCATGGCCTCCCGTGTCCCTGTCTCTAGTCTCCCCCGGTCTCTCCCTCCCCTACCTCCGGGGCCTGCCCCTACCTGCGTCCCCTGCGTCGAGGGGCGACAGCGCGCCGCCCCTCACTCCTCCGAGTTTCCTCCGACAGGGGCTCCGCTGCAGACTCTTCACATGGACGTGTAGGGCCCCGCCCGCGTCCGTGGCCAGGGTCACGAGCGTTACTTCCTGTTGGTGGTTCAGGCAGGAGGAGTTCCGGTGTTTTGCTGCTGCTTTGCCTCATCTCGTGTCCATGCTGATTGCCCCTGAGGGAGACCCGGATGCACCAGACATCCCGACTCCGCGCTCTTACGCAGAGGCAATAGAGGGTCCCTACTCCTCTCAGTGGCAGTCAGCCATGGACGCAGAGATGGCTTCCTGGAAGTCCACAGGCACCTACGTCGACGAGGTTCCCCCACCTGGGGCGAACATCGTCAGTGGCATGTGGATTTTCAGGGTGAAGCGGCCGCCGGGTTCTCCGCCTGTCTTCAAGGCGCGTTACGTGGCTCAAGGCTTCAGTCAGCGACAGGGAGCTGACTACTTTCAGACCTTCTCTCCCACCCCGAAGATGACCACTCTTCGGGTGCTGCTGCACATAGCCGCTCAGCGCGACTACGAGCTTCACTCTCTTGACTTCAGCACAGCTTTCCTGCAGGGCAGCCTGCACGAGGAGATCTGGCTGCGCCGCCCACCTGGCTTCACTGGGTCTTTTCCCCCTGGTACCCAGTGGAGCCTCCGGCGGCCAGTCTACGGTCTCCGCCAGGCGCCCCGTGAGTGGCACGACACACTGAGGACTACACTTGCGGCTCTTGGGTTTGCTCCTTCTACTGACGACCCGTCGCTGTTTCTGCGCACCGACACCTCTTTGCCGCCGTTCTACATCCCCGTGTACGTCGACGACTTGATCTTTGCCACTGCTGACACTGCTGCTGCAGAAGAGACACACGTGCACAGACCTGGGTGAACTGCGCAGCTACCTTGGCTTGCAGATCACCCGGGACAGAGCACAGCGCACCATTACCCTGACTCAGTCACACATGGTGCAGCAGGTCCTTCAGCGCTTCGACTTCACGTACTCCTCGCCTCAGGCCACTCCTCTGTCTACTCGCCACTCGCTCTCAGCTCTGCCTTCGAATGAGTCCGTAGAGCCGAGTGGCCCGTACCCAGAGCTTGTTGGCTGCCTCATGTACCTGATGACCTGCACACGACCTGACCTTGCATACCCTCTTAGCATCTTGGCACGCTATGTTGCTCCTGGGAGACACTGACCAGAGCACATGGTTGCAGCGAAGAGGGTGTTGCGCTACTTGTGCAGTACGTCGGGCATGGGGCTAGTGCTTGGAGGGCGACGTTGAGTGGTCCTCACAGGTCACGCAGACGCTTCTTGGGCTGACGACCAGGCTACGCAGCGGTCGTCACAGGGTTACACCTTCAGCCTTGGTTCCGGCTCTGTTTCGTGGCGGTCTACCCGCTCGTCTTCTGTTCTCGGCTCCAGCTGTGAGGCTGAGATCTACGCGGGAGCCATGGCTGCACAGGAGCTACGCTGGCTCACCTACCTGCTGACTGACCTAGGAGAGCCGCTTCGTTCTCCTCCAGTTCTGTACGTAGACAACAAGGCCATGCTGGCCTTGTGTCGGGAGCACAGACTGGAGCACAGAACGAAGCACATTGCTCTTCGCTACTTCCTTGCTCGTGAGCTGCAGCAGCGTGGTCAGCTGCGCCTTGCTTACGTGGCCTCTGAGGCCAACACTGCTGATATCTTTACCAAGGCACTTCCGCCTGGTGATCATCAGCGCTTCTGTACAATGCTAGGTCTTGTGCCTACTTGGCCTCACTTGCTCACTTCTTGACCTTGCTTGTACTGTGATCTTTCTATACCTGCACTTGCCTGTTTACCTTTATATATGATCTTGCATGTGAACTGGCCGTGTGGCCTTGCTCTTGTGCTCGGATTGTGTGGTGACCTTGTGATCCACCCTGAGCTTGCTTTGCTTTGCTTGACTGGTCTTGTGACCTCTTGTTCTCCCCCACTTTGCCTATGGGGGTGTGTCAAACTCATATCATATAGCTTGTCTAGGCTATAGTGGGGTAGACACTATGGGGTACAGTTTCCTAGGGTTTCCTACTTGTACCCAACCTTGTGCTAGTTCATTCATTCCTCATTTCTTCACAGCTAGCTTTGTACATTTTCTACAGCTGTTTTTGCTGTAACGCTTCCTTCATAGTTACTGTGGATTGCGAATGAGCACTTCGAGGTTTTAACCGAACTAGTTTGTAAACGCTGGTCCAATAAACTGAAATGTGCATTCCGAAAACTGTACGTAACCTTTCAGTTTCGATTTCTCAAGTCATTCCCTGGTTGTACGGAGTACAGTTCAGTTGAAACCCTTTCTTACCATGTAGGACTTCCATATGCACTGTTTATTACCATTCAGGCAATAATCGTGACCGGGTTGCGATGACAGGATACCTCTGTTACGATTTCGAAACGTGGCTTACCGCGAGGGCGATCGGGCTCCATGTATGTTACCGCAAAGGTAACTACCCAAAAATATCCGACTTACGGTGGCGACGCGACAAATATGCTGCAACTGAAACACGTCAGAAAATCATCCGTCACGGTGTCTCGGCTGCTTTACATCCAAGGGTTGTACCAGCCTGCGAACCATGTGTTGGGCTAATTGGCCAATGAGAGTGGGAGGCGATACCTGGCTGGAGATTGTCAGAAGTTGTGGCATAAATTCGCACATCGACGTTTTCTGATTCCATGCTTTGTTTGTTCAAATCAAGGAGTCTAGCATTACAGTTTGCTCGGCCCTGGAGGGGACCCACATCACCAGCACAATTTTTCCGTTACCTTGTGGGACGAGATTGTACTGTACACATGGCAGCCTCCTGGTAGCATGCTTTGTGCATCTCCACACATCTCATCGGTCGGATGGGTTGTCGAAACCCTGAAATTAACTCGATCCATCCCAACCAGACCCAAACTATTCGTAATTCTACCTCAACCACCACATGCGTCACCTTCACGTGATACTCCTTTGATGACGGCGAGTGGATGGCGGGCGGGTAATTTCTGCTTGAGCTAAGCTGAGTCACCGGTTCTGCCGGTTCCAGTTTTTGCCCGGCAAGCTTTGTTCCACCTTCAGTTTCCAGCACGAGAGAAACCGGCGGCAATAGAGAGATCGTCACCACCGTCATCATCATCGTCATTCCTGATGCCACGTGAAATGGGTTTCTTTGCTATCCGTGCTTGTAGCACGCGCAACATCGCGGAAAAGGCTTTTGGCCCAAAGTTGATTTTCTGCAACTTTGGTTAGCAACCTTGCACAAAAGCATACGAAAAGCTGGCGGAAAGTATCCGGAAAACAATAAGTGAAAACTGCAACTTTCCCCAATTTCGGATACAAGCCGCGCATTTTGGAAACGAGGGGTAACCGGACCGCGATTTCTAGCAACAATTGCCTCACACCCAATCACAACACCAGCATTTGGTTTTCGCGCCTTGGGAAAAGAAGCGCATGTGCTGAATTGTGTGAAAGAACGAGGAATGAATGCAGTAGGAAACAGGTGGGTACAAGTAGGAAAACCTAAAAGTGTTGTACCCCATATTGTCTACCCCACTACAGCCTACAAAGACTATAGCATATAAGTTTGACACACCCCCATAGGCAAAGTGGGGGAGAACAAGAGGTCACAAGACCAGTCAAGCAAAGCACAGCAAGCTCAGGGTGGATCACAACGTCACCACACATTCCGAGCACAAGTTCAAGGCCACTAGGCCAGTTCACATGCAAGATTATATATAAAGGTAAACAAGCAAGTGCAGGTATAGATAGATCACAGTACAAGCAAGGTCTAGAAGTGAGCAAGTGAGGCCAAGTAGGCACAAGACCTAGCATCGTACAAAAGCGCTGATGATCACAAGGCTGAAGTGCCTTGGTAAAGATATCAGCAGTGTTGGCCTGAGAGGCCACGTAGGCAAGGCGCAGCTGACCACGCTGCTGCAGCTCACGAGCAAGGAAGTAGCGAAGAGCAATGTGCTTCGTTCTGTGCTCCAGTCTGTGCTCCCGACACAAGGCCAGCATGGCCTTGTTGTCTACGTACAGAACTGGAGGAGAACGAGGTGGCTCTCCTAGGTCAGTCAGCAGGTAGGTGAGCTAGCGTAGCTCCTGTGCAGCCATGTCCCCTGCGTAGATCTCAGCCTCACAGCTGGAGCCGAGAACAGAAGACGAGCGGGTAGACCGCCACGAAACAGAGCCGGAACCAAGGCTGAAGGTGTAACCCTGTGACGACCGCTGCGTAGCCTGGTCGTCAGCCCAAGAAGCGTCTGCGTGCCCAGTGAGGACCACTGGACGCCGCCCTCCAAGCACTAGCCCCATGCCCGACGTACTGCACAAGTAGCGCAACACCCTCTTCGCTGCAGCCATGTGCTCTGGTCGGTGTCTCCCAGGAGCAACATAACGTGCCAAGATGCTAAGAGGGTATGCAAGGTCAGGTCGAGTGCAGTTCATCAGGTACATGAGGCAGCCAACAAGCTCTGGGTACGGGCCACTCGGCTCTACGGACTCATCCGAAGGCAGAGCTGAGAGCGAGTGGCGAGTAGACAGAGGAGTGGCCTGAGGCGAGGAGTACGTGAAGTCGAAGCGCTGAAGGACCTGCTGCACCATGTGTGACTGAGTCAGGGTAATGGTGCGCTGTGCTCTGTCCCGGGTGATCTGCAAGCCAAGGTAGCTGCGCAGTTCACCCAGGTCTGTGCACGTGTGTCTCTTCTGCAGCTCGGACTTCACGTGGGCGAGTCCAGCAGTGTCAGCAGTAGCAAAGACCAAGTCGTCGACGTACACGAGGATGTAGAACGGCGGCATAGAGGTGTCGGTGCGTAGAAACAGCGACGGGTCGGCAGTAGAAGGAGCAAACCCAAGAGCCGCAAGTGTAGTCCTCAGTGTGTCGTGCCACTCACGGGGCGCCTGGCGGAGACCGTAGACTGGCCGCCGGAGGCTCCACTGGGTACCAGGAGGAAACGACCCAGTGAAGCCAGGTGGGCAGCGCAGCCAGATCTCCTCGTGCAGGCTGCCCTTTAGGAAAGCAGTGCTGAAGTCAAGGGAGTGAAGCTCGTAGTCGCGCTGAGCGGCTATGTGCAGCAGCACCCGAAGAGTGGTCATCTTCGGGGTGGGAGAGAAGGTCTGAAAGTAGTCAACTCCGTGCCGCTAACTGAAGCCTCGAGCCACGTAACGCGCCTTGAAGACAGGCGGAGAATCCGGCGGCCGCTTCACCCTGAAAATCCACATGCCACTGACGATGTTCGCCCTAGGTGGGGGAACCTCGTCGACGTAGGTGCGTGTGGACTTCCAGGAAGCCATCTCTGCGTCCATGGCTGACTGCCACTGAGAGGAGTAGGGACCCTCTATTGCCTCTGCGTAAGAGCGCGGAGTCGGGATGTCTGGTGCATCCGGTTCTCCCTCAGGGGCAATCAGCATGGACACGAGATGAGGCAAAGCAGCAGCAAAACACCGGAACTCCTCCTGCCTGTCCTCAAGGACGTCCGTGCTAAGAGCACACTCACCCCCGACGGACGGAGGACAGACAGACTCAGACTCAGCAACAAGACTAGCAGCGTAGTCTAGACGACAGTGTGCAGCGAAGTCGACCAACTCAGCAACTAAGGCAGACGCAGCAGTGGACTCAAAGGAAGGGTCAGTGACAACAGTAGCCAGGAGACGCGTGACAGTGGGACTGGCAGCACGAAGAGAGTCAGACTCCGGGTCAGCAAGAACAGGAAGAGAGGACTCCGGAGGAGACGGCAAAGGGACACGCTGCGGAGCAGTGGAAGGACGCAGTGCCATCTGGTGCGTGCCCGGGACCGCAGGAGGACGCTGACGCGGAACACGACGACTAGTGCGAGCAGCACGAACAGGCGACGCAGGACGAGACGCAGGCGCACGACGCTCAGCAAGACCTCCAGTAGGACCAGTGTAGGGAGAAGGAGCAGGCAGTGGGGAGGCGGGCTGTAACTGTGACTGCGACTGGTCAGGTTGTGGACACTCTAAGGGAGGAGCAGGACCAATAGAAGGCGGGAGACCAAGAACCTGCTCAAGGAGCGGAACGAAGTACGGCCGCGGCCGTGCAGCGCCTCTAGAAACAGCAGGGACAGCACCAGTACCCCGAGCGGCAGCACTAGCGCCAGCAGCACCTCCAGCTCCAGAAGCGCCAACTCCAGCACCCTCAGAAGCACCAGCGCCAGCAGCACCTCCAGCGCCAACACCCCCAGGAGCTCCAGCTCCAGCAGCTCCAGCAGCACCTACTCCAGCAGGACCGCCAGCTCCAGCACCACCAGCAGCTCCAGCACCAGGAGCACCTCCAGGCCCAGCAGCTCCAGTACCCCTAGTAGCACCAGCAGCTCCAGTACCTCCAGCAGCACCTGCAGCACGTCCAGCTCCAGCAGCCCCAGCAGCACCCCCAGTCCCAGAAGCTCCAGTACCGCCAGTACGAGCACCTCCAGGACCACTGGCTCCAGCACCTCCAGCGCCGACCCCAGGGTCAGCAGCAACATCAACTCCAGTAGGCTCAGTGCCCTCAGCTCCAGCTCCAGCAGCACCACGGCGGCTGCGACAGTACCGAGAGTACCACTCACGCAGCTGCTGGGAAGAGAGAGCGCCCCCAGGCGCAGCACCCCCAGGCTCAGGACCCCCAGACCCAGCACCTGCAGTCTCTGCACCCCTTGGCTCAGCACCCGCAGTCTCCGCACCCCCAGGCTCAGCACCCCCAGTCTTCGCACCCCCAGGCTCAGCACTCCCAGTCGCAGTACCTCCAAACCCAGCACCACCAGGCTCAGCACGCTCAGTACCTCGCGCAGGACAAGAGTCGACAGCTACCTCGACAGGCTCGACCGGGTGTACCTAGGAAACACCTGAGGGAGCAGGACCCTAGGGAGGCAAGGGGTCTACCAAGGCAGCACCTGGCGTGAGGAAGAGCGGCGGAGGGGGGAGCGGGGCAGTGCGGTAGGGGAAGAGACGGTAGAAGGGGACCGACTCGTCAAACGTGACGTCCTGGGAGGACAGAACACGGTGCGAGGTGGGGTGGTAAAACTGCCAACCAGGCGCGTCAGGGGGGAAGCCAAGGAAGACGCAGGGAACAGCACGGGGGGACAGCTTGTCCGCAGACAAGTCGCGGACAAAAGCCCGAGATCCCCAGAAACGAAACGCAGACGCATCGCCAACCTTCCCCGTCCACCGCAGAGTAGGGGAGGTCTCCGGCAAGGAGACCCGGGGCTGAAGGTTGATCTGATGCGCCGCGTACTGAACCGCGAACGGCCACAGAAAATGGGGAGCAGCCGCATGGATCATGGACGTACGAGCGACGTCCATGACCATGCCAATGCGGCGCTCAGCAATCCCATTTTGCTGTGGAGAGGCCGGAAGCGTGAACGTCTGGCGGATGCCCTGTGCACGACAGAAGGCTCGCAGAAGGTCAGAGGAAAACTCACCGCCTCTGTCGGAGTGCAGTCGCAGAACAGGAAAGTCCGAGCCGAAACTCTCTCTGAGCTGGAGACGAGCTGCGTGGATCCAGTCGATCAACACCTCAGTGACCTCACCCTTGCTGCGCAAGGGGAAGACTGTGGTGTAACGCGAGTAGTCGTCAACCACCAGCAGGAAGTAACGCTCGTGACCCTGTCCACAGACGCGGGCTGGGCCCCACACGCCCATGTGAAGCGTCTGCAGCGGAGCCTCTGTCGGAGGAAACTCGGAGGAGTGAGGAGCGGCGCGCTGCCGCCCCTCGTCGCAGGGAACGCAGGTGGGGGCAGGCCCTGGAGGAAGAGAAGGGAGGGATCGGGGGAGACCCGAGACAAGGAAACGAGAGGCCATGCCTCGGAGACGAGGCAGGGAGGGGTGACCAAGGCGGTGGTGCCAGAGGAGAGTCTGGTGAGACAAGAGACGACACGAGCAGGGGGCAGACTCAGGACCAGACCTGGACGCTGCAGCAAGCACCTGACCCGACGCAGCTACCTGAGGAGACTCAGTAGTCAGTGTGTACAGGCTCGACCCCGGCTGACGAGTAAACGTGGCCAAGTGTCGGCCCGTCCGAGCACACGTACAGTGGGTCACTCGCTGACGCGCAGGAGTGAACTGGTCAACCCCTCCATCCTGTAGGTCAGCACCACTCACCAAGTTCGTAGAGAACGAGGGGAGGTAAAGACCTGACAGGGAGCCAGAAGGGGCCGCCGGACACGGTAAGAACGTGGAGAAGTGGGCAAGGACAGGACCCCCAGAGGGGTCTGCCAGGGAGACTGCAACCGGCCGACTAAGCGGCGTGAGTGTGGTGCGGTCTCGAAAGAAGGAGCGGGAAGCACCCGAGTCAAGGGTAAAGGTGTGTAAAGCCTGAGACGACGTGGTACCTGAGAGAGTAGACTCACCAGTACCTGGAGCAGCAGACTCACCATCACCTGGAGGAGCAGACGCACTAGCACCTAGAGCAGCAGCCTCACCAGCACCTAGAGCAGCAGCCTCAATGACCGGGTCAGGCGGAACACACAGGTAACGGTCACCCACATCACTAGTAGGCAATGCATACATGGCAGTGAGGATAGCATCATAGTCAAGAGCATAGATATCTACCCTCTGCCTAAGCAGCTCCACCCAGTCGGGGAGCTCAGCGTCGCCAAACTCCGTACGCCAGGCGTCTCTCAGACGGGCGAAGCAGCGGGACTCTGCGTGACCAAACGTCCCGCAAGGCTGACCAGTCCGAGCACCAGTGCGAATGACGTACGGACAGCGAGCAGTACTCCGTGACCCTCCACGCTGAGCGTACCACTCACGAAGCTGCTGGGGCGAAAGGACCGCGCGCGGACTATGCTGCAGCTGCACCTGGCCACTACAAGCAGCTCCCGAACTACTCACGCCAGAACGACTCCCACTACGGCCACCCCGACAACCCCAAGTAGCGTACCACTCACGAAGCTGCTGGGGCGTGAGGGACTCACGCGGACGTCGCTGGAGCTGCATCTGGCCACCACCAGGGGCAGCAGGAGCAGTGGTAGCCGCAGTGGCAGCAGTAGCAGCAGTAGCAGTGTGGCCACCCCTACAACCCCAACTAGCGTACCACTCACGAAGCTGATGGGGGGCAAGGGACTCACGCGGACGGCGCTGGAGCTGCATCTGGCCACGCCAGGAGCAGCAGTAGTAGTAGAAAGAGCAGTAGTAGCAAGAGCAGCAGTGACAGCAGTAACAGCAGTGCTCACCAGTGGCAAGAAGGGCAGGAGTACGACAGCGGCAATGGTGAGGCCGCTACCACCGCAGGGCGAGGGCTCCGCGGCTGCTGGAGGGACTGCTGCTCCAGGGGCCAGGGGCGGCTGCTGCAGGGGCGGCTGCTCCAGGGGACAGGGGCAGCTGCAGCGGCGGCTGCTGCTCCAGGGGCCAGGGTGCCGCGGCGGGCAGGGGCGGCGGCGGTTGACACGGCAGCGGCGGCGGCGGCTGCTGTTGTCGGCGGCGGCGGCGCCTGCTGCTGTCGGCGGCGGCGGCTGCTGCGGCCGGGGCAGGGGCGGCGGCGGTGGACACGGCAGCGGCGGCGGCGGCTGCTGTTGTTGGCGGCGGCTGCGGCTGCTGCTGTCGGCGGCGGCGGCTGCTGCTGTCGGCGGCGGCGGCGGCTGCTGTCGGCGGCGGCGGCGGCTGCTGCCGGCGCAGAGGCGGCGGCGGCTGACACGGCAGCGGCGGCGGCGGCTGCTGTTGTCGGCGGCGGCGGCAGCAGCTGCTGTCGGCGGCGGCGGCGGCTGCTGTCGGCGGCGGCGGCTGCTGCGGCCGGGGCAGGGGCGGCGGCGGCTGAGAAGGGGCCGCGACGAGCCGCGACGGGCCGCGAGGGGCCGCGAGGGAGCCGCGACGGGGCCGCGAGG
Organism: Closterium sp. Naga37s-1; assembly: GCA_947471745.1. NCBI lineage: Eukaryota > Viridiplantae > Streptophyta > Zygnematophyceae > Desmidiales > Closteriaceae > Closterium > Closterium sp. Naga37s-1. The sequence goes on along the minus strand of CANJKZ010000223.1, from coordinate 210,163 downwards.
GGCCGTGAGAGGGGCCGCGAGGGGCCGTGAGAGGGGCCGCGAGGGGCCGCGAAGGGCCGCGGAGGGGCCGCGAGGGGCCGTGAGAGGGGCCGCGAGGGAGCGGCTAAGGGGCCGCGAGGGGCCATAAGAGGGCGCGACGGGCCGCTAAGGGCACACGGGGCGCGACTCGGGCAGGGGCGAAGCGCGCTCCGAGCAGGAAAAAAAAAATTCGATTTTCGGAGGGCCCTAGGAAACGTTCCCACTAGGGAACCTGCTCTATACCATGTGAAAGAACGAGGAATGAATGCAGTAGGAAACAGGTGGGTACAAGTAGGAAAACCTAAAAGTGTTGTACCCCATATTGTCTACCCCACTACAGCCTACAAAGACTATAGCATATAAGTTTGACAAATTGGTCGGAAATCCGAGGCTCGATGAGTGAAAATTACTTTTCACCCCAACTTTGTCCATCGCTGAAAAGTTGCAATTTTGACCTCATCCATGACATAAAATTAACCTCTCTGCAACATACCAGCAGCCTAGCAGCAAGACCTTTTTCGCGATGAACACATTGTCGCAACCCCTACTACCGGCATCAGTTTCCCTTGATGAAGTTCAATAGGACTGTACTATTCGCATCTCTGATGCCTTAGTGTACTAACCTAACTTTTTTACACGAGATATCCATTCCTCGCGGCATCTTGATTCCCATCTTCGTCGAAGCGCTGAATCTGATGCTACTCCCAAAAGGATATTTTTCCTGCTAATATCACCTGCTTCAAGCAATTGGACTTTTTGCACCTGTGTTTACTGCTCTTGTACCGCTGTTGCTGCTGTTGTTATATGAAACTCCCGCAGCATTAGCATACTAGTTGTCAGTCTAGCAAGCGATTTGATAGAAGCATCATGGCGTCTTCGCGCGGCGCGGCTGTGTCACGACGTTCTAGCCTCGTGCTTGCTGCATTGGCTGCTCTCATGCTCTCAGGTGTGCGCTCATCCTATCAGATGATGCACACTCAGTTATGCTCTCTCAGCTAGCTCTTATATGCTCTCAGCTCTCAGCTATGCTCTCATATGCTCTCAGCTAGCTCTTATATGCTCTCAGCTCTCAGCTATGCTCTCATATGCTCTCAGCTAGCTCTTATGTGCTCTCAGCTCTCAGCTATTCTCTCATGTGCTCTTAGCTATCTCTTGTATGCTCTCAGCTCTCAGCAATGCTCTCACGTATGCTCTCAGCCCTCAGGTATGCTCTCAGCTCTCAGCTATGCTCTCATGTGCTCTTAGCTATCTCTTGTATGCTCTCAGCTCTCAGCTATGCTCTCACGTATGCTCGCAGCCCTCAGGTATGCTCTCAGCTCTCAGCCATGCTCTCAGCTCTCAGCCATGCTCTCGACAACTGCTGCCTTTCGTCAGTCAACGACTAATAACCCACTGCTTCCATCATCCTCCTCCCATCCTTGGGCCACCTTCCTTCCCTTCTCGTTTCTCCCTCTCCTTCCCCCCCCCCCACTCCCCCCTCCCACATTTCTGCCCCACCCGCTCACAGCCTATGTGACCAAGGCTGCTGCCTTCTTCCCTAGCTTCTGCGCAGATCACTGCTATAGTCATCAGCTGCTCTTTTGGCCTCACTTCCACCCTTTTTTCATCCCAAACTCATTCCTTTTCTCTACCTCCCTCCTCTCCCCCCCCATCACTCCATCCCAAAAAAGGCGTGGCTGGTTGGGCATGAAGTTTTTAGGGTTCTGAAAGGTTACCTAGGTGCGACTTAAGGTTCAGTTACGAGGGAGTATGTTTGGCGATGGGCGCTTCAGGAAAGTTGCCCAGAGTTACCTGGTTTGTTTGGGCGCCAATGGCTTCGCACCTGTGATTGGCTGTCGGTTCTAAGATACGTGTGGGTAAGTTCTCGCCAATCGCGTTGACTACAGTGGCTGGTTCGCAACTGTGTTAGATCTAATTTCAATAGCTGTATAGGGGCCACTGAAACAGTGCTACGAAAAACAATGCAAATTCCTTCTCTTGAGAGCTCTGAGTCTTGTTTTACAACAAAAGCAAAATTATATTCGAATAGGAATTTGTGCTTTACTCTGAAAGTATGAAGCATGCCATGAACAAACATAATATTCGGAGGCTGAAAATAATTGTTCGCATGAATTTTTCTAATGTGGTTACATATGTTTTTTTTCCCATCCATTTCTTCCCAATAGATGCATTAAAGTGTTGTGTGTCAGATTTATATGACATAGCTACTGTAGGCTATAGTGGGGTGGCACATATGGGGTACAGTTTTCTAGGGTTTGCTTTTTGTACCCAACTTTCACTTAGTCATTTCATTCCTCGTTTCTTCTCATGGTATCGAGCAGGTTCCCTAGTGGGAACGATTCCTAGGGCCCACCACCACGATTTTTTTTTTTTTTTTTTCCTGCCCGGAGCGCGTTTTGCTCCGGCCCGAGTCGCGCCGCCCCTACGGCCCTTCGCGCCGCCCTTTCGGCCCGTCGCGCCCGTCGCGCCTGTCGCGCCCGTCGCGCCCGTCGCGCCCGTCGCGCCCATCGCCACCTTACGCGGCCCCGCCACCTACCTTCGCGGCCCCGCCACCTACCTGTGCGGCCCCGCCACCTACCTCCGCGGCCCCGCCACCTACCTGTGCGGCCCCGCCACCTACCTTCGCGGCCCCGCCACCTAACTGTGCGGCCCCGCCACCTACCTCCGCGGCCCCGCCACCTACCTGTGCGGCCCCGCCACCTACCTTCGCGGCCCCGCCACCTACCTGTGCGGCCCCGCCACCTACCTCCGCGGCCCCGCCACCTACCTGTGCGGCCCCGCCACCTACCTTCGCGGCCCTGCCACCTCACTGTGCGGCCCCGCCACCTACCTCCGCGGCCCCGCCACCTACCTGTGTGGCCCCGCCGCCTACCTCCGCGGCCCCGCCACTTGCCTGTGCGGCCCCGCCATCTACCAGCGGCCCCGCCACCTACATGCGGCCCCGCCACCTACTAGCGGCCCCGCCACCTACCTGCGGCCCCGCCACCTACCTTTGCGGCCCCGCCGCCTCCTCTCAGCGGCCCCGCCGCCTCCTCCCAGCGGCCTCGGACGCCGCCCTCTCAGCGGCCCCGCCGAGCCGCCCAGCAGCCAAGCCGCCCAGCCGCCGAGCCGCCCAGCAGCCGAGCCGCCCAGCAGCCGAGCCGCCCAGCAGCCGAGCCGCCCAGTAGCCGAGCCGCCGAGCCGCCCAGCAGCCGAGCCGCCGAGCCGCCCAGCAGCCGAGCCGCCGAGCCGCCCAGCAACCGAGCCGCCGAGCCGCCCTACAGCCGAGCCACCCGAGCCGCCCTGTCCGGTAAGAGCAGCGCCCCTTTCACAGCACTGCCCTCACCCTACTGTTTGCGCTGCTAGTCTACTGCTGTCATGGCTACCCCTAGTGTCCTCGCTTTTGACGCTGAGGGTCGGGCCATTGACTTTGACGTCTGGATAGATGACCTGCAGCTTTTCTTACAGTGCGACAGGGCAGACGGCCTCTCCCTCTTTGACCTCACTTCTGGTGCCTCTCCTGCCCCCGCTGCTGCTGCTGACGCCACTGTTCGCTCCCAGTGGGCCACGCGCGATGCTGCTGCACGTCTTGCTGTGCGTCGCCACCTACCTACCTCTGAGCGTGCGCACTTTAGCCAGTACAAGAGTGCTCAGACCTTGTACGACGCTGTAGTTGCGCGCTACTCCTCCCCTGCCACTGCTGCACTTAGCCGCCTCATGCTACCGTACCTCTTCCCTGACCTTGCTGCCTTTCCCACAGTCGCTGGCCTCATTACGCACCTCCGCACTAGTGACACTCGCTACCGCGCTGCGCTTCCTGCAGAGTTCTGCGCCAAGAACCCCCCCCCATGTACATCACCCTCTACTACATAGTCACCCGGCTCCCTGACTCCCTTCGCGTAGTCAGGGACCACTTCCTCTCTGTTTGCCCCACCACTCTCACCGTTGACCTCCTCGAGAAGTCCCTCCTAGCAGCAGAGAAGAGCATAGTAGCTGTAGGAGCCTCTCGTGGTGACCCTCGCACCCCCATCTTTGAGGGGTGTTCCCCCTCCCCCCTTTTGCCCTCTGTTGCCTCTGCTGCTGCGGCCGACCTCGTTGGGCTTGAGTCGGTCGGTGCGGCGTCTACCCCTAGTGGGAGACGCCGCCCTGGCAAGGGCAAGGGGGGCAGGGGCACTGGAGGAGCTAGCGGGGGCGGTGGAGGCGGCGGTGGAGGCGGTGGAGGGGGTGGGGGTGGCGGTGGGGGTGGTGGCGGGGGTGGAGGTGTCGGTGGTGGCAGTGGAGGCGGAGGCGGCGGCGGCGGTGGCGGTGGGAGCGGAGGTGGCGGCGGTGGAGGAGGAGGCGGCGGAGGAGGTGGAGCTGGTCGGGGTGGCGCTGCGCAGAGAGTCGGCTCCGGTGGTGGTCAGCGCCAGCAGCAGCAGCAGCGCACTCGTGACATCCCCTCCCCTCAGCAGCTCCGTGAGTGGTACGCTGCACGCCAGAGGGGTGGGGGTACTGGTCCGTGCACCTACGTCCTCCGCACCGGCGACCGCGCGGGTGAGCAGTGCGGGGGTGCGCACTCCACCCAGCGCTGCTTTGGCCGCCTGACGGACGCTTGGCGTCACCAGTTCCCTGAGGCCACTGAGATCCCCCGCTGGGGTGAGCTGTCTAGGGTGGGTGTGGCTGTCTTTGACCTTGACTTTGATGCTATTCTTGCTGCCATGTATACTGTGACTATTAGTGATGAGGGTGACTGTTACCGGTGTTTTCCGCCCGACCCGGGCATTGAGACTGCTGCTCTAGGTACTGGTGAGGCTGCTGCTCTAGGTGCTAGCGAGGCTGCTGCTCTAGGTGCGTCTGCTCCCTCAGGTGCTGGTGAGTCTGCTCTCTCAGGTTCTGCGTCGGCCTCGGCCTCCCACACCTTCACCCTTGACTCGGGGGCTTCTCGCTCCTTCTTTCGAGACCGCACCACACTCACGCCGCTTGGCCGGCCAGTTGCGGTCTCTCTGGCAGACCCCTCTGGGGGTCCTGTCCTTGCTCACTTCTCCACTGTCCTCCCGTGTCCGGCGGCCCCCTCTGGCACCCTGTCTGGTCTTTACCTCCCCTCGTTCTCTACAAACTTGGTGAGTGGTGCTGACCTACAGGATGCGGGGGCTCACCAGTTCACTCCTGGGAGTCAGCGGGTGACCCACTGCACGGACGCTCGGACTGGCCGACACCTGGCCACGTTTACCCGTCGGCCGGGGTCGAGCCTGTACACCCTGACCACTGCGTCTCCTCCAGTCACTGCGTCTGGTCAGGTAGCTGCGTCAGGTCAGGTGTTTGCTGCAGCGTCCAGGTCTGGTCCTGAGTCTGCCCCCTGTTCGTGTCGCCTCCTGTCTCACGAGACTCTCCTCTGGCACCACCGCCTTGGTCACCCCTCCCTGCTTCGTCTCCGAGGCATGGCCTCCCGTGTCCTTGTCTCTGGTCTTCCCCGGTCCCTCCCTCCCCTTCCTCCGGGGCCTGGCCCTACCTGCGTCCCCTGTGTCGAGGGGCGGCAGCGGGCTGCCCCTCACTCCTCCCAGTTTCCTCCGACAGAGGCCCCGCTGCAGACGCTTCACATGGACGTGTGGGGCCCGGCCCGCGTCCGTGGACAGGGTCACGAGCGCTACTTCCTGCTGGTGGTTGACGACTACTCGCGTTACACCACAGTCTTCCTCTTGCGCAGCAAGGGTGATGTCACTGAGGTGTTGATCGACTGGATCCGCGCAGCTCGTCTCCAGCTCAGGCAGAGCTTCGGTTCGGACTTTCCTGTTCTGCGTCTGCACTCTGATAGAGGTGGAGAGTTCTCCTCTGGCCTTCTGCGAGCCTACTGTCGAGCACGAGGCATCCGCCAGACCTTCACGCTTCCGGACTCTCCACAGCAAAATGGGATTGCTGAGCGCCGCATTGGCATGGTCATGGACGTCGCCCGTACGTCCATGATGCATGCGGCTGCCCCCCATTTTCTGTGGCCGTTTGCGGTTCGGTACGCGGCGCATCAGATCAACCTTCACCCTAGGGTCTCCAGACCGGAGACCTCCCCTGCTTTGCTGTGGACGGGGAAGGTTGGCGATGCGTCTGCGTTCCGTGTCTGGGGATCTCGGGCGTTTGTCCGCGACTTGTCTGCGGACAAGCTGTCCCCTCGTGCTGCTCCTTGCGTCTTCCTTGGCTTCCCCCCTGACGCGCCAGGGTGGCAGTTCTACCACCCCACCTCTCGCCGTGTTCTGTCCTCCCAGGACGTCACGTTTGACGAGTCGGTCCCCTACTACCGCCTCTTCCCCTACCGCACTCCGTCCCTCCCCCCACCACCGCTCTTCCTTGTGCCAGGTCCCCCCCCGGTAGACCCCCTCCCCCCTCAGGGTCCTGCCCCTTCAGGTGTGTCCCAGGTAGACGCAGTCGAGCCTGTCGAGGTTACTGGTGACTCTGGTGCTGCTGAGGGTGCTGAGCCTGGGGGTGCTGACTCTGGGGGTGCTGAGCGTGTGGGTGCTACACCTGGGGGTGCTGAGCCTGAGGGTGCTACTACTGGGGGTGCTGAGCCTGGGGGTGCTGAGCCTGGAGGTGCTACTACTGGAGGTGCTGAGCCTGGGGGTGCTGAGCCTGGGGGTGCTGAGCCTGGGGGTGCTACGCCTGGAGGTGCTGGGCCTGGGGGTGTGGAGCCTGAGGGAGCTGGGCCTGCTTGTGTGGCGTCTGGCGGTGCTGAGCCTGGAGGTTCTCCGGGTGCTTCGTCTCGGCGGGAGCCACTCTCTCCACAGGAGCTGCGCGAGTGGTTTGCCCGGCGCTGGAGGCGTGCTGCTGGGGGTCCTGGAGGTTCTTCGGCTACTGAGGGTGCTGGTGCGGCGGGTCCCGGAGGTGCTCGTACTGGGAGTACTGGAGCTGCTGGGCCTGCGGGTACGACTGGAGCTGGAGCTGCTGAGGGTGTTGACGCTGAGGCTACTGCTGTCGGTCCTGGAGGCGGGCCTGCTGGGGGTGCTACTGGTGCTGCTGGAGGTACTGGAGCTGGAGTTGCTGCTGGCGCTGGTGCTGCCGCTTGGGGTACTGGTGCTGTCCCTGCTGTGTCTGGAGTCGCCGCGCGGCCTCGGCCGTACTTCGTTCCGCTCCTTCAGCAGGTTCTTGGTCTCCCGCCTTCTACTGGCCCTCCTCCTCCCTTAGAGAGTCCACAACCTGTCCTGTCACAGTTACAGTTACAGCCGGCCTCCCCACTGCCCGCTCCTTCTCCCTACACTGGTCCTACTGGAGGTCTTGCTGAGCGTCGTGAGCCTGCGTCGCGTCCTGCGTCGCCTGTCCGTACTGCTCGCGCTAGTGGTCGTGGTTCGCGTCAGCGTCCTCCTCCTGTCCCTGGCACGCACCGGATGTCTCTGCGTCCGTCCACTGCTCCTCTGCGTGCCCCTTTGCCTTCTCCTCCTGAGTCCTCTCTTCCTGCTCTTCCCGACCCAGAGTCGGACTCTCTTCGTGCTGCCAGTCCTACTGTCACGCGTCTCCTTGCTACTGTCGTCACTGACCCTTCCTTTGCGTCCACTGCTGCGTCTGCCCTAGTTGCTGAGCTCGTCGACTTTGCTGCTCGCTGTCGTCTAGACTACGCTGCTTGTCTTGTCGCTGCGTCTGAGTCTGTCTGTCCTCCGTCCGTCGGGGGTGAGTGTGCCCTTGGCACGGACGTCCTTGAGGACAGGCAGGAGGAGTTCCAGTGTTTGGCTGCTGCTTCACCTCCTCTCTGCCTGAGGGAGACCCGGATGCACTTGACATCCCGACTCCGCGCTCTTACGCGGAGGCGATAGAGGGTCCCTACTCCTCTCAGTGGCAGGCAGCTATGGACGCAGAGATGGCTTCCTGGAAGTCCACAGGCACCTACGTTGACGAGGTTCCCCCGCCTGGGGCGAACATCGTCAGTGGCATGTGGATTTTCAGGGTGAAGCGGCCGCCGGGTTCTCCGCCTGTCTTCAAGGCGCGTTACGTGGCTCGTGGCTTCAGTCAGCGGCAGGGAGTTGACTACTTTCAGACCTTCTCTCCCACCCCGAAGATGACCACTCTTCGGGTACTGCTGCACATAGCTGCTCACCGCGACTACGAGCTGCACTCTCTTGACTTCAGCACTGCTTTCTTGCAGGGCAGCCTGCACGAGGAGATCTGGCTGCGTCGCCCACCTGGCTTCACTGGGTCTTTTCCTCCTGGCACCCAGTGGAGCCTCCGGCGGCCAGTCTACGGTCTCCGCCAGGCACCGCGTGAGTGGCACGACACACTGAGGACTACACTTGCGGCTCTTGGGTTTGCTCCCTCTACTGCCGACCCGTCGCTGTTTCTACGCACCGACACTTCTTTGCCGCCGTTCTACATCCTCGTGTACATCGACGACTTGGTCTTTGCCACAGCTGACACTGCTGGACTCGCCCACGTGAAGTCCGAGCTGCAGAAGAGACACACGTGCACAGACGTGGGTGAACTGCGCAGCTACCTTGGCTTGCAGATCACCCGGGACAGAGCACGCCGCACCATTACCCTGACTCAGTCACACATGGTGCAGCAGGTCCTTCAGCGCTTCGGCTTCACGTACTCCTCGCCTCAGGCCACTCCTCTGCCTACTCGCCACTCGCTCTCAGCTCTGCCTTCGGATGAGTCCGTAGAGTCGAGTGGCCCGTACCCAGAGCTTGTTGGCTGCCTCATGTACCTGATGACCTGCACACGACCTGACCTCGCATACCCTCTTAGCATTCTCGCACGCTATGTTGCTCCTGGGAGACAGACCGGAGCACATGGCTGCAGCGAAGAGGGTGTTGCATTACTTGTGCAGTACGTCGGGCATGGGGCTTGTGCTTGGAGGGCAGAGTCCAGTGGTCCTCACTGGGCACGCAGACGCTTCTTGGGCTGACGACCAGGCTACGCAGCGGTCGTCACAGGGTTACACCTTCAGCCTTGGTTCCGGCTCTGTTTCGTGGCGGGCTACCCGCTCGTCTTCTGTTCTCGGCTCCACTTGTGAGGCTGAGATCTACGCCGGGGCCATGGCTGCACAGGAGCTTCGCTGGCTCACCTACCTGCTGACTGACCTCGGAGAGCCGCCTCGTTCTCCTCCAGTGCTGTACGTAGACAACAAGGCCATGCTGGCCTTGTGTCGAGAGCAGAGACTGGAGCACAGAACGAAGCACATTGCTCTCCGCTACTTCCTTGCTCGTGAGCTACAGCAGCGTGGTCAGCTGCGGCTTGCGTACGTGGCCTCTCAGGCCAACACTGCTGATATCTTCACCAAGGCACTTGCGCCTTGTGATCATCAGCGCTTCTGTACTCAGCTGGGTCTTGTGCCCACCTTGCCTCACTTGCTCACCTCTTGACCTTGTTTGTACTGATGCATATATATATATAGTCCTGCTCTTGCTTGTCTAGCCTTATATATATATGTAATCCTGCATGTGAACTGGCCTTGTTTCCTTGAACTTGTGCTCGGAATGTGTGGTGACTTTGTGATCCACCCTGAGCTTGTTTTGCTTTGCTTGACTGGTCCTGTGACCCCTTGTTCTCCCCCACTTTGCCTATGGGGGTGTGTCAGATTTATATGACTTAGCTGCTGTAGGCTATAGTGGGGTAGCACATATGGGGTACAGCTTTCTAGGGTTTGTACTTGTACCCAAGGCGGCTGGTTGCAGAGTACAAGTACAAACCCTAGAAAGCTGTACCCCATATGTGCTACCCCACTATAGCCTACAGCAGCTAAGTCATATAAATCTGACACACCCCCATAGGCAAAGTGGGGGAGGACAAGGGGTCACAAGACCAGTCAAGCAAAGCAAAGCAAGCTCAGGGTGGATCACAACGTCACCACACATTCCGAGCACAAGTTCAAGGCCACAAGGCCAGTTCACATGCAGGATTACATATATATATAAGGCTAAACAAGCAAGAGTAGGTGTATATATATATGTAACAGTACAAACAAGGTCAAGGGGTGAGCAAGTGAGGCAAGGTAGGCACAAGACCCAGCTGAGTACAGAAGCGCTGATGATCACAAGGCGCAAGTGCCTTGGTGAAGATATCAGCAGTGTTGGCCTGAGAGGCCACGTACGCTAGGCGTAGCTGACCACGCTGCTGTAGCTCACGAGTAAGGAAGTAGCGAAGAGCAATGTGCTTCGTTCTGTGCTCCAGTCTCTGCTCCCGACACAAGGCCAGCATGGCCTTGTTGTCTACGTACAGCACTGGAGGAGAACGAGGCGGCTCTCCGAGGTCAGTCAGCAGGTAGGTGAGCCAGCGAAGCTCCTGTGCAGCCATGGCCCCTGCGTAGATCTCAGCCTCACAACTGGAGCCGAGAACAGAAGACGAGCGGGTAGCCCGCCACGAGACAGAGCCGGAACCAAGGCTGAATGTGTAACCCTGTGACGACCGCTGCGTAGCCTGGTCGTCAGCCCAAGAAGCGTCTGCGTGCCCAGTGAGGACCACTGGACTCTGCCCTCCAAGCACAAGCCCCATGCCCGACGTACTGCACAAGTAGCGCAACACCCTCTTCGCTGCAGCCATGTGCTCCGGTCTGTGTCTCCCAGGAGCAACATCGCGTGCGAGAGTGCTAAGAGGGTATGCAAGGTCAGGTCGAGTGCAGGTCATCAGGTACATGAGGCAGCCAACAAGCTCTGGGTACGGGCCACTCGACTCTACGGACTCATCCGAAGGCAGAGCTGAGAGCGAGTGGCGAGTAGGCAGAGGAGTGGCCTGAGGCGAGGAGTACGTGAAGCCGAAGCGCTGAAGGACCTGCTGCACCATGTGTGACTGAGTCAGGGTAATGGTGGGGCGTGCTCTGTCCCGGGTGATCTGCAAGCCAAGGTAGCTGCGCAGTTCACCCAGGTCTGTGCACGTGTGTCTCTTCTGCAGCTCGGACTTCACGTGGGCGAGTCCAGCAGTGTCAGCTGTGGCAAAGACCAAGTCGTCGACGTACACGAGGATGTAGAACGGCGGCAAAGAAGTGTCGGTGCGCCGAAACAGCGACGGGTCGGCAGTAGAGGGAGCAAACCCAAGAGCCGCAAGCGTAGTCCTCAGTGTGTCGTGCCACTCACGCGGTGCCTGGCGGAGACCGTAGACTGGCCGCCGGAGGCTCCACTAGGTGCCAGGAGGAAAAGTCCCAGTGAAGCCAAGTGGGCGGCGCAGCCAGATCTCCTCGTGCAGGCTGCTCTGCAAGAAAGCAGTGCTGAACTCAAGAGAGTGTAGCTCGTAGTCACGGTGAGCAGCTATGTGCAGCAGTACCCGAAGAGTGGTCATCTTCGGGGTGGGAGAGAAGGTCTGAAAGTAGTCAACTCCCTGCCGCTGACTGAAGCCACGAGCCACGTAACGCGCCTTGAAGACAGGCGGAGAACCCGGCGGCCGCTTCACCCTGAAAATCCACATGCCACTGACGATGTTCGCCCCAGGCGGGGGAACCTCGTCAACGTAGGTGCCTGTGGACTTCCAGGAAGCCATCTCTGCGTCCATAGCTGCCTGCCACTGAGAGGAGTAGGGACCCTCTATCGCCTCCGCGTAAGAGCGCGGAGTCGGGATGTCAAGTGCATCCGGGTCTCCCTCAGGGGTAAGCAGTACGGAGACGAGATGAGGTGAAGCAGCAGCCAAACACTGGAACTCCTCCTGTCTGTCCTCAAGGACGTCCGTGCCAAGGGCACACTCACCTCCGACAGACGGAGGACAGACAGACTCAGACGCAGCAACAAGACTAGCAGCGTAGTCTAGACGACAGCGAGCAGCAAAGTCGACGAGCTCAGCAACTAGGGCAGACGCAGCAGTGGACTCAAAGGAAGGGTCACTGACAACAGTAGCAAGGAGACGCGTGACAGTCGGACTGGCAGCACGAAGGGAGTCCGACTCCGGGTCAGCAAGAGCAGGAAGAGAGGACTCAGGAGGAGAAGACAAAGGGGCACGCAGAGGAGCAGTGGACGGACGGAGAGACATCCGGTGCGTGCCGGGCACAGGGGGAGGACGCTGACGCGAACCACGACCACTAGCGCGAGCAGCACGGACAGGCGACGCAGGACGAGACGCAGGCTCTCGACGCTCAGCAAGACCTCCAGTAGGACCAGTGTAGGGAGAAGGAGCAGGCAGTGGGGAGGCCGGCTGTAACTGTAACTGTGACGGGACAGGCTGTGGACACTCTAAGGGAGGAGGAGGACCAGTAGAAGGCGGGAGACCAAGAACCTGCTCAAGAAGCGGAACGAAGTACGGCCGAGGCCGCGCAGCGACTCCGGACACAGCAGGGACAGCACCAGTACCCCCAGTGGTAGCACCAGCGCCAGCAGCACCTCCAGCTCCAGTACCCCCAGCAGCTCCAGTAGCTCCAGGACCTCCAGCAGCACCAGTAGCACCCCCAGCAGGACCGCCTCCAGTACCGCCAGCAGTACCCTCAGCGCCAACACCCTCAGCAGCTCCAGCTCCAGTTGTACCCGCAGGCCCAGCAGCTCCAGTACTCCCAGTACGAGCACCTCCGGGACCCGTGGCACCAGCACCCTCAGCAGCCGAAGAACCTCCAGCTCCAGCAGCACGCCTCCAGCGCCGGGCAAACCACTCACGCACCTCCTGTGGAGAGAGTGGCTCCCGTCGAGACGGAGCACCCAGAGAACCTCCAGGCCCAGCACCGCCAGACGCCACACGAGCAGGCCCAGCTCCCTCAGGCTCCGCACCCCCAGGCTCAGCACCTCCAGGCGTAGCACCCCCAGGCTCAGCACCCCCAGACGAGCACCCCCAGGCTCAGCACCCCCAGGCTCAGCATCCCCAGTCGTAGCACCCTCAGGCTCAGCACCCCCAGGCTCAGCACCCCCAGGCGTAGCACCCACACGCTCAGCACCCCCAGAGTCAGCACCCCCAGGCTCAGCACCCCCAGCAGCACCAGAGTCACCAGCGACCTCCACAGGCTCGACTGCGTCTACCTGGGACACACCTGAAGGGGCAGGACCCTGAGGGGGAAGGGGGTCTACCGGGGGGGGACCTGGCACAAGGAAGAGCGGAGGCGGGGGGAGGGACGGAGTGAGGTAGGGGAAGAGACGGTAGTAGGGGACCGACTCGTCAAACGTGACGTCCTGGGAGGACAAGACACGGCGAGAGGTGGGGTGGTAGAACTGCCACCCTGGCGCGTTAAGGAAGACGCAGAGAGCAGCACGAGGGGACAGCTTGTTCGCAGACAAGTCGCGGACAAACGCCCGAGATCCGCAGACGCGGAACGCAGACGCATCGCCAACCTTCCCCGTCCACAGCAAAGCTGGGGAGGTCTCCGGCATGGAGACCCTGGGCTGAAGGTTGATCTGATGCGCCGCGTACCGTACCGCAAACGGCCACAGAAAATGGGGGGCAGCCGCATGCATCATGGACGTACGGGCGACGTCCATGACCATGCCAATGCGGCGCTCAGCAATCCCATTTTGCTGTGGAGAGTCCGGAAGCGTGAAGGTCTGGCGGATGCCTCGTGCATGACAGTAGGCTCGCAGAAGGCCAGAGGAGAACTCTCCGCCTCTGTCAGAGTGCAGACGCAGAACAGGAAAGTCCGAGCCGAAACTCTCTCTGGGCTGAAGACGAGCTGCGTGGATCCAGTCGATCAACACCTCAGTGACATCACCCTTGCTGCGCAAGGGGAAGACTGTGGTGTAACGCGAGTAGTCGTCAACCACCAGCAGGAAGTAGCGCTCGTGACCCTGTCCACGGACGCGGGCCGGGCCCCACACGTCCATGTGAAGCGTCTGCAGCGGGGCCTCTGTCGGAGGAAACTGGGAGGAGTGGGGGGCAGCACGCTGCCGCCCCTCGACACAGGGGACGCAGGTAGGGGCAGGCCCCGGAGGAAGGGGAGGGAGGGACCGGGGAAGACCAGAGACAAGGACACGGGAGGCCATGCCTCGGAGACGAGGCAGGGAGGGGTGACCAAGGCGGTGGTGCCAGAGGAGAGTCTCGTGAGACAGGAGGCGACACGAGCACGGGGCAGACTCAGGACCAGACCTGGACGCTGCAGCAAACACCTGACCCGACGCAGCTGCCTGACCAGACGAAGTGACTGGAGGAGACTCAGTGGTCAGTGTGTACAGGCTCGACCCCGGCCGACGTGTAAACGTGGCCAAGTGTCGGCCCGTCCGAGCGTCCGTGCAGTGGGTCACACGCTGGCTCGCAGGAGTGAACTGGTGAACCCCCGCATCCTGTAGGTCAGCACCACTCACCAAGTTCGTAGAGAACGAGGGGAGGTAAAGACCAGACAGGGTGCCAGAGGGGGCCGCCGGACACGGGAGGACAGTGGAGAAGTGAGCAAGGACAGGACCCCCAGAGGGGTCTGCCAGAGAGACTGCAACTGGCCGACCAAGCGGCGTGAGTGTGGTGCGGTCTCGAAAGAAGGAGCGAGAAGCCCCCGAGTCGAGAGTGAAGGTGTGGGAGGCCGGAGCCGACGCAGTACCTGAGAGAGCAGACTCACCAGCACCTGAGGAAGCAGACGCACTGGCACCTAGAGCAGCAGCCTCGCTAGCACCTAGAGCAGCAGCCTCACCAGTACCTAGAGCAGCAGTCCCAATGCCCGGGTCGGGCGGAAAACACCAGTAACAGTCACCCTCATCACTAATAGTCACAGCATACATGGCAGCAAGAATAGCATCAAAGTCAAGGTCAAAGATAGCTACTCCCGCCCTAGACAGCTCGCCCCAGCGAGGGATCTCAGTGGCCAGAGGGAACTGGTGACGCCAAGCGTCCGTCAGGCGGCCAAAGCAGCGCTGGGTGGAGTGCGCACCCCCACACGGCTCACCCGCGCGGTCGCCGGTGCGTAGGACGTAGGTGCACGGACCAGTACCCCCACCCCGCTGGCGTGCAGCGTACCACTCACGAAGCTGCTGAGGGGGGGGGATCTCACGAGTGCGCTGCTGCTGCTGCTGGCGCTGACCACCACCGGAGCCGACCCTCTGCGCAGCGCCACCCCGACCAGCTCCACCTCCTCCGCCGCCGCCTCCTCCACCGCCGCCACCTCCGCCACCTCCGCTCCCACCGCCACCGCCGCCGCCGCCTCCGCCTCCACTGCCGCCACCGACGCCCCCACCCCCGCCACCACCCCCACCGCCACCCCCACCCCCTCCGCCGCCTCCACCGCCGCCTCCACCGCCCCCGCTAGCTCCTCCAGCGCCCCTGCCCCCCTTGCCCTTGCCAGTGCGGCGTCTCCTGCTAGGGGCAGACGCCGCACCGACCGACTCAAGACCAACGAGGTCGGCCGCAGCAGCAGAGGCAACAGAGGGCAAGAGATGAGAGGGGGAGCACCCCTCAAAGACAGGGGCACGAGGGTCACCACGAGAGGCTCCTACAGCGACTATGCTCTTCTCTGCTGCTAGGAGGCGCTCCTCGAGGAGGTCAACGGTGAGGGTGGTGGGGCAAACAGAGAGAAAGTGGTCCCTGACCGGGCGAAGGGTGTCAGGGAGCCGGGTGACTACGTAGTAGAGGGTGATGTACATAGGGGGGGGGGTTCTTGGCGCAGAACTCAGGAGGAAGGGCAGCGCGGTAGCGAGTGTCACTAGTGCGCAGGTGCGTAATGAGGTCAGGGAGTGTAGGAAAAGCGGCGAGGTCAGGGAAGAGGTACGGCAGGATGAGGCGGCTAAGTGCAGCAGTGGCAGGGGAAGAGTAGCGTGCAACTACAGCGTCGTACAAGGTCTTAGCACTCTTGTACTGACTAAAGTGTGCACGCTCAGCGGTAGGCAAGTGGCGGCGCACAGCAAGACGGGCAGCAGCGTCGCGTGTGGCCCACTGTGAGCGAACAGTGGCGTCAGCATCAGCAACAGGGGCAGAAGAGGCACCAGAAGTGAGGTCAAAGAGAGAGAGACCGTCTGCCCTGTCGCACTGTAGGAAAAGCTGCAGGTCATCTACCCAGACGTCAAAGTCAATGGCCCGACCCTCAGCGTCAAAAGCGAGGACACTGGGGGTAGCCATGACAGCAGTAGACTAGCAGCTGGAGCAGTAGGGTAAGGGCAGCGCAGTGGTAGAGGTGCCGCTCTTACTGGACAGGGCGGCTCGGGCGGCTCGGCAGCTCGGCGGCTCGGCAGCAACTGCAGCTCGGCGGCTCGGCGACTCGGCGGCTCGGGCGGCTCGGGCGGCTCGGCGGCACGGCGGCTTGTCAACATATATTTTATATGTGTTGTTTAGGTTAGTCTAGGTGTTACGTTTCTACTTACTTGCATGATTAGGGTTTGCTATATCTAGGGTTGTACTTCACATTTTCTATCAATTCATTCTTATCGTAACACGGCTCGGCAGCAACTGGAGCTCGGCGGCTCGGCGACTCGGCGGCTCGGGCGGCTCAGGTGGCTCGGTGGCTCGGGCGGCTCAGGTGGCTCGGGCGGCTCGGCAGCAGCGGCGGCTTGGTAGATCGGCGGCTCAGCGGCGCCGGCGGCTCGGTGGTGACGGCGGGGCCGCGTGGGGACGGCGGCGGGGCCGGGTGGGGCGGCGACGAGGCCGCTGAGGGCGGCGGCGGGGCCACGAAGGGTGGCGACCGGCGCCTTAAGGGTGGGGCCGCGGGGTCGCAAGGGTGGGGCGACGGGGCCAGCAGAGGCGGCGCCGGGGCCGGGAAGGGCGGCGCCGGGGCCGGGAAGGGCGGCGCCGGGGCCGGGAAGGGTGGCGCCGGGGCCGCAAGGGTAGGCGACGGGGCTGCGAGGGCGGCGTGGAGGGGTCGCGAGGGAGGCTCGATTAGGCCGCGAGGGCGGCACGAAAGGGCCGCGAGGGCGGCGCGAAAGGGCCGCGAGGGCGGCGCGACGCGACGGGACCGCGAGGGCGGCGCGACGGGGTCGCAAGGGCGACGCGACGGGGCCGCTAGGGAGGCGCGACGCGACGGGGCCGCTGAGGCGGCGTGACGGGGTCGTAAGGGCGGCGCGACGGGGCCGTGAGAGGGGAGCGCGACTCGGGCAGAGGCTGAGCGCGCTCCGGGCAGGAAAAAAAAAAAGTTGGTGGGCCCTAGGAACAGTTCCCACAGGGGAACCTGCTCTATACCATGTGAAAATGAACGAGGAATGAAAAGACTAAGGGAAAGTTGGGTACAAGTACAAACCCTAGAAAGCTGTACCCCGTATGTGCTACAGCAGCTAAGTCATATAAATCTGACAGAAATATCTCAGTTGTGATGAGGGGCACGTGGGGCACGTGGGGCACGCTAGATTTTGCAGTTGATTAGCGGAATTTTTGCGCTGACTCGGCGAGCAGGAAAAATCGCCAGAAAGGCTCGCTGCTTTGCGTCATTATTTCGACAGAGGTACAAAACGTTAAATCCGTATGTAACTGAAAAACGGGAATCTCACACGGGTGTTCATGATCGCACACGAATAAACATGAATGTTCGCAAGGAGAGTCAGCAGGAGAATTTGGCAGCAGTGCAGGTTGAAGACAGTTATTCTACAGCGTAAAATCAAGCCAAATTCTGAAGCAGTTTTACAACCATTCTTCAATGACAGTAAAGCGAAGGTCTGGACGACAGTTAGACAAACTGTTTTGTATGTTTTCCTTTTGTGCACCTAGGATCTCTCATATATGTGTGCTTGTATTTGCTTTCATCAACAATGCTTTCATGATTTCAAGCACACAATCTACTACTACGTATTGACGAGAGTAGAAACACAACAAAGTGCTGCCGAAACTCTGCTCAACTAGAACACTGACTCTGTGAAAATAACGAGGAATGAATGCACTAGGAAACAGGTGGGTACAAGTAGGAAAAGCTAAAAGTGTTGTACCCCATATTGTCAACCCCACTACAGCCTACACAGACTATAGCATATAAGTTTGACACACCCCCATAGGCAAAGTGGGGAGAACAATGTGAAGAATGAGGAATGAATGAACTAGCAATCAGGTGGGTACAAGTAGGAAAACCTAGAAATGTTGTACCCCATATAGTCTACCCCACTACAGCCTACACAGACTATAGCATATAAGTTTGACACACCCCCATAGGCAAAGTGGGGGAGAACAAGAGGTCACAAGACCAGTCAAGCAAAGCAAAGCAAGCCCAGGGTGGATCACAACGTCACCACACAATCTGAGCACAAGAGCAAGGCCAAAAGGCCAGTTCACATGCAAGATCATATATAAAGGTAAACAGGCAAGTGCAGGTATAGAAAGATCACAGTACAAGCAAGGTCAAGAAGTGAGCAAGTGAGGCCAAGTAGGCACAAGACCTAGCATCGTACAGAAGCGCTGATGATCACCAGGCGGAAGTGCCTTGGTAAAGATATCAGCAGTGTTGGCCTCAGAGGCCACGTAAGCAAGGCGCAGCTGACCACGCTGCTGCAGCTCACGAGCAAGGAAGTAGCGAAGAGCAATGTGCTTCGTTCTGTGCTCCAGTCTGTGCTCCCGACACAAGGCCAGCATGGCCTTGTTGTCTACGTACAGAACTGGAGGAGAACGAGGCGGCTCTCCTAGGTCAGTCAGCAGGTAGGTGAGCCAGCGTAGCTCCTGTGCAGCCATGGCCCCCGCGTAGATCTCAGCCTCACAGCTGGAGCAGGACCAGTAGAAGGCGGGAGACTAAGAACCTGCTCAAGGAGCGGAACGAAGTACGGCCGCGGCCGCGCAGCGCCTCCAGAGCCAGCAGGGACAGCACCAGCACCCCCAGTGGCAGCACCAGCACCAGTAGCACCCCCAGCTGCAGCACCGCCAACTCCAGCACCCTCAGAAGCACCAGCGCCAGCAGCACCTCCAGCGCCAACACCCCCAGCAGCTCCAGCTCCAGCCGGACCACCGGAAGACTCAACAGCCACAGCTCCAGCACCTCCAGCAGCACCTACTCCAGCAGCACCGCCAGCTCCAGCACCGCCAGCAGCTCCAGCACAAGGAGCACCCCCAGGCCCAGCAGCTCCAGTACCTCCAGTACGAGCACCTCCGGGACCCGTGGCAACAACACCCTCAGTAGCAGCAGAACCTCCAGCTCCAGCAGCACCTCCAGCTCCAGCAGCACGGCTCCAGCGCCGAGCAAACCACTCGCGCAGATCCTGTGGAGAGGGCAGCTCCCGCCGGGACGAAGCACCCGAGGGACCTCCAGACCCAGTACCGCCAGACTCCACACGAGCAGGTCCAGCACCCTCAGGCTCCGCACCCCCAGGCTCAGCACCCCCAGACTCAGCACCCCCAGACTCAGCACCCCCAGGCTCAGCACCCCCAGACTCCGCACCCGCAGGCTCAGCACCCCTAGCAGCACCAGAGTCAACAGCTACCTCGACAGGCTCGACTGCGTCTACCTGAGACACACGTGAGGGGGCAGGACCCTGAGGGGGAAGGGGGTCTACCGGGGGGGGACCTGGCGCGAGGAAGAGCGGCGGCGGGGGGAGGGGCGCAGTGCGGTAGGGGAAGAGACGGTAGTAAGGAACCGACTCGTCAAATGTGACGTCCTGGGAGGACAGAACACGGCGCGAGGTGGGGTGGTAAAACTGCCAACCAGGCGCGTCAGGGGGGAAGCCAAGGAAGACGCAGGGAACAGCACAGGGGGACAGCTTGTCCGCAGAGAAGTCGCGGACAAAAGCCCGAGTTCCCCAGACACGAAACGCAGACGCATCGCCAACCTTCCCCGTCCACCGCAGAGTAGGGGAGGTCTCCGGCAAGGAGACTCGGGGCTGAAGGTTGATCTGATGCGCCGCGTACTGAACCGCGAACGGCCACAGAAAATGGGGAGCAGCCGCATGAATCATGGACGTACAAGCGACGTCCATGACCATGCCAATGCGGCGCTCAGCAATCCCATTTTGCTGTGGGGAGGCCGGAAGCGTGAACGTCTGGCGGATGCCCTGTGCACGACAGAAGGCTCCCAGAAGGCCAGAGGAAAACTCTCCGCCTCTGTCGGAGTGCAGACGCAGAACAGGAAAGTCCGAGCCGAAACTCTCTCTGAGCTGGAGACGAGCTGCGCGGATCCAGTCGATCAACACCTCAGTGACCTTACCCTTGCTGCGCAAGGGGAAGACTGTGGTGTAACGCGAGTAGTCGTCAACGACCAGCAGGAAGTAACGCTCGTGACCCTGTCCACGGACGCGGGCGGGGCCCCACACGTCCATGTGAAGAGTCTGCAGCGGAGCCTCTGTCGGAGGAAACTCGGAGGAGTGAGGAGCGGCGCGCTGCCGCCCCTGGACGCAGGGAACGCAGGTAGGGGCAGGCCCCGGAGGAAGAGGAGGGAGGGACTGGGGGAGACCAGAGACAAGGACACGGAGGCCATGCCTCGGAGACGAGGCAGGGAGGGGTGACCAAGGCGGTGGTGCCAGAGGAGAGTCTGGTGAGACAGGAGACGACACGAGCAGGGAGCAGACTCAGGACCAGACCTGGACGCTGCAGCAAACACCTGACCCGACGCAGCTACCTGACCAGACGCAGCAACCGGAGGAGACTCAGTAGTCAGTGTGTACAGGCTCGACCCCGGCTGACGGATAAACGTGGCCAAGTGTCGGCCCGTCCGAGCACACGTGCAGTGGGTCACACGCTGACTCGCAGGAGTGAACTGGTCAACCCCCCCATCCTGTAGATCAGCACCACTCACCAAGTTCGTAGAGAACGAGGGGAGGTAAAGACCTGACAGGGTGCCAGAAGGGGCCGCCGGACACGGTAAGACAGTGGAGAAGTGGGCAAGGACAGGACCCCCAGAGGGGTCTGCCAGGGAGACCGCAACTGGCCGACTAAGCGGCGTGAGTGTGCTGCGGTCTCGAAAGAAGGAGCGGGAAGCACCCAAGTCAAGGGTGAAGGTGTGTAAGGCCTGGGCCGACGTGGTACCTGAGAGAGCAGACTCACCAGCACCTGGGGCAGCAGACGCACCAGCACCTGGAGCAGCAGACGCACTAGCACCTAGAGCAGCAGCCTCACCAGCACCTAGAGCAGCAGTCTCAATGCCCGGGTCAGGCGGAACACACAGGTAACAGTCACCCTCATCTCTAGTAGGCAATGCATACATGGCAGTGAGGATAGCATCATAGTCAAGAGTATAGATATCTACCCTCAGCCTAAGCAGCTCCACCCAGTCGGGGAGCTCAGCCGCGTCGCCAAAATCCGTACGCCAGGCGTCGCTCAGACGGGCGAAGCAGCGGGACTCTGCGTGACCAAACGTCCCGCAAGGCTGACCAGTCCGAGCACCAGTGCGAATGACGTACGGACAGCGAGCAGTACCCCGTGACCCTTCACGCTGAGCGTACCACTCACGAAGCTGCTGGGGCGGAAGGACCGCGCACGGACGACGCTGCAGCTGCACCTGGCCACTACAAGCAGCTGCCGAACTACTCACTCCAGGACGACTCCCACTACGGCCACCCCGACAACCCCAAGTAGCGTACCACTCACGAAGCTGCTGGGGCGTGAGGGACTCACGCGGACGTCGCTGGAGCTGCATTTGGCCACCGCCAGGAGCAGCAGGAGCAGTGGTAGCCGCAGTAGCAGCAGCAGTAGCAATAGCAGTAGTCGCAGCGCGGCCACCCCTACAACCCAAACTAGCCTACCATTCACGAAGCTGTTGGGGGGCGAGGGACTCACGCGGACGGCGCTAGAGCTGCATCTGGCCACGCCGCAGCAGTAGCAGTAGAAAGAGCAGTAGCAGCAAGAGCAGCAGTAACAGCAGTACGGGCAGGGCCGTGCTCACCAGTGGCGAGAAGGGCAGGCGTACGACGGCGGCAATGGCGAGGCCGCTACCACTGTAGGGCGAGGGCTCCGCGGCTGCTCCAGGGGCGGCTGCTGCAGGGGCGGCTGCTGCAGGGGCTGCTGCTCCAGGGGCGGCTGCTCCAGGGGCGGCTGCTGTAGTGGCGGCTGCTCCAGGGGCGGCTGCTGCAGGGGCGGCTGCTCCAGGGGCGGCTGCTGCAGGGGCGGCTGCTCCAAGGGCGGCTGCTGCAGGGGCGGCTGCTCCAAGGACGGCTGCTGCAGTGGCGGCTGCTCCAGGGGCGGCTGCTGCAGGGGCGGCTGCTCCAGGGGCGGCTGCTGCAGGGGTGGCTGCTCCAGGGGCGGCTGCTGCAGGGGTGGCTGCTCCAGGGGCGGCTACTGCAGTGGCGGCTGCTCCAGGGGCGGCTGCTTCAGGGGCGGCTGCTGCAGGGGCGGCTGCTCCAGGGGCGGCTGCTGCAGTGGCGGCTGCTCCAGGGGCGGCTGCTGCAGGGGCGGCTGCTCCAGGGGCGGCTGCTGCAGCGGCGGCTGCTCCAGGGCGCGGGTTAGGGCAGGGCGCCGCGGCGGGCAGGGGTGACGCCACGCGGGTCCCGCAGGGGCGTCGCGACGAGGCGGGGGCGACGCGCGGGTCCCGTTGAGGCGTCGCGACGAGGCAGGGGCAACGGGGCGGGGCCGCGACTGGCGACGGGGCGGGGCCGCGACTGGCGACGGGGCGGGGCCGCGACTGGCGACAGGGCGGGGCCGCTACGGGCAGCGGAGCGGGGCCGCGAAGGGGCCACGAAGGGAGCCGCGAGGGGGCCGCGAAGGGGCCGTGAAGGGGCCGCGAAGGGGCCGCGAAGGGGCCGTGAAGGGGCCGCGAAGGGGCCGCGAAGGGGCCGCGAAGGGGCCGCTAAGGGGCCGTGAAGGGGCCGCGAAGGGGCCGCGAAGGGGCCGTGAAGGGGCCGCGAAGGGGCCGCTAAGGGGCCGTGAAGGGGCCGTGAAGGGGCCGCGAAGGGGCCGCTAAGGGGCCGCGAAGGGGCCGTGAAGGGGCCGCGAAGGGGCTGCTAAGGGGCCGCGAAGGGGCCGTGAAGGGGCCGCGAAGGGGCCGCGAAGGGGCCGCTAAGGGGCCACGAAGGGGCCGCTAAGGGGCCGAGACGGGCCTCAGGAGCAGGGCAGGCCACTAAGGGGCCGCGAAAGGGTAGGGCAGGTCAGAGCGCGAGGCGCGCTTCGGGCAGGTTAGGAAAAAAAAAAAAATTAATGGTGGGCCCTTAGGAAGAAACGGTCCCACTAGGGAACCTGCTCTATACCATGTGAAAATAACGAGGAATGAATGCACTAGGAAACAGGTGGGTACAAGTAGGAAAAGCTAAAAGTGTTGTACCCCATATTGTCAACCCCACTACAGCCTACACAGACTATAGCATATAAGTTTGACAGACTCCACAAGCTAAAAATAACTACTCACTTGGTTCACAAGTGATGTTAAGTGTTGCCTAGTTTATGTTTTTGGTACTGAGTTAATCGCTTCCGCATAGTACTTAGAGTTAACATTTTTTATCAAGAGAAAACTTGCTTAAAATGACGAACAGATGTCGAGACAGCACCGCGTGTCGCACTGGCCTATCCTTGCACGGTTTTCCGTGCTCAGTTGTTTGAAACGCCATATCTTCCTATCAGATGCTACGAATGACACCAGATCTGTCAAGCATCCTTACAATATAGTAAACGAATGTTTTATCAAGAGAAACCTTATTTAAAATGAGAAACAGATGTTGAGACAGCACCGCGTGTCGCACTGGCCTATCATTGCACAGTTTTCCGTGCTCAGCTGTTTGAAACACAATATCTTCCTACCAGATGCTGCAAATGACACCAAATATATCAAGCATCCTTAAAAAATAGTAAATGAATGTTTCATCAAGAGAAACTTTGTTTAAAATGACAAATAGATGTCCAGACGACACCGTGTGTTGCACAGGCCTATCCTTGCACAGTTTTTCATGCTCAGTTGTTTGAAACACCATATGTTTATACCAAATGCTGCGAATGGCACCAAATCTGTCAAGCATCCTTACAATATAGTACACGAATGTTTGATCCAGAGAAAACTTGTTTAAAATGACGAACAGATGTCGAGACAGCACCGCGTGTCGCACAGGCATATCCTTGCACAGTTTTTCCTGCTCAGTTGCTCGAAACACCACATCTTTCTACCAGATGCTGCGAATGGCACCAAATCTGTCAAGCATCCCTACAATATAAGAAATGAATGTTTGATGAAGAGAAACCTTGTTTAAAATAACAAACAGATGTCGAAACAGCACCGCGTGTCGCAAAGGACTATCCTTGCACAGTTTTCACTGCTCAGTTGTTTGAAACACCATACTTCTTACCAGATGCTGCAATGGCACCAAATCTGTCCGATATTACTGCAATATAGTTGGATGAATGGATGATCAAGAAAAACTTTGTTCAAAATGACAAACAAACGTCGATACGACACCGCGAATCACACAACCTATCATTGCACATATATCCACGCTCAATTTCTGGAACACCATCTTTCCTGCCAGATGCTCCGAATAATTGGATAAAATACGCATGCTGCTTCTTTAACTGATCAAGAGTTACCCGACAAATCCAAATGATAATATATTGAAGAACTAGGAGTAAGCGATTGATTTCCACTAGGAACTTGGGGTTGTGCGACAATGTTGATTTGATTTCGAAGAAACATCAACAATTGACTGTTGGGTGCAAAGTGTATTTTGCACGTCAACCTGTCGCCTATTCGTCGAGCAAGGTGAAATTTGAAGACCTGTGTTTTGAGGTAATTTCTGTTGTGTGGAATACGCATTGGTGTGCTTTTCATTTTGGCGTTTACGGTTTGTGAATCGCTCATGAGTTATGCGCATTTAAGTGTGAGGTTGCATTCATGATTTTTCATGATTGTTCGTGTGCGTTTCGTGTGTTCGTGGCGTTTCACGAATGTGTGTGAAGTTCCGAGGGTACATGAGTGTTCATGGACCTTCGCGTCTTGTTCATGAGAGTTCGCGTGCTGTTCGTGTTCGTTCATGAGCGTTCATGAATGTTCATGGTGAGTTTCTGGTGTGCTGGGTGTGGGGCTCGAGATTTTGACCAGCCCCTTTTGACTAAGTCTTGCGCTGGTCAAGGCTCGAGGCCATAAGCCCGAGCCTTGTTGTGCAATCATGGGAGCAAGGGCTGTCAGAGGTCCACTGGTGATCCCCGATTGATCCTAGGGAAGGGTTACAGGCATGTTCGCCTGGGGGGTTATGGGCGCACTGACCCGCTACTTAACAAGCCCTTTTATCCCAATGGTCTAGTGGTTGGGATTCTGACATGGTATCAGAGCGAAGGTCTCGGGTTCGAATCCCGGTGTATGCACTTCGGGCATCCCAGTGCGGGGGGGTGTCAGAGGTCCACTGGTGATCCCCGATTGATCCTAGGGAAGGGTTACAGGCATGTTCGCCTGGGGGGTTATGGGCGCACTGACCCGCTACTTAACAAGCCATTTTATCCCAATGGTCTAGTGGTTGGGATTCTGACAAGGGCCGAAGGGTGCCAGTCGAGGCACACGCGCGGCCTGAGGCCGCAATTCAATTCGGAGCCACACGCGCGAGTGTGGCAGTGAGGTGGTGCGAGGGAAAAGACGAGCGCGCGTGGGTACAGGTTGGATTTCGGGGGTGCCATGTGGGGCCAGCGAGATTTCGCTTGACCCACGAGTTGTTTGTCCTGATCCTCCGAGGTGGGAATTTCGCCATGGTGTTTCGCGAGGTGCGCGATTTACTTTCGACGCTGGTGCGAATCGAGCGAGGTGGATTTCGACGACTTCGTAATTTTGTCGCGTAACTGAGCGAATCGCTCAGGAGTTTTCATGAACTGTCACGTATGGTCATGAGCTGTCATGATCGCAAATGACCACGAGCGTACATGGAATTCCGTGAGCAAGTATGGGCTACACAATTATGCGTGGGCGAGTATGTTGCCACTGATTTCGCGTGGAGACAGTTGGCATTTCGGAGTATGGTGCTAGCTATTATTTCGGTGGGCTGGTTGCTTTCGCTTTTGGTGGGTTAGTAATAACTAGTGCTTGTGTTTGTTTGTCACCAATTGTTGTGAATCCTTTTATGAATGAATTTTGCTATATCGACGTATTGACGAGAGGAGCTTTTCTGCACACGCACCTATCGTTCGTCAATGCTGCGCAATTGAGCTTGGGAATGCTCTTAGTGCACACGACTGTTTTCACACTTGTGAAAATCCCTCGACAAACACGGACCCTTGGTTAGGGGCTGGCTTTGCCAGGCACCCGAGGACCCTTGGAGGTGACCTCGTGGGGACTACCTAGTGTATTAAAGGTGTGCCAATAGTGGAGAACCAGTGGTATCAGAGCTGAGGATTGGACGTGTTGCCATTAGAACACAATGGCGCCCGGCGACAATGAAGGTTCTACTGCACGAGCAAATAGTGGAGTCTAAGATACGGGTGGTTCTGCGCCAAGGGGAGTGCGTGCCAGCCCGGGCTCACTATGGAAGGATGTGTTGAAGAACTTCGTCGTCGACAAGTTCAACGGCAGCAATTACGACGATTGGGCGTGGAAAATGCAGCTGCATTTTCGGCAAGTGGGCTTGTTGAAGCTGATGACGGGCATGGAGAAGAGGCCGGACGACCCGAACCTGCAAGAGGAGTGGGACGAGCGTGCAACGGCCGGCTACTACCTTCTTTCACAGAGTTTGGAACTGAACCAGCGGTCATACATGATGCATCTGCTGAAAGAAGCTGACTGTGGGTCACGAGCTTGGAAGGTGCTAAAGAAGTTGCACTCGCCAACCTCGTTGGTTGCAACTTTGATATTGGAGCGTGAGTTGGCGACATTGCGCCTGAGTGAGGGGGAGCCAATTCAACCGGCTCTCGATAAAATGCAGGATTTGTACGCAAAGCTGCAGATCGCGGGCATCACCTACCCGAAGCAAACGAAGTGCTTGCGGATGCTTTCATTGCTACCCGAGTCTTGGCTGCAGTTCACGAGTGGCATAAGTCTTCCTCAAAACCATGGTTCGTGGACACTCGAGTGGGTGCGAGCCAAGATCTTGGAGGAAGACTTCAGGAGGAGGCAGCTGAGCCACGACCACGATGGTGACGGCGGGTACGCAGTGCAAGGCAGCAGATGGCGTAAGGGGAAAAGTTGGGGTGAAGGTGAACGGGGGCGATATGGAAGCAGGCGAGAAGATAAGAAGCCGAGCAGCAAGCGTGATGACAAAGAAGAAGCTGATGACGACAATGATGATGGTGGCTACTACAGATTTAAGGGAACTTGCTGGTACTGCAAGAAACCGCGTCACACTTGGGCGAAGTGCTGGAAGTGGCCTAAGGGGTGGA
This sequence comes from Closterium sp. Naga37s-1, assembly GCA_947471745.1. Lineage (NCBI taxonomy): Eukaryota > Viridiplantae > Streptophyta > Zygnematophyceae > Desmidiales > Closteriaceae > Closterium > Closterium sp. Naga37s-1. The sequence goes on along the minus strand of CANJKZ010000223.1, from coordinate 183,232 downwards.
CTCACGGGAATGAGGACAATGATAAAGAGGAGAACCAGCACCGTGGCATTGGTTATGTTGCAGGGGCCACAAGGGAAGGGGGAGACGATTGGGAGCGGGCTCTGGGGCAGATTTTCCATGTGCAAGGGAACGAGGGGAGTGAGAAAGCAGCTGCAAAGGAGGGAGCAGTGCCTCACCCTCTTAACACGTGGATCCTTGACTCCGGAGCGGCTCATCACATGACCCCGAGGGCGGACCTGCTAGACAAGATCGGTGCAACGAGCATCATTGAAATGAATTCCGGATGTGGGCACAAGATGAAGGTGTTGGGAGTGGGCAAGGCAGCCTTCAAGGGAGCTGACGGAAAGCCGATTATCCTGGAGGACGTGTTTCTGGTGCCTGAGCTGAAGGGAAACTTGATTTCCCTGCGGAAGAATGGGGCTTGCAGGTATTAGCACGGAAACAGAGGGAGCTGAAACGTTCAAGGGACGTCTCGGTGGACGGACGTTGTGGGACCTGCATGAGGACAAGGACCTGTGTGACGAGTTGTGGCATGTACCAGTGGTGCCATGGAGTGAGGTGTCACCTGAACATGACAATGGGGTTTGCGGCTGCAAGGGAAAATGTGCTGCAGAGGCTGCTGAAACAATCAAGGAGCTGAAAGCTACCGTAGAGATGTTGGTGCAGGAGCTGTACCAAGTAAAGGATCGACTTGCAGCAGCTAAAAATAGAAATAATCCCGGTGCTGATGAGAAGACTGGTGTTAAGGCCAAGGGGAGTGAAGGCAAGGGTGCTACTGTGACTAAGGAGAAGGGAGTGCTGAAGAGTGTCACTCGTGAGCAGAGGAAATGTGAAATCAAAGTGCAGCTGAAGGATGCACCTGTTAAAGAGAAGCCGTCGGTGCTGAAAGCGGCAAGCATTGCAGCTGATGCAACTAAGGAGACTGAAGAACCTAAGGTGAAGCTAAGTCAAGAGGAAGCGGATACAACCTTGGGTGGTAGCGGTATTACTTCGATGAAGCTGCAAGTAGCTGATGTCATGAAAACCGAAAGTGTGGGGGAGCATAAATCAGCCTTCCCTAAATCTGGAGTTGGGATCGGTAATGTAGCGGAGCCGTTCTACAGTGAGAAGTAGATTGAGGGAGTTGAATAGTCGTCAGGTTGAGGGAGGGTTTGTTGGGTGCAAAGCGTATTTTGCACGTCAACCTGTCGCCTATTCGTCGAGCAAGGTGAAATTTGAAGACCTGTGTTTTGAGGTAATTTCTGTTATGTGGAATGCGCATTGGTGTGCTTTTCATTTTGGCGTCTACGGTTTGTGAATTGCCTTAGCGGTTCATGAGTTATGTGCATTTAAGTGTGAGGTTGCATTCATGAGTTTGCTTGTGTCATCTCATGTGTCATGTGCGGCGTGCCATGTCCCATGCTTTGTGAAATGCCATATGCCATGCCATGGGCTATGACGTCTTGTGCTTCAACATGCTAAGTATTGCAAGTGTCATGCTGATGTGCGCCAGTACTTGATGACAGAGTCACACCAGACTTGCACTGCTTTTGCCAATCAAGTGAGTGCTGTTGTGAATCATGTGCCTCTCCCTTCGTCTTTTCCCTCTCACACGTTCCTCCCTCCCCGCTCTCCACTCTCTTAGACACGTGTGTGCTGAAGAAGTGTGGCATCAGCAGCACGTGCTCCAAGGACAGTGCTGGAGTGGTGTCTTGCGTTTGCAACGATGGTTTTTCTCTGCAGCCCGACGGTTTCACATGCACTGGTGCGTGCTGAATCCAGCGTGCACTGATGCGTGCTGCTGTATGCTGTCCAACAAGCAAGGTAGATTGCATGTCTTCATGACCTCTTTCTAGGATGCGCAGCGCTGTGTCGTGTAACACAACGTGTGCAAGGGTGTGTGTGTTGTATTTTTTTAATTAGTTGTTTGCAGCACTTGCATGGTACGCATCAGTTTCCCGATCAGTCATTTACTCGTTTCACTGTTGCTCCCACTAGCTTCCTATTTACTCGTTTCCTCTGCTCACCCCTCCCTGCCTTGACCTCTTTCCCCCAAACCTCCCCATACTCCTTGTGTGCACGTCTCTACTCACACGCCTCTTCCTTACTCTGCTTCTTCAAGTCCCTTCTACACCATCCTCGCCCATTTCATCGACTCCTCACTCCCCTTCCCCTTTTCTCCCCCCACCCAGACAACTGTGTGATCCAGAGCTGTGGTGTGAACGGCCGGTGCATCAAGGACGAAACTACTGGAGCGTCGTCCTGTGTGTGTGACACTGGCTATGTGCTGCAGGCGGATGGCAAGACGTGCGCTGGTATGTGATGAAACTGTTGTGTGCTACTCTGTGTGATTCCGTGTGCTACTCTGTGTGGTGTTGTGACGGCTCCTAGATTCATGTCCCCTCCACCCCTCCTCTCCGCTCTTTTCTGCCTCTCCCCCCACCTAGATGTTTGTGTGGTCAAGAACTGTGGTGTAAACAGCCAATGCTTTCGTGGTAGCAACGGGGCAATCTGTAGCTGTAACACTGGCTATGTGCTGCATCCGGATGGCAGGACGTGCACTGGTATGTGATGAAACTGTTGTGTGCTACTCAGACACCTGCGAGATTTAGAGCTTTGGCGTTCCATGCCATGTGTCGTGCCATATGCCATGCCTTGTGAGAAGCCGTATTGTGCTTCAACGTGCTAATTATTCCAACTGCCATGCTGATGCGCGCCTGTACTTGGTGGCAGAGACACACCAGTCCTGACTGCTTTTGCTCTGAAGTGAGTGCTGGTGTGAATCACGTGCTATGAATCATCCCATTTTCATACTCTTTTTATTGCTTCTCTCCACGCCTCCTATCAGATACGTGCGTCGTCATGAATTGTGGCAGCGATGCTGATTGTGTGAAGGATGCTCAAGGCGCTGCATCCTGTGTTTGCAAAACGGGCTTCCAGATGGTGGACGACGTTTGCATTGGTATGCATCATCTTTCCCAATAGATGTTTCCCATCTCTCCTTCCTCCCTCCATCCCTCCTCTCTCCTTTCTTCGCCCTTTCCCTCCGTATTTAATCTCAGTTTCACCTTGAAAATCGTTGCTTATCTCTTCCTCGCTTGGCCTCATTTCCTCCAACCCTTCCCACACTCCTTTTGTGCACGTCTGTACTCACACTCCTCTTCATTACACTCTACTCGCTCACGTCCCTCCCTTCTACACCATCCTTGCCCATTTCCTCCACTCCTCCCCCATCGCCCCCCCTCCCCCATGCCCCCCCCCATATCTTCTTTTTCGTCTTCTTCTTCTTCGTCTTCTTCTTCGGCTTCTTCTTCATCTTCTTCTTCGTCTTCTTCTTCTTCGTCTTCTTCTTCGTCTTCTTCTTCATCTTCTTCGTCTTCTTCTTCTTCGTCTTCTTCTTATTTAAACCACCCCTGCCCCTTGTTCACTTCGACCTCGGTTTGGTGTGGTACAGTATCATTGTTCTTCATCTGCCACCCTTGGTCCCACTATTTGTGTCTTGGTCCGCCCCGTTCTTTCACCCCAACTCCTTCACAGCTACGTGCAATCTGTGTCATCCTACATTTACGTCCTGCGCGTTCTTGCCGGGCACAAACACTCTGGCTTGTCATTGCAAACCCGGCATTGGGCAGTCCATAATTAGGCAGCTCAATTGTGTTGGTGAGTTTCACACGCTTTCGAAGTTTGCTTGTTGAAAAATCAATTCGAATTGACCCACAGTTTGCTTGCTTTGTCTCTCTCCCTCTCTCTCCCTCTCCCCCTCTCCCCCTCTCCCCCTCTCCCCCTCTCCCCCTCTCCCTCTCTACCCCTCTCCCCCTCTACCCCCCTGCCCCTCCCCCTCTATCCCTCTCTCCCTCTATCCCCCTCCCCCTCCCTCTCCCTCTCTCCTCCCTCTCCCTCTCTCCTCCCTCTCTTTCTCCCTCTCTCCTCCCTCACTTTCTCCTCCCACTGACACCCAATGTTCTGTCCATTTCAACCTTTCACGTTCCAACAATGGTCTAGTGGCACACTTACATTGCATCCTCAATACTTTGCATGGTGAGTGCCAGCTTGGGGTTAATCCGGAGCTTGCTCTGACCCTTTAATAGATTGTCTGAGCATCAATTCGTCTCCTGATTCCAAGCGTAGTATGTTCCCCTTTTAACTTACCTCGTTTTGACTTCATTGTTTTTGTGTGATTTCATTCTAACAGTTGTGTGAAACTTATTTCTGCGATGAAGGGGATAAGATTTAGCATGACAGTGAATCCGCGTTTCTCTCACCCTATCTGTGAAAGAACGAGGAAAAGTGTGTGCACTAGGAAACAGGTGGGTACAAGTAGAAAAACCTAAAAGTGTTTTACCCCATATTATCTACCCCACTACAGCCTACACAGACTATAGCATATAAGTTTGACACACCCCCATAGGCAAAGTGGGGGAGAACAAGAGGTCACAAGACCAGTCAAGCAAAGCACAGTAAGCTCAGGGTGGATCACAACGTCACCACACATTCCGAGCACAAGTTCAAGGCCACAAGGCCAGTTTACATACAAGATTATATATAAAGTTAAACAAGCAAGTGCAGGTATAGATAGATCACAGTCCAAGCAAGGTCAAGAAGTGAGCAAGTGAGGCCAAGTAGGCACAAGACCTAGCATCGTACAAAAGCGCTGATGATCACAAGGCGGAAGTGCCTTGGTAAAGATATCAGCAGTGTTGGCATGAGAGGCTACGTAAGCAAGGCGCAGCTGACCACGCTGCTGCAGCTCACGAGCAAGGAAGTAGCGAAGAGCAATGTGCTTCGTTCTGTGCTCCAGTCTGTGCTCCCGACACAAGGCCAGCATGGCCTTGTTGTCTACGTACAGAACTGGAGGAGAACGAAGCTGCTCTCTTAGGTCAGTCAGGAAGTAGGTGAGCCAGTGTAGCTCCTGTGCAGCCATGGCCCCCGCGTAGATCTCAGCCTCACAGCTGGAGCCGAGAACAGAGGACGAGCGGGTAGACCGCCACGAAAGAGAGCCAGAACCAAGGCTGAAGGTGTAACCCTGTGACGACCGCTGCGTAGCCTGGTCGTCAGCCCAAGAAGCGTCTGCGTGACCTGTGAGGACTACTGAACGCCGCCCTCCAAGCACTAGCCCCATGCCCGACGTACTGCACAAGTAGCGCAACACCCTCTGCCTCCTCTCCCACCCTCCCCTGCCCCTCCCTGCCTTCCCTGTGTCGAGGGGCGGCAGCGCGCCGCTCCTCACTCCTCCTCGTTCCCCCCGACAACTGCTCCCCTACAGACCCTGCACATGGACGTGTGGGGCCCAGCCCGCGTCAGTGGACAGGACCGCGAGCGGTACTTCTTGCTGGTTGTTCACGACTACTCGCGTTACACCACGGTCTTCCCCTTGCGTACCAAGAGTGAGGTCCCTGATGTTTTGATCCCTTGGATCCGCGCTGCCCGTCTCCAGCTCCGCGAGCGGTTCGGGACGGAGTTTCCCGTCCTGCGTCTGCACTCTGACAGAGGTGGAGAGTTTTCCTCCCACCTTCTGCAGAGCTTTTGTCGTGGGGAGGGCATTCACCAGACGTTCATGCTTCCGGCCTCTCTGCAGCAAAATGGGGTTGCTGAGCGCCGCATTGGCTTGGTCATGGAGGTCGCTCGTACCTCCATGGTCCATGCGGTTGCCCCCCATTTTCTATGGCCGTTTGCAGTCCGCTACACTGCGCATCAGCTCAACCTCTTGCCCCGTGTCTCCTTGCCGGAGACCTCGCCCACACTGCGGTGGACGGGGAAGGTTGGCAATGCGTCGGTGTTCCGGGTCTGGGGCTCTCGTGCCTTTGTCCGCGATACCACCGTGGACAAGCTCTCCGCCCGCGTTGTTCCCTGTGTCTTCCTTGGCTTTGTCCCTGACGCGCCTGGCTGGCAGTTTTACCACCCCACCTCGCGCCGTGTCTTCCCCTCTCACGACGTCACGTTCGACGAGTCGGTTCCCTTTTACCGTCTCTTCCCCTACCGCACTGCCCCTCTCCCCCCCCCACCGCTCTTCCTCGCTCCAGGTCCTCCCCAGGTAGACCCCCTCCCCGTTCCCGGTCCTGCTCCTTCAGGTGTGTCTCAGGTAGACCCTTCTCCCTTGACTGAGCCGGTTGAGGTTACTGGTGACTCAGGTCCTGCTGAGGGTGGTCCTGCTCGGGGTGCTGCTCCTGGGGGTGCTGAGCCTTGGGGTACTGAGTCTGGGGGTGCTGCGCCTGGGGGCACTGAGGCGCCTGGTGAGCAGTCTCCTTGGAGCGGCCGCCTCTGTAGTCGCTCCGCTGGTGCCTCGCCGCAGCACTCTCGTCGGCGTGTCCCTCTCTCCACACAGCAGTTGCGTGAGTGGTACGTTAGCCGTCAGGGTCGCGCTGCTGGAGCTGGGGGCTCAGCTGCGGGAGGCGCTGGGGTTGGATGCACTGGAGCTGGCGCTGTCCCTCTCTCCCCACAGCAGCTGCGTGAGTGGTACGTTAGCCGTCAGGGTCGCGCTGCTGGAGCTAGGGGCCCTGCTGCGGGAGGCGCTGGAGCTGGTGACTCTGCTACTGGAGGTGTTTCCCCTAGAGCTCCTGGAGCTGCTGGCCCCGGAGGTGCTCGTACTGGAGGTACTGGAGCTGCTGGGGCTGGAGGTACGGCTGGACCTGGAAGTGCTGCTGTCGACACTGAGGCTGGAGACCCTGGGGCTGGAGGTGCCAGTTCTGGGGGTACTGCTGCTGGTGGCGCTGGTCCTGGAGGTGCTGGCGCTAGAGGTTTTGGAGCTGCTGGAGGTTCTGGAGCTAGTGGAGGTGCTGGCGCTAGAGGCGCTGGCGCTGGAGGTTCTGGAGCTGCTGGAGGTGCTGGTACTGGAGGTGCTGGCGCTGGAGGTTCTGGAACTGCTGGAGGTGCTGGCGCTAGAGGTTCTGGAGCTACTGGAGGTTCTGGAGCTGGTGGAGGTGCTGGCGCTGGAGGCGCTGGAGCTAGAGGTTCTGGAGCTGCTGGAGGTGCTGGAGCTACTGGTGCTGGTGGCCCTGCACAACCGCGACTGTTCTTCGCTCCGCCGTCACCTTCGTCTCTGCCGCCGCATGACTCCGTGCTTCGCCAAGTTCTTAGCCTCCCATCTTCTACTGGTCTTCCGTTACAGCCTGGCTCACCGCTGCTTGCTCCTTCTCCTTCCACTGAGCAGACTGGAGGTCTTACTGAGCGTTGTGCAGCTGCGCCTCGTCCTGTCTCACCTGTTCGCACTGTCTGCACTGGTCGTACTGGTCGTCGTGTTCCTCGTGAGCGTCCGCCGGCTGTCCCCGGCACGCACCTCATGGCCCTGCGTCCTTCCTCTGCTCCGCAGTGTGTTCCCTTGCCGTCCCCTCCTGCGTCTTCTCTGCCTGACGTTCCAAACCCTGAGTCTGACCGCGCTCGTGCTGCTCACCCTACTGTCACGCGTCTGCTTGCCACTGTTGTCACTGACCCTTTGTTTGAGTCCATAGCTGCGTCTGCCTTGATCGCTGAGCTTGTTGACTTTGCTGTTGCCTGTCGTCTAGACTACGCCGCTAGTCTTATTGCTGAGTCTGAGTCTATCTGTCCTCCGCCCGTCGGGGGTGAGTGTGCCCTTGGCACGGACGTTCTTGAGGACAGGCAGGAGGAGTTCCAGTGTTTTGCTGCTGCTTTACCTCATCGTGTGTCCATGCTGCTTGCCCTTGAGGGAGACCCAGATGCACCAGACATCCCGACCCCGCGCTCTTACGCAGAGGCGATAGAGGGTCCCTACTCCTCTCAGTGGCAGACAGCTATGGACGCAGGGATGGCTTCAGTCCACGGGCACTTACGTTGACGAGGTTCCCCCACCTGGGGCGAACATTGTCGATGGCATGTGGATTTTTAGGGTGAAGCGGCCGAGGGGTTCTCCGCCTGTCTTCAAGGCGCGTTACGTTGCTCGAGGCTTCAGTCAGCGACAGGGAGTTGACTACTTTCAGACCTTCTCCCCCACCCCGAAGATGACCACTCTTCGGGTGCTGCTGCACGTCGCCGCTCAGCGTAATTACGAGCTCCACTCTCTTGACTTTAGCACTGCTTTCCTATAGGGCAGCCTGCACGAGGAGATCTGGCTGCGCCGCCCACCTGGCTTCACTGGGTCGTTTCCTCCTGGTACCCAGTGGAGCCTCCGGCGGCCAGTCTACGGTCTCCGCCAGGCGCCCCGTAAGTGGCACGACACACTGAGGACTACGCTTGCGGCTCTTGAGTTTGCTCCTTCCACTGCTGACCCGTCGCTGTTTCTACGCACCGACACTACTCTGCCGCCGTTCTACATCCTCGTGTACATCGACGACTTGGTCTTTGCTACTGCTGACACTGCTGGACTGGCCCACGTGAAGTCGGAGCTGTAGAAGAGACACATGTGCACAGACTTGGGTGAGCTGCGCAGCCATCTTGGCTTGCAGATCACCCGGGACAGAGTACGGCGCACCATTACCTTGACTCAGTCACACATGGTGCAGCAGGTTCTTCAGCGCTTCAACTTAACGTACTCCTTGCCTCAGGCCACTCCTCTGTCTACTCGCCACTCGCTCTCAGCTCTCCCTTCGGATGAGTCCGTAGAGCCGAGTGGCCCGTACCCAGAGCTTGTGGGCTGCCTCATGTACCTGATGACCTGCACTCGACCTGACCTGGCATACCCTCTTAGCATCCTGGCACGCTATGTTGCTCCTGGGAGACACCGACCAAAGCACATGGATGCAGCTAAGAGGGTGTTGCGCTACCTATGCAGTACGTCGGGCATGGGGCTCGTGCTTGGAGGACGGGCTCGAGTTGTCCTCTCTGGTCACGCAAACGCTTCTTGGGTTGACGACTTGGCTACGCAGCGGTCGTCACAGGGTTACACCTACAGCCTTGGTTCCGGCTCTGTTTCGTGGCGGTCTACCCGCTCGTCTTCTGTTTTCGGCTCCAGTTGTGAGGCTGAGATCTACGCTGGGGCCATGGCTGCACAGGAGTTACGCTGGCTCACCTACCTGCTGACCGACTTGGGAGAGGTGCCTCGTTCTCCTCCGGTTCTGTACGTCGACAACAAGGCCATGCTGGCCTTGTGTCAGGAGCACAGACAGGAGCACAGAACGAAGCACATCGCTCTACGCTACTTCCTTGCTCGAGAGTTGTAGCAGCGTGGTCAGCTTCGTCTTGCTTACGTGGCCACTCGGGCCAACACTGCTGATATCTTTACCAAGGCACTTCAGCCTTGTGATCATCAGCGTTTCTGTACTCTGTTAGGTCTTGTGCCTACCTGGCCTCACTTGGTCACCTCTTGACTTAGCTTATACTGTGATCTATATATACATGCACTTGCATGCTTATATTTGTTAGGTTGAGATCACTGTACTGCTTGTTCACCTTGATATATAACTCTGCATGTGAACTGGCCTTGTGGCCTTTTGCCTGTGCTCAGAATGCGTGGTGACGTCGTGATCCACCCTGAGCTTGACCTTGCCTTATTCTCTTTCTTGTCCCTCACTTTGCCTATGGTGGTGTGTGAGAACTATACTCTAGGCTGTAGTGGGGCACTCCTTATGGGGTATAGCCCTGTTAGGTGTTGCCTATACAAACCTTGTAGTGTTCTCATCCTAGTCATTCCTAGTTCTATCTTTCACAACGTGAGTTGCATTGTCTATTTATTGCGTTTTGTACACGGTGTGTGAACATGTTTTTTCTTTCTTGTGCAGGGTATGTGTCTTGCATGCTTTGATTTTGCTTTGTGCAAGGCGCGTGAGCTGCATTCTTTAATTGATTGGCGGAGAAGGAAGATGAGGAAGGCAGTGGGAGGGAGGGAGGGAGGGAAAGAGGGAGGGAGGGAGGGAGGGAGGGAGGGAGGGAGGGAGGGAGGGAGGGAGGGAGGGAGGGAGGGAGGGTTGTAGGGAGGGTAGGGGATGATTGGCCAGCGATGATTTATGAATAGCTGAATTTCATGATGGTTGCGTGTTTATTCTCTGCAGGTATCTGTGCTTGTTTGCGTGTGTGTCACTGTGTGCGTTTGTGTCAGTGTGTGCGTTTGTGTCAGTGTGTGCGTTTGTGTCAGTGTGTGCGTTTGTGCCAGTGTGTACGTTTGTGTCAGTGTGTGCGTTTGTGTCAGTGTGTGCGTTTGTGTCAGTGCGTACGTGTGCGTGTGAGCGCGTGTGTGAGATGCACAGTTTGTGTCTGTCTCAAGGCGTGTGCTGAAGTGCCTCGTGTATGCAACTCAGGTTGTGATCGCCGGTGGGGCAATCGCCTTAGCGTGCCAGACCAACCTCTGTTGCATCATCGATGCATTTTAGCATTCTCCCCAAGACGCTTCAATTGTTATGTGTTGTCGTTTTTGTTACCGTATGCGTTTGTTCATGTTTGTTGTAAGGTGTGATGTTAAAGTGTGCCGGGCCTGCAATTGAGGTGGGGATCGTTGTTGGGGCAGCGTTGCTCGCCTTAGCATGCCGGATCCATCGCTATTGTAGTCCCGATGCATTTTAGCATTCACTTTATGACAGTCACAGTTATGTGTTGTCCCTTTTGTAGTACATGTTCAATGGATGCAAATTCCGTAATCTACATCTACTGTGTTTTGTCTCGTCAATTGTTCTTTATGTAGGTAAAGACACGATGGCCAATTCTTCCAGTCGCCGTATTTATCGACGATTATGGAATGATTGGTTACATTTAATTTCACCCTTTTTGGAGACTCATATGTATCAGTGCTGTCATCTCCACATGCTTGCTGCACCGGTTGAGTGCTTCGGGCGTGGGAAAAAAGACAAAAACTGCACTGTTCATTCGAGTTGACCGAAAAAAGTGCTACACCTAGCCCGCGCCATTTTCAATCCCCCCAATTGCAAAAGGTTTGTCGCCACCTCTGGGGGGTGGGGGGCAAAACTGAACAGTAACATGGCAGATTTGTGGTCTATGTGCACTGACGCGTCAGCAGCATTCCGATTTCTTTGGAGAGACAGTATCAGAACTGGACGCGAAAATGATGTGTAGGTTCGGGTCATGAATCTGCCACACACGTGGAGGGCAAATCCGCCCAGTCAGCACTCACAGCTAGGTGCTGACTCACTGCACAAATATCCCACGGGCAAGTGGCAAAATCGCGGCTCGGTACCGTTTTTTTGAGATTAGCGCGGGCTAGGAGTACCAAATGTAAAGGGGTTGCTACGCAACCCAAAGAGAGGACCTTCACTATGGAGGGAGGGATACAAATAGGGGAAATATGAGAATGGTAACACTTACAAAGCAATTTCACGCGTTTGGTAACTCACGTCCAACGCACTGGACGTCCAACCCACTGATGTCCAACCTACTGACGTCCAGTTCAGCTGCTTCACACGGCAAGGCAGTGCCTTGTAACGTACGTCGCGATCCAGTCCACCTCAGCGGTCATTACAGTCCGCATTGGCTGCCTTTCGCCCCGCACCCGCGCGAAACGTCTCTGTCTGACCGCGCGCGCGTCGGTCCCATGGTGCGACCCTGCCTAGCCTCGTCCCCTTTTTTCCGCGCGCACCCCGCCGCTTTGCGCGAATCTATTACCACGGCGTTACGCAGAACTAGTCATACGGATTTGGCTAAAAAAACTATAAAGACGGCGGCGTTACCTGGTTGTATCACGACGCGCTTCGTGTCTTCAATCTCTTCCGCCCCCGCATCGTCTTCCATTCGCGCGTTTCGTCCCATCACCGCTCCTGGATCGCCGCCCTCTTTACAGCATCAAGCATCTGGATCGCTTTCTAGCATCAAGCTCGCGACTTTCCGCGGCCTTTCCTCTGTTTTCGTCTTCGTGTCACTCCTCCCGCCTCTTCGTTCGTCTCCGCTGACCGAGTTTTCTTCCAAGGTGACACCTTGGGAGTGCCGATCCACTTGCCTTCCCTCCAAAGCCGTGCCTTGGGAGTGCCGAACCTCCAGCCTTGCCCCGAAGAACCCCGTAACACGCTTCTGCACCGTCCGATCTCGATCTACTCCCGCTAAAAGCGGAATGGCGGACCCAGCTGCCCCATCGGACGCGGAAGTTCCGCCGCACGGCGCGGCGGCGGGCGGTTCCCGCCCCGCGGAGAATTCCGCTACGGAAGAAGCGGAGCGTCCGGCGGAAGGAGGGGGATTGGCGGAGGGCGCGCGAATCGCGGCGGAAGTCGCGGCGAAGAAGGCGAAGCGCGACGCTTCGTCCTCGTCGTCTGCTGAACCCGACTCCATCCGAGGCGAATCCTCCGCTGCTGCTGCTGCTGCCGCTGCTGATCCCTCCGCCGCTGCTCCCGCTGCAGCCGAGGAGTCCCAGGAAGCTTCCGCTGCTGCTCCCCCTACCGCGCCCTCTCCCGCCGCTCCCCCTGCGCGCCCGACGGTGTACAAGCTGCGCCAGGAGCACAGCGAGTTGTTCACGGAAGCTTCCGCGTACTTGCTGGGAGAGGAGGGATGCGTGCTGGTGCTGCAGCGAGGCGACCTCACCAAGTGGTCTGTGGACGGGCGCACCGACGCTATAGTGAGTCCTCTTATAACGAGTGCTCTTGTAACGAGTTTTTCTGTAGTGTTGCGTGCAGAAGAGCGTCCTGGGCTGCATGCAGATGCTCCGTTGGAGATACCTCGTTGTTCCCATCAGCATGCCGCACTCACAACCAACCAGACCAAGCCACACACCATAAGGCACTTCAACTCTTTTTGTGTGCGTGCATGAGCGTGGGGTGTGTGCGCGTGCGCGTGCGTGTGCATGCGTGCGGTGTTGTGCGTGTGTATGTGTGCGCGTGCGTGCGCGAGTGTGTGTGTGTGTGTGTGTGTGTGTGTGTGTGTGTGTGTGTGCATGTGTGCTGTACGTATGTGCTTGTAATTTTTGTTGGTGCGTGTATATGTGCATGTGTCTGGTTGTGTGTGCATGCATGTGCAAATGTGCGCCACTCACAGGTGAATGCAGCCAATGAGAGAATGCTGGGAGGAGGTGGAGTGGACGGAGGTAAGCCGCTTCTTCCCCCCTCATCCTTCCTTCCACAATTCTTGTGCTTTTCTCTCTCTTCTCACTACCATCGTCAAGCAAATAGCAAGCAAATAATCAGCAATTACATCAAATGATAAACAACTACCTTATTCTCTTACCCGTTTCTTGCCATGCCATCCGTTTTTGTCCACTCGACAAGCCTCCCTCCCTCTGCTCAACAAGCCTCCCTCCCTCTGCTCAATCCTTCCCCTCCCTCTGCTCAATCCTTCCCCTATGCACTGCTGCTTGGGGAACATATCTGAGGATCATTCAACAGGCCTCCCTTTTTTGCAAACTGAGGGGTGAGCTATCTTCTGCATCCCCTCTTCCCCCTCCTCCTTCCCTCTCCCATCTTTTCCCTTCGCTCCGCTCCTCCCATCTCCCCCTCTCCGCCCCCCCTCCAGCCTTCCGCTCCAGTGAGAGAGTGCAGCTCCAGTGAGAGAGTGCAGCTCCAGTGAGGGGGTGCAAGGCGGTGCAGCAAGCAAGCAGACCACTGCAAGATAGATGGTGAATAATCCGTTCTCCTCTTCCCACTCTCTCCTCTCCCCACGCTTTCCCTCCTCTGTCCTCTCCCCAGCCATCCACAGGGCAGCAGGGCCGGCACTGGTGAGGGAGTGCAAGGCGGTTCCGGAAGTGAGCAAATGATGCCACTGGCTTATCCATTCTTATTCCCACTCTCTCCCCGCCCCCCCCCCCCCGTTTCCTCCTCTGTCCCCTCCCCAGCCATCCACAGGGCAGGGCCGGGCCTGGTGAGGGAGTGCAAGGCGGTGCAGAGGGTTGCTTGAAGCAGTGGCGATTTCCTTCCATGCTCCCATCTCCCATCTCTCCTCTCTCCCCTCTCCTTTCTCCCCTCTCCTCTCCTTCCTCTCCTCCCCAGCCATCCATAGGGCAGCAGGGCCGGGCCTGGTGAGGGAGTGCAAGGCGGTTCCGGAAGTGAGCAGAGGGGTGCGCTGCCCCACAGGGCAGGCTGTGTGCACTGGGTGAGTGTGACTGTACGGGGTGTGATTGTGGGGACATGACAGTGTGAGTGGGCGGTTGTGAGTGGGTGGGTGCGAGTGGGCAGCGAGGTTCTCAGACGCCCCACATGGCAGGACAGGCTGTGCGTAAGGGTTGAGTGTGACTGTACGAGTGAGCGTGACTGTACGAGTGAGCGTGACTGTACGGATGAGCGTGACTGTACGGGTGAGCGTGACTGTACGGGTGAGCGTGACTGTACGGGTGAGCGTGACTGTACGGATGAGCGTGACTGTACGGATGAGCGTGACTGTACGGATGAGCGTGACTGTACGGGTGAGCGTGACTGTACGGGTGAGCGTGACTGTACGGGTGAGCGTGACTGTACGGGTGAGCGTGACTGTACGGGTGAGCGTGACTGTACGGGATACGGGTGAAGCTTTTCATTCCCACGGCGGGGCCCATCCGTCTCTCCCCCCCGCCCTCCTCTCCTCCCTCTCCCCTTCCTCCCATGTCCGCTTCCGATTCCCCTCCACAAGAGCGGCGAACTGCAAGTGTGGTAAGTCATTCACGCAGTGGGGCCTATCGAGTTGACTTTTAAATCAACTCAAAAGTCCCCTCCACAAGAGCGGAGAACTGCGAGTGAGGAATGTCATTCACGCAGTGGGGCCTATCTCGGACCCTCTGTCCCTCCCCCCTCTCCCATTGCTCCCGTCTCCCTTCCCCCTGTCACCTCCACCAGCGCGGCCGAGCTGCCAGTGAAGCATGTGATTCACACGGTGGGGCCCATCTACACGTCAGCACGCTCTGCACCGCTGCTGCACTCCGCCTACGTGTGAGTCAACGCTGGTCAACGCTGGTCAATGTGACTCTGGCCAAAACGATGGCAACTCGTCGAATTTCAGTCAACTACACCACTGCCTTCCATGATATCCCATCCTCCACGTCACCCCATCCTCAATCTAACGTCACCCCATCCTCCATTCCACGTCACCCCATCCTCCATTTCACGTCACCCCATCCTCCATTCCACGTCACCCCATCCTCCATTCCACGTCACCCCATCCTCCATTCCACGTCACCCCATCCTGCATTCCACGTCACCCCATCCTGCATTCCACGTCACCCCATCCTGCATTCCACGTCACCCCATCCTCCATTCCACGTCACCCCATCCAGTCACCCCATCCTGCATTCCACGTCACCCCATCCTGCATTCCACGTCACCCCATCCTGCATTCCACGTCACCCCATCCTGCATTCCACGTCACCCCATCCTGCATTCCACGTCACCCCATCCTGCATTCCACGTCACCCCATCCTGCATTCCACGTCACCCCATCCTGCATTCCACGTCACCCCATCCTGCATTCCACGTCACCCCATCCTGCATTCCACGTCACCCCATCCTGCATTCCACGTCACCCCATCCTGCATTCCACGTCACCCCCCCCCCTTTTCCCAGCCGCTCCATGGAGGAGGCCCGCAAGGTGGATGTCAAGTTTATCGCCTTCCCGGCAGTTTCGTGTGGCATCTATGGGTGAGTCAGCATCATATGCGGGCGAGTCAGCATCATGGTTGAGTGAGTGAGTCGTCATCATCTATGGGTGAGTCAGCACCATGAGTGAGTGAGTCAGCACCATGTGAGTCAGCAGCATGTGTGAGTGAGTCAGCACCATGTGTTAGTGAGTTGTGAGTCAAACCCTAAACCCAGCAGCATACTGTGTGTGTTTGCGAGTCATCATCATCTCTCGGTGAGTCAGCACAATTTCGAAGTGACTCGGCATCGTCTTTGTATGAGTCAGCGATAGCTGTTTTTGTTGTTCACTTCGGCGCCATTACCTTTGGTTTGTCTCCAACCTTTCATCTCCAACCCTCCGCCTCCAACCTTTCATCTCCAAGTCTCCACCTCCAACCCTTCATCTTTAACCCTCTGTCTTCCGCACCTCCTGCAGCCGCCCATGCGATTGTCTGTGTGATGTTTTTGTTTCTTCCAGTAAATACAGCGAACAGGCGTTTTTCAAGGCTGGGCGTGTCCTCTTTGTGTCCTGTCAATCTCTTTTGCAAATCCGCTGATGTGCTGTGTACTGTGCGCTGTGCCCCCGGGTGCCTTGTATGCTGCATGCCTCTGCAGCTACCCTTTCCCTGATGCTGCTCAGGTGTCACTCAAGGCCCTTCAAGCAACCTGTGCTGGCTTCTCAGAGGTCAGTTCGCCTCCCGCTCGTGCCTCTCACCTTGCCTCTCACCGTGCCTCTCACCGTGCCTCTCACCGTGCCTCTCACCGTGCCTCTCACCGTGCCTCTCACCGTGCCTCTCACCTTGCTTCTCACCATGTCTTTGATTTTTCATGGAATGTTTGTGGGCAGATGTGTTGTGTGTGTGTGTGCATCTTTGTGTGTGTGCGTGTGTGTGTGTGTATGTGTGTGTGTGTGTGTGTGTGTGTGTGTGCATGGGTGGTATATATGTGGATGTGTGTGTGTGCATGTGCGTGTGAATGTGTGTGCATGTGCATGTGCATGTGTGTGCATGTTTGTGTGTGTGTGTGTGTGTGTGTGTGTGTGTGTGTATGTGCATGTGTGTAAATGTGCATGTGCATGTGCGTATATATGTGCATGTGTCCATGCAAGCAGGTGCATGTCATTCTCTACACCGAGGTTGCCATGGATGCAAACGAAGGCCACCCCCCCTCATTGTTGTGTCTGTGTGTGTGTGTGTGTGTGTGTGTGTGTATGTGTGTGCATGCCCGTGTGCATGTGCATGTGTGCAGGTGCATTTCATTCTATTCAACGAGGAAGGCATGGATGCATATGAAGGAGCAGCAGAGGATCTGCAGCTGCCGCCCCTTGAGATCGAAACAGACGGCTGAGCTGAGCCAGCTGCGCCACACAAGCTAGGACATGTGTGGGACCCATGTGTGTGTCAGCACTTGGCTGGCTCATTTTGGAGGTTCCTCTTACAAGTTCATTGCAGTTTGTTATCAGTGAAGGTGTTTTGCAGTTTGTTATCAGTGAAGGTGTTACGCTCATGCAATTGCCATGATTAAGCTGTTGCTGCAGGCTTTGGTTGGGAGGTTGAAGTGGATACTTCAATGCCCACTTGGAAAAAATAATTACGTAGCTCGAAGGCTCGCAGACAAATCTGTATTGATATGTGTGTCTTCAGGTACACCCCGTCTACAGCACTACAGCATTCTGCAAACAAGCAGTATGCTCGCTTGACTGACTCATTTGCAGTGCAGTCAGCCATGCCTGCTGCAGCAGTGCGATCGCACCAAGGACCTCCCCTCCCCACATCCCTGACTTGCGGTGTGACTTTTGAGTAGACTCCCAAGTCGCCTGGACTGATACACTTGCAGTGCATTCGATCGATCGCGCCTGCTGCAGCAGGGCAGTGCAATCAAACAAAGGACCTCCCCAGCTTGCGTTCAAAGAGACGGTGCAAGAGGTAGACCTGGAGGGATGGAGAAGATGGGTCCCAGGGGGGGGTGGTGGGCGGGGTGTGGAGGAGGGCGAGAATCCCGCAGTACCCTAAACTACCTTGCATCTCGCAAACATGGCCAATGCCTCTGTCCTTTTGCTCTGACGGTGGAACAGCAGTGCGCCGAGAGTGCGAAGGGGATATGGGGGGGAAAACGGTAGGACAGCATGCTGAAAGAACACTGCTGATGGTAGTGGAGAGATGGAAGGTGGGGGTGGATAGAATTATGGAGGCAAAACTCGAGCCGACAAAAATATCGGCTATGCTTCTCTCACGTGAAGTATGGATGGGCAGTGCTACAATGCAGAAGTTTAGGGAATTTTGAAAAGAGAGGAAGGGGTAGATGGGCAGTGGTACTGTATAGCAGGGTGATTACCATAAATTAGACTCCAAAAGCTGTAACATCACTTGACCTGACAAGCACTGTAGCATCATGACCAGCACTGTAGCATCACCCGACCAACACTGTAGCATCACCCGACGAAACACTGTAGCATCACCCGACCAACACTGTAGCATCACCCGACCAGCACTGTAGCATCACCTGACCAGCACTGTAGCATCACCTGACCAGCACTGTAGCATCACCTGACCAGCACTGTAGCATCACCTGGATTGAGCTGCATAGAATGAGAGCGCCTGATTGGACGGCCGTCTTGAAAATGAGCCTCGCTGTGGTGGTCTTGGCCACTGGGCATGCAAACCAGCGGGAGGAGATAGCATGGCAGGGCGGATGGGGGCAGGGCAGGGGAATGGGGAGGAGGGTAGGGAGAGATGAAGGGCGCCAATGGTGTGGGAAGATCCGCCTTGCTGTGGTGGTCTTGGCCACTGGGCATGGAAACAGGGCGAGAGGTAAAGGGGGAGGTGGGGGCAAGGTGGGCTGCATGAGGAGGGAGGGCGTCTTTAAAGAGCCTTGGTGGTGGTCTTGGCCACTGGGCATGGAGACCAGTGGAGGGAGATGGCATGGCAGGGGGGATGCAGGCAGGGCAGGGGAAAGAGGAGGGTAGGTAGAGATGAAGGGAGACCAGAGGTGTGGGATACGCCTTGCTGTTGTGGTCTTGGCCACTGGAAATCGGGGAATGTGGTGGACAGGAGCAAGAGAGGACAGGGGGAAGGTGTGGGAAAGGTGGGGGGCGTCTTGAAAATAAGCTTCACTGTGGTGGTCTTGGGTAGTGCAGATGGGTGAAGGGCGGAGCGCTGAAGGGATGGGGGGAAGGGGATGAGGGAAAGGGGAGGGAGCAAGGGATGGAGGGAAGGGGAGAGCGCAAAAAGGGGATGGGGGGAAGGGGAGGGCGCAAGGAGGGGATGTGAGGAAGGGGAGGGCGTGGAGGGGTTGGGGGGAAGGGGAGGGCGCATGGAGAGGAAGGGGGGAAAGGGAGGAGGAGAGGAGAAGATCTGAAAGACAAGCCTTGCCTTGATGTGGTGGCCACGCTGGGAATGGAGAAGGAGACATGGAAGGAAGAGCAGGGTGCTGGGTGCGAGGCGAGGAGGGAGGGAGGTGGGGGAAAGGTGCGGCGAGTGAAGGGGAAGACGTGGGAATGAATACAAGCCTCCATGGGAACAGAACCTTTCATGCGAGTGGCCTGGATGGCAAGCAGAGGATGCGGAGGACTTGGGAGGGAGGCGCAGGGCAAGGGACGTGGAGGGCAAGGGACGTGGAGGGAGAGGTGGGGTGGGTGGTTGGGGTTGCAGGGGGAGGGAGAAGAAATGAAGAAGGGAAGGGGAGTACGGACTTGTGGGGAGAAGGAGACATGGAAGGAAAAGGATAAGAGAGCGAGGGGAGTACGATGGTGATGCATGCGAGTGCACTGACATAAAAAATCGCAAATTTCATGCGATATTGCATGTTGCTTTATCATTCAACCTCTATCTCCTCTCCCCTCTCCTCCCTCACTCTCACTCGTTGAGCCTCTGGGCCTGCGAGTGGCGGAACTTGGCATGCATGGACAGCACCATCACCCGCTCGTACAGGTTCCCTCCTCGTCTCCCCCCTCACATTCCTTCACCCCTCTCCTCACTTCCCTCAGGCATAATGTTTCACCCTCTCACCTCGCCTCTTTCACTCACACTCGTTGAGCCTCTGGGCCTGCGAGTGGCGGAACTTGGCATGCATGGACAGCACCATCACCCGCTCGTACAGGTTCTTCGCCTTGTCCCTCGTCTGCTCCACGTGCTCTGAGGGGTGAGCGGAGAAGAAATGGGGGGGAGGGGGGAGATGAGGAAAGTGGAGGGGGGATGGATGGAGGGGTGCAATTAGAAAAAGGAAAGGGGACAGCACAGCACCATCACCCGTTTCTTTCCTACAGCTTTCTTGCCTTGTCCCTTTGATTCGCGCTCTGAGGGATGACAAGGGAGAGGCGGGCGGGCGGATACGAGGAAGGCAGAGTCACGGGACAGGGGAGCATGGAAGGAACAACGGAGGGAGGGAGAAAGGAAGAAGGGTCAACACGGTGTAGCGCCGCACAGCACCGCACAGCACACCACAGAACATCACCGCACGACACACCTTCCTTGGCGAGTTCCTTCTTGCTGAAGTGGTGCCCCACGTGCAGCTCAAACACAATCTCCTCGTTGATGGGCGACTTGTTCGTGAAGCACACCTCGTAGTCGCCCTCACACAGCACCACATGCACAGAACCGCACAGCACCGCACAGTACTCCACAGCACCAGACAGTTCCGCACTCCACCGCACAGCACCACACAACACACCTTCCTTGGCGAGCTCCTTCTCGCTGAAGTGATGCCCCACGTGCAGCTCAAACACAATCTCCTCGTTGATGGGCGACTTGTTCGTGAAGCACACCTTGTAGTCGCCCTCCCGCATCGACTCAAATGAAAACACGCCCTCCGTCTGACCCTGCGCCGAGTGCACGTGGTACCCGTCAGGATCCTCCACCTGTGCGGTTGAGACGTTGGGCGAAGATAGGAAAGGGGGGGAGCGGGGCGAAGGGAAAAGGGACTACTGAGTGAGATTGCATCGACTCAACGGAATCGCATCAACTCAAACTCGGATACTCCCTCCGTCTGCCCCTGTGACGAGTGCACGTGGTGCCCGTCAGGGAGTATGCGAGTCGAGTGCACCTATCGGGGTCCTCCGCCTGTTTGGCGGCCGAGGGGAGGAAGGAACGGCAGAGGGAATAGGGTTGAAGAGAACGATAGTCGACCTTTAAGGGAAGAGGGGTTGAAGGGAAAGAGAGGGAATGTAGGATGTGTTGGATTCGGAAATTGCCCTTTGGGACTTTTGAAGCCTCAAGACTCGCAGAGGCTCGAGCGCAGAAGTTTCCTTCCGGATATTATCTTGTGTCCTGCATGCACGGTCGAGACTGGAGGTTGAGGAAGGGGGGACGACAGGGGGAGCAGGGATGAGGATGGGCGAAGGGATATTGCATGTGAAACGCTGCGCGGGAAACGAGAGGAAAGGTTGAACATTTTTCGTCTCTTTATGTCTTTTTTCTTGTTGAATGGGAAAACAATGGCGTGTCTATGTGTTTCTAGCGAAGGAGCCCGCTTGACTGCCTGACCAATGTACAGCAGAATGGGTGGCTGGTAGATGGGCCGCGAAATGTGTCAATGTGATTGAAACGGGAGTGCGGGAGGGTTATTGTGCTGTGCTTACAACGATGTCGACGCCCAGCGACTCCCATTCGCCCCACGTTTGCGAACTGACGACGACGAAGTTACCATGCACTTCGTCGCCGACGTAATGCACGTAGTAGGTCAGACACTCGAATTGATCTAGCGTGAACCGAACCGCAGAACCTCCGCGAAATGCGGCGAGGAGAAGAGCCAATAGGACAAGGAGATAACAACGCGAAGCAGTAAGTCGACCCACCATTGTCCGTCTGACGGATCGCGAATTACCAGAATTTAACGATTTGGGTTCGAAACTGCCAATACTACGCAATCTTGATCCCTAAAGAATGCTCCTGCCGGATAGAAGGATGTGAATAAGGTGGGAGAACGAGCCTTGGGATTTGACGACTGCCGCGGAATAGGGCTGCTGGTGGTTGGTGTGACGATCAAGCGTATGCGCGATATGAGGTGAAATCTGGATATCTCTCTGGAAATTCTCATGGAGTATACAGAAGCTATGAATAAAAGAATGCATGATATATGCCTTTCCTTTACAGGTTTTCTCCTAGGTTCACCTAGAAAGCCTAAGAAAAAAACATCTTCACAACAAGTATTCAAATTGTTCAGTTACTTATACCATTCCTGTTTTTTTATAGCTACAAACTTGATCATGTTCAATGTGCGCCTTGTTTCTGAAACTGTATAGCTACAAACTGTAAGGAATTTTCTCGATATTCCTTAGCGCGCCCTGTGTTGGGCTGAGTAGAAGCCCTTAGGATCTTTGCAGGACTAAATTCCTGGTAGGACTGATGTAATAGCGGAAGCGTTTAATGAAGTGTTGTGAACCACCTTGCGCTGGTATGTGATGGCAAAGTAGATTGATTAAAGCAAAGAGATACAAGCTTTACAAGAGTACAAAGCAATATGAACAGTTACAACTAATAACTGTTTTGCTGTTGCTGTTGCGGTTCGATACAGTGACGACTCGGGCAACTGCTCAATAGCGAGTCCGTTGTTTGTCCTTGCTGTCGCGCTGTACTTGTCAGGTCAAAGGTCGCTGACCTTTGACTTTCGCGTAACCTCCAGCAGTTGCTCAACCTCCGAGGGTTGACTCGCTGATGCTTCGATATGTTGTGTTTCGCTTCTGACTTAGTGTTTCGACACGACAGGGGCACTTAAATCAATTGTTTCCAACACTCCCCTTCGCCTCTGGAGTGTCGCTGCTGGTGACGTGGCTCTGTCCAGTCAGCAGCATGCAGTACTCGAACTTCTGCTTTCCAAGCTTCTTGGTCAAGTAATCAGCTGCCATCTTGGTCGTGGGGCAGTAGGATAATTCGAGTCTCCCCTTCTCGATCTCGTCCTTTACGAAGAAATATCGTAAGGCGATGTGTTTCGTTCTGTTCGCGAAGCCGTTCTTGTTGGCTATGCGAATTGCTGACTGGTTGTCGCAGAACAGGGTGAAGCTGGGTAACTGAGCCAGCTTCGCTTCCTCCAAGAGTTCGCGAAGGTACAATCCTTCCTTGGTAGCTGAGCAGAGTGCGATATATTCTACTTCAGCTGAGGAGAGAGCGATTAATTCCTGCTTACTCGACTGCCACGAGATAGGACCGATAGGTTCGAAGCGGTAGATATAGCCGGTGCGGGAACGCCTGTTATCGGAGTCGCCTGCGTGATCGGCGTCGACGTAGCCGATTAGCTTAGGAGTCGTGGTTCCGTTTTTGTGGTAGGTTAGGCCGACGGTTGGGGTGCTAACGAGGTAGTGGAGAGCGCGGTCGAGTTCTGCCATGTGATCTGCTTCAGGTTTCTTGAGGTAGGTGGCGAGCTGGCTTGCGGAGTATGATAGGTCTGGACGGCACGTAACGGCTGTGAAGAGAAGGCATCCTAGCTTTTTCTGGTAGTCGCGAATGCGGGCGGGCTTCCTGCCGTGGATCCTTCCCTGTGGTTTCCTGCCGTGTAGCGATATGGCGTGGAGGTTGTGGTCGGCGTGAGAGCGAAGCGTTTGGCGATGGTGTCGGCGTACTTCGCGGCGCTGAGGTAGATCGCGTTCTCCTCTTCCCGTATGTTGAGCCCGAGATATTGCGTAACGGTAGATGAAACCGTGAATGTGAGGTCTTGTTGTAGCTCCCCTTCGAACCAGGTGGTGACGCCGTCGGTCGACCCGACGTAGAGTAGGTCATCTACGTAGACGATCAGCAGGATGTAGTCGGTGCCCTTTGTGAGCCGGTACATGCCTTGGTCGTGATGTCAGAATTAGCAGTAGAAAGTAAGAATGAAGAAAGGAGGAGGTTCACTAGCAAGCAGTTGGATACATATAGCAAACCCTAATTGGGCTGTACTCACTATAGAGTACCCCACTGCAGGCTAGACAATTATAACATTCTGACACACCCCCATAGCCAAAGTGGGGTGTAATCAGCACAACAAGCAAGCATAGTAATAGTTCACAATTATAAGCAAAGCTAGTGGTAGTCACAGCGGGCAAGTGAGGAGGAGGAGGGACTGTGAGAGGAGAGAAGATGAGAGACGGCGGCTGAAGCTGCAGACACACGGGCAACAGGAGCTGCTGGCACAGTGGCTACCGGGACAGTGCGCCCCGGACTACTGGAGTAACTGGCTCACGGGCTATGAGGAGCTACAGGAGCAATGGACCCTCGGGCGACAGGCGCAGCAGGCTCTCTAGGCTACCAGGACAGTGCGCCCCGGATTACAGGTGCTGCGGACGACAAGACAGCAGCCTCCGCTCAACCTCCTCCAACTGTCCCACACACCCCCCACACACCCACTGCTTCACTCCTAACTCCACTTGCACGTCACCCCCCTAGTACCACTCCTTCGGCTCCCACACACCCACCCCCCTCAGCGGCAGCTGCAGCACTGGGAGACGGAGGAGGAGGAGCAGGGGACGACGCACAGAAACTGCACCCCCATACCCCCCACCCCCAAACCCTAATTCAGGAGAACGGGCAGCAGCAGGGGTGGGGCGCCGTCAGAAGCACGGGGGACAGTGGGCAGCGCAGGGGCAGAGAAAACAGGGCGCCCACGGGCCTGGCGCAGCCCGTACGAACCGCGTGCGGGCGGCCCGAGGCGCGCCCTGGCCTGGCGCAGTCCGTACGGGCCGCGCGCGGGCCTGGCGCTGCCCGTACGGGCCGCGCGCGGGCCTGGCGCAGCCCGTACGGGCCGCGCGTGGGCCCTACGCAGGTCGCGCAGGCCGCGACGGGCGACGGGGGGCGACGCGCGGGTCCCCGTCGCCCGTCGCAGCGCCTCCCGGGAGCGATGCGCGGAGTGACGGGGCAGAAAGCCGCCGCGCGCCTCGGGGCGCACGGCGGGCAGAAAACCGCCGCGCGCCTCGGGGCGCACGGCGGGCAGAAAACCGCCGCGCGCCTCGGGGCGCACGGCGGGCAGAAAACCGCCGCACGCTCCGAGCGCGCGGCGGGATGAAAAATCCGTCGCACGCCACGGGGCGTGCAACACACAGAGTAGCAGTAGCAGCGGAAGCAGTGAGGTGGTGGGCCCACCCACAGGATCGACCCAAGGGGATCGACCTGCTCTGATAGCATGTCAGAATTAGCAGTAGAAAGTAAGAATGAAGAAAGGAGGAGGTTCACTAGCAAGCAGTTGGATACATATAGCAAACCCTAATTGGGCTGTACTCACTATAGAGTACCCCACTGCAGGCTAGACAATTATAACATTCTGACACGTGAGGTAGATGGCGGAATCCGATGCGAGTGAGTCTTGCGTGCAGGTACTGCTGCCACAGCCTCGGGGCTTGTTTGATGCCGTAGAGCGCCTTCAGCAGCTGACAGACGTGATTAGGTTCTCCGTTGGAACCATGTGGTAGTTCGACGAAGATTTCTGCATCGACAGGTGCGTAGAGGAATGCGTTGGCGAAGTCAATTTGCCGCAGTTTTTTCTTCTTCATGGCGGCGATCGCGAGGAGAATTCGCAGCGAGGTGTGTCGGCTGACCGGGGCGAATGTCTCGGTGAAGTCGCGTCCGTGCTCTTGGTCGAAGCCGCGTACGACCCACCGCGCTTTAAACTTGTCAATAGTGCCGTCTGCTTTTGTCTTCACTCGGAAGACCCACTTCCCGGTGAGTACTGTCTTGTTTCGTGCCACGCCGATGGGAAAAACTTTCCAGGTGTTCCGTTCTTCCAGTGCTTTCAGCTCCTTGTCCATGGCTTCACGCCATTTTTCCCTATGCTCCCCCCCCAGAGCCTGCTGAACTGTAGTAGGCTCCTTAGGAATCTCCGTGCCGTGGACCGCGGTGACGAGGCCGAGTATCTGGAGGCCACTCTGTGTGTAGCGGGGAAGAGTTGTGTCCGCGGGATAAGCTGCTTCGTCACCTGCTTCTGGGTTAGGTATGAAGTTACGCCCTATGCGTTCTGCTTTGTTGGTGTTGACTTCTGCAGGTGTAACGTAACCGTTGTCGGCGAAGTGGTAAAACACTTCGGCGTTGATGCTGTCGCGAGGATTTTCGTCATCCATTGGGACGTCGACGGAGCAGTAAGGGAGAGGTCTGGCTTCCTCCGAGGCTGCATCCATGTTCTGCTCGTCCCAGTCAGCTTCGTCTGCTGCCGAGGCGAAGGCTCGGTCACCACGAAAGCCACCTGTGGGGTCCCGATCTTCTTCCAGGTTGGCAAGGTACGTCGGAAGGGTGAGTCGTTCGTAGAAAATGACATCACGTGCTGCTACTGTTTCTTTGGAGTGGACGTCGAAAATCTTCCACGCGTTGTAATTTCTTTCGATGCCCAGGTGTAGTCCCCACTGTGCACGTTGGGAAAATCGGCCGGCTCGTGCAGATGGGGGTCGGTACTGTACCATGCAGCCGAAAACTCTTAACATTTTTGTGCTGCCCTGTTTTCCTGTCCACAGCAGATGCGGTGATGCGTTGTTCGGGAGTGAGGATGACGAGAGCAAGTTGTGCAGCATGACAGCGTGGTCCATTGCTTCGGGCCACTGGTGGTTGGTCAGTCGCATGCCTCGTAGCAGCTTGCGCATGGCATTCTGGATAGTCCTGTTCATGCTTTTGGCTACGCCTTGCTGCTGGTGAGCGTAGGGAAGAGAGATGAGCCTCTTGATCCCTCTTTCTGCCAAGTACTACTTGAACCTCTGTGAGGTGTATTCTCCTCCTCCGTCTGACTGGAAGCTTTTTAGCTTTACGCCCGATTCTCGTTCTGCTACTAGGAGCCAAGCGACGAAGGCCTCGAAGGCCATGTCCCTGCTTCGGAGGTTAAGGTGGCAAACGTAACGCGTAGCGGCATCGATGAACGTGATGGTGTAGCTGTATGCTCCTTGTCCAGGTTCGCGGTTGTACAGGATGTCGCTGTACACCTTTTCGAGTGGTGCGTAAGCTGGTGCGCTGGGATTGTGATGAGAAGCGAACGGCCGATGTGGTAAGTCAGCTTCGGGGCAGGTAAAGCACGTTCCGCGAGCTCGTCAAAGTTCACTTCCGTCGGTTAGGAGCATTGAATCTTTATCGAGCATGCCTGCTCTGGTTGTGTTGTTTAACACCGTGTTGCTTGGATGTCCCATTCGTGCGTGCCAGATATCTTCGGTGGCGCGATGTCCGGGTGAGCGCCGATATATGTCGGAGTTGGAGTAAAAGCTGGCGGTGAAGTTGGCGCTTCGATGGACTTCTCGTTGAGTTGGGTTCAGCTGCTGCGCAGGAGTTGGTGAAGTGTCGTCGATCGGTGCCGTTGAAGGACCAGCGATTGGTGTTGATGTTGCCGTTGCTACTGCCGTTGTTGTCTCTGTTACTGCCGGTGTTGTCTCTGCTGCTGCCGATGTTGTATCTGCTGCTGCCGATGTTGTCTCTGCTGCTGCCGATGTTTGTTGAATTGTTGCTAACGCTCTTATTCGTTCTGCCTCAGGGATGGTGTGCGAGTACCAGAAGCCTTCAGGACTGAAGTCTGGGGGGTCAAGATCCGGTGGATGTGTCCAAGAGGTGAAGGAGATGATCCCGTCGCTGTCAGCGGTGCCGAGATCTAGAACGAAGTCGAGGACGAAGACGTTGTTCTTCAGGACTGCTTTGCCGATGTAGAGACCTCCCTTCCCGTGGTATAACTTGAACTCCTGAGAGGTACTGTCTGCTTCGAGGTGGATGCCCTTCGCCATCAGTTGACTGACGCTCAGTAAGTTGTAACCGAGCCCTTCTGCTATTAAAACCTTCGACATTTGCAGTATGACGTTTGTTTCTCGTGACTGAAGTTGCACTACGCCTTGTCGTCGTGTGCGCAGGTTCTGATTGTTGGCGACGGTGATGACGACCTCGCGTTGAAGTTGGTGTTCGCGTTGAACAAAGCGCCCTGAAGAGCACATGTGCTGTCCACAACAACTGTCCAAGAACCACGTGTCTTTCCCGGACGGCTCGCTCTGGGCGATGGCAGCGTAGGTTGGGTTTGGCTCCAGTGTCTCGCGGCGAGGAGTTCTTTCTTCAAGTTGTTCTTCTGGTGAGTAATGTGGTGGCGATTTAGTGATGCAGGAGTCGGTCAGCCGTGCCATGCAACTGACGATGTTTCTTGTTCCTTGCGCAGGTTGTCCCGTCGATGTTGTTGAGGCTTGTACTTGAGTGGTCGGATTCGCTTGCGTTGAGGCGACTTGACTGCTTGAAGGGCGAAGCGGCCGCTGTGTTGGCGTTGACTGCTGCCGGTTTGGGCAGTGTGTACGGGGGTGACCTGACGTTTTGCAAAGGTGACAGAACGGAGGTACTGGTTTCCGTTGATGCCGGTTGTTGTTGTTGTTGTAGCGCCGTTGAGTGTGGAATGCGAATTCGGGCACTGATGCCTTCCTCTTGTGTCGTTCTTCTTGCAGGTCCATATCTTGTTGTTCGGCGTGGAGCTTGGCGCAGAGTGCTGCTTCTGATATTTTTCCATGAGCTCGGAGTATGGCACGAGTGGAGTGCCACTGAGGACCGAGGCCGCCGATGATGAATGTGACGAAGGCGTCTTCTGAAATCGACCCTCCGCATCGAAGGAGTTTGTCGCGCAGTTCGCGACAGCGACTGATATACGCCATCCCCTTTTCGCCTGGTTTCATTTCGACTGTTGTCAGTTGCGCCATTAACCGACTTTGATTGACGCTGTCTGTTGCTTGATACAGGTTCTTCAGGTGGTTGTACGCGAGCTCTGCAGAGTTGCCGTATCCCCGGTAAGATCGTATATTCTGCTGCTGATTCGGAGTGATGTTTCTTAGTAGTATTGTGTACGCCATCATTGACTGATACGTGTACTGCTGCTTGTCGTACTATGTGCCGTGTGTTGGGTATGGCAGGGACCCGTCAAAGAAGCCAAGGATCTGCGCGCCTTCCATCATCAGCTCGAACTTGAATGACCAGGTAAAGAAGTCCTTTCCGTCGAAAGGCCTTGTCGTTTGCAGTTTTAGGACGTGCGCGAACTGCGACTGAACTTGAAGTGCGTCCAGTGTCTTCTCTTGTCGAGGTGCAGGCTGCGGGTGTGGCATAAAGCTGATGGAGCCGCGTTGGGGCTCGTACGGAGCGAAAGTAGGCTGCTGTTGTTGATTTCCACGCGCGTAAGACGAGCCATCGAGACTCATGGGTGTCACGTCGTTGTTGTTGTTGCTGTTGTTTGACTGCGCAGGTACCCCTTGTTGGTGTTGTTCGTAGAAGGACATGAAGGAGAAGAATTTCTCCATCATGCTTGGGTCGAAGCCTGCGGCTTGGTTTGCAGGAGTTTCGGTAGATGTTGCCCTTGGTCTTGTTGCCGTACCCTCCTCTGTCTGTAGGCCAGAGGCAGAAGGTGGAGTAGGAGTAGTGCCGGGAGAGCCGTTAGAGGAGCTTCTCTCCTTCTGCGTTGCCATGCCTTGTGACGTTGTGGGTGTCTTGATTGTAGTTGAATTTGTCCTGATAGCTCTCAGACCATGTTGGGCTGAGTAGAAGCCCTTAGGATCTTTGCAGGACTAAATTCCTGGTAGGACTGATGTAATAGCGGAAGCGTTTAATGAAGTGTTGTGAACCACCTTGCGCTGGTATGTGAGGGCAAAGTAGATTGATTAAAGCAAAGAGATACAAGCTTTTATAAGAGTACAAAGGAATATGAACAGTTACAACTAATAACTGTTTTGCTGTTGCTGTTGCGGTTCGATACAGTGACGACTCGGGCAACTGCTCAATAGCGAGTCAGTTGTTTGTCCTTGCTGTCGCGCTGTACTTGTCAGGTCAAAGGTCGCTGACCTTTGACTTTTGCGTAACCTCCAGCAGTTGCTCAACCTCCGAGGGTTGACTCGCTGATGCTTCGATATGTTGTGTTTCGCTTCTGACTTAGTGTTTTGACACGATAGGGGCGCTTAAATCAATTGTTTCCAACACCCTGCAACATCGCGTACAGCAGCAGCCGATGTTCGCTCGTTACTGCTAACGGGGCTTCGCCGACTTCGCGCGCACTGTTTCACCAAACCTCGCACTGCTGGCCTGGCCGTATCGGCCTACGCTTCGGGACTAGCCCCAACCTCGCTCCAGCATAGCACTAGCTAGCTCGCACGCACCGCGTTACCGTTTGCATGTTTCGCGTATAAATGTTCGCTCATGCCTTCGCTCACATTTTGTACTCTTTTGACACCCTAGTGCAATTCTCGCTACCCCGATTCATTGCACCCGTAACATTTGCTTATCAGAGCCTCTTTCCTTTCATACCTCGCATCCCCGCACCCCAGGAAGTCAACTTTTGATTTTTCACTCGAAGGGACTCACGCACCTTAGCACCTAGGAGCCGCTGTCCTCGCGTTCTCTCGTAAACGCGTGCAACCACGACTACGCCTAGACTAAGACGAGCCGACGCCCTTCGAAATGGCAGAGCACATCGACGTCACTAACCTCACGCAGGACCGCCTGAACGAGATGCTGCGACAACTGCACGAAAACTCCGAAGAAATCGCGGCATTAACGGCGGAACGTACCTCCCTGCAAAATGACCGCGCACGAGCACAATCCCAAGCACTTGGCAATCCGATTCAGCCCGCACCACAGACATCGCAACACGGAAGTGTGGGGCAACCCGCGAGCGCCGCGAATGATGGCGTCGTCCGCCATGACGGAGACGATGACCACGGCACGACACACCCCGACGCGACGAACGCGGCCAGGAATCAGCCTCGAGTCACTATTTCGGTGCCGGCCGGCGAATCAACCCTACCGTCGCCGATGCCGCTGAAGCCGCAGCGTCCGCCATGCTTTGACCCAAGTCAGCGGAGTGGTCCTATCGTTCAGGCGTGGCTTTTCACGTTGAACGTTTTCTTCGACGCGAACTACGTCTCGGAGGATACGGCGAAGATTCGATACCCCGCGTCGTTGCTGCGAGGACCCGCCATGGACTGGTGGCGTGTCATCGTCACGAAGCCGGTGGACTGCGCGACTCTACCGACACGGGAAGGACAAACCGGACCCTGGGCGCCGTCGTATTTCGTGGAGGTGCCCCAGTATCGCACGTGGGACGCGTGGTGCGCAGGTCTGCGCGCTCGTTTCGAGCCAATTGCGGCTTCGATCGCGGCGCGACAGAGGCTCCGCACTTGGCGCCAACTCGGTTCCGTCCAAGACTACACGAGCAGGTTTCTGGTGCTATGCGAGCAGGTGGGATACATGCACGAGAGCGAGCGCATCGACCGCTACATCGGCGGCCTGAAGCAGGACATCGCTCAGGAAATCCAGCTTCGCGGCGTCACCGATTTTCAGGAGATTCTCGCCATGGCGGAGAAACTCGATTTCTTCCGCCGACCGAGACCGGGGTCCTACGGAAGCAGCAATTGGGGACATCGGGCTCGTGGGACGAACGAGGGCGCTACGACACGTGCCGTCGCTGCAAATGCCGCTGCCGCGCCGTTCAAAGGGCGCTGCTTTGCGTGCAATCGGCCGGGACACCGCAAGAGCGAATGCTCGGAAAACGCTAAGGGAAAGGGGGAAGCTGAGCAGCAGAAACAGACCAAGCAGCAGGGAAACGCTGGGAGTCAGTAGCAGACGGGCCCTCTACTGACAGGTCACGCCGCTCGCCCGACCCAACCGACCTTCACCGAGTGATTGTGCCGGTTCACGCAATCGACCACACCCGACCGAATAAGGAGGGTACCAC
Source organism: Closterium sp. Naga37s-1 (assembly GCA_947471745.1). NCBI lineage: Eukaryota > Viridiplantae > Streptophyta > Zygnematophyceae > Desmidiales > Closteriaceae > Closterium > Closterium sp. Naga37s-1. The sequence goes on along the minus strand of CANJKZ010000223.1, from coordinate 152,246 downwards.
GGTAGACAGCCCTATACTGCTTAGTGGGAAAATCGGGACGGACTTAGTAAAAATCTTCGTAGACAGAGGGGCCAGCCACAGCCTTATCAACACCGCCACAGCACGAAAACTGCGACTGCCACTAGACAGATGTTTACCTGAGATCAACGCAAGACTGGTCGACGGCACGCCACTGGCGATACGGGAACGCGTGGACCGAGTTCGGATTCGATGCGGGGGTAACTTCACGTTTAGCCAGGAAATGCTCGCAACGACCTTCGACGGAACCGATATTTTACTCGGGCGTGATTGGCTGCGACGACACAATCCGCGAATCGACTCGACGACGCGTGACTGCACTGTATGAGTGAACGGTAACAACATCGCCTTACCTCGCTGGGGCTCGCCTGAGTCTTCGTCGGTGCGTGTCAACGCGATCACGATGAAACGCGCCGTGGCGGCAGGAGCTGACGTGTACGCGGTCGACATTCGAGAAGCCGAGGCAGCAGACAAAGGAGGGGATTTACAGAAACTGCTAGCCGATGCACCGAGTGATCTGGCAGCACTGTTGAAGCAGTACAGTGACATCTTCCCGGACGACCTACCGACGGGACTGCCACCTCAGTGACCGCACAACCACAGGATCGAATTAGAAGCGGGGGCACAGCCAACAGTACAGCGGCAGTTCTGACTGACCCAACCCGAACTGGACGAACTGAGGAAGCAGCTGGATTACCTGCTCGAGAAGGAGTTCATTCGCCCTAGTTCGTCGCCCTTCGCAGCACCGATACTGTTCACGCCGAAAAAAGACGGGGGTTTTCACATGTGCATAGACTACAGAGCACTGAACAGGGTTACCATCAAATCCCGTTACCCCATCTCGCGAGCCGACGAACTGATCGACCAACTGCGCACAGCCCGGGTTTTCTCGAAGATTGACCTTCGGGGAGGTTACCACCAGATTCGCGTCAACCGACCCGAGTGCCCTAAGACAGCCTTCCGAACACGCTACGGATCCTTCGAATACACCATCATGCCCTTCGGACTGACCAACGGCCCCGCCACTTTTCAAATGAACATGAACGAAGCCTTCCGCCCGCTTTTAGATAAGTGCATCACCGTATATCTGGACGACATACTGATTTACAGCCCTGACAGAGCACAACACTTACAGGAAATCGAAGCAGCTTTGAAAATACTGAGTGAGAACCGCCTACTAAAAAAGCGTCCAAGTGTGAGTTTCTACAGGACCGACTGGAATTTTTGGGACACATCATTTCGGCTGCAGGAGTGGAAATAGACCCGAAAAAGATCGCGATGATTCAAGCATGGCACGCGCCGACCAACTTGACCGAGTTGCAGAGTTTTTTGGGGTTCGTCAACTACGTGCGCCGGTTCGTCCCCGACATGGCGAAGCTGACTGCCCTGTTGACCGACCTGCTGAGGAAGGGGGTTGAGTACACGTGGGGGGAGAAAGAGCAAGCTGCCTTCTCGGCCCTCAAAAACATTTTGTGCTCACCGCCCGTACTTCACATCGCAGATCCGCACCGTCCGTTCGAGCTCGTCACCGACGCTAGCGACATCGCTTTGGGAGCAGTACTGTTGCAGGACTTCGGGAACGGCCTTCAGCCAATCGCATACGAGTCCCACAAGCTTCACCCGCCCGAACGTAACTATCCGATACACGACCGCGAAATGCTGGCGATCGTGCACGTGTTCAAGGTGTGGCGATGTTACCTCATGGGAGCAGACGTGACAGTACTGACAGACCACCGATCCCTACAGTACCTTCGCGCCCAACCGAATCTCAACCCACGACAGATCCGCTGGTTGGACTATCTGGAGTCCAACTTCCACTACACGGTCACGTACAAAAAAGGCGCATCCAACATCCCCGACGCACTCACACGCCCCACCGCCCAACTCCACGCCATCCTACTCGCCCAAACCAACCCACTCTTAACAGGCCTATTCACCCACGGATACAGTACCGACCCATTTTTCACGACCGGAAATTCACAGCAACTGGCAGAGGCCAGAGGAGTCTATTACGTAAAAACATGCACCAATCGCATCTGGGTACTCGCGTACTCACTACTGAGGGAACTGTTACTGCAGGAGGCACACGACGGGATTACCTCATGACATTTCGGTGTAGAGAAAACGCGACAGCAACTGCTGCGGTATTACTACTAGCCGGAGCTGTTGACCAACGTACAACACCACGTGGGCTCGTGTCCTACGTGTCAGGTGATGAAGAGCTCGCGAAAAAGAAAGGCGGGTCAGTTGCAGCCGATTCGACCGCCTGAGCGCGCCTGGCAGCAGGTTACCATGGATTTCGTCACGGGGTTACCTTCGAACCCTGGGGGTAACGACGCGGTTATGGTCGTCATTGACAGGTTGACGAAGATGGCACACTTTGCAGCGTGCAAAAAATCGATCTCAGCTGAAGAAACCGCTCGCCTGTTCATCGCAGCCGTCGTTCGACTGCACGGGATACTAGCCGCGATAATCAGCGACCACGACACGCAGTTCACCAGCAACTTCTGGAAGAACCTCTGGGAGCAGTTCGGGACAAGGCTACAATTCAGCTCGTCGTACCACCCCGAGACCGACGGCCAAACGGAGCGGACGAATCAGACGATGGAGCAGTTGATTCGTGCCACGTGCGACGACCCGACCACTTGGGAGTAGCAGCTGCCGCTGATCGAGTTTGCGTACAACAACGCCACGTCAGGGACGATGCAGCAGTCCCCCTTCTACCTAAACTACGGGCAAAACCCTACAGTGCCCATGACGCCGAGTCCGGACAACCCAACGCCACGTGCACAACAATTCGCCGAAATTCTGCAAGCTGCCCGCACCAGAGCCGCTGAAGCAATTAAAAAAGCCAACACCATCGCTAAACGCAACGCTGACCGCCACCGCCGCCCGGTCATGTACCAGTCAGGAGACTACGTACTGCTCGACACACAGAACCTAAGACTGCCCGTCGTACCGAAATTGCGACCCCGCTACTGTGGACCATTCCAAATCAGCCACATGATTACCCCAGTGACAGCTCACCTACTGTTGCCAACGGACTGGTACGTCCGCCCTTCGTTCCACGTCAGCCTGCTTCGCCCATACATCCCAACCACAAGCCAACTGCCTCGTCACCGCCCGCCATCCATGACTCGCCCTGCATCGGAGCCGACCATCGAGCCCGAAAAAATCCCGAGCCATCGGATACGACACCCTACGGGAATCAAGAGGATTGAATTCCTCGTTCGCTGGAAGGACCGCACGCCAACCGAAGATAGCTGGGTGCCCCTGGCCAACATCGAAAACCACCCTGCCCTGCAAGTGTACCTGAGGAGCTGGGGTTTCCGCGATATACACGGACTCGCGTAGCGGAGGGGGCTTCTTGAGGGGGGGGGGGTAGTGTAAGGAATTTTCTCGATATTCCTTAGCGCGCCCTGGAACATCGCGTACAGCAGCAACCGATGTTTGCCCGTTACTGCTAACGGGGCTTCGCCGACTTCGCGCGCACTGTTTCACCAAACCTCGCACTGCTGGCCTGGCCGTATCGGCCTACGCTTTGGGACTAGCCTGAACCTCGCTCCAGCATAGCACTAGCTAGCTCGCACGCACCGCGTTACCGTTTGCATGTTTCGCGTATAAATGTTCGCTCATGCCTTCGCTCACATTTTGTACTCGTTTGACACCCTAGTGCAATTCTCGCTACCTCGATTCATTGCACCCGTAACACAAACTTACACCATTCATGTTTTTTTATAGCTACGAACTTTTTATAGCTGCAAACTTGTTCCTGTTCAAGTTGGATCCAACCAGAAGGTGGGGTCACTATTTTGACTACTGGCTTTAACTTACAACAGAACCTAGGCTATTATTGCAAGATGAACAATTATGTGTTCTGTGTTGAATGATATGACGGCACTACAATACCGAATGTCTTGGAATCTCCGAGGCGATCCGCCCCCACAAACTTATGTAAAAGATGGCGGGAAAGCCTGGCAGCATCCAAGCTTCCATAAACGAGCATCCAAGCCTCTTGTCCGTCTACTATCCGCACCCGGAAAGCAATTTCCATGTGTGAATGCCTAAACGGACGTGTTCAATTGTGATACGGATCGGCACGTGGGATTGGAGCATTATTCTCTTTCATTATTCTAGTGAATCTTTTGTGTGCCAATTCTTTGCCTTCTAGCACTTCACCGAATGATCTTTCTAGTGAACAACAAAGTTTGCATGGCTGTAGAGACGGCATTCCTGTTAGAAACTGAATTGTGTGGTTATTGATGTGGGTTGGGGTACACATAGCAAACCCTAATATTTGTACCCCCTAAGACAAGCCTCACCACAGGCTACAACATTTGACACACCCCCATAGCCTAAGTGAGGGGTGTCTAGCAAAGACAAAAGAGTACGGTCACAAGACCAGTCACAAACAAACAAAGCTCAGGGTGGATCACAACGTCACCACACATTCCGAGCGCAAGCAAAGGGCCACAAGGCCAGTTCAAGAGTTCACATGTATATAAGTAATGAGTACAAGACAACAAGCAACCGCTAGGCAAGACCGGAACCAGAGTCAATGAGACCTAACTGCACACAACACCTCTAGTGGTCACAAGGCGGAAGCGCCTTGGTGAAGATGTCGGCAGTGTTGGTCTCGGACTCCATAAAGTCCAAGCGAGCCTGTCCACACCTCTGCAACTCTCGCAGAAGAAAGTACATGACGTTGATGTGCTTCACTCTACTCTCCAGTCGAGGCTCCCGACAGAGAAGAATCGCCGCCTTGTTGTCAGTGAACAAGGTCGGTGCAGAGCTCGGCCACTCACCAAGGTCGGTGAGCAAGAAGGTCAACCAACGCAGCTCCTGTGCAGCCATGGCTCCAGCGTAGATCTCAACCTCAGCGGTAGAGGTCGAGACCGAGGAGGAGCGCGTGGACCTCCACGAAACAGCTCCAGAGCCCAGGTTGAAACTGTAACGCTGAGTAGATCTGTGGGTCTCTGCGTCGTCGGCGTAAGAAGAGTCACAGTGACCAGTAAGCACGACGTCCTGTCTCCCTCCAAGTACCAACCCCATGCCTGATGTCGTCGCTAGGTACTTCGCCACCCTCACAGCAGCGGTCCAGTGAACAGGACGGTGTCTCCCTGGTGCAACAAAGCGAGCAAGGATGCTGAGAGGGTAGGCGAGGTCCGGATGAGTACAAGTCATCAGGTACATAAGGCAGCCCACAAGCTCTGCGTAGGGACCACTCGGCTCAAACGGCTCGTCAAGGAAGGGACCAGTGAGTCTATGGCCAACAGCAAGAGGTGTGCGCTGTACTGTGGAGTGCTGAAGCTCGAACCGCTAAAGGAACTGCTGCACCATGTGTGACTGTGAGAGTGTAATGGTGCGAGCGGCTCTGTCCCTAGTGATCTGCAGGCCAAGGTAGTGGCGCAGCTCACCAAGGTCAGTGCACGTGTGTTTCTTCTGCAGTTCGCGCTTCACGTCAGCCAAAGCAACCCTATCAGCAGTGGCAAAAACCAGGTCGTCGACGTAGACCAGTACAAAGAACGGTGTGGAGCCACGACGAACAAATAACAATGGGTCAGCAGAAGATGGCTGGAAACCGAGGCCAGACAGGGTAGAACGAACGGTGTCGTGCCACTCACGAGGAGCCTGACGGAGACCGTAGACCGGTCGCCTCAGCCTCCACTGGGTCCTAGGAGGGAAAGTGCCAGTGAAGTCAGAGGGACGACGCAACCAGACCTCCTCGTGTAGGCTACCCTAAAGGAAGGCAGTAGAGAAGTCGAGAGAGTGTAGCTCGTAGTTTCTCTGTGCTGCTACGTGCAATAACACCCAAAGAGTGGTCATCTTCGGGGTAGGCACGAAGGTCTGGAAGAAGTCAACTCCCTCGCGCTGACTGAAGCCTGTAGCCACATAGCGCGCCTTGAAAACTGGAGGAGATCCCGGTGGCCGCTTCACCCTGAAGATTCACATGCCATCAACTACATTCGCCCCAGGGGGGGGGAACCTCGTCGACGTAGGTGCTCGTGGATCTGTAGGAGGCCATCTCTGAGTCCATAGCAGCTCTCCACTGAGAGGCCCAAGGCCCTGACACTGCCTCAGCATAAGTGCGAGGAGTCGGTATGTCAAGGGCGTCGGGGTCTCCCTCAGGAGCGAGCAGCATGGCAAACTGAGAGGAAGTGGTCCCTGACTAAGCGAAGGGAGTCAGGGAGCCGGGTGACTATGTAGTAGAGGGTGATGTACATAGGGGGGGGGTTCTTAGCACAGAACTCAGCAGGAAGCGCAGCGCGGTAGCGAGTGTCACTAGTGCGAAGGTGCGTAATGAGGTCAGCGACTGTGGGAAAGGCAGCAAGGTCAGGGAACAGGTACGGCAGCATGAGGCGGCTAAGAGCAGCAGTGGCAGGTGAAGAGTAGCGTGCAACTACAGCGTCGTACAAGGTCTTAGCACTCTTGTACTGACTAAAGTGCGCACGCTCAGCGATCGGTAAGTGGCGACGCACAGCAAGACGGGCAGCAGCATCGCGTGTGGCCCACTGTGAGCGAACAGTGCTGTCAGCATCAGCAGGCGGGGCAGGAGAGGCACCAGAGGTGAGATCGAACAGGGAGAGTCCATCTGCCCTATCGCACTGTAGGAAGAGCTGGAGGTCATCGACCCAGACCTCAAAGTCAACAGCACGACCCTCAGCATCAAAGGTAAGGACACTGGGGGTAGCCATGACAGCAGTGGTCTAGCAGGGAGTGCTCTCACCAGTCCGGGTGGGTAGGGCCGGGGCGCGCAGTAGGAACAGTAGCAGCTCGACGGCGGCTCGGCGGCAGCGGCTCGGTAGTGGCGGCTCGACGGCGGCCTCGGCGGCTCGGCGGCTCGGTGGCTCGGCTCGGTGGCTCGGCGGCTCGGCTGCTGGGCGGCTCGGCTGCTGGGAGGCTCGGCGGCTCGGCGGTTCGGCGGCTCGGCGGCTCGGCGGCTCGGCGGCTCGGTTGGCTGAAGGGGCCGTGAAGGGCGGCGACGGGGCCGCTAGAGGCGGCGACGGGGCCGCGAAGGGCGGCGACGGGGCCGCTAGAGGCGGCGACGGGGCCGCGAAGGGCGGTGACGGGGCCGCTAGAGGCAGCGACGGGGCCGCGAAGGGCGGTGACGGGACCGCCAGGGGCGGCGACGAGGCCCCTAGGGGCGGCGACGGGGCCGATAGGGGCGGCGACGAGGCCGCTAGGGGCGGCGACGGGGCCGATAGGGGCGGCGACGGGGCCGCTAGGGGCGGCGACGGGGCCGCAAAGGGGCCTCGAAGGGCGGCGACGGGGCCGCTAGGGGCGGCGACGGGGCCGCGAAGGGGCCGCGAGGGGCCTAGAGGGGCGGCGACGGGGCCGCGAAGGGGCCGCGAGGGGCCTAGAGGGGCGGCGACGGGGCCGCAAAGGACGGCGACGGGGCCGTAAGGGGTGGCGACGGGGCCGCTAAGGGTGGCGCGAGGGGCCGTGAGAGGGGCCTCTAGGAGGGCGCGACAAGCCACTAAGGGCAGGGGACGCGACGTGAGGGCGGCCAACGGGGCGCGCCTCGGGCAGGGGCGACTCGCGCTCCGGTCAGGAAAAAAAAAACGATTTCAGTGGTGGGCCCTGAGAAGCGTTCCCACTAGGGAACCTGCTCTATACCATGTGAAGAAATGAGGAATGAATGAACTAGCAAGCAGGTGGGTACAAGTAGGAAAACCTAAAAGAGTTGTACCCCATATTGTCTACCCCACTACAGCCTACACAGACTATAGCATATGAGTTTGACAGACATTCTCATTTACTCGAAGAACATGAAGGAGCACATGGAGCATCTGCGGAAAGTATCCGAGATCCTGCGGAAAAACAAGTTCTACGTGAAGCTATCGAAGAGCGATTTCGCCCGGAAGAAGGTGCAACTTCTCGGGCACATGGTGAGTGCGGAGGGCGTACACATGGACCCGCAAAAGATCAAAGCCATTAAAACCCACAGGCCAAGATATTCAAGCTTAGGAAGGTTGGTTGGGAGTTGCTGGAGGAGGTGTTATAAACTCGGGAAAATCACAGGCGTTTTTGGGACACCCAACCAACACTAGGAAGGATGAACCAGATTTGGCCTTCTTGACCCACGGGTTTTAAGAAGTGGAAAATACCAAAGAGAGTGAAGGAGTTGCAGCAGTTCCTAGGCTTCGCCAGCTACTACAACAGGTTCGTGCAGCAGTATGCGAAGATAGCAGCGACACTGACCAACCTACTGAAAAAGGGTACGCCCTACAAATGGATACTCCTCATCAGCAAGCCATGGAGCAGCTATAGACGGCACTGACTATAGCGCCAGTACTCATCTACTGGACCCAGACAAGGACTACGTGGTGGAAGCAGACGCTAGTGACCAAGCAGTCGGAGCAACACTGATGCAGGATCACGAACGCGGTTTGCAACCTATTGCCTACCTCAGTAAGAAGCTACACGGAGCAGAACTGAACCACCCAATCCATGACAAGGAAGCCTTAGCGATAGTCATAGCCTTCAAGGCGTGGAGTTGTTATCTAGAGGGAGCCAAGACTATAGTTTACACTAACTACTGCAGCCTCAAATACCTAAAGTCACAGCCGACACTCTCACGACGATAAGTGCGGTGGGTGGACTTCTTGGAGACCCACTTCCATTATGACATCGTTTACAAACCCGGGCTACACAACAAGGCAAATGCGTTGAGCCGCCCCGGTCACGTAGCCGGCATCCAGCTCGACGGGATGAACCCTCTACTCAAGGGTCTATTCCAACATGGGTACTCCGTGGACGCAGAGACCGCTACAGCTGAGAAACAGAAGCTGTTTCAGTGGGAGAAGAACTTAGCTGTAAGAATGGGAACAAGAAATATTTGGGTACCGAACTATGCCCCGCTCTGACAGATCTTACTGGAGGGGTTCCACGATGTGGCATACACGGGACATTTCGGGAGTAACAAATATTACATGCGACACGTTCGCGGGAATAGCAAAGTATTACTACTGGCACCGGATGGTAGCAGACGTGCAGCACTTCGCCACCTCTTACGACACGTGCTAGCGGATGAAGAGTAGAAAGCAGAAAAAAGCAGGGTTACTTCAGCCTCTGCCCGTACCGGAGCAACCATGGCAAGTTGTCCGCCTAGACTTCATCATTGGTCTACCTTCGACCTCACGAGGGCATGACGCTATACTCGTGGTGATCGACAGTTCTCTAAAATGGGACACTTCATCCCGACCAATGCCACGGTTACAGCTGAAGCAACTGCTCGCCTCTTCTTAGACCGCATCATCACCATCCACGACATCCCCGCTACACTCATCTAGGACATAGACCCAAAGTTCACAAGTAAGTTCTGAAGGGAACTAATGGGTTTGTTGGGGACAAAACTTGCGATGTCTTCAGCGTACCACCCCCAGACGGAAGGACAGACTGAGCGACTCAATCATGTGGTTGAACCGTTATTGCGCACAGCTTGCAAAGACGACGTCACCCACTGGGATACACAGTTACCGACCATCGAGTTCACTTACAACAACGCATCGCATGCGGCCACAGGGAAAACTCCTTTCTTCTAGTGTTACGGACGGGAACCACATACACCACCGCAGCCAACTACACCGGCACACGTCCAAGCCACGCACGACTTCGTCACCACCATGCAGCAGCTTTAGGAGAAGACTCAGCGACGTCTCACCACGATGCTGAACTCCCAGAAGCAGTATGCCGATCGTCAGCGACGAGATCACTCAGTAGTAGGTGCTTCTTGACACGAGAACTTGAACATGTCTCACCCGCCATCCAAACTCCGGCCTCGCTTCTGTGGTCCTTTTCTCGTTGAGGCACAGGTGACACCCGTAACATTCCGCTTGCGCTTACCTACTACGTGGAAGCCTCACAACGCTTTCCATGTTTAGCTGCCAAAGCCATACAAGGACCCCAACCAGCAGTTCACAGGACGACAGCTACCGCCACCACCACCTGTTCTTGTACAGGATGAACCAGAGTAGAAGGTGGAACGAGTGCTCGCTCATCGACGCAGACGCGGCAACACGCTCGAGTTCCTGATACGCTGGAAGGGATATGGCCCGTCGGAGGATAGTTGGGTTGCAGAAGCTGATATGGGCAACGCACGCCGTGCTCTCAATGATTATCTTGTCAAGCAGGGTGTTTCTCACGCCACCCAGCTTTGAGGGGGGGGCGTGTGAGAGTACGACGACTTTGCTGGACTTTACTTGCTTGATTCTGCTTTATTACGCATTATCTAGCTTGGATTTATTTTATCTTGCATGCTTTTGTTTGATTTCCTAGGTTCGTTGCTTCTACTATAGTTATTATAGTTATAGGCACCGAACTAGGTTGACTGCACCGAATTCTAGGCTTTTCGGTTGCCACCGAATTGCCTTCTACCGAATTCGGGAAGGACCCGTTCGGGACACTTCACGACCCGCGGAACCTTCTAGTAATACCCGTGTTACTGCCTTTGTGTCGAGCCTATATATAGCCTCACCTTGTACCCAGGTGAATCATTCAATAAATTTATATTTCCTGAACCAGGTTCTTATAGGTAGCTATGAATATAGAGTGATGCCGTTCGGACTGACCAACGCACTCTCGATGTTCCAATTGACTATGAACGGGGTCTTCAGGGACATGCTGGACAAATACGTCACCGTATGTCTCGACGACATCCTGGTGTACAGCATTTAAAGGACTTGGAGGAGGTGTTCCGGCCCTTACAGGAGAATCGGCTCATCACGAAAGGATCTAAGTGCGAGTTCATGAAATCGGAGTTGGAGTTTCTGGGGCACGTGGTTTCGGGCGAAGACATTAAAATCGACCCCCGGAAAGTAAACGCAATCTTTGAGTGGAAGCCGCCAACAAACATTTCCGAGTTACAAAGTTTTCTGGGTTTTGCTAACTACGTTTGCCGTTTTGTACCTAATATGGCAAGGATTACCAAGCCACTAACCAACCAGCTGCACAAGGACACTTCTTTTTGGTGGAGGAAGAGAGAGCAGTCCGCCTTCGACACGCTCAAAAACATTTTGAGTTCACCCCCGGTCCTCGTCCTCGCCGACCCATCGGGTCAGTTCGAGGTCATCACGGACGGCAGCGATTTCGCTGTCGGCGCCGACCCGCAAAGGACTGCAACCCTCGGTAAGATGCTAAGAGGGTATGCCATGTCAGGTCGAGTGCAGGTCATCAGGTACATGAGGCAGCCAACAAGCTCTGGGTATGGGCCACTCGGCTCTACGGACTCATCCGAAGGCAGAGCTGAGAGCGAGTGGCGAGTAGACAGAGGAGTGGCCTGAGGCGAGGAGTACGTGAAGCCGAAGCGCTGAAGGACCTGCTGCACCATGTGTGACTCAGTCAAGGTAATGGTGCGCCATGCTCTGTCCCAGGTGATCTGCAAGCCAAGATGTCTGTGCACGTGTGTCTCTTCTGCAGCTCCGACTTTACGTGGGCGAGTCCCTCAGTATCAGCAGTGGCAAAGACCAAGTCGTCGACGTACACAAGGATGTAGAACGGCGGCAAAGAAGTGTCGGTGCGCAGAAACAGCGACGGGTCAGCACTAGAAGGAGCAAACCCAAGAGCCGCAAGCGTAGTCCTCAGTGTGTCGTGCCACTCACGGGGCGCCTGGCGGAGACCGTAGACTGGCCGCCGGAGGCTCCACTGGGTACGAGGAGGGAACGACCCAGTGAAGCCAGGAGGGCGGCGCAGCCAGATCTCCTCGTGCAGGCTGCCCTGTAGGAAAGCAGTGCTGAAGTCAAGAGAGTGAAGCTCGTAGTCACGCTGAGCAGCGACGTGCAGCAGAACCCGAAGAGTGGTCATCTTCGGGGTCGGGGAGAAGGTCTGGAAGAAGTCAACTCCCTGTCACTGACTGAAGCCTCGAGCAACGTAACACGCCTTAAAGACAGGCGGAGAACCCGGCGGCCGCTTCACCCCGAAAATCCACATGCCATTGACGATGTTCGCCCCAGGAGGGGGAACCTCGTCAATGTAGGTGCCTGTGGACTTCCAGGATGCCATCTGTGCGTCCATGGCTGACTGCCACTGAGAGGAGTTGGGACCCTCTATCGCCTCTGCGTAAGAGCGCGGGGTCGGGATGTCTGGTGCATCCGGGTCTCCCTCAGGTGCAATAAGCATGGACACGAGATGAGGTACAGCGGCTGCAAAGCACTCAAAGTCCTCCTGCCTGTCCTCAAGGACGTCCGTGCTAAGAGCACACTCTCCCCCGATCGACGGAGGACAGACAGACCCAGATTCAGCAACCAGACTCGCGGCGTAGTCTAGACGACAGCGAGCAGCAAAGTCGACAAGCTCAGCAACTAAGGCAGACGCAACAGTGGACTCAAAGGAAGGGTCAGTGAAAACAGTGGCCAGGAGACGTGTGACAGTAGGACTGGCAGCACGAAGGGAGTCAGACTCCGGGTCCGCAAGGGCAGGAAGAGAGGACGCAGGAGGAGACGGCAGAGGGACACGCTGTGGAGCAGTGGAAGGACGAAGTGCCATCTGATGCGTGCCTGGGACCGCAGGAGGACGCTGACGCGGAACACGACGACCAGTGCGAGCAGTACGAACAGGCGACGCAGGACGAGACTCAGGCTCACGACGCTCAGTAAGACCTCCGGTCGGACCAGTGTAAGGAGAAGGAGCAGGAAGTGGGGACGCAGGCTGTAACAGTGACTGTGACTGGACCGGCGGTGGACACTCTAAGGAAGGGGCAGGACCAGTAGAAGGCGGAAGACCAAGAACCTGCTGAAGGAGCGGAACGAAGTACGGCTGCGGCCGCACAGGGCCCCCAGAACCAGCAGAGACAGCACCAGCACCCTCAGCGGCGGCTCCAACTCCCGCAGCACCTCTAGCAGCTCCAGTAGCGCCAACTCCAGTACCCCCAGGAGCACCAGCACCAGCAGCACCGTCAGCTCCAGCACCTCCAGTTGGACGAGCGGCAGCGCCTCCAGCTCCAGCCCCTGCAGTACCACTAGCCCCAGCACTTCCAGCGGCTCCAGTAGCACCTCCAGCGCCAACCCCAGGGTCGGTAGCGACAGCAGCACCAGTAGCTCCAGCGCCCTCAGCTCCAGCTCCAGGAGCACCCCCAGCTCCCACAGCACTACGCCTGCGGCGACAGTGCTGAGAGTACCACTCACGCAGCTGTTGGGACGAGAGAGCGCCCCCAGGCGCAGGACCCCCAGGCTCAGGACCTCCAGGCTCCGCACCCCCAGGCTCCGCACCCCCAGGCTCCGCACCCCCAGGCTCCGCACCCCCAGGCTCCGCACCCTCAGGCTCAGCACCCTCAATCTCAGCACCCCCAGTCTCAGCACCCCCAGTCTCAGCACCCCCAGTCTCAGTACCTCCAGGCTCAGCACTCTCAGGCTCAGTACCTCGCGCAGGACCAGAGTCGACAGCTACATCGACAGGCTCAATTGGGTCTTCCTGGGACACACCTGAGGGAGCAGGACCCTGGGGAGGTAGGGGGTCTACCGAAGCAGCACCTGGCGTGAGGAAGAGCGGCGGAGGGGGGAGCGGGGCAGTGCGGTAGGGGAAGAGACAGTAAAAGGGGACCGACTCGTCAAACGTGACGTCCTGAGAGGACAGAACACGGCGCGAGGTGGGGTGGTAAAACTGCCAACCAGGGGCGTCAGAGGGGAAGCCAAGGAAGACGCAGGGAACGGCACGGGAGGAGAGCTTTGTCACAATGTGGCCTGGTCGACGCAGCTGCCACTGGGTCCCAGGTGGGAAAGAGCCAGTGAAGCCAGGCGGGCGACGCAGCCAGATCTGCTCGTGCAGGCTCCCCTGAAGGAACGCGGTGGAAAAGTCCAAGGAGTGCAACTCATAGTCGGGCTGGGCTGCAATATGCAGCATCACCCAAAGAGTACTCATCTTCGGGGTGGGCGCAAAGGTCTGGAAGAAGTCCACCCCCTCTCGCTGACTGAAGCCTCTCGCCACATAGCGCGCCTTGAACACTGGTGGTGATCCAGGCGGCCGCTTCACCTTGTAGAGCCATCGGCCACTAACGACGTTCGTTCCAGGTGGTGGGACTGCGTCGACGTAAGTGCCTGTGGACCTATAAGATGCCATCTCTGCCTCCTCAGATGCTATCCAGTACGAGGCCCAGGGTCTCGAGACTGCCTCAGCGTGATTGCGAGGGACCAGGATGTCAAGAGCGTCTGGATCCCCCTCAGGGGTAAGAAGCATGGCGCAGAGATGAGGAACAGCAGCCGCAAGGAAACCAAGCTCAAACTGCCTGTCCTCTAGGACCTCCAGGGGAAAGACAGGAGCACCCCCAGAGGACGGAGAACGAGCGGGGCCACTCACCAAGTGAGCGGCGTAGTCAAGGCGGTGGGAAGAGGCAAAGCCAGCGACAGTGGTAACAAGTGCTGAGACAGACGACAGGGGTGCAGTCGGGTGAGTGACCAACGCGGACAAAACACGGGAGACGACGGGACGGGAGGCACGAAGGTAGTCGGACAACGGGTCGTGAAGCACGGTGAGGGACGACTCAGGAGGCTGTGGAAGGATAGGAGGAGGTGGAACACGAGAGCGAAGATCAAGGTGGAACGGACCGTCTGCACGGTAACGGGACCGACGACGCTCTGGGGACACAGCACGACTGAGGGGAGAACAACGAGTCCACTGGGACGAGGACAGGAACTCAACAGGGGGAACAGGAGGGGACGGTAGGGGACCACGAACAAAGCGTGCAGGTGATGGGTCGGGGAGGTCGCGTAGTCGCAGTCGCTGCTGCTCCGCCTCCTCTGGCGTCTGCTGCGATGGTACCGGCCCCTGCTGCTGCTCCTGTGGCTCCACGTCTGCCCTCTCCTGCTGCAACTGCAGCTGCACCCGCTGCTGCGACCGAGACTCCTGTGCTACCCTCTCCTGCTGCGGCCGTGACTCCTCCTCTACTCTCTCCTGCTGGGTCTGTAACTGAACCTGCTGCTGCGGGCGGGACTCCTGCTCTACCCTCTCCTGGTGCGGTCGTAACTCCTCCTCTACCCTCTCCTGCTACGGCTGTGACTCCTCCTCTACTCTCTCCTGCTGCTGCTGCTGCGGCTGCTGCTGCTTCTGCTGCTGCTGCTGGTGGTGCTGCTGCTGCTCCTGCTGCTGTGCCCTCTCAAACCGCTCACGCTCCTCCCTCTCCAACCTGAGAAGACGCTGCTCACGGGTCAGGAAACGTACAGTGCGCGGTGTAGGCGCCACAGTGCTAGTGCCTCCAGCTCCAGCACCCCCCGAACCAGCACCTCCACCACCGACACCCCCGGGGCCTCCAGTACCTCCCGCAGGAACACCCCCAGGCTCCGCAGCAACCGGCCGCAGAGAAGAACGAGGAGGAAACTGCGGGACTAACGTGAAGCCAGGGGGTGAGGCGGGGCGAGGCCGCCAAGTCGAGGCTGCCGTGTCCTCCACAGGAGTGACCTCCACGCCCACAGCCCCTGCACCCCCAGAGCCGACACCACCAGCTCCTGCAGCCCCAGTACCCTCACCCTCCGCAAGTGCACCTCCCGCACCCCCAGACACGACAGGGACTGGACACTGCGGGGGAGAAGACTGCGGAGTGATGTGCGACACACCTGACGGGGCAGGACGCGAGGGGGGGGGGGCTACCGGGGCGACTGGTGGGGGCTCAAGGGTGAGGAACAGCGGGGGGGAAAAGACCTCAGTACCTCGGTGGGGGCGACTCCTGTAGTAACAGACAGACTCGTCGAACGTGACGTCCTGAGAAGCGAAGAACTGGTAGGTGACTGGGTCGTAGAACACCCAGCCGGAGGCGTCCAACGGGAAGCCAAGGAAGACGCAGGCACGAGTGCGCGGAGACAACTTGTTCGCGCCAGGGGCGCGAACGTGAGCCAGAGAACCCCAGACACGGAAGTCAGCTGCTACGCCCGGAGAACCTGTCCAAAGGGAGACCGGCGTCACTCGTGGCCGTGCGTCACTGGGCCACAGGTTCAGCTGGTGCGCGGCGTAGCGGACTGCCTGAGGCCACAAGAACTGGGGTGCACCGGCATGGCACATGGAGGCCCGGGCAACCTCCATGACCAGGCCGATGCGTCGCTCGGCTACCCCGTTCTGCTGCGGTGAGGCTGGTAGCGTGTAAGACTGGATGATCCCCCGACCCTGACAGAACGTCTCCAGGCGGGTGGAAGAAAACTCACCACCACGATCTGAGTGTAGGCGAAGCCCACACAGGCCCTGGGCGCCACCCCACGCTAGTAGCCACGGCTCGAGGTTGGTAGGCACGTCGGCCTTCCGTCGCAAGGGGAAAACCGTGGTGTAGCGGGAGTAGTCGTCCACCACAATCAGGAAGTAGCGCTCCTGACGTGGCCCAAGGACCGGGGAGGGGCCCCAGACGTCCAAGTGCAGGGTCTGGAAGGAAGCCATGGTGGGGGGGAACGAGGAGGGAAAACTCACCACCTGTGTCAGAGTGCAGTCGCAGAACGGGAAGGTCCGTGTGAAAGCGCCTCTCCAGCTGGAGACGGGTAGCGCGGATCCAAGGGATCAAGACATTAGGGACCTCACCCTTGGTGCGCAAGGGGAAGACCGTGGTGTAGCGCGTGTAGTCGTCAAATACCAGCAAAAAGTAGTGCTCTCCGCCCTGTCCACGGACGCGGGCTGGGCCCCACACGTCCATGTGAAGGGTCTGCAGAGGAGCCTCCGTGGGGGGGAACTCAAAGGAGTGGGGGGCAGCACGCTGCCGCCCCTCGACACATGGAAGGCAAGGAGGGGCAGGGGACTGTGGCAGGGGAGGCAGTGACCTGGGGAGACCAGAGACAAGGTAACGGGAGTGCATGCCACGAAGGCGCTGCATCGAAGGGTGACCAAGGCGGTGATGCCAGAGGACCGTCCGGTGCGACAAGGTGCGACACGAGCAGGGGGCGGACAACTGACTTGACGCAGACGCAGACGCAGCTACCTGAGGGGACTCAGTGATCAGTGTGTACAAGTCCGACCCCGGTTGCCGAGTGAAGGTAGCCAGGTGACGACCCGTCTGAGCACACGTGCAGTGTGTCACACGCTCGTAGGCAGGGGTGAACTGGTGAACACCCGCGTCCTGGAGCGCGGATACCCGCCACCAAGTTCGTAGAGAACGAGGGGAGGTAAAGACCAGACAGCGTGCCGGACGGGACAGCAGGACAAGGGAGGGCAGTGGTGGAGGTCGCAAGGACCGGACCCCCGGAGGGGTCAGCCAGGGAGATAGCAACCGGCCTAGGGAGCTGCGCTAGAGCAGTGTGGTCCCGAAAGAAACAACGGGAAGCACCTGAGTCCAGCGTGAAGGTGTGCATTGCCGCAGTGGACGCAGTACCTGAAGGCGTAGACGCACGAGCACCTAAAGCAGCAGACTCACCAGCACCTAGAGCAGACGCCTCACCAGGACCTGGGGCAGCAGACGCACTAGCACCTAGAGCGGCAGCCTCACTGGACGGAATGCCCGGGTCAGGCGGGACACGCGGGTAAGAGTCACTCTCAACACTAGTAGACAATGCATACATAGCACCAAGGATAACATTAAAGTCAAGAGCAAAGATATCAATGTTCTTTTTAAGTAGATCAGCCCAGCGGGGCAGCTCAGAGGCGTCAGGGAACTGTGCACGCCAGGCGTCGTCGAGACGGTAGAAGCAGCGGTGCTGCGTGTGGGGCCGCCCACACGTCTGACCAGCGCGGTCACCTGTGCGGATGACATGCGGGCAGGTACCTCCACCCCCAGACCCCCCATGCTGAGAGTACCACTCACGAAGCTGCTGGGGCGTCGGGGTCTCTCCTAGACGCTGCTGCTGGTGCTGGACACCACCCGAACCCCCACGTTGCGCTGGTCCACCCCGACCACCACCCCAGCCGCTGCCACCACGCCTGCTGCCGCCACCACCACCGCCTCCACCCCGGCCCCCTCCACCACCACTGCCGCCACCACTCCCGCCAGTGCCACTGACCCCCCAAAACCCCGCCACCACCCCCACCACCACCACCACCCCCACCGCCCCCACCGCCTCCACTGCCACCTCCACCTCCCCCACTGTCACCGCCACCACCCTTGCCCCCTTTGCCCCTGCCGCCGACTTCCGCAGCACCAAGGTAGTCGACAGCGGCAGCAGAGGTGACCGAGGGGAGAAGGGGGGGAGGGGAACACCCGTCAAAGAAGGGTGTGCGGGGGTCGCCACGAGAGGCACCTACAGCGACTATGCTAGCCTCAGCTGCAAGCAGGTGCTTCTCGAGCAGGTCAACGGTGAGCTCGGTGGGGCAGAGGGCGAGAAAGTGGTCCCTGACTGCGCGAAGCGAGTCAGGGAGACGGGTGACTAAGCGAGGTACATCGGGGGAGGATTCTTGGCTAGGAACTCAGCAGGAAGGGCGGCTCGGTAGTGAGTGTCACTAGTGCGGAGGTGAGTAAAAAGGTCAGCGACTGTGGGAAAGGCGGCCAGATCGGGGAAAAGATAGGGCATCGAGAGACGGCCGATCGTAGCAGAGGCAGGCGAGGAGTAGCGCGCTACTACAGCACCGTACAACGCCTTAGAAGTCTTGTGCTGGCCGAAATGCGTGCGTTCATCTAACGGCAGGTGGCTGCGAATAGCTAGGCGAGCGTGAGCGTCACGAGTCTGCCACTGGGAGCGAGCAGTACTGTCAGCAGTCTCAGCAGGTGCGGGAGCGGTTCCGGACGCGTGATCGTACAGTGAGATATCGTCCTTAGCAGTGATCTGTAGGAACAGGTGCAGGTCGTCGAGCCAAGCGTCAAACTGAACCGGGCGGCCCTCAGCATCGAAAGAGAGAATTGTGGGAGTAGCCATGGTGGCAGCAGCAACAGTAGCAGCAGTAGCAGTAGCAATAGTAGCAGTAACAGCAGTAGCAGTAGCAGTAGCAACTGTAGCAGTAAGAACAGCTGTAACAGCAGGAACAGAAGCAGCAGTTGCTGCAGGTGGGGCGGCGCGGCTCGGTAAGGGCGGCGCGACTCGGGCAGGACGGCGCGGCGCCGCTCGGGCAGGACGGCGCGGCGCGGCTCGGGCAGGTAGGGCGGCGCGACGGTGGGCCTATGCACGGTGCGCGGTGGCACCTAGGGTGCGGCTGCGCGCGGGCCGCGGCTGCGTTCGTGCGGCGGCTAAGCGCGAGCTGCAGCAGCCGACGCGCGATCGTCGCTGCTCACGGGCTGCGACCTGGGGGCGGGCGGCGGCGGGTCGAGCGTCGGCCTAGGGGCGAGCGGGGCCTACGGGCGACGGCCTACTGGCGCGCGCTGGAAGAAACGGGCCGCGCTGGCGGCTAGCGGGCTGCAAACGGGCAGCGTGAGATGGAGAACGCGCGAGGGCGCACTAGCACAGAGGCGCACGAGGGCGCTTAAGACGGTGGGGGCGCATGAGGGCGCCTCTAGCGGAACGGTGGGCCCTTAGGTAAGCGGTCCTAGGTTCCTAACCTAGGCTCGTAATACCATGTCAGAAAGAAGGAGTGAGTTTCACTAGGAAAGTGGTGGTACAATTAGGAAACCCTAAACTTACTATACCCCATAGTGACTACCCCACTACAGCCTAAACAAACTGTAGAGTATAAGTTTGACACAAATTGCTACAGTACATGCACACGCAACCGACAGTCAACCCGTGACAGATTTGGTTGTTGGACTGCCTCAAGTCCAATTTTCGGTACACCATCACATACAAGAAAGGCGCCAACACAGTGTCGACGCCTTGACCCGCCCATCCATGCAGACAGCAGCGGTACTAATCGCCCATACCAACCCGATGCTGAAGGGATTATTTCCTCGCGGGTACAAGATTGACAGGTTTTTCAAACATGTTCACCAACGGGCTTCAACGCAACATGGCGGCTATTACCCAAAGGCCGGTATGGACTGGATTTGGGTACCCGCCTACCAGCCCTTACGAGAGTTGCTAACGTAGGAGGTTCATGACTCAAACCTTTCGGGGCACTTCGGAATCAACAATACACTCAAGCTGCTGCAGCAGAATTACTATTGGCCGGACATGCTAACAGACGTGCAGCGCTACGTGACAACGTGCCCAGCCTGCCAAGCCATGAATTTGTCGCGACAAAGGCCAGCCGGATTGTTGCAGCCCCTCAAGCCACCTGAACGACCGTGGCAACACGTGATAATGGATTTTTTCACAGGGCTCGCAGCTGGCACAAGTGGCAACGACTCGGTTCTGGTCGTCGTTGACCGATTAACAAAAATGGCGCATTTCGCACCATGCCGCACGATGATCACAGCCGAAGAAACGGCAAAGCTCTTCATTGCTACCGTCGCTCGCCTCCACGGGTTACCTTCAGCGATCATCAGCGATCGAGACCCGAAGTTCACGTTGAAATTTTGGCAGGATATCTGGGCACGGTACGGCACCCGCCTGCAATTTTCGTCGTCTTACCACCCACAGACAGACAGATAGACAGAACGGACAAATCAGACAATGGAGCAGCACCAACTGTCCGGATCTGACCAAGTGGGAAGATTCGCTTCCGATTCTGGAATTTGCATACAACAACGCACCTTCCGCGACAACCAAGCAGTCACCGTATTACTTGAATTACGGGATAGACCATGTGGTACCCTCTTCAACGACCCTGGACAACCCAATACCACGATCGCAGCAGTTCGTCACGGAACTACAGACCATCCGCAAAAAAACAGCTGATTTTATTCGCAAGGCTAATACTGCGGCTAGTGGCAATGCGGACAAGCACAGACGAGATTTACCCTTCCGCACAAGGCAAGTAGTCTTCCTGGACACAAAAAACTTGCGGCTGCCACCCGCAAAACTTCGACCCTGATACGTCGGACCTTTTCGCATCGTCCAGATGGTGACACCTGTCACAGCGAAACTACTTCTGCATGACGACTAGAAGATCCATGACGCGTTCTACGTCATCCTGCTGCGCCACTACGAGCCACCACAGTCGCCAGCCATCGCTCGGCCCACTGCTGTGCCAACGACCCAATTTGTGGCTGTACCCACGCTTGAACCGTGGAAGATTTTGAATTATCTCGTAGAGTTGACGACTGCCAGCCAAAAAAAAAAAAATGTAATGTAAGGAATTTTCTCAGATTCCTTACTGGGTCACACTGTACGCGTACAACCCCAGTTTTCGGAAACCATGCTCGGCCTGACGACCTCGCCTTCCGAACCACCATTGCGTCGCCTTCGAGTTTCCCAACCCCGAACCTGCACCCAACCATCTCGCGACCCCGGGACCGTCGCCTAGCTAGCTCCGCTATATTGGTCCTATCACTTCCGCATAATTGCATTCTGCGTACTCCTCTTTCACAATTCTGGCCTTGTTCGATAGCAGGGAAAACTGGACAACGGGGGCGGGAGGTGTTTTAGCTTAACTCCAGCATCGGGAGGGGAAAATTGCAGGGGCGACATCCCTGCGATTGAGCCCGAACCACCTTGAGATGCTCGGATTTTCCAAGCTGGTTTCTTCCATTCCTCCCCCGTCAAACCATTGCACAGCGAATCACAAGCAAACCGCCTTCCATTCCCGTTCTCGTGCTGCTGCAGAAAGGGAACGGGTTTGGAAAAAGGGGGATAAAACTTTGGGGTGGATCAGGGCGATGTTCGGCTGCCACAGGAAGTGGAAGGGAGGGGATGTGATGGAGCATCAAACGCCGAACCTCCTGGTTCGACCTGTTTGAACCAGGCAAAACACTTCGGTCAAACAGCAAAATTGTGAAAAAGGTGTCGGACGTGAGCCAAAAACGCGACGCGAGCCCCGCTCTAGGCTTGAACCCGCGTTGCATCCTCCCCCAAATTCCCCCCCATGGCGGAAAAACTCTTCTCTAGTGCACAAGGCATGGAAAGTGCATTCCCGTGGGTGGTCTCAGCCTACAGGGGATGAAAAATGCATGCCCCCTTCCACGATTTTCATTTATACATTTACCCCACACTCTAAATAACAAATACTTCAGACATCGAAGTTATAATGCTAAGCAGACAGATTATAAATGAACAGTCTAAATCTAACTAAGGTCGAATCGTCATTTACACCCTTATAATTGATTTGCGGTGTACAGATCTTAGGGAGAGTGAGCTGCCCAAGCAAATCGCAACAGAAAATTCGGGAAAACTGTTCAGCTCGCGAAGTTTCGTTTCGCGTGGCTGCAGTTTTGTGGGCCCCCATTTCCCGAATCGCTCGTCCGCACCTTTTCCCCCAGACTTTCCGCTTGCGCCTTGACCACCCAAAACTAGAAACCCTAGCTGAGACTCTGATCCCTCCCCCCATCCCTCAGTCGATACCCTGTAACAGCCGAACATCGCCCAGGTGAAACTCTCTCGGTTGGGTTGGGTCCTGGTTTCGGGTAGGCTAGGTGTAAAACTTTGCATGGTCGCTCGCCACTGTTGGAGGGTTTCATCAGGGGTTTCAGCATGCTGGCTTTCTTTATGATAATTGAAAGTATGCACCGAAGAGCAAGTATATACTGACAAGAACGGTCGTAACCATGCGTGAGGAACTAGAGGGGACCTCTTGCTCCATAAAAGATTCCTAGGGTCTGATGTTCCTGACCCTCCTCGCCGACCAAATTGCTGCAAAGCTGTTCGTCCACTTCAGACACATGCTGCCCATTTTGATTCTCCCAAGCATGTTCCATTCTTTCGATGAACCTTGCTGCCTCTTCTTGCGCCACGTCGGCCCGAACTTGTGAATGTACAGTTTCACGAATCATTTTTACATCGGCCCGCACGCCATCGAATTCATGATTAAGGGGGTTTCTGCTGCTGTTGATCTCACCCTGATTCATGACCGACTGGCTTCTTATCTGTTGAAGAGCACTCAGCGGTCGGCTTTTCAGAGTTGTACCTGTCTTCACCGCGTGCTCCACTCGGTTACCGGTGCTGACACGGACGTCGTGAAGGGCCTGGTGTATGCTCACTCGGAGGATCAGCATCGCCGTTGGATCCATGCCATCGCTGAACCTACGGACTGGTCGAAGTAGCTCCTGGTCCATTACGCAACCTTATCCTGCACGCTCTGTGGTGGCAAGCACTATGATAAGTATCATGATGCTTTTATCACTGAGCATCAAAATAACGTTAGTAAATGGAATCTTACATTTGGCGATGTGCACAGGCTTAACGGTAAAAGCAATCAGATTCTCTTACGCAATCCTTTTCGCCTCTCTCTTACATTCACTGACCTGTCTCTCGATCTCCGCAGCTGCATCGCTGAAAGCGTCACCTCTCTTTCTTCCCATCCTTCGAGATCCGGCCATCGCTCTCGTCTCCACTGGCAGCAGCAGGGAAGACTGGATCTGCACGCAAGCCGGTTGCGGAAAGGCAAAGGGAAAGAGTCTTATGGCAGCGGCGGACCATATCAAAGTAGCTACTCACCTGCTGGAGCTGGCAAAGGCCGGTTCAGCATTGAAGGAGTCCCTCGACAAGCTCAACATTGCTGTTGTCCGCAAAGAGTACGGACTGTGACGGAGTTTGAGCGTTAACTCGACGCAGGAGCATGTTGGTGTCTAGGAGTTAGTGTTGCCTGTACCGTCTCGTTTCTCAGCCTGTGGATGATCAGGGGCTGCAAGGCAGTGAATCATGTCAACGGGAGTCGTGTGTTGGCCCCGTCCCCGCTTGGGCGGAGCCGACTTCGTGGTTGGGTGTGGGGGGAGCAGCCGAACAACAGCAGTGGGCGAGCTGGTTAACAAGGAGGTTGATCTGCACGGGGACCACTGCACGGGCGCCGACTTCAGGATGGCGCCGACTTCAAGGAGGTCGACCTGGGAAGTCGACCTACGGAGGGCGTCGACTTGGTGACGCCAACTTGGGGCAGCCGACTTGGGTGGTCGGCTGACAGGACTGCTGGTCGACCTGGTGGTTGGTCGACCAGACCTGCTGGTCGACTTGGTGGTTGGTCGACCAGGCGTGATGTTGACCTGGTGGTCGACCTGACCTGGTGGTCGACGGAGGAGGGGCCGACGTCGACCACGACTTAGGACGCCGAGGAACTGGGCGTCGAGTAGCAGGGCGTCAACTTGGTTACGCCGACTTCGGGTAGCCAACTTGGGTGGTCGGCTGACAACTGTGCTGGTCGACGTGGAGCTGGTCGACCAGGAGTGCTGGTCGACGTGGAGCTGGCCAACCAGGAGTGACGTCGACCTGGAGCTGGTCGACCAGGGGCGTGGTCGACCTGGTGAGGTCGACTTGGGGTGGTCGTCGACTTGGGAGGTCGACGGGCATGTACGGGAGCAGCTGGTTGACGTGGTTGCCCGGTCGACCAGGTTACCTGGGTGACGAGGTTCTGTAGAGGAGTGCGACGGTCGCTCAGGCGAAGTTGGCGAGTCCGACCTCGGTGTTGGTATCCTGAGGTCAACGTGGCTGATCAGGTGCAGTCGTCAGCTCCAGGTTGACTTGGTGTGTGCGCTGTGAAAGTGACAAGGCTCAGCGCGCCAATCATCTGCAAGCACCTGCGAAGCTGGTGCGATGCTGTACTGCGGGAGCAACGCTGGCACGCCGTCGACCTGCAGCGTTGGCACTCTGTCGACTTTGCACTGCTGGAGCGCGGTCGACAAAGTCGTGCTGGAACGCGGTCGACCATGCTGCGCTGGCAGTCGACCGACCTGAATGCTAGCTCTGATGTTGTCTTGCCATGCCAACTTTATTGTACCATTGTTGTCAACTTTCTCTAGTGAAACTCTTGCCAATTTGCCCCGTGGACTAGCAAGCAGTGTGTGCACTAAGAAAACGACTAAGGACTAATGAATGCAGAGATCACACGAGCACCTGTGCCTAGCCCGTAGTCTAGCTCCCGTTGTGGTAGTTATCTCCGCATGGTGCGGTGAGCGTGGACGGCACACGACTTACCTTTCAGTCAGGTCGACGTAGGGGTCACTTACCTAAGTTGTTTGTAGGCCGGCAGGCGTGCAGTCACGCGTAGGTGACGCCTAGGGAATGGAGACCCTGGAGGCACAGCTGGAGGACGCGAGGACACGCCATGGGGCCCAGGAGTACGGAACGATCCCCTGGGCGGTTGTGGAGGCTGGCATTCGCACCATGTGGGCGACGTTGCACCCTTCTCGACCTGCGTCTCCTCGACCGGTGAACACAGAGGGCGGCGTCGACGTGGGTGTCAACGCCGGTGGTGACCAGGTCGGCAGTAGTGCGGGAGGCACGTCGAGGCAGAGGGGTGTAATACACGCTGATAAAGTCGGCGGCGTTCAGGCACGAGGGATGCGGTCCACGGCGGCTGCAGGCACCTCGGAGGGCGACGTCGGAGGACGACGAAGCGGACTGTCGCCGATGTCGGCGACCCACGTGACGGCGAGCGGGATTGCGCCGAGCTATGGCTACTTCAAGTTTACGCAGGACAGGATCTCGGTCACCCCCCCGCTGGTCGGTCGACCCGACATCCTCACCTGGAAGGAAGCTATAGAGCCCCAGCTGGAGATGGCCGGGCTGATCAGCTTCGCCCGAGGAACCATGGCGACACCGGACGACCCCGACGTGCGAGCAGAGTTTCGCGCCGTGCAGCTGTTGCCCTTCACGGTCATCTCGCGGTGCTGCTCGCCGGGCGTGCAGATCGCCTTGAAGTGGTGTCGGAAGTACCTCGACGCCGGCCACCAGGTGCGACACTTTATCGAGTCGACCTACCAAGTCACCGACGACTTGTTCATCGCCCAGTTGGAGGGACAGCTGACGCACCTGCATATGGGCGACAAGGAGACGGCGACTGACTACTGCAACCGGGCCCGGCGAATTCTCACCACCATCAGGATGGCCGGCGCGCAGTACTCGACGGCGTCATACGTCACCCACGTTATGTAGGGACTCTCGAGCAGCTGCAGCCTCATGAAACGGCTGTCAATGGCGCCGAGCACGAGGACGACGCTCAACGAGGACGACTTGACCTTGTACATCCTGCAGGACGAGGCGATGCAGGAGGCAGAGCGGTTATAGGAGCTCTTGGCGCAGGCGAATTTTGTCGCCCCGACGAAGCAAGGAGGACGACCGGGGCAGCGCGGACAGTCTGGTGGTAGTAATAGCAGTGGCTGGAAGCCGGCCAAGGAGGTCGACAAGAAGAAGTCGACCAAGGACAGCGGTCGAGGAGGAGGAAGTCGGCGTCGGGAGTGCTGGATCTGCCACAGCCCCGACCACGTCTCCTTCGAGTGCCCCGACCGCAGTGACTCCGGCGACGACGACGCCAAGGGAAGCCGCGGGAGATCTGGCAGTCGTCGTCCTCATCGTGGAGGAAACAAGCCGCGCAAGGAGAAGCAGTCGACCACGTCGACCTCGGCGAAGGACGCCGACTCCTCTGCTGGCGGCAAGGCGCGGGACGACAAGACGGCGTCGTGCTCGCTGGTCGGCGTCGTGGAGCCGACCATCTCGCTGGTGCCGGAGGCCGGGGAGGACTTCCAGGCGGTGGCGGCAGCTGTGCAGGCGAACCCGGCGGTGGTCTTGCTCGACAGCGGCTGCTCCCATCACCTGATGGGGACGAAGAAAGTCTTCGTCGACCTGCAGCCGAACGGCTCCATCAAGCACGTTCGCGGATTCAATGGAGCACCGCGGGACGTCCAGGGCCACGGCATAGTCGCCCTGCAAGGGGAGGTCGGGAAGCAGGTGCTCATCCCCGACGTGCTGTACGTCCCGGGTGTGCGGGCAAACCTGCTGTCGTCCGGCCAGCTGAAGGAGCACGGCGTGAAGCTGCAGGAGGACGGCGACGGGATACTGATCGTCTCGGCAGCAGGAGAGGTGCTCGGTCGGGCGACGTACTTGTGGCGTGTCCTCTGCACCGACCTGCGTCCCTGCTCAACGAGGTCGACGTCACCCACGATGGAGGTTGTAGCCCTGCGGGCGATCGTCTCGAAGACGAAGTCGACGCCGGACAGGATGCATGTGAGGCTTGCGCACGTCGGCATGGACACCATACGGAGCACGGCGAAGCACGAGGTCGCTACTGGGCTGGACCTCAAGTCGGCGACGGGCGCCGACTCACCGTGTGTCACCGCGTCGGCGGGAAGCTGGCTCGGCACACCTTCCCCGACCAAGGCTCCGACGCCGACGACGTGCTGGCCGTCGTGCACATCGACCTGTGCGGGTCGTTTCGCGTGGCTGCCAAGGACGGCAGCTTGTACTTCTTGCTGCTCAAGGACCGCAAGACCCGCTACGTGTGGGTGAGGCCGGTCGCCAAGAAGTCGGATGTGCTGCTGGAGTTCCAGAAGTGGCTAGTGTTGGTGGAGAGGCAGACGACGAAGTCGGTGCTGATGCTTCGCTCCGACCGAGGAGGGGAGTTCCTCGGGAAGATGTTCACTGACTTCATGGACGGCAAGGGGATCGTCCACGACCTGACCTGCCCGTACACCCCGCAGCAGAACGGCATGGCGGAGCGGGAGATGAGGACGGTGGTGGAGTCGGTGCGAACGATGCTGCTGCACATGGGCGTGCAGCACTACTGGTGGCACCTCGCTCTGCGGCAGGCCGTCTGGGTCCGCAATTGCCTTGAGCGGTCGACGCTGCCGCCGGGGACGACGCCGTACCAGCTGATGACCGGCCAGAAGCCCGACTTGCCGATGGAGCGGGTGTGGGGCTGCATGGCGCAGTTCCTTGTCCCCGAGCAGCAGCGTGGCGGGAAGCTGCAGCCAAAGGCCAGGTGGGGCCTTCACCTTGGCGTGTCGGGGGAGAGCAAGAGCTGGGAGCTCCTTGACATCGACGCCAACCGGGTGGTCACCACGTTGGACGTGGTGTTCTACGAGGATTTGTCGCTGGAGGTGTGGAAGTCGGAGCATGGGCCGGTGTCATGTCGGACGCCAACCACCCCACCAACCGGTACCTCGACAGCGACGCTGCCTCTGCTCGCCGAGGTCGGTGAGCTTGCTGATGAGGACGCCGAGGTCGTCCGTCCTCCTTCCCCTTCCCCTACGACCCCTGCCCCTCCCCTCGTGACCGACCTGCACGGGCTGCCTCCTATGTCGGCCTACGGCGATGAGAGGAGTAGTGGGACGTCGCCTTCGGCGCCGGCCAAGGACATCGCCGTTGGCCGACGTGACGAGCGGCAAGTCGACGTGGGATTGAAGCCGGCGTCGATAGGGGAGGAGCAGGTCGAAGAGCAGCAGCCGACAGGGGAGCAGGCAGTAGTGAAGCCGACCACGGAGCAGTCGTTAACCAGGCAGTCGACAGGGAAGCCGACCACAGGGGAGAAGTCGACCACAAAGTCGACCGAGGTGCAGCAGGACGACGAGGGCAGTGAAGTTGGTGACGCCAGGGAGTCCACCAAGAGTGAGATGGTGGAGGTTCGGCCTGAACCCCGGAAGTTGGATAGACTTCGCGGCCGGACTTCTTCGTCCCCGCTGCCTTCACCGCAGTGTACGACGTGGACGATGACGACGACCTGCTGTACGACGACGTCGAGGAGGATGAGGAGTTTCCGGAGCTCGACCCTGACATGCTGGCCGACCCCGAACACCGTTGGGACATCTCGACGATGACGATGAAGGAAGCGCTGGCGAGCTGGAAGGGCCCGGCGGTGAAGGCCGCCATGGAGGAGGAGATCCGCAGCCTCATCAACATGGGCACTTGGGAGCTGGTCGAACGCCCGCCGGGGGTCAACATCATGAAGAACCGGTGGGTGTTGACGACGAAGTACCACGTCGACGACACCGTCGAGCGTGAGAAGGCGAGGCTGGTTGTGAAGGGCATCACGCAGGTGTACGGTGCCGACTACGATGAGACGTTCGCGACGGTGGGCAGCTACGTCACGCTGAGGATCTTCCTCAGCAACATCGCCGTCCTCAACCTCAACCTGATGTAGCTCGACATGAAGAACGTCTTCCTGCAGAGCAAGCTCGACTGGGTGCTCTACATGTCCCAGCTGGACTACTTCAACGACGGAACCGGCCGGGTGTGCAAGCTGCTGAAGAGCCTGTACGGCCTGAAGCAGTCGCCGCTGTTATGGTACTTGGCGCTCAACGACGTGCTGGTCGGCGCCGGGTGGAAGAAGAGCCAAGTCGACGAGGCTCTGTACTTCAAGGTCGGCGACGACGGAGTGGCTTGCTGGGTGCTGGTCTACATCGACGACCTGCTCGCTACCAGCAGCAGCACCGAGATGCTGAAGGAGCTGAAGGAGCTGAAGGAGCTGCTGGAGTCCGCCTTCGAGCTGCGTGAGATCTCGCTGGTGCAGAAGTACCTCGGGCTGGAGATCGTCTGCGACAGGTCGGCGGGGAAGCTATGGCTGCACCAGCAAGGCTACGCCGACAAGCTGCGTAGGCGCTTCATCGACGAGGAGCAGACCGGGCGCACCCCGAAGACGCCGGTCTCGGTCGACGCCTACGCCGACCTCACCTTCAACGATGATGAGGCACAGGAGCGACAGGAGGAGGAGTACCGGCAGAAGGTCGGCTCGTTGCAGTTCGCGGCGACGACGACGAGGCCGGACATCGCCTTCGCCTGCAGCAAGCTGGGGAGCGGCCTCATGGTGAGGAGCGACCAGCACTGGCGCGAGGTCGACCGCTGCCTTGCCTACCTCGCCAACACGCGTGACACCGCCCTGGAGATTGGCGGTGGGCCTGAGTCGCTGGAACTGGTCGGCTACATGGACGCCGACGACGCTGGTGACAAGCAGAACAGGACGAGCACGGGCGGCTACGTGTTCGTCTACGGAGGGGCCGCAGTCTCCTGGTCAAGCCAGCGCATCAAGTGCGCGACGTTGTCGTCAACCGAGTCGGAGTACGTGGCGGCCACGGAAGCCGGGAAGGAGGGACGTCGACTTCGCTTCCTCCTTGCAGAGTTCCGGCAGCTGGATGCCGGGAAGCCGACCGTCCTCCGGGTGGACAACAAGTTGGCAATTACACTCGCCGAGGGCATGGGGTTGACGGGCAACCTCAAGAACATGGAGCGGCGACAGGCCTGGCTACAGCACATGGTGAAGCGCGGGAAGTTTTTGCTGAGGTACATCCCGACCACCGAGCAGCCGGCCGACTTCCTGACGAAGGCGCTGCACTATCCGGCCTCCATCGCCATCGGCCAGGTGCGCTTGGCCGACGTGGGCGACGAAGTTGACGAGATGCAGCAGTAGGTGTCATGCCCTCTTGCATGGCTGGTGCGGTGGACGACGTGCTGTGTGTTGGGTGCACGTCGACGAGCTATTCTCCAAGGAGTACTGCCGTGTGGGCTGGGGGCCCAAGCGTGAACGCGGCAGGGGAATGTCAACGGGTGTCATGTGTTGGCCCCGTCCCCTCTTGGGCGGAGCCGACTTCGTGGTTGGGTGTGAGGGGAGCAGCCGACCTGCAGCAGTGGGCGAGCTGGTTGACGAGGAGGTCGACCTGCACGGCGACCACTGCACGGGCGCCGACTTCAGGATGGCGCCGACTTCAAGGAGGTCGACCTGGGAAGTCGACCTGCGGAGGGCGTCGACTTGGTGACGCCAACTTGGGGCAGCCGACTTGGGTGGTCGGCTGACAGGACTGCTGGTCAACCTGGTGGTTGGTCGACCAGACCTGCTCGTCGACTTGCTGGTTGGTCGACCAGGCGTGATGTTGACCTGGTGGTCGACCTGACCTGGTGGTCGACGGAGGAGGGGCCGATGTCGACCACGACTCAGGACGCCGAGCAACAGGGCGTCGAGTAGCAGTGCGTCAACTTGGTGACGCCGACTTCGGGTAGCCGACTTGGGTGGTCGGCTGACAACTGCGCTGGTCGACGTGGAGCTGGTCGACTAGGAGTGCTGGTCGACGTGGAGCTGGCCAACCAGGAGTGACGTCGACCTGGAGCTGGTCGACCAGGGGCGTGGTCGACCTGGTGAGGGCGACTTGGGGTGGTCGTCGACTTGGGAGATCGACGGGCACATACGGGAGCAGCTGGTCGACGTGGTTGCCCGGTCGACCAGGTCACCTGGGTGACGAGGTCCTGCGAAGGAGTGCGACGGTCGCTCAGGCGAAGTTGGCGAGTCCGACCTCGGTGGTGGTATCCTGAGGTCAACGTGGCTGATTAGGTGCAGTCGTCAGCGCCAGGTTAGCTTGGTGTGTGCGCTGTGACGGTGACAAGGCTCAGCGCGCCAATCATCTGCAAGCACCTGCGAAGCTGGTGCGATGCTGTACTGCAGGAGCAACGCTGGCACGCCGTTGACCTGTAGCGTTGGCACGCCGTCGACTTGTCAGAATCAACAAGGGTTAATGCACTAGGAAAGGGGTGGGTACATGTAGGAAAACCTAAAACTGTTGTACCCCATAGGAACTACCCCACTACAGCCTAAACAGACTATAGCATATAAGTTTGACACACCCCCATAGGCAAAGTGGGGGAGAGCAAGGGGTCACAAGACCAGTCAAGAAAAGCAAAGCAAGCCCAGGGTGGATCACAACGTCACCACACATTCTGAGCACAAGCAGATGGCCACAAGGCTAGTTCACATGCAGAGTTATACAACAGTGATAAAAAAACCTAGCAAATGAAAGCATGCAGGTATAGATATATAGATCACAGTACAAGCAAAGTCAAGAAGTGAGCAAGTGAGGCAAGGCAGGGACAAGGCCTAGAACAGTACAAAAACGCTGATGATCATAGGGCGGAAGTGCCTTGGTGAAGATATCAGCAGTGTTGGCCTGAGAGGCCACGTAAGCAAGACGAAGCTGACCGCGCTGCTGCAGCTCTCGAGCAAGAAAGTAGCGAAGGGCAATGTGCTTCGTTCTGTGCTCCAGTCTGTGCTCCTGACACAAGGCCAGTATGGCCTTGTTGTCGACGTACAGAACTGGAGGAGAACGAGGCGCCTCTACTAAGTCGGTCAGCAGGTAGGTGAGCCAGCGTAACTCCTGTGCAGCCATGGCCCCTGCTTAGATCTCAGCCTCACAGCTGGACCTGAGAACAGAAGACGAGCGGGTAGACCGCCACGAAACAGAACCGGAGCCAAGGCTGAAGGTGTAACCCTGTGACGACCGCTGCGTAGCCAAGTCGTCAACCCAAGAAGCGTCCGAGTGACCAGTGAGGACAACTCGAGATCGTCCTCCAAGCACTAGCCCCATGCCCGACGTACTGCACAGGTAGCGCAACACCCTCTTCGCTGCAGCCATGTGCTCTGGTCGGTGTCTCCCAGGAGCAACATAGCGTGCCAAGATGCTAAGAGGGTATGCCAAGTCAGGTCGAGTGCAGGTCATCAGGTACATGAGGCAGCCAACAAGCTCTGGGTATGGGCCATTCGGCTCTACGGACTCATCCGAAGGCAGAGCTGAGAGCGAGTGGCGAGTAGACAGAGGAGTGGCCTGAGGCGAGGAGTACGTGAAGTTGAAGCGCTGAAGGACCTGCTGCACCATGTGTGACTGAGTCAAGGTAATGGTGCGCTGTGCTCTGTCCCGGGTGATCTGCAAGCCAAGATAGCTGCGCAGTTCACCCAGGTCTGTGCACGTGTGTCTCTTCTGCAGCTCCGACTTCACGTGGGCGAGTCCCTTAGTGTCAGCAGTGGCAAAGACCAAGTCGTCGACATACACGAGGATGTAGAACGGCGGCAGCGAAGTGTCGGTGTGCAGAAACAGCGATGGGTCAGCAGTAGAAGGAGCAAACCCAAGAGATGCAAGCGTAGTCCTCAGTGTGTCGTGCCACTCACGGGGCGCCTGGCGGAGTCCGTAGACTGGCCGCCGGAGGCTCCACTGGGCACTAGGAGGAAACGACCCAGTGAAGCCAGGTGGGCGGCGCAGCCAGATCTCCTCGTGCAGGCTGCCCTGTAAGAAATGTCAAACTATATTTCTATAGCTTGTGTAGTTCTAGTCTAGGTGTTCTCCCTTGTGTTATTTTGTACTTGCAGTAGGGTTAGGTTTTGCATATATCTTGTTTGTACTTTCTGTTTTTAGTTTAACTTTTACATTTTGACATGGTATAGAGCTAGGTTAACCCTAGCGAGATTTTCTCCTTAGGAAAAATCACTCGACTATCATGGGCCCACCTAGTCGCGCCCCGTCCTAGACTGCCCGTAGGGCGCTTACCTTAGGACCCGTCGCCCGTAGACCCCCCTCCCCCCCGTCGCCATTCGCCTGTCGCCCGTTTCCCCCCGTCGATCGCGGCCGTTTTTTTTTTTTTTTTTTTCCCCATCGCCCGTCACCCGTCGCGGCTGTTCCTTAACGGGCCCCCCGGCCCTTCGTTAGCGGGCCCCGTGGCCCTTCGTTAGCGGGCCCCGCGGCCCTTCGTTCGTGGGCCCAGAGGCCCCTTCGCTAGCGTGCCCCGTGGCCCCGTCGTTAGTTGCATGCACGCACAGAAGCAACCGCGCGCACCAGTGACCCGTCCCCCCACCCGTTTCCCACCGTCGTAACCGCCGCCCCACCCGTTAGACGCGGCCCCACCCGCTGCCTTACCCGCCGCCCACCCTGTTAGCTGTCGCCTCACCCGCGATCTGCCACCCCACGAGCAGAAAACAGCCGCCACACCAGAAATCGGCCGCCCCAGGAACTGCAAACCGCTGTCCCAGACCTGAAACTGCCGCCCCACCTGGAAACATACTGCCCCACCTGTTCCAGTCACCTCACCCGGAATCAGCCGCCCAACCCAGTACTCTCCACTGCACAGAACCGCACAGAATCGTGCCGAACCGCACAGAACCGCACAGAACCGTGCAGAATCGCGCAGAACCGCACAGAACCATACCGAACCGCACAGAACCACCGCCTTACCTTCCCCACCCGTCGCCCGCTGCCTTAACAGCCGCCCCACCTGACACCCGCCTCCCCACGAACTACCACACCCACCGCCAGTAGCACTAGCAGATTACACGGCCGCCAGTAGCACCAGCAGCCTAGTCTACCGCCAGGAGCACCACCACCAACTTAGACTGCCGCCAGTCGCACCAGCAGCAGCTTCCACTGCCGTCAGCGCACCAGCAGCAACTTGAACTACCCCCTAGCAAAACCAGCAACTTACACCGCCCCACGCGGTACTCCCCAACCGCGCAGAACTGGACTGAACAACACAGAACTGCTCAGAACCGCACCCGCTGCCCCACCCGTTCCAGCCAGAGCTGCTGCCCCACCCGTTCCAGACACCTCACCCGGAATCAGCCGCCCCACCCAGTACTCTCCACCCCGCAGAACCGCACTGAACTGCACAGAACCGCACCCGCTGCCCCACCTGTACCAGTCAGAGCTGCCCCCCCCCCCTCCCCACGACCTGAATCCTCTGCCTCAAGGGCTGAAACCCGCCACCAGCAGCACCAGTAGCAGTAGGTTAGGCTGCCCCAGCGCTCGAGCAGCAGCTTAGGCCACCGCTAGTGCACCAGCAGCAGCTTAGGCTGCCCCCAGCGGAACTAGCAGCAGGATAGCCTACCGCCAGCAGCAGTCTAGGCCCACCTGCCAGCACCACCCCCGTTTCTAGCTACTCACATGGCTTGTACTCGAGTTCTACAGCAGCAGGGCCAGCCGCAGCACTCCCGGCAGTGGGGACCTGCGGGTCCAAAGTGTGGAGCCCTCAGCAGTGGCTCAGCTAGCAGTGGGCGAGACGTCGGCCCCTGCGGGTACCGGGCCCTGACAGGCCCTGGTGCTGGCACTACCTGCTGGAGTCCTGATCACTCTGCGTCCAGCTGCTACCGCCGACTCGACGGCCTCCACCGTGAGCGTTTTGGTCCTCACGCTATTACACCGCACTGGCCCTCGCGACTTCGCCAGCGCACTGCTGCACTAGTTGAGTCTCACCTACCTGGTCTAGGACCTTTCCCGGCTGCCCGAGTAGAGACATGTGTTTCCAGTCTTGGTGCGTGTGTTGTTTCCAGTCCAGGCGCCTCTGAGGGTCTTTGTGTAGGAGCTGCAGCTACCACTAGTCTAGCACTAGCCTTTGTAGCTGGTTCGGGTGCGACCCCACAGACTGCACAGCTTTCCTTCACCCTAGACTCTGGAGCGTCTAGCTGTTTCTTTCGCGACTGTACTGACCTCACACCACTGCGCACTCCAGTCACTGTCGCCTTGGCTGACCCCTCTGTGGCACGTGTAGTTGCTCGCAGCACCACCATTCTTCCGTGTCCGGCGGCTCCCTCAGGTTTTCTTACAGGTTACTACACCCCCTCGTTCTCTAGGAACCTGGTGGGTGTCAGTCACCTCCACGACCTAGGTGTAGTCACCACTTTCCCACTGGACGAGCCTGTTGCCTCCTGCACAGTCGGTACCACTGGGGCCCCTCTGGCCATTTTTCATAGAGAGCCGGGCTCTGGTCTGTACTCACTACACATTGGGTCCCACCGCACTGGGTCAGGCCAGGTCAGGTCAGGTCAGGTAGCTGCTGTGTCGTGCGACTGTCGCTACCTCACCCACCCGTCTGTCCTCTGGCACCACCGTCTAGGTCACCCGTCGTTCCCACGTCTCAGTAGGATGGCACATTACCGTCTGGTCTCAGGTCTCCCAGAGTCGCTTGCCCCGCTTCCTCGCTCGCCTGCGCCGCTGTGCACTCCTTGCGTCGAGGGTCGGCAGCGCGCTGCCCCTCACTCCTCCTCGTTCCCCCCCACCACGGCTCCCTTCCAGACCCTGCACTTGGACGTCTGGGGCCCCTCCCCGGTCCTTGGACCACGTCAGGAGCGCTACTTCCTGATTGTGGTGGACGACTACTCCCGCTACACCACGGTTTTCCTCTTGCGACGGAAGGCCGACGTGCCTTCCATCCTCGAGCCGTGGCTACTAGCGTGGGGTGGTACCCAGGGTCTGTGTGGGCTTCGCCTACACTAAGATCGTGGTGGTGAGTTTTCTTCCACTCGTTTGGAGACGTTCTGTCAGGGTCGGGGAGTCATTCAGTCGTACACGCAACCAGCCTCGCCGCAGCAGAACGGGGTAGCCGAGTGTCGCATCGGCCTGGTCATGGAGGTTGCCCGGACCTCCATGTGCCATGCCGGTGCCCCTCAGTTCTTGTAGCCTCAGGCGGTCCGCTACGCCGCGCACCAGCTGGACCTGTGGCCCAGTGACGCACGGCCACGGGTGACGCCGGTCTCTCTCTGGTCAGGTTTACAGGGTGTAGCAGCTGACTTCCGCGTCTGGGGTTGTCTGGCTCACGTTCGTGCCCCTGGCGCGAACAAGTTGTCTCCGCGCACTCGTGCCTGCATCTTTCTTGGCTTCCCTTTGGACGCCTCCGGCTGGGTGTTCTACGACCCGGTCACCTGCGGGTTCTTCGCTTCTCAGGACGTCACGTTCGACGAGTCTGTCTGTTACTACAGGAGTCGCCCACACCGAGGTACTGAGGTCTTTTCCCCCCTGCTGTTCCTCACCCTTGAGCCCCCACCAGTCGCCCCGGTAGCCCCGCCCCCTTTGCGTCCTGCCCTGTCAGGTGTGTCGCACGTCACTCCGTAGTCTTCCCCCCCGCAGCGTCCAGTCCCTGTCGTGTCTGGGGGTGCGGGAGGTGCAGTTGCGGAGGGTGAGGGTACTGGGGCTGCAGGAGTTGGTGGTGTCGGTTCTGGGGGTGCAGGGGTTGTGGGCGTGGAGGTCACTCCTGTGGAGGACACGGCAGCCTCGAGTCGGCGGCCTCGCCCCGCCTCACCCCCTGGCTTCCCGTCCGTCCCGCAGTTTCCTCCTCGTCCTTCTCTGCCGCCGGTTGCTGCGGAGCCTGGGGGTGTTCCTGCGGGAGGTACTGGAGGCCCCGGGGGTGTCGGTGTTGGAGGTGCTGGTTTTGGGGGTGCTGGAGCTGGAGGCACTGTGGCGCCTACACCGCGCACTGTACGTTTCTTGACCCGTGAGCAGCGTCTCCTTCGGTTGGAGAGGGAGGAGCGTGAGCGGTTTGAGAGGGCACAGCAGCAGCAGCAGCAGGAGAGAGTAGAGGGGGAGTCACAGCCGCAGCAGGAGAGTGTACAGGAGGAGTCACGGATGCACCAGGAGAGGGTAGAGCAGGAGTCCCGCCCGCAGCAGCAAGTGCAGTTACAGACATAGCAGGAGAGAGTAGAGGAGCAGTCCCGGCCGCACCCGGAGAGGGTAGAGCTGGAGTCCCACCCGCAGCAACAGGTGCAGTTACAGACCCAGCAGGAGAGAGTAGAGGAGGATTCACGGCCGCAGCAGGAGAGGGTAGCGCAGGAGTCCCGGTCGCAGCCGCGGGTGCAGCTGTAGTCGCAGCAGGAGAGGGCAGAGGCGGAGCCACAGGAGCAGCAGCAGGGGCTGGTACCGTCGCAGCAGACGCCAGAGGAGGCGGAGCAGCAGCGACTGCAACTACGCGACCTCCCCGACCCAACATCTGCACGCTTTGTTCATGGTCCCCTACCGTCCCCGCCCATTCCCCCTGTTGAGTCCCTTTCCTCGTCCCAGTGGACTCGTCGTTCTCCCCTCAGTCGTGCTGTGTCCCCAGAGCATCGTCGGTCCCGTTACCGTGCAGACGGTCCATTCCACCTTGTTCTTCGCTCGCGTGTTCCACCTCCTCCTGTCCTTCCACAGCCCCCTGAGTCGTCCCTCACTGTGCTTCACGACCCGTTGTGCGACTACCTCGGTGCCTCCCATCCTGTGGTCTCCCGTGTTTTGTCCGCGTTGGTCACTCACCCGACTGCACCTCTGTCGTCTGTCTCAGCTCTTGTTACCACTGTCGCTGGCTTTGCCTCTTCCCACCGCCTTGACTACGCCGCTCACGTGGTGAGTGGCCCTGCTCGTTCTCCGTTCTCTGGGGGTGCTCCTGTCTTTCCCCTGGAGGTCCTCAAGGACAGGCAGTTCGAGCATGGTTTCCTTGCGGCCGCTGTTCCTCATCTCTGCACCATGCTACTTGCCCCTGAGGGGGATCCAGACGCCCTTGACATCCCGATCCCTCGCACTCACGCCGAGGTGATCTCGGGACCCTGGGCTTCGTACTGGATAGCAGCTGAGGAGGCAGAGATGGCATCTTATAGGTCCATAGGCACTTACGTCGACGCAGTCCCACCACCTGGGACGAACGTCCTTAGTGGCCGATGGCTCTACAAGGTGAAGCGGCCGCCTGGATCACCACCTGTGTTCATGGCGCGCTATGTGGCGAGAGGCTTCAGTCAGCGAGAGGGGGTGGACTTCTTCCAGACCTTCGCTCCCACGCCGAAGATGAGTACCCTTCGGGTGTTGCTGCATATTGAAGCCCAGCGCGACTACGAGTTGCACTCCTTGGACTTTTCCACCGCGTTCCTTCAGGGGAGCCTGCACGAGCAGATCTGGCTGCGTCGCCCGCCTGGCTTCACTGGCTCTTTCCCACCTGGGACCCAGTGGCAGCTGCGTCGACCAGTCTACGGCCTGCGTCAGGCTCCACGTGAGTGGCACGACACACTTCGCTCGACCCTTGCAGCTCTTGACTTCTTTCCGTCGTCTGCTGACCCGTCACTATTCGTTCGCCGTGGCTCGACCCCGTTCTTTGTCCTGGTCTACGTCGACAACCTGGTGTTCGCCACTCCCGACCAACGCGCGCTGGCCTCCGTGAAGGAGGAACTGCTGAGGAGACACACTTGCACTGACCTTGGTGAGCTGCAGCTCTACCTTGGCCTGCAGATCACTAGGGGCAGGGCAGCTCACACCATTACGCTGACTCGGTCGCATATGGTCGAGCAGATCCTCAAGCGGTTTCGCTTCCCGTTCTCCAAGGTACAGCTCACCCCTCTTAGTGTGGATAATGGGCTCACGGCTCCACCTTCGGACGAGCCATTTGAGTCCAGCAGTCCATATCCTGAGCTGGTGGGTTGTCTCATGTACCTGATGACCTGCACTCGCCCAGACCTAGCTTACCCTCTTAGCGTCCTTGCGCGCTTTGTTGCGCCTGGGAGACACCGACCTTCCCACTGGTACGCGGCTAAGAGGGTGGCGAAATATGTGGCGAGTACATCAGACACTGCAGATATCTTCACCAAGGCGTTGCCACCTTGTGACCACCAGCGTTTCTACACCCAACTTGGCCTTGTGCCTGCCAGTCCTCACTTGC
The DNA here is from genome assembly GCA_947471745.1 of Closterium sp. Naga37s-1. NCBI lineage: Eukaryota > Viridiplantae > Streptophyta > Zygnematophyceae > Desmidiales > Closteriaceae > Closterium > Closterium sp. Naga37s-1. The sequence continues at coordinate 113,478 of CANJKZ010000223.1, read as the reverse complement.
TTACGTAGAGATGCCTTGTCCTGCATGTCTTATACTCTTGCATCTATATATATTTGCTATATACCTGCATGTGGACTGGCCTTGTGGCCCCTTGCTTGCTCTCGGAGTGTGTGGTGACTTTGAGCTCCACCCTGAGATTTGTCTTGTTCTTGTGGACTGGTCTTGTGACCGTTGCTTGCTCTTGTTGTTTCTACAGGACTACCATCACCTAGACTATGGGGGTGTGTCAAACTATATTTCTATAGCTTGTGTAGTTCTAGTCTAGGTGTTCTCCCTTGTGTTATTTTGTACTTGCACTAGGGTTAGGTTTTGCATATATCTTGTTTGTACTTTCTGTTTTTAGTTTAACTTTTACATTCTGACAAGAAAGCTGTGCTGAAGTGAAGAGAGTGAAGCTCATAGTCACGCTGAGCAGCGACGTGCAGCAGAACCCGAAGAGTGGTCATCTTCAGGGTCGGGGAGAAGGTCTGGAAGTAGTCAACTCCCTGCCGCTGACTGAAGCCTCGAGCCACGTAGCGCGCCTTGAAGACAGGCGGAGAACCCGGCGGCCGCTTCACCCTGAAAATCCACATGCCACTGACGATGTTCGCCCCAGGAGGGGGAACCTCGTCGACGTAGGTGCCTGTGGACTTCCAGGATGCCATCTCTGCGTCCATGGCTGACTGCCATTGAGAGGAGTAGGGACCCTCTATCGCCTCTGCGTAAGAGCGCGGGGTCGGGATGTCTGGTGCATCCGGGTCTCCCTCAGGTGCAATCAGCATGGACACGAGATGAGGTACAACGGCTGCAAAGCACTCAAAGTCCTCCTGCCTGTCCTCAAGGACGTCCGTGCCAAGAGCACACTCACCCCGGACGGGCAGAGGATAGACAAACTCAGACTCAGCAACAAGACTCGCGGCGTAGTCTAGACGACAGTGAGCAGCAAAGTCGACAAGCTCAGCAACTAAGGCAGACGCAGCAGTGGACTCAAAGGAAGGGTCAGTGACAACAGTGGCCAGGAGACGCGTGACTGTAGGACTAGCAGCACGAAGAGAGTTAAACTCAGGGTCCGGACCGTCAGCAAGGGAGGACGCAGGAGGAGATGGTAGAGGGACACGCTGTGGAGCAGTGGACGGATGAAGTGCCATCTGGTGCGTGCCGGGGACAAGAGGAGGACGCGGACGCGGAACACGACGACTAGCGCGAGCAGTGCGAACGGGTGACGCAGGACGAGACGCAGGCTCACGACGCTCAGCAAGTCCTCCTTTCGGACCAGTGTAAGGAGAGGGAGCAGGCAGTGGGGAGGCGGGCTGTAACTGCAACTGTGACGGGACAGGCTGTGGACACTCTAAGGGAGAAGCAGGACCAGTAGAAGGCAGGAGACCAAGAACCTGCTGAAGGAGCGGAACGAAGTACGGCAGCGGCCGCGCAGCGCCTCCCGAACCAGCAGAGTCAGCACCAGCACCCCCAGCGTCAGCTCCAACTCCCGCATCACCACGAGCAGCTCCAGCAGCGCCAACTCCCGTACCCCCAGGAGCACCAGCTCCAGTAGCTCCAGTAGGATGAGCGCCAGCGCCTCCTGCTCCAGCCCATGCAGCACCACTAGCTCCAGCACCAGTACTACCTCCAGGAGCTCCCGCTCCATTAGCACCAGCACCTCCAGCAGCTCCAGTAGGACCTCCAAACCCAGCAGCTCCACTACCGCCAGTACGAGCACCTCCAGGACCAGTCGCTCTAGCACCTCCAGCGCCAACCCCAGGGTCGGCCGCCACACCAGCACCACTAGCTCCAGCGCCCTCACCTCCAGCTCCAGTAGCACCCCCAGCTCCCACAGCACAACGTCGGCGGCGGCAGTGCCGAGAGTACCACTCACGCAGCTGCTGGGAAGAGAGAGTGCCCCCAGGCGCAGTACGGTCAGACGCAGCACCCCCAGGCTCAGCACCCACGGGCACAGTGCCTCCAGTCATAGCACCCCTAGGCTTAGTACCTCCAGGCTCAGCACCCCCAGTCACAGCACCCCTAGGCTCAGCACCCCCAGTCTCAGCACCCCCAGTCTCAGCACCCCCAGTCTCAGCACCCCCAGTCTTAGCACCCCCAGGCTCAGTACCCCTAGTCTTAGCACCCCTAGTCTCAGCACCCCCAAGCTCAACACCTCCTGGCTCAGCACGCTCAGGCTCAGTATCTCGCGCAGGACCAGAGTCGACAGCTACCTCGACAGGCTCGACCGGGTCTACCGAAGCAGCACCTGGCGTGAGGAAGAGCGGCGGAGGGGGGAGCGGGGCAGTGCGGTAGGGGAAGAGACGGTAAAAGGGGACCGACTCGTCAAATGTGACGTCCTGAGAGGGCAGGATACGGCGCGAGGTGGGGTGGTAAAACTGGCAGCCAGGTGCATCAGGGACGAAGCCAAGGAAGACACAAGGAACGGCGCGGGAGGAGAGCTTGTCCGCGGACGTATCGCGAACAAAGGCACAAGATCCCCAGACCCGGAACACCGACGCATCACCAGCCTCTCCCGTCCAACGCAGTGTCGGCGAGGTCCCCGGAACGGAGACACGGGGCCAGAGGTTGAGCTGATGCGCGGCGTACCGGACCGCAAACAGCCACAAAAAATAGGGGGTAGCCGCATGGATCAAGGAGGTACGAGCGACCTCCATGACCAAGCCAATGCGGCGCTCAGCAACCCCATTCTGCTGCGGAGAGACCGGAAGCGTGAACGTCTGCTCAATGCCCTCCCCCTAACAGAAGGCTCTCAAGAGGCCAGAGGAAAACTCACCACCTCTGTCAAAGTGCAGTCGCAGGACGGGAAGGTCCGTGCGAAAGCACCTCTCCAGCTGGAGACGGGTAGCCCGGATACAAGGGATCAAGACATCAGGGACATCACCCTTGGTGCACAAGGGGAAGACCGTGGTGTAACGCGTGTAGTCGTCAACTACCAGCAGAAAGTAGCGCTCTCCACCCTGTCCACGGACGCGAGCTGGGCCCCACACGTCCATGTGAAGGGTCTGCAGAGGAGCCTCCGTCGGGGGGAACTCAGAGGAGTGAGGGGCGGCGCGCTGCCGCCCCTCGACACAGGGAAGGCAGGGAGGGGTAGGGGACGGTGGCAGGGGAGGCAGTGACCTGGGGAGACCAGAGACAAGGTAACGGGAGTGCATGCCACGAAGGCGCTGCATTGAAGGGTGACCAAAGCGGTGGTGCCAGAGGACCGTCCGGTGTGACAAGGGGCGACACGAGCAGGGGGCGGACAACTGACCTGACGCAGACGCAGACGCAGCTACCTGAGGGGACTCATTGGTCAGTGTGTACAGGTCCTACCTCGGCTGCCGAGTGAAGGTAGCCAGGTGTCGACCCGTCTGAGCACACGTGCAGTGTGTCACACGCTCATAGGCAAGGGTGAACTGGTGAACACCCGCGTCCTGGTGCGCAGAACCCGCCACCAAGTTCGTAGAGAACGAGGGGAGGTAAAGATCCGACAGTGTGCCGGACGGGACAGCAGGACAAGGGAGGACAGTGGTGGAGGTCGCAAGGACCGGACCCCCGGAGGGGTCAGCCAGGGAGACAGCTACCGGACGAGGGAGCTGCGCGAGGGCAGTGCGGTCGCGAAAGAAACAGCGGGAAGCACCTGGGTCCAGTGTGAAGGTGTGCTGTGCCTCTGTAGACTTAGTACCAAAAGGCGCAGACTCACAGGCACCTGAAGCAGCAGACTCACCAGCACCTAGAGCAGCAGCCTCACCAGGACCTGGGGCAGCAGACGCACTAGCACCTAGAGCGGTAGCCTCATTGGTCTCAATGCCCGGGTCGGGCGGGACACACAGGTAACAGTCACCCTCAGCACTAATAGTAAATACATACATGGCACCAAGGATAGCATCAAAGTCAAGAGCAAAGATATCAAAAATCCTATTTAAGCAGATCAGCCCAGCGAGGTAACTCGGAGGCGTCAGGGAACTGTGCACGCCGGGCATCGTCGAGACGGGAGAAGCAGCGCTGCTGTGTGTGGGGCCTCCCACACGTCTGACCAGCGCGGTCACCTGTGCGGATGACATACGGGCAGGTACCTCCACCCCCAGACCCCCCATGCTGAGAGTACCACTCACGAAGCTACTGGGGCGATAGGGTCTCGCCGAGACGCTGTTGCTGGCGCTGGACACCACCAGACCCTCCACGCTGCGCCGGTCCACCCCGACCACCGCCCCCGCCGCCGCCACCACGCCCACTGCCGCCACCACCACCGCCTCCACCCCGGCGTCCTCCACCACCACTGCCGCCGCCACCCCCGCCGCTGCCACCAACCCCCCCTGCCCCGCCACCACCGCTACCACCGCCACCACCCCCACCACCGCCACCGCCCCCACCGCCTCCATCACCACCTTCTCCGCCATCACCTCCACCACCCTTGCCACCCTTGCCCCTGCTGCCCTTGCGCCTCCCATTAGGAGCAGACGCAGCCCCGACTTCCTCAGCACCAAGGTAGTCGACAGCAGCAGCAGAGGCGACAGAGGGGAGAAGGGGGGAAGGGGAACACCCCTCAAAGAAAGGCGTGCGGGGGTCGCCACGAGAGGCACCTACAGCGACTGTGCTAGCCTCAGCTGCAAGCAGGTGCTTCTCGAGCAGGTCAACGGTGAGCTCGGTGGGGCAGAGGGCGAGAAAGTGGTCCCTAACTGCACGAAGAGAGTCAGGGAGGCGGGTGACTAGGTGGTAGAGAGTGAGGTACATCGGGGGGGGGGATTCGCGGCGAGAAACTTAGCAGGAAGGGCGGCACAGTAGCGAGTGTCACTAGTGCGGAGGTGAGTAATGAGGTCAGCGACTGTGGGAAAGGCGGACTGATCGGGGAAAAGATAGGGCAGCGAGAGACGGCCGATCGTAGCAGAGGCAGACGAGGAGTAGCGTGCTACTACAGCATTGTACAACTCCTTAGCAGTCTTGTGCTGGCCAAAATGCGCGCGCTCATCTAACGGCAGGTGGCTGCAAATGGCTAGGCGAGCGTGAGCGTCACGAGTCTGCCACTGGGAGCGAGCAGTACTGTCAGCAGTCTCAGCCGGTGCGGGAGCGGATCCTGGCGCGTGATCATACAGCGAGATATCGTCCTTAGCAGTAATCTGTAGGAACAGGTGCAGGTCGTCGAGCCAAGCATCAAACTGAATTGGACGGCCCTCAGCATCAAAAGAGAGAACGGTGGGACTAGCCATGGTGGCAGCAGTAGCAGTTTAGCAGTAGCAGTAGGAACAGTAGTAGCAGCAGAAACAGCAGTAGTAGCAGGAACAGGAGCAGCAGTTGCTGTAGGTGGGGCAGTGCGGCACAGCAGGGCAGCGCGGCTCGGTCAGGGCGGCGCGACTCGAGCAGGACGGCGCGGCGCGGCTCGGGCAGGCAGGGCGGCACGACGGAGGGCCTGCGCGCGGTTTGCGGCTGCGCGTAGGCTGCGGCTGCGCGTAGGCTACGGCTGCGCGCGGGCCGCGGCTGCGTGTAGGCGGCGGCTGTGCAAAGCGGCGGCCTACGTGCGGGCAGCGGCCTATGTGCGGGCGGCGGCCTATGTGCGGGCGGCGGCCTACGAGCGCGAGGCGGCAGCCTACGTGCAGAGCTACGGTGCGCAGGACGGCCAGCAGGGCCGGTCGGCGGGCAGCTCGCGAGCGGCGCTGGTTGCGCGGGCTGCTAGCGGGCTACGCGCGGGCGACGAGCGGGCTGCGCGCGGGCGCCTAGTAGGCTGCGCGTGGGCGGCTATTGGACGGCGCGCGGGCAGTACGAGGGGCGGGGCGCGCGAGGGCGCACGAGCAGAGAGAGGCGCACGAGGGCGCGAGTAAGGCAGGGCGCACGAGGGCGCTTCTAGCGGAACGATGGGCCCATAGTAGTAAGCGGTCCTAGGTGGCTAACCTAGGCTCGTAATACCATGTCAAAATCAACAAGGGTGAATGCACTAGGAAAAGGGTGGGTACATGTAGGAAAACCTAAAACTGTTGTACCCCATAGGAACTACCCCACTACAGCCTAAACAGACTATAGCACATAAGTTTGACACGACTTTGCACTGCTGGAGTGCGGTCGACCAAGTCGTGCTGGAACGCGGTCGACCATGCTGCGCTGGCTGTTGACCGACCTGAATGCTAGCTCTGATATAGTCTTGCCATGCCAACTTCATTGTACCATTGTTGTCAACTTTCTCTAGTGAAACTCTTGCCAATTTGCCCCGTGGACTAGCAAGCAGTGTGTGCACAAAGAAAACGACTTAGGACTAACGAACGCAGAGATCACACGAGCACCCATGCCTAGCCCGTAGTCTAGCTCCCGTTGTAGTAGTTATCTTCGCAAATCAATGATTATCAAATACCACCTCACCATCGCGAGCCTGAACGTCAACGGCTTAGGGACAAACAAAACCAAACAGTAGCGAGTTACCAAGTGGATGAAGAAATCAGCCGACTTGCAGTGCTAAAAGACACTAGGATAGACAATAGCCACTCATTCTGGACTGGACTTAACCCATACACAGTCTTAGCCAACCCACCTTGAGTCAGTGCTGGCGGAGTAGCGGTCCTCTGTAGTGATGAGGAAATTACCTTCTATGACACGGAACTTCATCCCTCGGGTAGAATAGTTAAGACATTAGTTAAGGGTACTGGACTGGACCTCACACTAGTAGCCGTCTACTTTCCATCGCACATTACACCTAGATCCGCTTTTATCAGGGACACCCTTGGACCAGTCATAGGCAAGATCTCGCCTTCTTCTCACCTTCTCATCATCGGTGATCTGAACCTGACGGATAACCCTAAGCTGGACAGGTCCTCAGGTTCAGGCTCGTCTTCTGAAAATGAGAAGCTCCTTTAACGCTGCACCAGCTTCCAGCATTCCGACGCCTTCCGCACACTGCATCCAAGAGACAGAGAATATACATTCTACGCGCACCCGCATTGCTGCAGCACTCGCTTTGACCGCGCGCTTGTTTCACAATCTTTACTAACACACCTGTCTATCGTCAGACATGATTTGCCGGAGGAGCCCATCTCAGATCATGGCTTTGCAATCCAGGTCGCTTTTTGCTTGGATAAAAAAAATCTGTACCGGACCGGGTATTTGGAGGTTGCGCGCCTTGATGGTTCGGAGGCCGGGGGTGCGGAAGATTATTGATGCTACAGTTCGGAGAACTCCTGTAAATAATGGATGTAGCTTCGAGCTCCTAATCGCCCGTATGGGAGCGGGCTTACGGGCGTACGCACGGGAGGAAAGTAAACGGGATAAGAAAACCCTGGCCCACCTGGTCAACAGGGTTGCGCTGCTGAAACAGGAGCTGATGAGGAACCCAGGCTGCAATGTTATGCGGGAAGCGCTCGCAGCTAAAGAGTTGCAGCTGAAAGCATACCAGGAAGCACGGAGGGAGCGATTGCACCTGCAGGCTGGGTTGTCGGGGGAGTTAACCGGCGAAATCGCATCGAAGCATTTGTCTGCAAAGGTTCGGGCAAGGAAAGCCCGCACGCAAATCAAGGAGCTGAAGGAAGGGGGTAACACAGTAACCGGGGTGCAGCTGATTCTTGGTGCTGCGTCAGCTTTTTTCAACAACATCTTCGGCAAGGACCGTCGTACGGACTTCTCGAACTGGGTATTCAACCCGGGCCGGTGTCTGGGAAAGGAGGCAAATGAGATGTTAATGGCAGACTGGACAGAGCAGGAAGTGAAACCGGCGTTTACAACAATGGCGATGAACAAATCACCTGGGGGAGATGGCCTCTTGAAGGAGCTGTTTGAGTGTCATTGGGAACTGCTGGGGGGGAGTTTCATGGTGTTGGTTAAAGATTTTGAGAAGTCAGCTTCTCTCCCGGCAGAGCTCTAGGAGGCTGTCACAATTCTGCTGCACAAGAAGGGGGATCGGGATCAGTTGAACAATCATCGGCCCATTACTCTTCTCAATTTCATGTATAAAGTGTTGGCAAAGGTCATGGCGGACCGGATGAAGCGAGTTTTGCATCAGGTTATCTCACCGGAGCAATACGGATTCATCTCGGGGAGGCGCCTGTCGGATGCGGTTGCACTGGTTGCTGATATCATTGATGTGGCAAAGAACGAGAAGGCAGACTGGTACATGCTGTTGGTAGATTTTCAAAAGGCCTTCAATTCTGTGTCAAGTGACTTCCTCTTCCAAATGCTTCGGAAGAGGGGCTTCCCGGAGCGGTATGTTGGGTGGATTGAGGGCCTGCACGAAAACACTACGACGAAACTCTTAGTTAATGGCTGGGTTGGAGAAGGGTTGAGTGTGGTCTCGGGAGTCCGGCAGGGTTGCCCGCTCGCACCCTACCTTTTCCTGTGTGCGGTGGAATCGCTGGCTCAAGAAGTGGAGAAGGAGAACCTGGGGCTCAGTAAGGAAGGGCAGCAGCTCAGCTATCTTGGGTATGCTGATGATACGACGCTTATCCTGCAAGGAAAGGAGCAAATTGTCAAGGCGGAAGAAATACTGGAAATTTTTGGAAAAGCGGCGGGACTAGCAACGAACAAGGGAAAATCGGTGATCTTACCTTTGGGAGAAAACATAAGTGCGGCGGCGGATGGCACGACTAACTTCAAGTGGGCAGGCGCAGACGATGCTGAATGCCTGCTGGGGGTGTGGGTGACTCCTTCTGGAAATGGACAAAAAACATGGGAGAAGGCGCTGGAGCGCATTGCTGAGAAGCTGGTGAAATGGAAGCAGAAATATCTGACGACAACGGCACGAGCGTCGGTGGTGAATTTCTACATCACCCCGCTGATCGCTTTTCAGGCCCAGGTCTTCCCGCCACCTGCAGACATTTGGGAGGATCTGGTGTGGATGTTACACGGTTTCACGTCTGGGAACATGGTATCAACGGCAAAAGGCTTCTTCTTCTGGAGCAAAGTGTTGCTGTATACCACAAGAGCAGCGGGCGGAATTGGGGTAAGAGACCCGGAGATCGTAATTACCTGCCTGGCGGCGAGAAGGGCGGGGCTGTACGTCACGGAAAGCAACAGTCTTAAAAAGGACCTGATGGAGCGGGTGGCGAAGCTTCCTTTGGGAGTGGAGTCTTTCGGAGCTCACGAAAAGTTGTTAAAAAAACTAGGAAGGCAGCAGCATCCGGTGGAAACAGACATGCGAGAGCCTCTCTGGTTCGCCGTTGCATTTGCGTACACCGGCTACATCGAGGGAGGAAATTCTGCAGGAACAGGTGGTCTTCAACAAGAACATACTGTTGCGTGGCACCACGCCGATTGGAGGCCAAAGGGATGCCAGGAAGCTGTGGGACTTGCGGCTGAGGGATTTGTTCACGAGTAGTGAAGATGGGGAGCTGTCGCAGTAATCCATGACGGAACTAACGGATCATCTGGGCAGCAGCGGCCCTGCAAAGTTGGCGCTAAAGGCGGTGGGAGCTCTCCCTGCAAGGTGGTACAGAGAGCTGGGGTTTCCGCATGTGCTCCCTCGCTCGGCTGACTCTCCTCAGCTGCTGAACATCCTGGAGGATGGCCGAGGAACATCATGAAGCGGATGAGGGAGGGGTGAAAGGAGGCCCAGAAGGAGTCATACAAGCGCGCAAAGTGGGCAGCAAGATGGGGAGGAAACATCAACTGGAAAAGAGTTGTGAGCTCGCGGGCCTCCTTGGCAGTTCCCAACCGTCCATGTGACGTGCTCACTCGGATCCAGAGTATGAATCTGCAGGTGAAAGAGCGCCTGGCTTTCCTCAGCAGTAAGCCAGTTTGCCCGTACTGCGGGGAGCCTGAGACGCTGGGGCATTGTTTGGTTCTTTGCCCCAGGGTTCAAGTGGTTTCCACAGCTCTTCGGCGCGCTTTGGGCATGCTGAATCCTGGCCGCACGACAGACTCGCTGGGTGATCTTCTGTTCCGGGATACCGGCACCAGCTCAGCTTTTCCAGAGCTGACGTTAACATCAATTGTACTGCACCAGTTGTGGCTTGAGCGGTGCGAAGCTGTCTTCAGGAGACAGAAATTCCAGACTTAACGGGTCTTACGTCAGATTGAGGTGGCTTTCCGGCAGCACGTGAAACTGTACATTCACAAGTTCGGGCCGACGTGGCCAGGGCCCAAAATATCAGGGTAAAACGCCCTGATTACCCTGGGGGCCGGCCGCATTTTCAAGATTACCCTGCCAAAATCAGGATTCCATGATAGTTACCCTTTTGCAAAAAGAGCATGTTTTTTCTTACACTGATAGGATTTATGGTTACCCTGACGGTGTCAGGGTTGGGTGTACACTACCCTGATACCGAAACATTTTTACCGCGGATGAGGCCATACTCCGAGTGGTGACAAACTGTACCACACCCACACAAACAAGCGTTGTCGCTTGTGGCACGCCATGTCGCCTCAATGGTTGTTTCTCCTACAGGATTGCCAATGCACGCTTGAATCCAGCCACACGTCGCCACGCCACGCTCACAAACTAGTTTCCGAAATAGGATTAGCCGAAAACTACCCTGCTCAAATCAGGCTAGAGGTTGATTTACCTTGCTGCAAACAGGGTACGAAAATTTTTACCCTAGGGGTCTGGTTAAGGAGGGGTCTGGAACCCTGATTTGTAAGGGTAGGCCTAAACCAAATTTGGGCCCTGGACGTGGCGCAAGCAGAGGCAGCAAGGTTCATCGGAAGAATGGAACATGCTTGGGAGAATCAAAACGGACGGCATGTGTCTGAAGTGGACGAACAGTTTTGCAGCAATTTGGTCGGCGAGGAGGGTCAGGAACATCAGACCCTAGGAATGTTTTCTGGAGCAAGAAGTCCCCTCTAGTTCCTCACGCACGGTTACAACCGTTCTTGTCAGTATATACTTGCTCTTAGGTGTATACTTTCAGCCTGCTATCCGTAGATTAGTCGAGTTTTGTTTTATACAGTATTCGGGTCAGGTTCGGGATGACCACCCTCTCCCCTTCCCGTTCCCGTTGACTATCGAACAGGACATCTTCTTGGTGGGGAAAGGCTAGTGTTTGACTGGTGTAGGACGACTTGGCTTCGCTATTTCTTGAGATGCACTAGGGCCCATTTCGGCAGGCGTTAAAAAGGCGTTAATATCAGGCTCGGGGACCGGCTACAGTGAAAAGATATGCGAGCGGTCGGTTATCAAGGTTCGAGATAGGCGGATTGATGTCGAGCCTGAGTGCGATAAAATCCCTGCTGAACAGCCCCTTTAACGCCTGCGTTTTTAGCAATACGATGGTTCCAGGAAACCGTTTCCCCTAGCAAAGTGGCGCACTACTGGGCCCAGTTCGGCTGGCGTTATGGGCGTTATGGCCTTTTTAACCAGCCTCGAAAAACGCCGGGTCGAAATAACGACGAAGCCAGAATGCGCTAGTTGTGTAACTTCAGAAAACGGGGTTGAGTGTTCGGCAGGCGTTAACAATGATGGCGTTATGGGAGCTGAACATTCGAAGAGGCCAGAATGCAGTTGCTCTGCTGGATCGCACAATCTCTGTTCACCTTCGAACAATCATATGATTGGCCAGTCCATTCGACCAGTCGCATATGATTGGCCGCATCACTGGGCCCAGTTCGGCTGGCGTTATGGGCGTTATGGCCTTTTTAACCAGCCTCGAAAAACGCCGGGTCGAAATAACGACGAAGCCAAGATGCGCTAGCTTTGTAACTTCGGAATAACGGGGTTGAGTGTTCGGCAGGCGTTAACAATGATGGCGTTATGGGAGCTGAACATTCGAAGAGGCCAGAATGCAGTTGCTATGCTGGATCGCACAATCATATGATTGGCCAGTCCATTCGACCAGTCGCATATGATTGGCCGCATCACTGATCCCTCGCATGGTGTAAGCTCTCGGCCATGCACCATGCAGCAGATCAGTGGTGCGCCACTTTGCTAGGGGAAACGGTTTCCTGGAACCATCGCATTGCTAAAAACGCAGGCGTTAAAAGGGCTGTTCGGCAGGCATTTTATCGCACTTAGGCTCGACATCAATCCGCCTATCTCGAACCTTGATAACCGACCGCTCGCTTATCTTTTCACTGTAGCCGGTCCCCGAGCCTGATATTAATGCCTTTTTAACGCCTGCCGAACTGGGCCCTGATCCCTCGCATGGTGTAAGCTCTCGGCCATGCACCATGAAGCGGATATGTGGTGCGCCAATTTGCTAGGGGAAATGGTTTCCTGGAACCATCGTATTGCTAAAAACGCAGGCGTTAAAAGGGCTGTTCGGCAGGCATTTTAACGCACTCAGGCTCGACATCAATCCGCCTATCTCGAACCTTGATAACCGACCGCTCGCTTATCTTTTCACTGTAGCCGGTCGCCGAGCCTGATATTAACGCCTTTTTAACGCCTGCCGAACTGAACCCTGATCCGCTGCATGGTGCATGGCCGAGAGTGTCAGAGGTCCACTGGTGATCCCCGATTGATCCTAGGGAAGGGTTACAGGCACGTTGGCCTGGGGGGTTATGTCAGAATCCCAACCACTAGACCATTGGGATAAAAGGGCTTGTTAAGTAGCGGGTCAGTGCGCCCATAACCACCCAGGCCAACATGCCTGTAACCCTTCCCTAGGATCAATCGGGGATCACCAGTGGACCTCTGACACCCCCCCGCACTGGGATGCCCGAAGTGCACACACTGGGATTCGAACCCGAGACCTTCGCTCTGATACCATGTCAGAATCCCAACCACTAGACCATTGGGATAAAAGGGCTTGTTAAGTAACGGGTCAGTGCGCCCATAACCCCCCAGGCCAACATGTCTGTAACCCTTCCCTAGGATCAATCGGGGATCACCAGTGGACCTCTGACAGGTTATGGGCGCACTGACCCGCTACTTAAAAAGCCCTTTTATCCCAATGGTCTAGTGGTTGGGATTCTGACAGAGAACTTACACCATGCGAGGGATCAGTGATGCGGCCAATCATATGCGATTGGTCGAATGGACTGGCCAATCATATGATTGTGCGATCCAGCATAGCAACTGCATTCTGGCCTCTTCGAATGTTCACCTCCCATAACGCAATCATTGGCGTTGTTTGTCAGAACATTGTAGCTTATGCTGTTGTGTAGGCTATAGTGGGGTATCCCATAGGGGGTACAACCAATTAGGGTTTCATATTTGTACACACTTCATTTCATAGTTCATCCTTCTTGATCAAATCTTCTCATGGTATCGAGCAGGTTCCCCCTTGGGAACTGTGCTTAGGGCCCACCACATCGATTTTTTTTTCCTGCCCGAAGCGCGCTCAGCCCGAGTCGCGCTCCGGGCCCTCACTTCGTCGAGCCGCCCTAGCGGCCCTTCACTGCGGCCCCGCCACCCGTCTCAGCGGCCCCGCCGCCCGTCTTCGCGGCCCCACCGCCTCTCTCCTAGCGGCCCAGCCGCCCTACCTAGCGGCCCCGCCGCCCTACCTCGCAGCCTCGCCGCCCTATCGCGCGGCCCCGCCGCCCTACCTAGCGGCCCCGCCGCCCCATCGCGGCCCCGCCGCCCTACCTAGCGGCCCCGCCGCCCTTCCTCGCGGCCCCGCCGCCCCATCGCGCGGCCCCGCTGCCCTACCTAGCGGCCCCGCCGCCCTTCCTCGCGGCCCCGCCGCCCCATCGCGCGGCCCCGCCGCCCTACCTATCGGCCCCGCCGCCCTTCCTCGCGGCCCCGCTGCCCCATCGCGCGGCCCCGCCACTCTACCACGCGGCCCCGCTGCCCTATCTCGCGGCCCCGCCGCCCTACCCAGCGGCCCCGCCGCTTCTCTGCAGCGGCCCTGCCGCCCTATCAAGCGGCCCCGCTGCCACTCCTCTACAGCGGCCGAGCCGCCCAGCAGCAGAGCAGCCGAGCCGCCCCGCCGCCGAGCCGCACTCCAGCCGAGCCGCCCGGCCGCCCACCAGCCGAGCCGCCCGACAGCAGAGCAGCCGAGCCGCCCAGCAGCCGAGCCGCCCTGCAGCCGAGCCGCCCTGCAGCCGAGCCGCCCAGCAGCCGAGCCGCCTAGCAGCTGAGCCGCCCAGCAGCCGAGCCGCCCAGCAGCCGAGCCGCCCAGCAGCTGAGCCGCCGAGCCGCCGCGCCGCCCTTCTTCCGGGCCGCCCGACCTGCCCTGTCTGGTGAGCACAGCGCCTTTTCACTGCACTGCCCTCACCCTACTGTTTGCGCTGCTAGTCGTCTAGGGTCATGGCCACCCCTAGTGTTCTCGTCTTTGACGGTGAGGGTTGGGCCGTTGACTTTGAGGTCTGGATAGATGACCTGCAGCTGTTCTTACAGTGCGATAGGGCAGACGGCCTCTCTCTCTTTGACCTCACCTCTGGCGCCTCCACTGCCCCTGCTGCTGATGCTGACGCCACTGTTCGCTCCCAGTGGGCCACGCGCGACGGTGCTGCACGTCTTGCTGTGCGTCGCCACCTCCCTACCTCCGAGCGTGCGCACTTTAGTCAGTACAAGAGTGCTCAGACCTTGTACGACGCTGTAGTTGCGCGCTACGCCTCCCCTGCCACTGCTGCACTGAGCCGTCTCATGCTACCGTACCTCTTTCCTGACCTTGCTGCCTTTCCCACAGTCGCTGACCTCATTACGCACCTCCGCACTAGTGACACTCGCTACCGAGCTGCACTCCCTCCTGACTTCTGCGCCAAGAACCCCCCCCCCATGTACATCACTCTTTACTACATAGTCACTCGCCTTCCTGACTCCCTTCGCGTAGTCAGGGACCACTTTCTCTCTGTCTGTCCCACCACTCTCACTGTTGACCTCCTCGAGAAGTCCCTCCTAGCGGCCGAGAAGAGCATAGTCGCTGTAGGGGCCTCTCGTGGTGACCCGCGCACCCCCATCTTTGAGGGGTGTTCCCCCTCCCCCCTTCTGCCCTCTGTTGCCTCTGCTGCTGCGGCCGACCTCCTTGGTCTTGAGTCGGTCGGTGTGGCGTCTGCCCCTAGCGGGAGACGCCGCTCTGGCAAGGGCAAGGGGGGCAAGGGCGCTGGAGGAGCGAGCGGGGGCGGTGGAGGTGGAGGTGGCGGCAGTGGGGGGAGTGGGGGTGGCGGTGGGAGTGGAGGTGGGGGTGGAGGGGTCGGTGGCGGCAGTGGAGGCGGAGGTGGCGGCGGCGGTGGCGGTGGGAGCGGAGGTGGCGGAGGAGGCGGCGGTGGAGGCGGAGGCGGAGGCGGCGGCAGTAGCGGAGGCGGCGGAGGCGGCGGAGGCAGCGGGGGTGGCGGTGGTGCTGGTCGCGGGTCTTCGCATAGGAGTGGCTCCGGTGGTGGCTCGCGCCAGCAGCTGCAGCGTGGTCGTGACACCTTGTCCCCTCAGCAGCTTCGTGAGTGGTACACTGTGCGTCAGCGGGGTGGGGGTTTTGGTCCGTGCTCCTACGTTTTGCGCACCGGCGACCGTGCGGGTGAGCAGTGTGGGGGTGCCCACCTCACCCAGCGCTGCTTTGGCCGCCTGACGGATGCGTGGCGTCACCAGTTCCCGGAGGCCTCAGAGATCCCTCGCTGGGGCGAGCTGTCCAGGGCGGGTGTTGCCATCTATGATCTTGACTTTGATGCTATTCTCTCTGCCATGTATGCTGTGTCTATTAGTGATGAGGGTGACTGTTACCGGTGTTTCCCGCCCGATCCGGGCATTGAGACTGCTGCGCTAGGTCCTGGTGAGGCTGCTGCCCTAGGTGCTTGCGACGCTGCTGCTCTAGGTGCCCGTGTGTTGCGTCCTCAGGTACTGGTGAGTCTGCGCTCTCAGGTACTACGTCGGCTTCGGCCTCCCTCACCTTCACCCTTGACTCTGGGGCCTCTCGCTCCTTCTTTCGGGACTGCACCACACTCACACCGCTGAGTCGGCCGGTTGCAGTGTCTCTGGCTGACCCCTCTGGGGGTCCTGTCCTGTCTCGCTTCTCCACAGTCCTCCCGTGTCCGGCGGCTCCCTCTGGCACCCTGTCTGGTCTCTACCTCCCCTCGTTCTCTACGAACCTGGTGAGTGGTGCTGACCTCCAGGATGCGGGTGTACACCAGTTCACTCCTGCGCGTCAGCGGGTGACGCACTGTACAGAGGCTAGCACAGGCCGACACCTGGCTACGTTTACTCGTCAGCCGGGGTCGAGCCTGTACACTCTGACCACTGCGTCTCCTCCAGTTGCTGAGTCTGGTAGGGTAGCTACGTCGGGTCAGGTGTTTGCTGCGGCGTCCAGGTCTGGTCCTGAGTCTGCCCCCTGTTCGTGTCGTCTCCTGTCTCACGAGACTCTCCTCTGGCACCACCACCTTGGCCACCCCTCTCTGCTTCGGCTCAGAGGTATGGCCTCCCGTCTTCTTGTGTCCGGTCTCCCCCGGTCCCTCCCTCCCCTTCCTCAGGGCCCTGGCCCTGCCTGTGTCCCCTGTGTCGAGGGGCGCCAGCGTGCTGCCCCTCACTCCTCCCAGTTCCCTCCGACAGAGGCCCCGTTGCAGACACTTCACATGGATGTGTGGGGCCCAGCCCGCGTCCGTGGACAGGGTCACGAGCGCTACTTCCTGCTCGTTGTTGACGACTACTCGCGTTACACCACAGTCTTCCCCTTGCGCAGCAAGGGTGATGTCACTGAGGTGCTGATCGACTGGATCCGCGCAGCTCGTCTCCAGCTCAGGCAGAGCTTCGGCTCGGACTTTCCTGTTCTGCGTCTGCACTCGGACAGAGGCGGAGAGTTCTCCTCTGGCCTTCTGCGTGCCTACTGTCGTGCACGGGGCATCCGTCAGACCTTCACGCTTCCGGACTCACCGCAGCAAAATGGGATTGCTGAGCGCCGCATTGGCATGGTCATGGACGTCGCTCGTACGTCTATGATGCATGCGGCTGCCCCCCATTTTCTGTGGCCGTTTGCGGTGAGGTACGCGGCGCATTAGATCAACCTCCACCCCAGGGTCTCCAGGCCGGAGACCTCCCCAGCCTTGCTGTGGACGGGGAAGGTTGGCGATGCGTCGGCGTTCCGGGTCTGGGGATCTCGGGCGTTTGTCCGCGACCTGTCTGCGGACAAACTATCCCCTCGTGCTGCTCCTTGCGTCTTCCTGGGGTTCCCCCCTGACGCGCCTGGGTGGCAGTTTTACCACCCCACCTCTCGCCGTGTTCTGTCCTCCCAGGACGTCACGTTTGACGAGTCGGTCCCCTACTACCGCCTCTTCCCCTACCGCACTCCGTCCCTCCCCCCACCCCCACTCTTCCTGGTACCAGGTCCCCCCCAGGTAGACCCCCTCCCCCCTCAGGGTCCTGCCCCTTCAGGTGTGTCCCAGGTAGACGCAGTCGAGCCTGTCGAGGTCACTGGTGACTCTGGTGCTGCTGAGGGTGCTGAGGCTGGGGGTGCTGTGCCTGGGGGTGCGGAGCCTAGGGGTGCTGGGCCTGGGGGTGCTACGTCTGGGGGTGCTGAGCCTAGGGGTGCTGAGCCTGGGGGTGCTGAGCCTCGGGGTGCTGAGCCTGGGGGTGCTGAGCCTGGGGGTGCTGAGTCTGGGGGTGCTCAGCCTAGGGGTGCTGAGCCTAGGGGTGCTACGTCTGGGGGTGCTGAGCCTAGGGGTGCTACGCCTGGGGGTGCTGAGCCTGGAGGTGCTCCGCCTGGAGGTTCTCCGAGTGCTTCGTCTCGCCGGGAGCCACTTTCTCCACAGGAGCTGCGTGAGTGGTTTGCCCGGCGCTGGAGGCGTGCTGCTGGTGCTGGAGGTCCTTCGGCTGCTGAGGGTGCTGCGGTCGCGGGTCCCGGAGGTGCTCGTCCTGGGTGCACTGGAGCTGGTGCTGCTGAGGGTGTTGGCGCTGAGACTACCGCTGGCAGTCCTGCTGGGGGTGCTCCTGGTGCTGCTGGAGGTTCTGGAGCTACTGGTGGTACTGCTGGAGCGGGTGCTCCTGCTGAGGGTTCTGGTGCTGTCCCTGCTGCTTCTAGCGTCGCCACGCGGCCTCGACCGTACTTCGTTCCACTCCTGCAGCAGGTTCTTGGTCTTCCACCTTCTACTGGTCCTCCTCCTCCCTTAGAGTGTCCACAGCCTGTCTCGTCCCAGCTACAGTTGCAGCCTACCTCCCCTTTGCCTGCTCCTTCTCCCTACACTGGTCCTACTGGAGGTCTGGCTGAGCGTCGTGAGCCTGCGTCTCGCCCTGCGTCGCCTGTCCGTGCTGCTCGCACTAGTGGTCGCGGTTCGCGTCAGCGTCCTCCTCCTGTCCCTGGCACGCACCGGATGTCTCTGCGTCCGTCCACTGCTCCTCTGCGTGCCCCTTTGCCTTCTCCTCCTGAGTCCTCTCTTCCTGCTCTTCCTGACCCGGAGTCGGACTCCCTTCGTGCTGCCAGTCCTACTGTCACGCGTCTCCTTGCTACTGTTGTCACTGACCCTTCTTTCGAGTCTACTGCTGCGTCTGCTCTCGTTACTGAGCTCGTCGACTTTGCTGCTCGCTGTCGCTTAGACTACGCTGCTAGTCTTGTCGCTGAGTCTGAGTCTATCTGTCCTCCGTCCGTCGGGGGTGAGTGTGCCCTTGGCACGGACGTCCTTGAGGACAGGCAGGAGGAGTTCCAGTGTCTGGCAGCTGCCTCACCTCATCTCGTGTCCGTACTGCTTACCCCTGAGGGAGACCCGGATGCACTTGACATCCCGACTCCGCGCTCTTACGCGGAGGCGATAGAGGGTCCCTACTCCTCTCAGTGGCAGGCAGCTATGGATGCAGAGATGGCTTCCTGGAAGTCCACAGGCACCTACGTTGACGCTGTCCCCCCTCCTGGGGCGAACATCGTCAGTGGCATGTGGATCTTCAGGGTGAAGCGGCCGCCGGGTTCTCCGCCTGTCTTCAAGGCGCGTTACGTGGCTCGTGGCTTCAGTCAGCGGCAGGGAGTTGACTACTTTCAGACCTTCTCCCCCACCCCGAAGATGACCACTCTTCGGGTACTGCTGCACGTTGCTGCTCACCGTGACTACGAGCTGCACTCTCTTGACTTCAGCACAGCTTTCTTGCAGGGCAGCCTGCACGAGGAGATCTGGCTGCGTCGCCCACCTGGCTTCACTGGGTCTTTCCCTTCTGGTACCCAGTGGAGTCTCCGGCGTCCAGTCTACGGTCTCCGCCAGGCGCCACGTGAGTGGCACGACACACTGAGGACTACGCTTGCGGCTCTTGGGTTTGCTCCTTCTACTGCCGACCCGTCGCTGTTTCTACGCACCGACACCTCTCTGCCGCCGTTCTACATCCTCGTGTACGTCGACGACTTGGTCTTTGCCACAGCTGACACTGCTGGACTCGCCTACGTGAAGTCCGAGCTGCAGAAGAGACACACGTGCACAGACCTGGGTGAACTACGCAGCTACCTTGGCTTGCAGATCACCCGGGACAGAGCACGCCGCACCATTACCCTGACTCAGTCACACATGGTGCAGCAGGTCCTTCAGCGCTTCGGCTTCACGTACTCCTCGCCTCAGGCCACTCCTCTGTCTACTCGCCACTCGCTCTCAGCTCTGCCTTCGGATGAGTCCGTAGAGTCGAGTGGCCCGTACCCAGAGCTTGTTGGCTGCCTCATGTACCTGATGACCTGCACACGACCTGACCTTGCATACCCTCTTAGCATTCTTGCACGCTATGTTGCTCCTGGGAGACACAGACCAGAGCACATGGCTGCAGCGAAGAGGGTGTTGCGCTACTTGTGCAGTACGTCGGGCATGGGGCTAGTGCTTGGAGGGCGGAGTCCAGTGGTCCTCACTGGGCACGCGGACGCTTCTTGGGCTGACGACCAGGCTACGCAGCGGTCGTCACAGGGTTACACCTTCAGCCTTGGTTCCGGCTCTGTTTCGTGGCGGGCTACTCGCTCGTCTTCTGTTCTTGGCTCGAGTTGTGAGGCTGAGATCTACGCCGGGGCCATGGCTGCACAGGAGCTTCGCTGGCTCACCTACCTGCTGACCGACCTTGGAGAGCCGCCTCGTTCTCCTCCAGTCCTGTACGTAGACAACAAGGCCATGCTGGCCTTGTGTCGAGAGCAGCGACTGGAGCACAGAACAAAGCACATTGCTCTCCGCTACTTCCTTGCTCGTGAGCTACAGCAACGTGGACAGTTGCGGCTTGCGTACGTGGCCTCTGAGGCCAACACTGCTGATGTCTTAACCAAGGCACTTCCGCCTTGTGATCATCAGCGCTTCTGCACTCAGCTGGGTCTTGTGCCCGTCTTGCCTCACTTGCTCTCCTCTTGACCTTGCTTGTACTCTCACATATATATATACCTGCTCTTGCTTGTCTAGCTTTATATATATGTGTGTACTCTTGCATGTGAACTGGCCGTGTGGCCTTGACCCTGTGCTCGGACTGTGTGGTGACTTTGTGATCCACCCTGAGCTTGCTTTACTTTGCTTTGCTTGACTGGTCTTGTGACCCCTTGTTCTCCCCCACTTTGCCTATGGGGGTGTGTCAGAACATTGTAGCTTATGCTGTTGTGTAGGCTATAGTGGGGTATCCCATAGTGGGTACAACCAATTAGGGTTTCATATTTGTACACACTTCATTTCATAGTTCATCCTTCTTGATCAAATCTTCTCATTGTTCGCCAGCACTTTTAACAACAAAAATGACGGGATCAGGAAGGTCAGTCTCGGCTTCCTGATCCCGTCCGTTAGGGTTCGTTAGGGTCTGTGAAGCAGGTCAGCCCGCGAAATTCTTGCCGAGCCTATGATTCCGTCCGAACCAAACGGAATCATGTTGGTCTGTCGAACGCCCTCCTTTTCATTCATTTCGAATGGAATCGTGAAGGTAGGAAAGTGGGTCGGGAGCTTCCTCTACAGGTAAACGTTGGTCCCGTTGCCATTCCATCGCCATTCACCCCCCCAAGCAGAATTTCCTTGGAATGGCCATGGGATTGGAAGGATGTGGAGGGGGGGAACGGGGAATTTGAAGGTGGGGAGGGTGGTTCCTGATCCCGTTGCCACCCTTCCCCTTTCTGGCGCGAAATTGCGCGATTTGGCCGTTCCCCCCACGCCTATTTGGGAGGTTCCTCCTCTGGTTCGTGATTCCACGGCCATTCCGAGGCCTTTCTTTTTTTAGATGTGCTGGCGAACACTGCCATTGTTAACGCCTGCCGAACACTCAACCCCGTTATTCCGAAGTTACAAAGCTAGCGCATCTTGGCTTCGTTGTTATTTCGACCCGGCGTTTTTCGAGGCTGGTTAAAAAGGCCATAACGCCTATAACGCCAGCCGAACTGGGCCTAGGCGTCCATTCCATACAAGGCTGGAACCTTTCGTTCGTTGCACGATATTGTTACGGGTGCAATGGGTCGAGGTAGCGAGGATTGCAATAAGGTGTCAAACGAGTACAAGATGTGAGCGAAGGCATGAGCGAACATTTATACGCAAAACATGCAAACGGTAACGCGGTGCGTGCGAGCTAGCTAGTGCTATGCTGGCAGCGAGGCTCGGGCTAGTCCCGAAGCGTAGGCCGACACGGCCGGGCCAGCAGTGCGAGGTTTGGCAAAACAGTGCGCGCGAAGTTGGCGAAGCCCCGTTAGCAATAACGGGCGAACAACGGCTGTTGCTGTACGCGATGTAGTCGGACTCCGTAAGGAATGCCAAGAAAATTCCTTACACTACCCCTCCCCTCAAGAAGCCCCCTCCGCTACGCGAGTGTGTGTATATCGTGTCAGAGTATGTTATTTGTCTAGCCTGCAGTGGGGTACTCAATAGTGAGTACAGCCCCTTAGGGTTTGCTATTTGTACCAACCTGCTTGCTAGTCCAATCATCCTTTTCTCAATTCTTGTTTCTCTTCAACTCTCGCTCGTACTTGGCGCCTCGTCCTAGTCTTCCTGTGGCCTAGGCTCCTAAGCCTAGGCCCTACTACTTTGTATATTTAACATGGTATCAGAGGGCGGCATGTCTGCCGCCTTCCTGTGTATGGGCCCACCACCTGCTTTCGCTGCCGTACTGTCCGCCGCGCGCCCCGTGGTGCACGGCGCCGAAATTAGGGTTTCTGCCCGCCGCGCGCTCGGGGCGCGTGGCGGTTTACCCTTCCGTGGCGCCCGTCGTGGTGCCCTTGGGGGGCATGCGCGGTCCCCTCCCGTCGCCCCCGTCGAGGCGCTCTCGGGGGCCCACGCGGCCTCCCCTCCCGTCGCCCGTCGTGGCGACCACGGGGGCCCGCGCGCGGTCCCCTTCCGTCGCCCGTCGAGGCGCTATCGGGGACCCGCGCGGCCTCCTCTCCCGTCCCCCGTCGTGGCGACCACGGGGGCCCGCGCGCGGTCCCCTCCCGTCGCCCGTCGAGGCGCTCTCGGGGGCCTGCGCGGCTTCCCCTCCCGTCGCCCGTCGTGGCGACCGCGGGGGCCCGCGCGCGGTTTCCTTTCGTCGCCCGTCGGGGCGCCCTGGGGGCCGCGCTCCTCCCCCCCCCTCCCTCCTACCTTTCACCTGCAGCGGCCGCCCCTGGAGCAGCCCGCACCTGCAGCAGCCGCCCCTGGAGCAGCCCGCACCTGCAGCAGCCGCCCCTGGAGCAGCCCGCACCTGCAGCATCCGCCCCTGGAGCAGCCCGCACCTGCAGCAGCCGCCCCTGGAGCAGCCCGCACCTGCAGCAGCCGCCCCTGGAGAAGCCCGTGCCTGCGGCAGCCGCCCCACGATCCGCGCGAGCCGCCCCTACAGCAGCCCGTGGCCCGTCCTTGCAGCCCGTCCCGTCCCCCCCCCCCCCCCCCCCCCCCCGTGCTGCCCATTGCTCCCATTCCGCCGTGTATTCCGCGGTGGTGGAGGTGTGGGGTGCCGAGCATGGGGGTGACCGGTGTGGGTAACATGAAGCTCCTCCTCCGTCTCCCACTGCTGCAGCTGCCGCTGAGGGGGGTGGGTGTGTGGGAGCCGAGGGTTTAGGGTTTAAGGGGGGTGACGTGGGAGTGGAGCTAGGGGTGCAGCAAGGGGTGTGTGAAAGGGGGTGGGACAGTTGGGAAGTTGAGCGGAGGCAGCAGTCGTGTCGCCAGCAGCGCCAGTCGTGTCGCCAGCAGCGCCAGTAGTCCGGAGGCTACAATCTCCGGTAGTCGCCAGTCGCCTGTGGGTCAGTTGCTCCTGTCAGGAGGCTACAATCTCCGCGGAGCCGGTTACTCCTGTAGTCCGAGCCATTGCTTCGGTAGCCACTGAGCCAGCCGCTCCTGTGTGTCTGCAGCTTCCACCGTCGCCTCCCATCTCCTCTCCTCTCACAGTCACTCCTCCTCCTCACTTGCCCTCTGCGACTGCCTCTAGCTTTAGTTGTGCATGTGAACCTGCTCTATGACTGCTTGCTCTGCTGATTATACCCCACTTTGATTATGCGGTCTTTCCAGCGAACGAGGAATTCAATCCTCCTGATTCCCGTGGGGTGGCGAATCCGATGGATTTTTTCGGGCTCGATGATCGGCTCTGATGCAGGGCGAGTCATGGATGGCGGGTGGTGACGAGGCAGTTGGCTGGTGGTCGGGATGTACGGGCGAAGTAGGCTGACGTGGAACGATGGGCTGATGTACCAGTCGGTCGGTAATAGTAAATGCGCGGTTATTAGCGTGATCATGTGGCTGATTTGGAATGGGCCACAGTAGCGCGGTCGAAGTTTTGGTACGTCGGGCAGTCGCAGATTGTGCGTGTCGAGCAGTACGTAATCCCCTGACTGGTACGTGACTGGGCAGCGCTGGCGGTCAGCATTGCGCTTAGCGATGACGTTTGCCTTTTTAATTGCTTCTGCGGCTCTGGTGCGGGCAGCTTGCAGAATTTCGGCGAACTGCTGTGCACGTGGTGTTGGGTTGTCCGGACTCGGCGTCATGGGCACTGTAGGGTTCTGCCCGTAGTTCAGGTAGAAGGGGGACTGCTGCATCGTTGCTGACGTGGCGTTGTTGTAGGCGAACTCAATCAGCGGCAGCTGCTGCTCCCAAGTGGTCGGGTCGTCGCACGTGGCACGAATCAACTGCTCCATCGTCTGATTCGTCCGTTCCGTTTGACCGTCGATCTCGGGGTGGTATGACGAGCTGAACTGTAGCCGTGTCCCGAACTGCTCCCAGGGGTTCTTCCAGAAGTTGCAGGCGAACAACGGCTGCGATGAACAGGCGAGCGGTCTCCTCGGCTGAGATCGATTTTTTGCACGCAGCGAAGTGTGCCATCTTCGTCAACCTGTCAACGACGACCATCACCGCGTCGTTACCCCCAGGGTTCGAAGGTAACCCCGTGAAAAAGTCCATGGTAACCTGCTGCCAGGCGCGCTCGGGCGGTGGTATCGGCTGCACTTGACCCGCCTTCCGCTTCCTCGAGCTCTTCATCACCTGACACGTGGGACACGAGCCCACGTGCTGCTGCACGTCGGTCAACAGCTCCGGCCAGTAGTAATACCGCTGCAGTTGCTGTCGCGTTTATTCTACCCCAAAATGTCCCGAGGTAATTCCGTCGTGTGCCTCCTGCAGTAACAGCTCCCTGAGCAGTGAGTACGCGGGTACCCAGATGCGGTTGGTGCCTGAGTTTACGTAATAAACTCCTTTAGCTTCTGCCAATTGCTGTGAATTTCCGGTCGTGAAAAATGGGTCGGTGCGGTATCTGTGGGTGAATAGGCCTATTAAAAGCGGGTTGGTTTGGGCGAGTAAGATGGCATGGAGTTGGGCGGTAGGGCGGGTGAGTGCGTCGGCGATGTTGGATGCGCCTTTTTTGTACGTAACCGTGTAGTGGAAGTTGGACTCGAGGTAGTCCAACCAGCGAATCTGTCGCGGATTGAGATTTGGTTGGGCACACAGGTACTGTAGTGATCGGTGGTCTGTCCGTACTGTCACGTCGGCGCCAGTCAGGTAACACCGCCAAACCTTGAACGCGTGCACGATCGCCAACATTTCGCGGTCGTGTATCGGGTAGTTGCGTTCGGGCGGGTGCAGCTTGCGGGACTCGTACGGGATTGGCTGGAGGCCGTTCCCGAAATCCTGCAACAGTACTGCTCCCACAGCGATGTCACTGGCGTCGGTGACGAGCTCGAACGGACGGTGCGGATCTGCGATGTGAAGCACGGGCGGTGAGCACAAAATGTTTTTGAGGGCCGAGAAGGCAGCTTGCTCTGTCTCCCCCCACGTGTACTCAACCCCCTTCCACAGCAGGTCGGTCAGCGGGGCAGTCAGCTTCGCCATGTCGGGGACGAACCGGCGCACGTAGTTGACGAACCCCAAAAAACTCTGCAACTCGGTCAAGTTGGTCGGCGCGTGCCAGGCTTGAATCGTCGCGATTTTTTTCGGGTCTATTTCCACTCCTGCAGCTGAAATAACGTGTCCCAAAAACTCCAGTCGGTCCTGTAAAAACTCACACTTAGACGCTTTTGTCAGTAGGCGGTTCTCACTCAGTATCTTAAAAACTGCGTCGATGTCCTGTAAGTGCTGTGCTCTGTCAGGGCTGTAGATCAGTATGTCGTCCAGATACACGATAACGCACTTATCTAAAAGCGGGCGGAAAGCTTCGTTCATGGTCATTTGAAAAGTGGCGGGGGCGTTGGTCAGTCCGAAGGGCATGACGGTGTATTCGAAGGATCCGTAGCGTGTGCGAAATGCGGTCTTAGGGCAGCCGGGCGGATTGACGCGAATCTGGTGGTAACCCCCTCGGAGGTCGATTTTTGAGAAAACCCGGGCTGTGCGTAGTTGGTCGATCAGTTCGTCGGCTCGCGGGACGGGGTAACGGGATTTGATGGTAACCCTGTTCAGTGCTCTGTAGTCTATGCGCATGCGAAATCCCCTGTCTTTTTTCGGTGTGAACAGTATCGGTGCTGCAAAGGGTGACGAACTAGGGCGAATGAATTCCTTCTCGAGCAGGTAATCCAGCTGCTTCCTCAGTTCGTCCAGTTCGGGTTGGGTCAGTCAAAACTGCCGCTGTACTGTCGGCTGTGCCCCCGGTTCTAGTTCTATTCTGTGGTCGTACGGTCGCTGAGGTGGCAGTCCCGTTGGCAGGTCATCCGGAAATATCTTGCTGTACCGCTTCAGGAGTGCTGCCAAGTCATCCGGTACGTCGGCAAGCAGTTTCTGTAAATCCCCTCCTTTGGTCTGCTGCTTCGGCTTCCCAAATGTCAACCGCATACACGTCAGCTCCTGCCGATACGGCGCGCTTCATTGTGATCACGTTGACACGCACCGACGAAGACTCAGGCGAGCCCCAGCGAGGTAAGGCGATGTTGTTACCGTTCACTCGCACGGTGCAGTCAGCCGTCGTCTAGTCGATTCGCGGATTGTGTCGTCGCAACCAATCCCGATCGAGTAAAATGTCGGTTCCGTCGAGGGTCGTCGCGAGCATTTCCTGGCTAAACGTGAAGTTACCCCCGCATCGAATCCGAACCTGGTCTACGCGTTCCCGTATCGCCAGTGGCGTGCCGTCGACCCAGTCTTGCGTCGATCTCAGGTAAGCATTTGTCCAGTGGCAGTTTCAGCTTCCGTGCCGTGGCAGTGTTGATGAGGCTGTGGCTGGCTCCCCCGTCTACGAAGATTTTAACTAAGTCTGTCCCGATTTTCCCACTAAGCAATATGGGGTTGTCTACCGCGGTACCCTCCTTATTCGGCCGAGTGTGGTCGATTGTGTGAACCGGCACAATCACTCGGTGAGGGTCGGTTGGGTCGGGCGAGCGGCGTGACCTGTCAGTAGAGGGCCCGTCTGCTACTGACTTCCAGCGTTTCCCTGCTGCTTGGTCTGTTTCTGCTGCTCGGCTTCCCCCTTTCCCTTAGCGTTTTCCGGGCATTCCCTCTTGCGATGTCCCGGCCGATTGCATGCAAAGCAGCGCCCTTTGAACGGTGCGGCAGCGGCATTTGCGGCGACGGCACGTATCGTAGCGCCCTCATTCGTCCCACGAGACCGATGTCCCCAATGGCTGCTTTCGTAGGACCCCGGTTTCGGTCGGCGGAAGAAGTCAAGTTTCTCCGCCATAGCGAGAATTTCTTGAAAGTCGGTGATGCCGCGAAGCTGGATTTCCTGAGCGATGTCCTGCTTCAGGCCGCCGATGTAGCGGTCGATACGCTCGCTCTCGTGCATATATCCCACCTGCTCGCATAGCGCCAGAAATCCGCTCGTGTAGTCTTGGACGGAACCGAGTTGGCGCCAAGTGCGGAGCTTCTGTCGCGCCGCGATTGGCTCGAAACGAGCGCGCAGACCTGCGCACCACACGTCCCACGTGCGATACTGGGGCACCTCCACGAAATACGACGGCGCCCAGGGTCCGGTTTGTCCTTCCCGTGTCGATAGAGTTGCGCAGTCCATCGGCTTCGTGACGATGACGCGCCACCAATCCATGGCGGGTCCTCGCAGCAGCGACACGGCATAGCGAATTTTCGCCGTATCTTCCGAGACGTAGTTGGCGTCGAAAAACGTGTTCATCGTGAACAACCACGCCTGAATGGTAGGACCACCCCTTTGACTGGGATCGAAGCATGGCGGACGCTGCGGCTTCAGCGGCATCGGTGACGGCAGTGCCGAATCGTCGGTTGGTGTCGAAATTGTGACGCGTGGCTGGCTTCGGGCCGCATTCGTCGCTTCGGGGTGTGTCGTGCCGTGGCCGTCGTCTCCGTCGGGGCGGACGACGCCATCACTGGCCGCGCTCGCGGGTTGCCCCACGCTTCCGTGTTGTGATGCTTGTGGTGCGGGCTATTCCAGAGTGCCAGGTGCTTGAGATTGTGCTTGCTGTGCTTGTGTGAGATCATTTTGCAGGGACGAGCGTTCTGCCGTCAACGTCGCGATTTCTTCGGCGCTCTCGCGGATTTGTCGCAGCAGATCGTTCAAGTGCTCCTGCATGAGAGTCGTGACATCGATTTGCTCAGCCATTTCGAAGGGTGTCGGCTCGTCTTAGTCTAGGCGCAGTCGTGGCTGCACGCGTTTACGAGAGAACGTGAGGACAGCGGCTCCTAGGTGCTAAGGTGCGTGAGTCCCTTCGAGTGAAAAATCAAAAGTTGATTTCCTGGGGTGCGGAGATGCGCGGTCCGAAAAGGAGAGAGGCTCTGAATACCAAGTGTTACGGGTGCAAAGGGTCGAGGTAGCGAGGATTGCACTAAGGTGTCAAACGAGTACAAAATGTGAGAGAAGGCATGAGCGAACATTTATACGCGAAACATGCAAACAGTAACGCGGTGCGTGCGAGCTAGCTAGTGCTATGCTGGCAGCGAGGCTCGGGCTAGTCCCGAAGCGTAGGGCGACACGGCCGGGCCAGTAGTGCGAGGTTTGGCAAAACAGTGCGCGTGAAGTTGGCGAAGCCCCGTTAACAGTAACGGACGAACAACGGCTGTTGCTGTATGCGATGTAGTCGGACTCCGTAAGGAATGCCGAGAAAATTCCTTACAGATATCCTCCGCGCCGCGGTACAGTACAGTTCCATCCCTCGCAGATCGCGGTACGATGTCAATGACCCACGACTGCGCTAGACCCCTAGGCGAGTCTGCAGTCTGCAGTCTCGTCTCGTCTTACACCCTATTCTCGATAATTTCACACCCCCTAATTTCACACCCCGACTCGGGATCACCAGCAGGGGCTTTGGGCTGCCGAGCTGGCGAACCGTGAAGGATCATTGAGCTGACAATTGCAGAAATGACCGCTATTTATACTGTCCGCAGCCCAGAGAATTGGGGGAAATTGGGGATTCTTTCGGGTTGCATCCAATTTTTTGTCAATCACAAGGTGTCAGTTTTCGTTGCACGACTTTGGGTTGGAAATTTGGGACTGCATTTGCTACAAAGGCATGCTACTTCCAAACCATGCGCATGTGTCGAATCTTCAACCCATTTGTGATTAGGTTTTCGATTTTGGGTGTGGGCACTCAAATTCGAATTTGTGGTCAGGATTACGATAAACGCAATCCTAACGTGACTGCTTTTCATTGGACACAAACATATTCCAAGATCGTCAACACTGAGGAGGGTCATTTCAAGTCATTTTCATTCCCTGCCAGCACAGCTTTACCGCGCCTCGAGAGTGAAATTATCGGGTGAGAATATTTGCCCTTTTAATTTCATGTGAGAATCACGAGGAAGTGAATGAGAGAAGAGGAGAGAGATTCACTAGCAAATATTGGGATACATATAGCAAACCCTAAAAGGGCTGTACTCACTATAGAGTACCCCACTGCAGACTAGAGAAACATAATATTTTGACACACCCCCATAGTCAAAGTGGGGTGTAATCAGCACAACAAGCAAAGCAGAACAAGCTCAGGGTGGATCACAATGTCACCACACATTCTGAGCACAAGTACAAGAAGCAACAGTTTAAAGTTCACAAATGTAAGCAAAGCTAGAGGCTATCGCAGAGGGCAAGTGTGGAGGAGGAGGGACTATGAGAGGAGAGGAGGTAGTGGGCGGCAGCTGAAGCTGCTGGCACACGGCGCAACTAGAGCAACTGGCACACGGGCAACTGGAGCAACTGGCACACTGGCAACTGGAGCAACTGGCACACGGGCTACTGGAGTAACTGGCTCCGCGGCTAACTCTGAGCGGCAGGAGCAACGGACTCACGGGCGACTGGAGCAACGGGCTCACGGGCGACTGGCGCCCCACGATCCGCGCGAGCCGCCCCTACAGCAGCCCGTGGCCCGTCCTTGCAGCCCGTCCCGTCCCCCCCCCCCCCCCCCCCCCCCCGTGCTGCCCATTGCTCCCATTCCGCCGTGTATTCCGCGGTGGTGGAGGTGTGGGGTGCCGAGCATGGGGGTGACCGGTGTGGGTAACATGAAGCTCCTCCTCCGTCTCCCACTGCTGCAGCTGCCGCTGAGGGGGGTGGGTGTGTGGGAGCCGAGGGTTTAGGGTTTAAGGGGGGTGACGTGGGAGTGGAGCTAGGGGTGCAGCAAGGGGTGTGTGAAAGGGGGTGGGACAGTTGGGAAGTTGAGCGGAGGCAGCAGTCGTGTCGCCAGCAGCGCCAGTAGTCCGGAGGCTACAATCTCCGGTAGTCGCCAGTCGCCTGTGGGTCAGTTGCTCCTGTCAGGAGGCTACAATCTCCGCGGAGCCGGTTACTCCTGTAGTCCGGGCCATTGCTTCGGTAGCCACTGAGCCAGCCGCTCCTGTGTGTCTGCAGCTTCCACCGTCGCCTCCCATCTCCTCTCCTCTCACAGTCACTCCTCCTCCTCACTTGCCCTCTGCGACTGCCTCTAGCTTTAGTTGTGCATGTGAACCTGCTCTATGACTGCTTGCTCTGCTGATTATACCCCACTTTGATTATGGGGGTGTGTCAGAGTATGTTATTTGACTAGCCTGCAGTGGGGTACTCAATAGTGAGTACAGCCCCTTAGGGTTTGCTATTTGTATCAACCTGCTTGCTAGTCCAATCATCCTTTTCTCAATTCTTGTTTCTGTTCAACTCTCGCTCGTACTTGGCGCCTCGTCCTAGTCTTCCTGTGGCCTAGGCTCCTAAGCCTAGGCCCTACTACTTTGTATATTTAACATATCGCGGAATCCCCAGCTCCTTAGGTACACTTGTAGGGCGGGGTGGTTTTCGATGTTGGCCAGGGGCACCCAACTATCTTCAGTTGGCATGCGGTCCTTCCAGCGAACGAGGAATTCAATCCTCCTGATTCCCGTGGGGTGGCAAATCCGATGGATTTTTTCGGGCTCGATGATCGGCTCTGATGCAGGGCGAGTCATGGATGGCGGGTGGTGACGAGGCAGTTGGCTGGTGGTCGGGATGTACGGGCGAAGTAGGCTGACGTGGAACGATGGGCTGATGTACAAGTCGGTCGGTAATAGTAAATGCGCGGTTATTAGCGTGATCATGTGGCTGATTTGGAATGGGCCACAGTAGCGCGGTCGAAGTTTTGGTACGTCGGGCAGTCGCAGATTGTGCGTGTCGAGCAGTACGTAATCCCCTGACTGGTACGTGACTGGGCAGCGCTGGCGGTCAGCATTGCGCTTAGCGATGACGTTTGCCTTTTTAATTGCTTCTGCGGCTCTGGTGCGGGCAGCTTGCAGAATTTCGGCGAACTGCTGTGCACGTGGTGTTGGGTTGTCCGGACTCGGCGTCATGGGCACTGTAGGGTTCTGCCCGTAGTCCAGGTAGAAGGGGGACTGCTGCGTCGTTGCTGACGTGGCGTTGTTGTAGGCGAACTCAATCAGCGGCAGCTGCTGCTCCCAAGTGGTCGGGTCGTCGCACGTGGCACGAATCAACTGCTCCATCGTCTGATTCGTCCGTTCCGTTTGACCGTCGATCTCGGGGTGGTATGACGAGCTGAACTGTAGCCGTGTCCCGAACTGCTCCCAGGGGTTCTTCCAGAAGTTGCAGGCGAACAACGGCTGCGATGAACAGGCGAGCGGTCTCCTCGGCTGAGATCGATTTTTTGCACGCAGCGAAGTGTGCCATCTTCGTCAACCTGTCAACGACGACCATCACCGCGTCGTTACCCCCAGGGTTCGAAGGTAACCCCGTGAAAAAGTCCATGGTAACCTGCTGCCAGGCGCGCTCGGGCGGTGGTATCGGCTGCACTTGACCCGCCTTCCGCTTCCTCGAGCTCTTCATCACCTGACACGTGGGACACGAGCCCACGTGCTGCTGCACGTCGGTCAACAGCTCCGGCCAGTAGTAATACCGCTGCAGTTGCTGTCGCGTTTATTCTACCCCAAAATGTCCCGAGGTAATTCCGTCGTGTGCCTCCTGCAGTAACAGCTCCCTGAGCAGTGAGTACGCGGGTACCCAGATGCGGTTGGTGCCTGAGTTTACGTAATAAACTCCTTTAGCTTCTGCCAATTGCTGTGAATTTCCGGTCGTGAAAAATGGGTCGGTGCGGTATCTGTGGGTGAATAGGCCTATTAAAAGCGGGTTGGTTTGGGCGAGTAAGATGGCATGGAGTTGGGCGGTAGGGCGGGTGAGTGCGTCGGCGATGTTGGATGCGCCTTTTTTGTACGTAACCGTGTAGTGGAAGTTGGACTCGAGGTAGTCCAACCAGCGAATCTGTCGCGGATTGAGATTTGGTTGGGCACACAGGTACTGTAGTGATCGGTGGTCTGTCCGTA
This sequence comes from Closterium sp. Naga37s-1, assembly GCA_947471745.1. Taxonomy (NCBI): domain Eukaryota; kingdom Viridiplantae; phylum Streptophyta; class Zygnematophyceae; order Desmidiales; family Closteriaceae; genus Closterium; species Closterium sp. Naga37s-1. The sequence goes on along the minus strand of CANJKZ010000223.1, from coordinate 81,735 downwards.
CTGTCACGTCGACGCCAGTCAGGTAACACCGCCAAACCTTGAACGCGTGCACGATCGCCAACATTTCGCGGTCGTGTATCGGGTAGTTGCGTTCGGGCGGGTGCAGCTTGCGGGACTCGTACGCGATTGGCTGGAGGCCGTTCCCGAAATCCTGCAACAGTACTGCTCCCACAGCGATGTCACTGGCGTCGGTGACGAGCTCGAACGGACGGTGCGGATCTGCGATGTGAAGCACGGGCGGTGAGCACAAAATGTTTTTGAGGGCCGAGAAGGCAGCTTGCTCTGTCTCCCCCCACGTGTACTCAACCCCCTTCCACAGCAGGTCGGTCAGCGGGGCAGTCAGCTTCGCCATGTCGGGGACGAACCGGCGCACGTAGTTGACGAACCCCAAAAAACTCTGCAACTCGGTCAAGTTGGTCGGCGCGTGCCAGGCTTGAATCGTCGCGATTTTTTTCGGGTCTATTTCCACTCCTGCAGCTGAAATAACGTGTCCCAAAAACTCCAGTCGGTCCTGTAAAAACTCACACTTAGACGCTTTTGTCAGTAGGCGGTTCTCACTCAGTATCTTAAAAACTGCGTCGATGTCCTGTAAGTGCTGTGCTCTGTCAGGGCTGTAGATCAGTATGTCGTCCAGATACACGATGACGCACTTATCTAAAAGCGGGCGGAAAGCTTCGTTCATGGTCATTTGAAAAGTGGCGGGGGCGTTGGTCAGTCCGAAGGGCATGACGGTGTATTCGAAGGATCCGTAGCGTGTGCGAAATGCGGTCTTAGGGCAGTCGGGCGGATTGACGCGAATCTGGTGGTAACCCCCTCGGAGGTCGATTTTTGAGAAAACCCGGGCTGTGCGTAGTTGGTCGATCAGTTCGTCGGCTCGCGGGACGGGGTAACGGGATTTGATGGTAACCCTGTTCAGTGCTCTGTAGTCTATGCGCATGCGAAATCCCCCGTCTTTTTTCGGTGTGAACAGTATCGGTGCTGCGAAGGGTGACGAACTAGGGCGAATGAATTCCTTCTTGAGCAGGTAATCCATTTGCTTCCTCAGTTCGTCCAGTTCGGGTTGGGTCAGTCAAAACTGCCGCTGTACTGTCGGCTGTGCCCCCGGTTCTAGTTCTATTCTGTGGTCGTACGGTCGCTGAGGTGGCAGTCCCATTGGCAGGTCATCCGGAAATATCTTGCTGTACCGCTTCAGGAGTGCTGCCAAGTCATCCGGTACGTCGGCAAGCAGTTTCTGTAAATCCCCTCCTTTGGTCTGCTCCTTCGGCTTCCCGAATGTCAACCGCATACACGTCAGCTCCTGCCGCTACAGCACGCTTCATTGTGATCACGTTGACACGCACCGGCGAAGACTCAGGCGAGCCCCAGCGAGGTAAGGCGATGTTGTTACCGTTCACTCGCACGGTGCAGTCAGCCGTCGTCTAGTCGATTCGCGGATTGTGTCGTCGCAACCAATCCCGATCGAGTAAAATGTCGGTTCCATCGAGGGTCGTCGCGAGCATTTCCTGGCTAAACGTGAAGTTACCCCCGCATCGAATCCGAACCTGGTCTACGCGTTCCCGTATCGCCAGTGGCGTGCCGTCGACCCAGTCTTGCGTCGATCTCAGGTAAGCATTTGTCCAGTGGCAGTTTCAGCTTCCGTGCCGTGGCAGTGTTGATGAGGCTGTGGATGGCTCCCCCATCTACGAAGATTTTAACTAAGTCTGTCCCAATTTTCCCACTAAGCAGTATGGGGTTGTCTACCGCGGTACCCTCCTTATTCGGCCGAGTGTGGTCGATTGTGTGAACCGGCACAATCACTCGGTGAGGGTCGGTTGGGTAGGGCGAGCGGCGTGACCTGTCAGTAGAGGGCCCGTCTGCTACTGACTTCCAGCGTTTCCCTGCTGCTTGGTCTGTTTCTGCTGCTCGGCTTCCCCCTTTCCCTTAGCGTTTTCCGGGCATTCCCTCTTGCGATGTCCCGGCCGATTGCATGCAAAGCAGCGCCCTTTGAACGGTGCGGCAGCGGCATTTGCGGCGACGGCACGTATCGTAGCGCCCTCGTTCGTCCCACGAGACCGATGTCCCCAATGGCTGCTTTCGTAGGACCCCGGTTTCGGTCGGCGGAAGAAGTCAAGTTTCTCCGCCATAGCGAGAATTTCTTGAAAGTCGGTGATGCCGCGAAGCTGGATTTCCTGAGCGATGTCCTGCTTCAGGCCGCCGATGTAGCGGTCGATACGCTCGCTCTCGTGCATATATCCCACCTGCTCGCATAGCGCCAGAAATCCGCTCGTGTAGTCTTGGACGGAACCGAGTTGGCGCCAAGTGCGGAGCTTCTGTCGCGCCGCGATTGGCTCGAAACGAGCGCGCAGACCTGCGCACCACGCGTCCCACGTGCGATACTGGGGCACCTCCACGAAATACGACGGCGCCCAGGGTCCGGTTTGTCCTTCCCGTGTCGGTAGAGTTGCGTAGTCCATCGGCTTCGTGACGATGACGCGCCACCAATCCATGGCGGGTCCTCGCAGCAGCGACACGGCATAGCGAATTTTCGCCGTATCCTCCGAGACGTAGTTGGCGTCGAAAAACGCGTTCATCGTGAACAACCACGCCTGAATGGTAGGACCACCCCTTTGACTGGGATCGAAGCATGGCGGACGCTGCGGCTTCAGCGGCATCGGTGACGGTAGTGCCGAATCGTCGGTTGGTGTCGAAATTGTGACGCGTGGCTGGCTTCGGGCCGCATTCGTCGCTTCGGGGTGTGTCGTGCCGTGGCCGTCGTCTCCGTCGGGGCGGACGACGCCATCACTGGCCACGCTCGCGGGTTGCCCCACGCTTCCGTGTTGTGATGCTTGTGGTGCGGGCTATTCCAGAGTGCCAGGTGCTTGAGATTGTGCTAGCTGTGCTTGTGTGAGATCATTTTGCAGGGACGAGCGTTCTGCCGTCAACGTCGCGATTTCTTCGGCGCTCTCGCGGATTTGTCGCAGCAGATCGTTCAAGTGCTCCTGCATGAGAGTCGTGACATCGATATGCTCAGCCATTTCGAAGGGTGTCGGCTCGTCTTAGTCTAGGCACAATCGTGGCTGCACGCGTTTACGAGAGAACGTGAGGACAGCGGCTCCTAGGTGCTAAGGTGCGTGAGTCCCTTCGAGTGAAAAATCAAAAGTTGATTTCCTGGGGTGCGGAGATGCGCGGTCCGAAAAGGAGAGGGGCTCTGAATACCAAGTGTTACAGGTGCAAAGGGTCGAGGTAGCGAGGATTGCACTAAGGTGTCAAACGAGTACAAAATGTGAGCGAAGGCATGAGCGAACATTTATACGCGAAACATGCAAACAGTAACGCGGTGCGTGCGAGCTAGCTAGTGCTATGCTGGCAGCGAGGCTCGGGCTAGTCCCGAAGCGTAGGCCGACACGGCCGGGCCAGTAGTGCGAGGTTTGGCAAAACAGTGCGCGTGAAGTTGGCGAAGCCCCGTTAGCAGTAACGGACGAACAACGGCTGTTGCTGTATGCGATGTAGTCGGACTCCGTAAGGAATGCCGAGAAAATTCCTTACAGATATCCTCCGCGCCGCGGTACAGTACAGTTCCATCCCTCGCAGATCGCGGTACGATGTCAATGACCCACGACTGCGCTAGACCCCTAGGCGAGTCTGCAGTCTGCAGTCTCGTCTCGTCTTACACCCTATTCTCGATAATTTCACACCCCCTAATTTCACACCCCGACTCGGGATCACCAGCAGGGGCTTTGGGCTGCCGAGCTGGCGAACCGTGAAGGATCATTGAGCTGACAATTGCAGAAATGACCGCTATTTATACTGTCCGCAGCCCAGAGAATTGGGGGAAATTGGGGATTCTTTCGGGTTGCATCCAATTTTTTGTCAATCACAAGGTGTCAGTTTTCGTTGCACGACTTTGGGTTGGAAATTTGGGACTGCATTTGCTACAAAGGCATGCTACTTCCAAACCATGCGCATGTGTCGAATCTTCAACCCATTTGTGATTAGGTTTTCGATTTTGGGTGTGGGCACTCAAATTCGAATTTGTGGTCAGGATTACGATAAACGCAATCCTAACGTGACTGCTTTTCATTGGACACAAACATATTCCAAGATCGTCAACACTGAGGAGGGTCATTTCAAGTCATTTTCATTCCCTGCCAGCACAGCTTTACCGCGCCTCGAGAGTGAAATTATCGGGTGAGAATATTTGCCCCTTTAATTTCATGTGAGAATCACGAGGAAGTGAATGAGAGAAGAGGAGAGAGATTCACTAGCAAATATTGGGATACATATAGCAAACCCTAAAAGGGCTGTACTCACTATAGAGTACCCCACTGCAGACTAGAGAAACATAATATTTTGACACACCCCCATAGTCAAAGTGGGGTGTAATCAGCACAACAAGCAAAGCAGAACAAGCTCAGGGTGGATCACAATGTCACCACACATTCTGAGCACAAGTACAAGAAGCAACAGTTTAAAGTTCACAAATGTAAGCAAAGCTAGAGGCTATCGCAGAGGGCAAGTGTGGAGGAGGAGGGACTATGAGAGGAGAGGAGGTAGTGGGCGGCAGCTGAAGCTGCTGGCACACGGCGCAACTGGAGCAACTGGCACACGGGCAACTGGAGCAACTGGCACACTGGCAACTGGAGCAACTGGCACACGGGCTACTGGAGTAACTGGCTCCGCGGCTAACTCTGAGCGGCAGGAGCAACGGACTCACGGGCGACTGGAGCAACGGGCTCACGGGCGACTGGCGCAACGGGCTCACGGGCGACTGGCGCAACGGTCTCACGGGCGACTGGAGCTGCGGGCTTCACGGCGGCCACCCCCTTCAACCTCCCCAAACTATCCCACCCCCATTTCACACACCCCCTACTGCACCCCTAGGTTCACTCACACCCCACCCCCTAGCACCACGCCTTTGGCTCCCACACATCCACCCCCCTCAGCGGCAGCTGCAGCAGTGGGAGACAAAGGAGGAGGAGGGGAAGGGAAACATACCATCCATCACCCCCATACCCGCCACCCCCATACCCTCCATTCCACGGCTGCACGCGCAGCAGGGAGACGAAGAAGGGGGGGGGGGGGGGGAGAGCAGCAACGGGCAGCAACGGGCGGCAATGGGCAGCACAGGGAGGCGGCGGCACCGGGTCCAGGGGCGGCGTCGCGGGGTCCAGGGGCGGCTGCTCCAGGGGCCAGGGGCGGCTGCTCCAGGGGCCAGAGGCGGCTGCACCAGGGGCGGCTGCTCCGACGCACGGCCCCCCCAGGTCGCCCCTCCCGTCGCCTGTTGAGGCGACCTGGGGGGGGGGGGGGGGGGGGGGGGGGGGAGGAGTACGGGGGCCGACGCGCGACCTCCCAGGGCGCCAGAGCAGGCGGAAGAAGGGGCGACGCGCGCCCCCCCCCCCCCTCGCTCGCCACGCAAGGCGACGGGAAAGGGGGGGGGGGGGCGGTGCACGGGCCCCTGGTGCGCCACGACAGGCATGAGGAGGGCGGGGCCTGGGCAGGGTCGGGGCATGGCAGGGGCAGGGCCGCGATAGGGCCGCGACAGGGTCGGGGTAGGGCCGCGACAGGTCCGGGACAGGGGCGACGCCGGGCGACGGGGCCGATACGGGGGGCCGCGACGGGGGGCCGCGACGAGGGGCCGCGACAGGGCCTTACGGGGGGCCGCGAAGGGCCGTACGAGAGGCCGCGAAGGGCCGTACGAGGGGCCGCGAAGGGCCGTACGAGGGGCCGCGAAGGGCCTGACGAGGGGCCGCGACGGGGGCCTAACGAGGGGCCGCGAAGGGGCCTTACGAGGGGCCGCGAAGGGGCCTAACGAGGGGCCGCGAAGGGGCCTTACGAGGGGCCGCGAAGGGGCCTTACGAGGGGCCGCGAAGGGGCCTTACGAGGGGCCGCGAAGGGGGGCCTAACGAGGGGCCGCGAAGGGCCTTACGAGGGGCCGCTAAGGGCCGTTAAGGGCAGGCGCGACGCGCGCCTCGGGTAGGAAAAAAAATTTCAGTGGTGGGCCCAAGGATCGAGACAGCTCTATACCATGTGAAAATCACGAGGAAGTGAATGAGAGAAGAGGAGAGAGATTCACTAGCAAACATCGGGATACATATAGCAAACCCTAAAAGGGCTGTACTCACTATAGAGTACCCCACTGCAGACTAGAGAAACATAATATTCTGACATTTCATACCCTCTCGGGCAAAAATAATCGCGGGTCGGGATGAGGGGGTGTGAAATTATCGAGAATAGGGTGTACTGTTTGCAATATCCAATATTGATGGACCACAGTCACTCACAATCATCGGCCAATATCATAGATACTCAAAGTATTCCCGAGCGGATTCTCAGGTGTAATCACCAACAGAAACACAGTTTCGCGATATAGTAGTAGGTGTTTCTTGTTATTTTCTGAATACTGTCACGACAGAAAATGCAACACCTGAAAAAAAACTTGTAGCGAACCTAGATGAATTTCGAGACAGATCAACCTCAACTACGGGAAGCCGCCCACTTCAGGAAAAATATATTGCACCCTCTTGACCCAAAAATGTCAGAATATTATAGCTCATGCATATTGTGTAGGCTATAGTGGGGTAGCCCATAAGGGGTACAACCCAATTAGGGTTAGTACTTGTACCCAATTCATTCATAGTTCATTCATTCCTTGTTTCTTATCATGGTATCGAGCAGGTTCCCTAGTGGGAACGCTTCCTAGGGCCCACCACAAAATTTTTTTTTTCCTGACCGGAGCGCGCTTCGCTCCCACAGTCGCGCCCTCTCACGGCCCCTCGCGTCGCCCTTAGCGGCCCCTTACGGCCCCTCGCGCCGTCCCTTACGGCCCCTAGCGCGGCCCCTTACGGCCCCTTACGGCCCCTAGCGCGACCCGTCGGCCCCTTACGGCCCCTTACGGCTCCTAGCGCGGCCCCTCGTGCCGCCCGTCGGCCCCTTACGGCCCCTTACGGCCCCTCGCGCGGCTCCTTACGGCCCCTTTCGGCCCCTTACGGCCCCTCGCGCGGCCCCTTACGGCCCCTCGCGCCGCCCGTCGGCCCCTTACGGCCCCTCGCGCGGCCCCTTACGGCCCCTTACGGCCCCTCGCGCCGCCCGTCGGCCCCTCGCACCGCCCTCAGCGGCCCCTTACGGCCCCCTACGGCCCGTCGCCGCCCTCCGCGGCCCCTCGCGCCGCCCCTTCACGGCCCGTCGCCGCCCTCCGCGGCTCCTCACGACGCGGCCCCTCGCACCGCCCTCTCCGGCCCACTGTCGCCGCCCCTACCGCAGCGGCCGCCGCCGTCCCTGCAGCAGCAGCCGCAGCCGTCGCCAGCAGCAGCCGCAGCCGTCGCCAGCAGCAGCCGCCACCACCTCCCTCGGGGCCGCGGCTGCTGCCGCAGCTGACTGCACCCGCCGACGCCGCTCCACTCGGCCCCGCCGCCGCTCCCCATGCGGCCTCGCCGCGCCACCTGAGCCGCCCGGGCCTGCCGAGCCGCCGTACCGCCCGAGCCGCCGTACCGCCCGAGCCGCCCGAGCCGCCGTGTCACCGAGCCGCGCTTGCTGCCGAGCCGCCGTACCGCCGAGCCGCCCGAGCCGCCCGAGCCGCCGAGTTGCCGAGCCGCCGAGCAGCTGAGCCACCCGAGTCGCCCTGTCCGGTAAGTGCAGCGCCTCTGTCCCTGCACTGCCCTCACCCTACTGTTAGCGCTGCTAGTCTACTGCTGTCATGGCTACCCCTAGTGTCCTCGCCTTTGACGCTGAGGGTCGGGCCATTGACTTTGACGTCTGGGTAGATGACCTGCAGCTTTTCCTACAGTGCGATAGGGCAGACGGTCTCTCCCTCTTTGACCTCACCTCTGGTGCCTCTCCTGCCCCTGCTGCTGATGCCGACGCCACTGTTCGCTCCCAGTGGGCCACTCGCGATGCTGCTGCACGTCTTGCTGTGCGTCGCCACCTGCTTACCTCTGAGCGTGCGCACTTTAGCCAGTACAAGAGTGCTCAGACCTTGTACGACGCTGTAGTTGTGCGCTACTCCTCCCCTGCCACTGCTGCACTGAGCCGCCTCATGCTGCCGTACCTCTTCCCTGACCTTGCTGCCTTTCCCACAGTCGCTGACCTCATTACGCACCTTCGCACTAGTGACACTCGCTACCGCGCTGCGCTTCCTGCTGAGTTCTGCGCCAAGAACCCCCCCCCCATGTACATCACCCTCTACTACATAGTCACCCGGCTCCCTGACTCCCTTCGCGTAGTCAGGGACCACTTCCTCTCCGTTTGCCCCACCACTCTCACCGTTGACCTCCTCGAGAAGTCCCTCCTAGCAGCAGAGAAGAGCATAGTCGCTGTAGGAGCCTCTCGTGGTGACCCTCGCACCCCCATCTTTGAGGGGTGTTCCCCCTCCCCCCTTTTGCCCTCTGTTGCCTCTGCTGCTGCGGCCGACCTCGTAGGGCTTGAGTCGGTCGGTGCGGCGTCTACCCCTAGCGGGAGACGTCGCCCTGGCAAGGGCAAGGGGGGCAGGGGCACTGGAGGAGCTAGCGGGGGCGGTGGAGGCGGAGGTGGAGGCGGTGGAGGGGGTGGGGGTGGCGGTGGGGGTGGTGGCGGGGGTGGAGGTGTCGGTGGCGGCAGTGGAGGCGGAGGCGGAGGCGGCGGTGGCGGTGGGAGCGGAGGTGGCGGCGGTGGAGGAGGAGGCGGCGGAGGAGGTGGAGCTGGTCGGGGTGGCGCTGCACAGAGGGGCGGCTCCGGTGGTGGTCAGCGCCAGCAGCAGCAGCAGCAGCAGCGCACTCGTGACATCCCCTCCCCTCAGCAGCTCCGTGAGTGGAACACTGCACGCCAGAGGGGTGGGGGTACTGGCCCGTGCACCTACGTCCTACGCACCGGCGACCGCGCGGGTGAGCAGTGCGGGGGTGCGCACTCCACCCAGCGCTGCTTTGGCCGCCTGACGGACGCTTGGCGTCACCAGTTCCCTGAGGCCACTGAGATCCCCCGCTCGGGTGAGCTGTCTAGGGCGGGTGTAGCTGTCTTTGACCTTGACTTTGATGCTATTCTTGCTGCCATGTATACTGTGACTATTAGTGATGAGGGTGACTGTTACCGGTGTTTTCCGCCCGACCCGGGCATTGAGACTGCTGCTCTAGGTACTGGTGAGGCTGCTGCTCTAGGTGCTAGCGAGACTGCTGCTCTAGGTGCGTCTGATTCCTCAGGTGCTGGTGAGTCTGCTCTCTCAGGTTCTGCGTCGGCTTCGGCCTCCCACACCTTCACCCTTGACTCGGGGGCTTCTCGCTCCTTCTTTCGAGACCGCACCACACTCACGCCGCTTGACCGGCCAGTTGCAGTCTCTCTGGCAGACCCCTCTGGGGGTCCTGTCCTTGCTCACTTCTCCACTGTCCTCCCATGTCCGGCAGCCCCCTCTGGCACCCTGTCTGGTCTTTACCTTCCCTCGTTCTCTACGAACTTGGTGAGTGGTGCTGACCTACAGGATGCGGGGGTTCACCAGTTCACTCCTGCGAGTCAGCGGGTGACCCACTGCACGGACGCTCGGACTGGCCGACACCTGGCCACGTTTACCCGTCGACCGGGGTCGAGCCTGTACACCCTGACCACTGCGTCTCCTCCAGTCACTGCGTCTGGTCAGGTAGCTGCGTCTGGTCAGGTGTTTGCTGCAGCGTCCAAGTCTGGTCCTGAGTCTGCCCCCTGTTCGTGTCGCCTCCTGTCTCACGAGACTCTCCTCTGGCACCACCGCCTTGGTCACCCCTCCCTGCTTCGTCTCCGAGGCATGGCCTCCCGTGTCCTTGTCTCTGGTCTTCCCCGGTCCCTCCCTCCCCTTCCTCCGGGGCCTGGCCCTACCTGCGTCCCCTGTGTCGAGGGGCGGCAGCGGGCTTCCCCTCACTCCTCCCAGTTTCCTCCGACAGAGGCCCCGCTGCAGACGCTTCACATGGACGTGTGGGGCCCGGCCCGCGTCCGTGGACAGGGTCACGAACGCTACTTCCTGCTGGTGGTTGACGACTACTCGCGTTACACCACAGTCTTCCCCTTGCGCAGCAAGGGTGATGTCACTGAGGTGTTGATCGACTGGATCCGCGCAGCTCGTCTCCAGCTCAGGCGGAGCTTCGGCTCGGACTTTCCTGTTCTGCGTCTACACTCTGACAGAGGCGGAGAGTTCTCCTCTGGCCTTCTGCGAGCCTACTGTCGTGCACGAGGCATCCGCCAGACCTTCACGCTTCCGGACTCTCCACAGCAAAATGGGATTGCTGAGCGCCGCATTGGCATGGTCATGGACGTCGCCCGTACGTCCATGATGCATGCGACTGCCCCCCATTTTCTGTGGCCGTTTGCGGTTCGGTACGCAGCGCATCAGATCAACCTTCAGCCCCGGGTCTCCATGCCGGAGACCTCCCCAGCTTTACTGTGGACGGGGAAGGTTGGCAATGCGTCTGCGTTCCGTGTCTGGGGATCTCGGGCGTTTGTCCGCGACTTGTCTGCGGACAAGCTGTCCCCTCGTGCTGCTCCTTGCGTCTTCCTGGGTTTCCCCCCTGACGCCCCCGGGTGGCAGTTCTACCACCCCACCTCTCGCCGTGTTCTGTCCTCCCAGGACATCACGTTCGACGAGTCGGTCCCCTACTACCGCCTCTTCCCCTACCGTACTCCGTCCCTCCCCCCGCCACCGCTCTTCCTTGTACCAGGTCCCCCCCCGGTAGACCCCCTCCCCCCTCAGGGTCCTGCCCCTTCAGGTGTGTCCCAGGTAGACGCTGTTGAGCCTGTCGAGGTCGCTGGTGACTCTGGTGCTGCTGAGGGTGCTGAGCCTGGGAGTGCTGACTCTGGGGGTACTGAGCGTGTGGGTGCTACGCCTGGGGGTGCTGAGCCTGAGGGTACTACGACTGGGGGTGCTGAGCCTGGGGGTGCTGAGTCTGGGGGTGCTACGCCTGGGGGTGCTGAGCCTGGGGGTGCTACGCCTGGAGGTGCTGAGCCTGGGGGTGCGGAGCCTGAGGGAGCTGGGCCTGCTGGTGCTGTGCCTGGCGGTTCTCCGGGTGCTTCTTCTCGCCGGGAGCCACTCTCTCCACAGGAGCTGCGTGAGTGGTTTGCCCGGCGCTGGAGGCGAGCTGCTGGAGCTGGAGGAGCTGCGGGTACTGGAGTTTCTGTTGCTGCTGAGGGCGCTGGTGCCACGGGTCCCGGAGGTGCTCGTACTGGGCGTACTGGAGCAGCTGGACCTGCGGGTACTTCTGGAGCTGGAGCTGCTGCGGGTGTTGGCGCTGAGGCTACTGCTGTCGGTCCTGGAGGCGGTCCTACTGGGGGTGCTACTGGTGCTGCTGGAGGTACTGGAGCTGGAGGTGCTGCTGGCGCTGGTGCTACCGCTGGGGGTACTGGTGCTGTCCCTGCTGTGTCTGGAGTCGCCGCGCGGCCTCGGCCGTACTTCGTTCCGCTCCTTCAGCAGGTTCTTGGTCTCCCGCCTTCTACTGGTCCTCCTCCTCCCTTAGAGTGTCCACAGCCTGTCCCGTCGCAGTTACAGTTACAGCCGGCCTCCCCACTGCCTGCTCCGTCTCCCTACACTGGTCCTACTGGAGGTCTTGCTGAGCGTCGTGAGCCTGCGTCTCGCCCTGCGTCGCCTGTCCGTGCTGCTCGCACTAGTGGTCGCGGTTCGCGTCAGCGTCCTCATCCTGTCCCTGGCACGCACCGGATGTCTCTGCGTCCGTCCACTGCTCCTCTGCGTGCCCCTTTGCCTTCTCCTCCTGAGTCTTCTCTTCCTGCTCTTGCCGACCCGGAGTCGGACTCTCTTCGTGCTGCCAGTCCTACTGTCACGCGTCTCCTTGCTACTGTTGTCACTGACCCGTCCTTTGAGTCCACTGCTGCGTCTGCCCTAGTTGCTGAGCTCGTCGACTTTGCTGCTCGCTGTCGCCTAGACTACGTCGCCAGTCTTGTTGCTGAGTCTGAGTCTGTCTGTCCTTCGTCCGTCGGGAGTGAGTGTGCCCTTGGCACGGACGTCCTTGAGGACAGGCAGGAGGAGTTCCAGTGCTTGGTCGCTGCTTCACCTCATCTCGTGTCCGTACTGCTTACCCATGAGGGAGACCCGGATGCACTTGACATCCCGACTCCGCGCTCTTACGCGGAGGCGATAGAGGGTCCCTACTCCTCTCAGTGGCAGGCAGCTATGGACGCAGAGATGGCTTCCTGGAAGTCCACATGCACCTACGTTGACGGTGTTCCCCCTCCTGGGGCGAACATCGTCAGTGGCATGTGGATTTTCAGGGTGAAGCGACCGCCGGGTTCTCCGCCTGTCTTCAAGGCGCGTTACGTGGCTCGTGGCTTCAGTCAGCGGCAGGGAGTTGACTACTTCCAGACCTTCTCTCCCACCCCGAAGATGACCACTCTTCGGGTACTGCTGCACGTAGCTGCTCACCGTGACTACGAGTTACACTCTCTTGACTTCAGCACTGCTTTCTTGCAGGGCAGCCTGCGCGAGGAGATCTGGCTGCGTCGCCCTCCTGGTTTCACTGGGTCTTTTCCTCCTGGCACCCAGTGGAGCCTACGGCGGCCAGTCTACGGTCTCCGCCAGGCACCGCGTGAGTGGCACGACACACTGAAGACTACACTTGCGGCTCTTGGGTTTGCTCCCTCTACTGCTGACCCGTCGCTGTTTCTGCGCACCGACACTTCTTTGCCGCCGTTCTACATCCTCGTGTACGTCGACGACTTGGTCTTTGCCACAGCTGACACTGCTGGACTTGCCCACGTGAAGTCCGAGCTGCAGAAGAGACACACGTGCACTGACCTGGGTGAACTGCGCAGCTACCTTGGCCTGCAGATCACTCGGGACAGAGCACGCCGCACCATTACCCTGACTCAGTCACACATGGTGCAGCAGGTCCTTCAGCGCTTCGGCTTCACGTACTCCTCGCCTCAGGCCACTCCTCTGCCTACTCGCCACTCGCTCTCAGCTCTGCCTTCGGATGAGTCCGTAGAGTCGAGTGGCCCGTACCCAGAGCTTGTTGGCTGCCTCATGTACCTGATGACCTGCACTCGACCTGACCTTGCATACCCTCTTAGCATTCTCGCACGCTATGTTGCTCCTGGGAGACACAGACCGGAGCACATGGCTGCAGCGAAGAGGGTGTTGCGCTACTTGTGCAGTACGTCGGGCATGGGGCTTGTGCTTGGAGGGCAGAGTCCAGTGGTCCTTACTGGGCACGCAGACGCTTCTTGGGCTGACGACCAGGCTACGCAGCGGTCGTCACAGGGTTACACCTTCAGCCTTGGTTCCGGCTCTGTTTCGTGGCGGGCTACTCGCTCGTCTTCTGTTCTCGGCTCCAGTTGTGAGGCTGAGATCTACGCAGGAGCCATGGCTGCACAGGAGCTTCGCTGGCTCACCTACCTGCTGACTGACCTCGGAGAGCCGCCTCGTTCTCCTCCAGTGCTGTACGTAGACAACAAGGCCATGCTGGCCTTGTGTCGGGAGCAGCGACTGGAGCACAGAACGAAGCACATTGCTCTCCGCTACTTTCTTGCTCGTGAGCTGCAGCAGCGTGGTCAGCTGCGTCTTGCGTACGTGGCCTCTGAGGCCAACACTGCTGATATCTTCACCAAGGCGCTTGCGCCTTGTGACCATCAGCGCTTCTGTACTCAGCTGGGCCTTGTGCCTACCTTGCCTCACTTGCTCACCTCTTGACCTTGCTTGTACTGTTACATATATATATACCTGCTCTTTCTTGTCTAGTCTTTTTATATATATGTACTCCTGCATGTGAACTGGCCTTGTGGCCTTGAACTTGTGCTCGGAATGTGTGGTGACTTTGTGATCCACCCTGAGCTTGCTTTGCTTTGCTTTGCTTGACTGGTCTTGTGACCCCTTGTTCTCCCCCACTTTGCCTATGGGGGTGTGTCAGAACATTATAGCTCATGCATATTGTGTAGGCTATAGTGGGGTAGCCCATAAGGGGTACAACCCAATTAGGGTTAGTACTTGTACCCAATTCATTCATAGCTCATTCATTCCTTGTTTCTTATCAAAAAAATAAAACCCAATCGAGAAGGGATGCGACTCGGGAGGCATCAACCCTAAAAACAATGCCCTTTACCGTGTTTAGGGTTGATCCCTCCCGCAAATGCGTCCAGATTCTATAGGGGTTTAATTTTTCTGCCCAGTCGTAAATTTACGTATTTTAGTTTAACAATTCCAAGTCGGGAGGGTAAACTAGATAGTTCTCTTTTTGTCACCTCCCAAACATTTCGACCAGCGTAAACAGTGTTACTAAAAAGCGACGACCAATCAACGTCGAGAAAGTCCAGGTTGATTACACCTGAGAACCCGCTCGGGACTAATCTGAGTATGTATGAAGTTGGCCGCACAATCATGCAAGTCCCATTCTTTGTCGATTGTTTGGTTGATGATGGATCACGCCGCACAGTCATAGGGCATTTCTGCCAGCCGAGCTATGCGACGGATTGGCTCGTGACCTACGCAGCCAATGACAAATCGCATGTACACGGTTTAGGGTGAGGAGATACACGTGACAGCTGTCACGCCAGGAGCCGAACACCTTGAAGGTGGAGTGGGTGTCGCTAGTGCCTTGTCGTTTAACCCGCCGCAAATAACTCTCGTTCGAAGCAGACAGTGCGGAAAGGCGCGCCACGTTCGCGCCTTCCCCTTGTCAGGGTGACGAATCGCAAACTCTCAAACTCGCAAACTCGGATAGGTGGTTTGTGGATCAAAGCACAGTCGTGGGATAATCGACGCAGCCAATGGCATCGCCTGTTGTAACGCATGTGGGCTGTGTTAAGGGCACTCCGCTGCGCCAAATAACACCCTCGTTTTGACCCTGTGGGTAGCGAGGTGTTACATTTGGAATCAGAGCCTAGGGTTCGAATCCCGGCTGGACCACACTTTCCGCCTTTGGCGAGAACTGAAGTGCGGTTGTAACCAGCTCGAACCCAGCGAACGATCCTCCGCTGGCCTGAGCAACCAGCGAAGTCGCAGCCAGCAGCACTGCGAAATCTAGGTCCCAGCGGCAGGGGGCCGACTTCATGAAGTCCAGGGCCAACGGGGACGTTGGCACCAGGGGGGGACGAGTGTAACGCCTGTGGGCTGTGTTAAGGGCACTCCGCTGCGCCAAATAACACCCTCGTTTTGACCCAGTGGGTAGCGAGGTGTTACACCTGTTATCCGCGGAAATATTATCACGGCTGGTACTACTCGACACCTTGAACGGGTGGTGCGTGTGTCGCCAGTGCCTTTTCGTGCGCTGCACGGCGCGCATTCGAAGCAGGCTTGATCTTGACTTCGCTTGCAACTCGTGTGGTCCTCGTGAACTTCACGAATACATCACGTTTTGCTTTGGATCCATTCGAGATTTCGTGAACTTCACGAGAACGTCACGTTCGAGAATTTCGTGAACTTCACGAAACGTGGGATTCTCTTTAGATTGTGTGCTTGATGGACAAGCACGGTCATTGGGCCGAGCTAGAACCGTCGTGGGATATTCCACGCAGCCAATAGCACGATGATCGCATAACTGGATATCCGCAGAAAATATCACAGCTGGTACCCGAGTCCCGACACCTTGAACGGGTGGGTGCGTCGTCAGTGCCCTTTTTCGTCTACAACTGCTGCTCCGAGTCGGCGCGGCGATTGTCGAAAGAAGGCTTCTTTCGGGGCAGGCGGTGCGGAAGACGTGCCACCGATTCGCGCATTCCTCTTGTCCGTTAGTCAGGTTGGCTCTTGACTTTGCTGGCAACTCGCATGGTTTCTACCAACTGACTTTTGTCTTTCAATGACCCATAGTCCAGCGCGCTTTCAAGACCAGCGCATTCAAGGGGTAAGTTCCCCCCTCTCCCCCTCCTTCGCGGCTCTATCGCGGGAGGGGGGCGAGGGTGCGGGCGGGGGGGAGTGGAAGGGATCCCCTCAGCTCGAGCAGAGGGGAGTGAAGGGAGGGGGATGGGTCCTTTAGATCGTACATAAGCCGCTCGCTTCAAGCGAGAAGTTCTCATTCCAACATATCGCCTCTCCTCCTCCATTCCTCTCGTGACACCCCACGACTGAGCCCTCGGAGGCTCATCGGCTCTCATCTGGCAGCAGTGCTACCGCTGCTTCCAGCCCTTCTCGCCCTTCTCGCCCCACCTGTTGGCTGCGGGAATCATCAGCGCCATCATGGCTTCGCACGCCGTGCTTGTCACGCGGAGCCTCCTGCTCGCTGCACTGGCTGCTCTCATGCTCTCAGGTATGCTCTCATGCTCTTGGATCTGCTCTCAGGTTTTTCCCCCCTTCCCACGTTCCCTCTTTGCACCACCAGTGCCCAGTTTTACCGTTCGCCTGCCTCAGTCGATGCCATCCATCTTCTCCGCTCCCCTCACCCCATTCTCGTCCCGTTCTCCCCCTTCCCCCCCCCTTTTCCCCAATTCCTCCTTCCCCCACTCCTCTCCCCCATCCGCGCTCAGCCTGTGCGCCCAGGGCAGCAGCCGTTCGCCTGCCACCTCAAAGCAACGCCGCCGACTGTAAGTCAGCCTCAAACGCACCCGTGCGCGTTTGCTTGTCCCCAATCTCTTAAAGGGCATGACGGACGTTCACCCTTTTTGGCACGCTCACCACTCACCGCTCCTACCGCCGCTCTTTTTATTCACCCTGCCCATCCGTACTCCATTCACTTAAGCCTTACTCCAGCCTTGTCTCTTAGGTTGTCAGGCGGATCACTTCCACCGTTCTGTACTCTCCACGTGTGCACGCTTACCTCCCTGTTTGTCTCCTCGTTTTTCCTCTATCCCTTCCGTTCCTCTCCGCTCATCTCCGTTTCTTCCCTCCTGGATCCTCTCTTTCTCACTGGTCACTTTGGAATTAAATACCGACGGATTCGTGTGCGCAGATTCGTGTGTGCAGCGGAACTGCGGCGCCAACGGCCAGTGCGTCAAGAGCAGTTCTGGAGTGGCGTCCTGTGTGTGCGACACTGGCTTTGCGCTGCAGGCGGATGGCAGGACGTGCACTGGTACGTGCTGAACCTGTGATGTTGTGTGAGGAGCTTCTATGTGCTACTGTGCTGAATCCACGATGGCCAGTGGACGTAATCCGAGATATTCTTTCTCCTTCGATCCGGTCCGTCCCCTTGTGTCAGATGTGTGCATCATCAAAAACTGCCAGGGCTCTGATGCCAATTCCACTTGTGTGAAGAATGGCAACCTTGCGACCTGCGTGTGCAAGCCTGGATTCGCCTTGGCGGCGGGCAAATGCACTGGTGCGTTCGCCGGTTGCCTTGTGCCCTTGTAGCCCGCACTTAATTGTGTGTGTGTGTGACTGTAGGTGTGTGTGTGTGTGTGTGTGTGTGTGTGTGTGTGTGACAGTAGGTGTGTGTGTGTGTGTGTGTGTGTGACTGTAGGTGTATGTGTGTGTGACTGTAGGTGTATGTGTGTGACTGTAGGTGTGTGTGTGTGTGTAACTGTAGGTGTATGTGTGTGTGATTGTAGGTGTGTGTGTGTGTGTGTGTGTGTGTGTGTGTGTGTGTGTGTGTGTGTGTGTGTGTGTGTCACGTGTGTGACTGTGAGTGCTCTCTCAAGCTACGTCTTCTTGAAATCTCTCCACCGTTACTCTCCTCTCACCCCCCCACCCCTCCCCACTCAGACACCTGCGAGATTCAGAACTGTGGCGTCAACGGCAAGTGCGTCAAGGACAGCGCTGGAGCGGCGTCCTGTGTGTGCGACACTGGCTTTGCGCTGCAGTTGGATGGCAGGACGTGCACTGGTACGTGCTGAACCTGTTCTGCTGTGTTGAGGACCTTCTATGTGCTGCCCTGCTGAATCCATGGCCAGTGGACCTATTCTGAGTTCTCCTTTCTCCTTCAATCTGGTCCGTCCCCTTGTGTCAGATGTGTGCATCATCAAGAACTGCCCGGGCTTGGATGCCAATTCCACTTGTGTGAAGAATGGGAACCTTGCGACCTGCGTGTGCAAGACGGAATTCGCCTTGGCAAACGGCAAATGCACTGGTGCGTTCGCCGGTTGCACTGTGCCCTTGTAGCCCGCACTTCATTCTGTGAATGTGTGTGATGGGTATGTGTGACTCTGTGTGTGCGACTCTAGGTGTGTGTGTGTGAGACTGTTATGTGTGTGTGTGTGTGTGTGTGTGTGTCTTTTCATTTCGGCTCTCTCAAGCTCTTGGTGACTTCTCTTCACCATTGCTCTCCTCTCTTCTCACCCCTCCCCCACTCAGACACCTGCGAGATTCAGAACTGTGGCGTCAACGGCAAGTGCGTCAAGGACAGCGATGGAGCGGCGTCCTGTGTGTGCGACACTGGCTTTGCGCTGCAGTCAGATAACAGGACGTGCACTGGTACGTGCTGTGCTGAACCTGTGCTGCTGTGTTGAGGAGCTTCTGTGTGCTGCCCTGCTGAATCCACGGCCAGTCGTTCCACATTCCCGTACTCTCTCTGTTCTCAGACCTATTTTGACATCTCCTTTCTCGCTCAATCCGGTCCGTCCCCTTCTCTCAGATGTGTGCGTCATCAAAAACTGCGAAGGCTCCGATGCCAATTCCTACTGTGACAAGGAAGGGAACGTTGCGACCTGTCTGTGCAACACTGGATACGCCATGGCAAACGGCAAATGCACTGGTGCGTTGTGCCCTCGTAGCGTTGTGCCCTCGTAGCGTTGTGCCCTCGTAGCGCACACTTCATTCTGTGATTCTGCGTGTGCAAGACTGGATATGCCTTGGTAGCGGGCACATGATGCTCCATGTGATTCTGTGTGCTGCTATTCTGTGTGCTGCTACTCTGTATGCTGCTACTCTGTGTGCTGCCGTGATGTCTCCTTACGTCATATCCCCTCCACCCCTCCTCTCCCCTCTTTTCTGCCTCTCCCCCCTTTTCTGCCTCTCCCCCCACCCAGGTGTCTGTGAGATCAAGAACTGTGGTGCCAACAGCGTGTGTAATGCTGCTGGTAACGAGGCTACCTGTGTGTGTGACCAGGGCTTCGTGCTGCAGCAGGATGGCGTGACGTGCAACCCACCTTTGAAGACCGACTTGGATACCAACGTGGATCCTGCACCCGGTAGGTGATGCTAGCTTGTAGTGGAGCGGTGGGTGATGCTAGCTTGTAGTGGAGCGGTGGGTGATGCTAGCTTGTAGTGGAGCGGTGGGTGATGCTAGCTTGTAGTGGAGCGGTGGGTGATGCTAGCTTGTAGTGGAGCGGTGGGTGATGCTAGCTTGTAGTGGAGCGGTGGGTGATGCTAGCTTGTAGTGGAGCGGTGGGTGATGCTAGCTTGTAGTGGAGCGGTGGGTGATGCTAGCTTGTAGTGGAGCGGTGGGTGATGCTAGCTTGTAGTGGAGCGGTGGGTGATGCTAGCTTGTAGTGGAGCGGTGGGTGATGCTAGCTTGTAGTGGAGCGGTGGGTGATGCTAGCTTGTAGTGGAGCGGTGGGTGATGCTAGCTTGTAGTGGAGCGGTGGGTGATGCTAGCTTGTAGTGGAGCGGTGGGTGATGCTAGCTTGTAGTGGAGCAGTGGATGATGTTAGCTTCAGGTGCTAGCTTTAATTGCTGCTGTGCTGCCTGCAGCGCCAATGGCTTCACCACTGCCATGCGTTCCCAGCATCTTGTGTCAAGTATCTGTCGCCTTCAATCTTTAACCTCACTACCCCTTATTTCACGTCCCTTCCACCTCTAGCCCGTGTACCTGTGTGCCGTTGTGCTTTATCTAGCGTGTGACTCCTTCTGTTGCAGTGGTTTCTCATGCCTCCTTGTGCATCCCTCATCTCATCTAGTTCAAACCCCCCCCCCCCCCCCCCCCCCCCCCCCCTCTCCCTCCTGGCCCTCCTGCCTGAAGCTCGTTTCTTGTTCGATTGTATCTCGGTTTGGGTGTGTTACAGTGTCATTGTCCCGTTCAATTGTTAACATGATTCTTTCTACATCCACCCACCCCTGGTCTCAATATTCATGTCTTGCTCTGCCACGTTCTTTCACCCCAACCCCTTCCCAGGTGGGTGTGATCCGAATCCCTGTACCATGGGACTGTCCTACTGCCAGCCCTCGCCGCGCGGCGCAGTTTGCCTGTGCATGCCCGGCCTCCCGTCGTTTATTGCCGATGTCATCGGTTGTTTTGGTGGTGGTAAGTTCCGTGCGTTGAGGTTTGCTTCTTGAGGAATCAATGCCTGACTCTCTCCCCCTCTCCCTCTCTCTCTCTCCCCCTTGTTAGAATATATATCCTCTTGTAACCTGCATACATGTTATAGGCTAGAGATAAGCACCCAAACAGAGTTTGGGTGTACAAGCAGGGGTAACCCAGTTTGTAGGTTGGAACCCAACCTTGGTCCAATTATTGGACCCCAAAAGGTTGGGTTGGATAGAATTATTGGCTCCCTCCAATAATGTTGGCCCAACCCCAACTTGGCCAACATTATTGGACCCCACCAATACTCACCCAACCCAACTTATTGGTTGGGGTCCAATAATGGCTACCTAGACTAGTATCCAACCCCCAACTATGTATGCCCCTACCATTTTCAATCCAGTTATCAAGTTCTACTCTAACTTTCATTTCCCACATGGTATAGAGCTCACTATCCTAGGCCTCCTCTCGTTCCAAAGGCCCACCCGGCCGCCGCAACCCCCGGCCTTCATATTTTTTTTCCCCGGCTCCTCCGCCGTCTTCCCCCTTCCCCCCCTTAGCGCTCTCCTCTTTCCGCGGCCTCATCCCCGCCTCCGCGCCCGCCGTCGCCGCGGCCTCGCCAGCCGCCGCCACCCGCGCCGCTCCCCCCTCACGGCCTCGTCACCGCCTCCGCGCCCGCGTCGTCGCGGCCTCACCAGCCGCCGCCGCTCGCGCCGCTCCCCCCACGGCCTCGTCGCCGCCTCCGCGCCGCGTCGTCGCGGCCTCGCCAGCCGCCGCCACCCGCGCCGCTCCTCTCCGCGGCCTCGACGCCGCCTCCGCGCCTGCGTCGCCGCGGCCTCGCCAGCCGCCGCCCGCCCGCGCCGCTCCTCTCCACGGCCTCGTCGCCGCCTCCGCGCCCGCGTCGCCGCGGCCTCGCCAGCCGCCGCCGCCCGTGCCGCTCCCCTCCGCGGCCTCGACGCCGCCTCCGCGCCCGCGTCGTCGCGGCCTCGCCAGCCGCCGCCGCCCGCGCCGCTCCTCTCCGCGGCCTCGTCGCCGCCTCCGCGCCCGCGTCGCCGCGGCCTCGCCAGCCGCCGCCGCCCCCGCCGCTCCCCTCCGCGGCCTCGTCGCCGCCTCCGCGCCCGCGTCGCCGCGGCCTCGCCAGCCGCCGCCGCCCCCGCCGCTCCCCTCCACGGCCTCGTCGCCGCCTCCGCGCCCGCGTCGTCGCGGCCTCGCCAGCCGCCGCCGCCCGCACCGCTCCTCTCCGCGGCCTCGTCGCCGCCTCCGCGCCCGCGTCGTCGCGGCCTCGCCAGCCGCTGCCGCCCGCGCCGCTCCTCTCCGCGGCCTCGTCGCCGCCTTTGCGCCTGCGTCCGCCGCGGCCTCGCCAGCCGCTGTCGTGCCACCTCGCGCCGCTCCGCGACCTAGTCGCCACCTCCCCGCCGACCACCGCCGGCGCCATTCCTCCACCTCCCCACCGCTTCCGCACCCACGCAGCCCCACCAGCTGCCGCCACCTGCACGCTTCCGTGACCACTGCGGGACCACCCGCAGCCGTCCCTCATGGCCACCCCCATGCCCTCCCCCTCCCCCCTCCCTCCTCCTATCGATATTTCCTCCATTGATAAACTCCAGCTTGCAGCCGACAAATCTGCCATTAACTGGCACTCGTTCGTCGGCAGCATCCGCCGAGTCCTCAACGATGCATGGATCCCCCCCTACCGCGTCCTTGACGTCATCCTCCGCCGCCCCCATGCCCTCCCCCCCACCGAACCTGACCACCCCGGCGAGACCCCTCCTCTCCCTCCTCCTCCTGGCGACCCCCCCCTTGAGCCCGAGCTCCAGATCGCCGCCGACCAGGCCACTGCAGATGCTGATTTCATTATGCGTCGCCGTGCTTACCTGATCCGCAAAGCCGAATACTATGCAGCAGCTGATGCCTACGCGCAGGCGGTCGCTGGCCGCACTGCTCACCTCGCCGTCGTCGCCAAATACACCGACGATATTGCTACCTTCACCTCCAAGTTCATCGCCTGGTCAGCCGCTGACAACCGAGCATGCACTGTCATCCTCGGTGCACTCCCTGACTCCCTCATGCGCCGCTTTCAGGCCCGGGAACTCCGCGCCTCGGTGATATGGGCAGAACTCCATGCTATGTTCGAACGCCGCGACATCAGCTCGGTGGGAATCCTCTTCCAGGAATACTTTTCTATTACCCTCGCCACCTGTGATGGAGCAGTAGACTATGTCGGCCGCATGCGCGAGGTAGCCGATCGCCTCGAAGCCCGCCAAGCCGGCCTCTCCGAGCCCCTCCAAATCCATCGCCTCCTCTTCAACCTCACCCCTGACTATGAATCCCGCCTTCACGCCTTCACCGAAGCCAATCCCATGGCCGATCTTGCTTCCGTTGAACAGTGGATCATTGATACCGAAGTCAAGCTTCGCACCCCCATGGTCAACCTCACCTCCTCCCAACCTTCCTCCTCCTCTCTCAACGCTACTGAGCCCCGCAAGCAGGGCAAAAGCAACGGCAAAGGGGGAAGTGGGGGCAAGGGAGGCAGCGGCCAGGGAAGCAGCAGCGCAAGCAGCCGTGGTGGCTCCACTTGGGATGAGCACGGCAACCCCAGTCAGAGCGGTCCCTTTGGGAACCGCGGACCCCGCCCTGGAACTCTCCCTCCCTGCACCTATGTCCGTCGCTACGGTCCCCGGGCAGGGACACCCTGCGGTCAAACCACCCATCCCCCTACCACCTGCTTCAAGGCTCTCGATGATGCCTGGTACGCACGGGGCAATGTCGGCACACCTCCCCGCTGGGGTACCATCTCCCCGCGTCCCTCCCCTGCTGACATCCAAACCAACCCTGCCTACCTCCCCGCCCACCTCCGCCTCCTTGCTCCCCCCACGCCGTTCCTCAACCTGCAGCAGCAGCATCTTCTGCAGCAACAGCAGCAGCAGCAGCAACTGTTTCAGCAGCACCCGCCGCAGCAGCAGCAGCAGCAGCAGCAGCCGCAGCAGCAGCCCCCTTGGGGACCCGGGCTCCCACCCCAGTGGGGACCCAGCACTCCCCCCTGGCAGCAGCAGCAGCTGAACTTTGGCACGGCAGCCACAGCTGCTCAGACCTCCCCTGCTCCCCTGTGGGGTGCCCCACCTCCTCCTGGTAGCGGTGTCACTCCCCTCACCCAGGAAAGTTTTCTTGGCAACATTGCGCTTTCCCCTTCTCTTCCTTCTATGTACCCCTCCACCATTAATGAAACCACTTTCCAGTACTCGGTGTCTCCCTCCTCCTCCCCACCCACTCTGGACTTTGTCCTTGATAGTGGGGCCACTGAGACTGCTCTCAAGGATGCTGGTACACTCTCACCCCTCTCTCCTCCCACTCAGGTTCACGGTGCTGACAGCAGTTTTACCATCCCATGCACACATCTTTCCACCCTTCCATGCACAATCTTCCCCTCCGGTAAGGTAACTGGTCTCCACATCCCCTCCCTCCGAAACAACCTCCTCTCCCACCGAGAAATCCAAAATTCAGGTATCACTGCCGTCTATCCAGGTAATGCCACCTACTGTGACCTTTATCACACCGCCACCGACCGTTTCCGCCAGCAGCAGCAGCAGCAGCCGCCTCAGCAGGGGCAGCCGCAGGGGCCGCAGCAGCAGCAGCCGCCGCCGCAGGAGCAGCACCAGGGGCCGCGCCAGCAGCAGCAGCAGCAGCAGCAGCAACCGCCGCAGCAGGGGCAGCCGCAGCAGCAGCAGCAGCAGCAGCAGCAGTCACCTCCCTCTCTCCCACCTTCACTCACTCCAACCCCCTCCACCTCCGATCATCTCTCCCACCCCGCTGTTCTGCTACACCACCGCCTCGGCCACCCCAATTTCGCCGCTCTCCGCACTGCCATCACCTCCCGCCTCCTTCACAGCCTCCCTCCCACTCTCCCTCCCCTCCCTTCCTCTCCTGCGCCTCCATGCCCCTCCTGCATCCACGGCAAACTCAAACAGTCTCCCCACCACAGCCACCCGTCCTTTGCTCCCGCTCCAATTGACCTGGTCCACATGGACCTCTGGGGACCCTCCCCCACTCGCTCCCGTCAGGGCCATCGCTACATGCTGGTCCTCGTAGATGACCACAGCCGCTACTCCTCCATCTTTCTCCTTCACACGAAAGACCAGGCACCAACTGTGATCACCCACTGGGCAGAACAATGCCGCGCCCACTTCAACCGTCCCATCGGCCGCCTCCACTCTGACGGTGGCGGCGAATTCCTCAACCGCACCCTCTCCCACTACTGCGCCACCCATGGCATCCAACAGACCCACACTCTTCCCCACTCCCCACAGCAGAATGGTGTCGCCGAAAGCCGCATCCGCGAAATCACCAAAATCGCTCGCTGCCTCCTCGCTCACGCCTCCACTCCTCCTTCCCTCTGGGGCTATGCTCTGCTCCATGCTGCCCTCCTCCTCAACCTCCACTCCCATCCTCAACACACTGCCATCACCCCCACGGAACTCTGGTCAGGCACAAAACCTGACGCTGCCGGTCTCCGTGTCTGGGGGTGCAAGGCATATGTTCTTATCCCTCCTTCCGACCGCACCCAAGGCAAGCTCGCTTCTCGGGCCCTCGAGTGTGTCTATCTCGGACACAACCGCGACTCGCCTGGCTACCTCTTCCTCCACCCTCCCTCCGGTCGCCTCATCCGTAGCATTGACGTCGTCTTTGACGAATCCACCCCGTACTACTCCTCTCCACCACCAGACCCCCTCCCTTCCCCTACCCGTCCCCTCGCCTGGACCGACACTGTCCTCCCTCCCCTCCTCCCTCCCGCACCTCTCCTACCACCTCTCCCGGTTCCACCTCCACCAACCTCCTCTGCTGACATCTACGATCCTACTGCACCTGCATCCCCTGCCCACTCCGCCGCCCCCCCCCTCCCCTTCCCCTCCTCCCCTCCCTCCCCTTCTTCCCAGCAGCAGCAACAGCAGCAGCACCAGCGGCAGCAGCAGCAGCAGCAAGGACAGCAGCCGCCGCGGCCGCAGAGGCAGCAGCAGCAGCAGCAGCAGGGGCAGCAGCAGGGACAGCAGCAGGGGCAGCAGCAGGGACAGCAGCAGGGGCAGCAGCCGGGGCACCAGCAGGGGCAGCAGCAGGGACACCAGCGGCAGGAGGAGCAGCAGCCGCAGCAGCAGCAGGGGCTTCAACAGCACCAGCAGCAGCAACGGCAGAGGGCGACTGCCCGCTCCTCACCCTTCCTCCTCCCTCGCATGCACACCCGCTCCCTTGATCCCATCCTTGGCACACCGCCTCCTCCCTCACTCAACCTGCTAGAGGACCTCCATGAGGAACTCACTATGGTCCAGCGCCACACTCCCTCTCTCACCCCCCTCTACCCTGGCTTCCTTGGCGCACTTATCCTTGCCGCGGTCTCCGCTCCCACCATCTTCGTCCCCTCCACCTTCCAGGAAGCTATCACCTGCCCAGATGCCGACAAATGGATAGCTGCCATCTTCCTGGAATGTGAGGCCTTCATCCGCAACGACTCTTTCATCGACGTCCCCCTCCCTCCTGACGCTAACCTTGTCGAGGGCAAGTGGATCTTCCGAGTAAAGCAGCTGCCGGGAGAGGAACCAGTCTACAAGGCCCGCTATGTCGCCAAGGGCTTTACACAGACTTGGGCTGAGGACTACTGGTTCACATTCGCCCCTACCGTTAAGCCACCCACCCTTCGCGCTCTTCTTGACATTGGTGGGCGCGACGACATGGAGATTGACTCCATGGACGTCTCCAACGCATTCTTGCAAGGCGAGCTGCACGAGCGTATTTTTCTACGACGGCCTCCCGGGTTTCACGCTGCTTTCCCCGACAATACCGTCTGGCAACTACGACGCCCAGTCTACGGTCTGAAGCAGGCACCACGAGAATGGCATGCGAAGCTGTCTGCCACTCTCCAGTCCCTCGGTTTCTCTGCCTCCCACTCCGATGCCAGCCTCTTCATCCGCTCCTCCCCTCGTCGCTTCTTCATCTCGGTCTACGTTGACGACATGATCCTGCTTGCTGATTCCAGGACCGACATGGACCAGATGAAGCGGTCCCTTCAGGACCGTCTCAAGTGCAAGGACCTTGGTCCGCTGCAGAACTACCTCGGCATGACCATCACCCGCAACCGATCCGCCCGCACCATCACCCTCTCCCAGTCCCACTACATCGGCCAGGTGCTGGAGAAGTTCGAGATGGCGCAGGCCAAACCAATCTCTACCCCCCTCCCCTTCGGTCACCAACTAGCGCCTCCCACCTCCCCCTCCGCCTCCACCCGCCCCTATGCCGAGCTCGTTGGGTCGCTGATGTACGCGATGATGTGCACTCGCCCCGACCTTGCCTACCCCATCAGCGTCCTCGCTCGGTTCGTCGGCTCCGGCTGTCACACTGAGGAACACTGGACTGCCGCCAAGCGGGTTCTCCGCTACCTTCGAGGCACCAAGGATCACGCCCTCACATTGGGTGGTTCCTCCCCTCCCCTTCTCACTGGCTTCAGCGACTCCTCCTGGGCAGACTCCCAGCCGGACCGCCGCTCCTCGCAAGGCTATGGCTTCACGCTTGGCAGCGGGCTCATCAGCTGGCGTTCTACTCGCTCATCTGCCGTTGCCCTCTCTTCCTGCGAAGCCGAACTCTATGCTGGCACCATGGCTGCACAAGAGTCCCGTTGGCTCTGCTTTCTTCTCGCCGAGCTTGGTGCCCCTCAGCGCTGTCCCACACTCTGGTGTGACAATGCCAGCACCATCCATCTCACCCAGGACCCCGTCTTTCACGGCCGCTCCGAGCACATCGAGCTCCGCTACTTCTTCATCCGTGACCTCGTTCAGCAAGGCCTCGTTGCCGTTCGCAAGATCGCTGCTGAGGCCAACTTGGCTGATATCTTTACCAAAGCCCTTCTCCGCCCTGCGCACTCTGCTCTTCTCCGCCTCATCGGCCTCGCCCCTCCCGGCGCGCCTTGATTCAGGGGTTGCTACCCTCAAGCCTTTCCACATCTATGCAGGTTAAGGGGTTGTGTTAGAATATATCTCCTCTTGTAACCTGCATACATGTTATAGGCTAGAGATAAGCACCCAAACAGAGTTTGGGTGTACAAGCAGGGGTAACCCAGTTTGTAGGTTGGAACCCAACCTTGGTCCAATTATTGGACCCCAAAAGGTTGGGTTGGATAGAATTATTGGCTCCCTCCAATAATGTTGGCCCAACCCCAACTTGGCCAACATTATTGGACCCCACCAATACTCACCCAACCCAACTTATTGGTTGGGGTCCAATAATGGCTACCTAGACTAGTATCCAACCCCCAACTATGTATACCCCTACCATTTTCAATCCAGTTATCAAGTTCTACTCTAACTTTCATTTCCCACACCCCTCTCCCTCTCTCTCTCTCTCTCTCCCCCTCTCTCTCCCCCTCTCCCCCTCTCCTTCTCCCTCTCCCTCTCTCTCTCCCTCTCCCCCTCCCCCCCTCAGCGCCCCACCTGAGCCTGGTGGATGATGCTACCTCCAAGTGTTGCTGTGCTGCCTGCCTCCAGTGCCGTGGCCTCACTACTGTTTCCTTTTTAATGTCTTGTTGTTCCCATCTTGTTCAAAGTATCTTGTCATCCTCAATCTTCAATCGCACCACCACTCATCTTCACGTCTCCTCCACCCCTCTCCCCTCTGTGCCACCTCTACCCGCACCCAGCCCCATGCCCTCTGAGCTGTGCCAACGGCCACTGTGACTACACCAGTAACGGGATGCCGACGTGTGTTTGTGACCCGGGTTTCGTGCTGCAGCCGGATGGCACGACGTGCCTCCAAGCTGTTGGTGGGTGATGCTAGCTTCAAGTGCACTGCAGCTATGCTGCCTCTAGATGTGTGCTCTTGTGCTGTTGTGATGCCTCCAGCATGTGACAGTGGCTCCTTCTGTTGCGAGTTTTTCTCACGCCTCCTTGTGCATTCCTCTGAATCCCTTGTTTCTTGTTCAATCTCCCCCCTGCCCCTCCTACCTGAACCTCAGTTCTTGTTCAATTGTATCTCAGTTTGGTGTGTCACAGTGCCATTGTCCTACTCTGCTCATACACGACATGTTTCTTTCTACATCCGCTCACCCCTGGTCCCACCATTCGTGTCTTGGTCTGCCATGTCTTTCACCCCGACCTTCCCAGATGCATGTGAGGGGAACTGTGTCCCGGGAAAGTCGCACTGCGTCACCATGCCAGAGGGTTCAGTTTGTGTTTGTGATCCTGGAAACACTATCAATTGTCTTCCTGGTAAGTTCCACGCGTTTCAGGTTTGCCTGTTGAGGAATTAAAGCAAATTGACCTTCCGAACTGCCATCCCTCACTCTCACTCTTACCCTCTCTCACTCACTCTCCCTCTCTCCCCCTCTCTCTCTCTCCCCGTCCCTAAACCCTAAACAGAGGAGCTCTTGTAATTGCCGTGAGGCACATCCACTCCTGTGGTGACACTTCACCCACGACGGCACATCCTCATCAGCCCACCTTCATCAGCCACTCCACCCTCATCAGCCACTCCACCCTCATCGGCCACTCCACCCTCATCAGCCAGTCCCGTCGTCCCTACAGCCACTCCCATCATCCCATTACCTACTCTCGCAGCAGTAATTTCTTGCTAAACAGGGTACAGCGGGCCAAGAGGCTGAGAGCATGAATTGTGTGCATCAAGACCAGCAGCCGTGCTTGAGTGCCTCTGGAAAGGAGGGGAGCATGGGGAAGGTACCAGGGGTGCAAGATTTCCATGGACATGACATGGGTACAAGGCATCAGATGCACATGGCTTGTTTTCTTGTTTTCTCATCGTTGTTTGTCGATTGCGGTGTTAGTTGCCGAAGTAATTTTGCTTTTGTTTGTTTTTTGTGAAGTGAGTTTCAGTCATAGTACATCTCAATAGCTTTGATTTTTTCTGAAATTCTGAATCACCGCCAAAAACAAATTCGGTAGCAGCATTGCAGTTGGTAAGATACCGTAATCTCCCAACAATAAGACCTGGGAGTCCCTTACAAAACATACCGTAAACCCCCGTATATAAGACCCTAGGGTATTATGATAATCTGGCCTTAAAAAGTTGGGGGGTATAATTAAATGGTACATATTTTATAAGACCCGGGTCTTTTCAAATTGACTTCTATAAGTCTACTGTTTTGGAGCTCAAAGAAGTGAATTGGAATTGCTCCGTTTTTAGCACCTCCCAAATATACTCGAACTGGTCTCTTCCTGGGCCAAACCCACATCATCACGTACCCTATCTAAAAGCCTCCTCCCATTGGGCACAAACATCACTTGGTGTTGACATAAGCGAGAAGGGCACCGTTTGATGGGCCCGGCGCGCAGTGTCGCCTCGACCTGCACACCCCATGCACGCTTCGTGCGATCCTATAGGGCGGGAGCTTCAGACTCCCGTACTGTCGTCTGGCACGTCCTTGTTTTTGAGGGCTGACTTCACTTCCTCCTCCAGTTTCTTCCCCCCTTACTGTGCTCGGCTGGCTGCCATCTAAAAGATGGTTGCCTGTTCCTTTTTCACCTCGAAGCTAGCAGCCACTTCATCCCCACTTTAGCCGCCATGGTGACATCACCAGATGCTGGGACGTCCGATGCTCGACGCGGGCGCCGCAAGAAAGTCCAGAAGCCTCCTGTTCTTAGGCCTTCGCCCAGGCCCGTCATGCCAACGCCAAGTTCCTCTAGCAGCGATGAGACAGATAAGGAGCCCAGCGGGAGCCCACGCCGTCCGCTTCCGCAGGTGAAGGTTCCCGTATTTCTGGAATCAAGCCGACCGCGGGGACAGAAGAAGCGGGTGCGTGACGCAGAGACGCCGGAGACAAGGCGCCGACGAACGGAGAAGAAGCGGAAAGCTTACACCGTCAAGGAGAAGCTTTACTGGCTCAAGATGCTTTACTGGCTCAAGGAGGAGGAGGAGGAGGAGGAGGAGGAGGAGGAGGAGGAGGAGGAGGAGGAGGAGGAGGAGGAGGAGGAGGAGGACACGGACGAGGAGGAGGGGGACGAGGAGGACGAGGAGGGTGAGGAGGGTGAGGAGGAAGGCGGTGCAGAGGTGGAGGGTGGAGCGGGTGAGGAGGAGGATGATGGAGATGAGTGGTGGGCAGAAGGGCGATATGAGGGGGAGGAGGTGGAGATCTGGGTTGCTGGAGAGGATTAGGCTGATAATTGGCCTGTGCATGCGCGTTCATGTGTGTGATGTCTGTACCTTAACATGGAATAGGACCATTTTCCATTGCATTCGCTGAAAATACACACTTCTCTAGGATGTGGGGTGTCTTATAATGTCAGGAGACATTTAGGGGGGTATAACTCGGATAGACTCGAATAGAGTACCCCCCTCCGTATTATAGACCCGGGGGTCTACAACTGGAGGGGGTCCTATATACGGGGGTTTACGGGTGTACAAAAACCTAACCAAGTGTAACCGTGACAGCAAAAAAACATTTTGTAAGGAATTTTCTCGAGTTCCTTATCGGGGTTGACTGCTTCGAGTACAGCCCGATTTTCGAACTTTGCACGTTCGGCCGATTTCAACGCTGCCGAGGCTCCTCGTGTCGCCTTCGGCATTTTCCCAAATCGCCAAACCTGCACCCAACCTCGCTCGTCCGAGGTTCCCTCCTTGATAGGCTAGTTCCTACATTAGTCTGTGCCTTCATTGTATTCTCAGGTCATTCAATCATAGTCTCGTTATTCGTTTACTTGCACACTCTCTTTTACAACTCATAACACATGGTATCAGAGCTACTTTCCTAGTTTACCCCGCTTTTCCGAGGGTAGTTTGGTGGTGATACAATCTGAACCGTCTTATAGGATCGTCTCAGGTTGATCGCACGGAGTGTAGTAGCGGAAGATTGCTAGGTAATGTCGAGTACGGACTCTGTCGGTAGAAGGAGAATTGAATCTCGACAGAAGTGACTATAATAATGTGGTACAGGGGTTTATATAGGAATACAGTGGAATACGAAAGGTCCTAGCTAGCCATGTACTCTGAGGGGGTACATTCCCCTTAGGGCTTATCTAGGTGCAGCATCGCAACCGTGCGGTCCGGTAACCGTATGCGGTCCGGCAACCGTTTGAACTTTTCCCGCGCTTTGCACTTCAAATTCTTCCTGCTTGTAACTGTCTCGATAACTGTTTCGTCGCTTGGTCTTTCGTCCTCGCTGCAGTCATCTTCGCGTTAAGGATTTGTTACTCAGGAATGTTTAGTCAACTATTCCATATCGTAACACTCCCCTTCATTCCTGGAGGAGCGAAGTCTTGACGCGCTTGGTTATACCGCAGATGTTTCCGCAGTGATGATACTGCTGACGTGGCAGCTTCTTGGTGAGGAAGTCGGCTGCCATGTCACCAGTGGGGCAGTAAGTCAAGATGACTTTGCCTTTGTCAACTTCGTCTTTGACGAAGAAGTAGCGGAGCGCGATGTGTTTGGTGCGGTTGACGAAGCCAGGCTTGTTTGCGATTTTTATCGCACTTTGGTTGTCGCAGTGAAGTTTGAAGCTTGCGGATGTCGCCATTTTCGCCTCTTGAAGCAGCTCCTGAAGGTAGAGGCCTTCGCGAAGAGCTGACGTGGCAGCGATGAACTCAGCTTCAGCAAAAGAGAGCGCCACCATTTCTTGCTTCTCGGAATTCCAGGAAATTGGTCCGGTGGGCTCGAGACGGAAGAGGAAGCCGGTTCGAGACCGTCGATTTGCAGGGTCGGCGGCATGATCTGCGTCTACGTAGCCGACGAGGCTGAAGGAGCGGGTTGTGAGGGTTGAGTAGGTGAGGCCAATGTGCGGTGTGGAGATGAAGTATTGCAGAGCGCGCTGTAAATCCAGCATGTGCTCCCCTTCAGGCCGCTTGGCATACTGAGCGAGTTGGCTCGAGATGTAGGATAAGTCAGGTCTGCACGTGACTGCCGCGAAGAGAAGACAGCCGAGCTGCTGCTGGTATAGCTGATGACCAGATGGGTTGAGAGGTGTGGTGTTGGGAAGATGCGAGATGGCCGGGCTGCGGTAAGGAGTGGAGAGGTTGGCGGGTGTGATGTTGAACTTGGTTGCAAGTGTCTCAGCATACTTGGAGGCGGATAGGTGAATGGCGTCAGCGGAGTAGGAGATGTTGAGGCCCAGGAACTGGGTAACTTGGTCGGTGCTGGTAATTTCGACGCGATTGCTGAGGTTTTTTTCAAACTGAGCGAGGAGGTCGTTGCTGGTGCCGGTGTAGAGGAGATCATCGACGTACGCCGTGAGGAGGATGTAGTCGCCGTTGTAGTGGAGGCGGTACATGCCGGGGTCGTGTGGCAGCTGAATGAAGCCGATGTCAAGCAAGATCTGGTGGAGGTACTGCTGCCAGAGTCGGGGTGCCTGCTTGATGCCGTAGAGTGATTTCCGGAGCTGACACACACGATCGTCGCCGTCGCCGTAGGTGTGAGGCTGTTCGACGCATCCACGGGGGCGTAGAGAAAAACGTTTTTGATGTCGATTTGGCGGAGGGGAAGTGTGACGGCTGACGGGGGCAAAGGTTTGATCAAAGTAAACGTCGTGTCATTGGTCAAATCCACGAACAACCCAACGGGCCTTGAAACGCTCGATGGTGCCGTCAACAGTTGTTTTGACACGGAACACCCATTTTCCTGAGAGGACGCGTTTCCCCTTCAAGGCAGCTCGATCAGCGAGGACCCAGGTGTCACGAGCTTCAAGCGCGGCCACTTCAGCATCCATCGCAGCGCGCCATTCTTTCGCGTATGGGCCGGTGAGAGCTTTACGTGGGGTTTTGGGTTCAACCGCCTTGGGTGGGCGGGACACAGCAGTGTGGAGGCCGAGGACATGGAGGCCGGAGAGGCCGGGGTTGTGGCGCTGATTGCTGTTGACCTCCGCCACATCATCATCGGAGTCGTTGCCGCTGGTGGGTGTGGGATTGAGGAGGGAGTCGCGAGAAGAGTCAAGAGGGGCTCCGTTTTCGTCCTCGTCCTCATCACTCCAGGGGCGAGGACCAGGGTGGGGGTCAGTAGGATCCTGGTCCGCGAGGGCTGCGGCGGCTTCGTCTTCAGGTGTTGCGAAGCTGCGTGGCGGGCGCTCGTAATCCTCGATGTTATGCTCGCCGCGGACACGATCGGCGTGGCGGTCGCACTGGAACTTTCGGATGGAGATGTCCTCGTAGAAGATGACGTCGCGTGCTGCGACGATCTGGGATGTGTCATAGTCGAGGATTGTCCAGGCGTGGTGCTCAAAGCTGATGCCGAGGTAGACTCCCAAGCGGGCGCGACGTTCGAATTTCCCCGTGGTCGCCGCGGCAGGTCGATACTGTACCATGCATCCCCAGACGCGGAACATGGAGATGTCGCCTTGCTTGTTGGTGAACTTGAGGTGAGGGGAGAGGTTGTCGGTGTTGGCGGTTGTGCTGAGCAGGTTGTGCAGACAGACAGCGTGATGCATGGCATAGGGCCAGTACTTTGCGTCGACGTCGCTCTGCCGCAGAAGGGAGCGAACCTTGGTCATAAAGGTGCGGTTGGTGCGCTCCGCGACGCCTTGCTGGGGATGCGCGTAAGGAAGGGAGAGCTTGTGCATAATGCCCTTCTCCTGGATGTAAGCCGCAAACTTGTCAGTCTTGAATTCAGCTGCGCAATCCGTTTGCCAAAGCTTGAGGGTGCAGCCGGACTGAGTCTCCGCGTTGGCGTGCCAGACCTTGAAGATATCAAATGCCTTACTCCTGTGAGAGATGTTGGCGACCCAGACGAAGCGGGAGTGAGCGACGACGAAGGTAAGAGTGTATTCTTCGCCGTTGAGTCCTGTTTTGGTGAGCACAAGGAAGTCGCTGTAGACCTTTTCGAGCTTTTCGAAGCGGTTGGTCCCAGGCTCAAGGAGCTTGAAGGGCTGATGTGTGAGGGCAGCTTCGGGACAGATGTTGCAGTCAGCACGGCGAGTGGTGTCGACTGGGACTGGGGTGCCGTCTGGGCACAGAAGAGTTCCAGGAAGAAACACCTGCGCGCGCCTGCAATTGTTGAGGACTTCCTGTGAGGGGTGACCGAGGCGCCGGTGCCAGAGATCAGGTTGAGCGCGCAAAGCAGGAGAATGGATGTAAAAAGCGATGAATTCAGCAACGTCGCGTTCGGTGGGCTCTGGGATGGGCTGTGGTGAAATGGAGAGTCCAAGAGCCAGGATTAAGTCTCGAGCTGTTGGGGTTGGGGCGACTGTAGCGAGGGCTGTGAGTGGTGTTGGAACATCGTCTGTGCCTGCTGTTCCTTCAGGCAGGTGAGGATGTGGCAGATGATGCGGTGGTAAGGTAAATGTTGCTGGGGGGCTAGGAGCAGGTGAGTCTGAAGTGCTGATGGGGGTGCTTTCGGTGTGGAGAGGGCTGTGAAGATAGGTGCGGCAAGGCAAGACGTGGTCGCGGTCAATTGGAGGCCGTGAGTCCGTGGAGTCTGGGGAGGTGTGTTGAGGGACGGGGATAGACCCCCAGGAATCAGTGTGTGGTGTGGTGCCCAGAGGTATTTCGAGGGAACGTGGGGAGCCGCATGGTCCTTGTGCTTCTGCTGCTGCTTCTGCTTCAGCGCGAGCGATTACGGCTTTGATGGGTTCTTCCTCCTCCATTGTTGAGGGGGGGGAGTCCCCCCATCCTGTTGCGCTTGTTCCGCCTCCCCATCCGCCAGTTGTTGTAGTTCCGCTTCCCCATCCGCCAGCACTTGCAGCTGCTGCCGCTTTTGCCGACACCGTTCTTCTTCTTCATGATGCTGAAATTCCTCAGTGGTCATGGTGCGATGGGACCAAGGGTCCTGAACGTGGTAAGTTTCCCAGGTCAGTGGGAGAGGATTGTTGTCCCCATCGTGTGCGCCAGGTCCCGTGTAACGAGTGAGAAGGTCAAGGCGTTCATGAACTGTGGGGTTGTTGTGAGAATGAACGAGAAATGGATGACTAAGGAATGAGTGTGATACAAATATGAAACCCTAGAATTGTGTACCCCTTAGTATCTAACCCGCTACAGCCTACACAGACTAGACCATATAAGTCCGACACACCCCCATAGGCAAAGTGGGGGAGAACAAGGGGTCACAAGACCAGTCAAGCAGAGCAAAGCAAAGCTAGCTCAGGGTGGATCACAATGTCACCACCCATTCCGAGCACAAGTTCAAGGCCACAAGGCCAGTTCACATGCACGATCATATATAAAGGTAAACAAGCAAGTGCAGGTATAGATAGATTACAGTACAAGCAAGGTCAAGAAGTGAGTAGGTGAGGCAAAGTAGGCACAAGACCTAACAGAGTACAGAAGCGCTGATGATCACAAGGCGCGAGTGCCTTGGTGAAGATATCAGCAGTGTTGGCCTGAGAGGCCACGAAAGCAAGTCGCAGCTGACCATGCTGCTGCAGCTCACGAGCAAAAAGTAGCGAAGAGCAATGTGCTTCGTTCTGTGCTCCAGTCTGTGCTCCCGACACAAGGCCAGCATGGCCTTGTTGTCTACGTACAGAACTGGAGGAGAACGAGGCGGCTCTCCAAGGTCAGTCAGCAGGTAGGTGACCCAGCGTAGCTCCTGTGCAGCCATGGCCCCTGCGTAGATCTCAGCCTCACAGCTCGAGCTGAGAACAGAAGACGAGCGAGTAGACCGCCACGAAACAGAACCGGAACCAAGGCTGAAGGTGTAACCCTGTGACGACCGCTGCGTAGCCAGGTCGTCAACCCACGAAGCGTCTGCGTGACCAGTGAGGACCACTGGACTACGCCCTCCAAGCACGAGCCCCATGCCTGACGTACTGCACAAGTAGCGCAACACCCTCTTCGCTGCAGCCATGTGCTCAGGTCTGTATCTCCCTGGAGCAACATAGCGTGCCAGAATGCTAAGAGGGTATGCAAGGTCAGGTCGAGTGCAGGTCATCAGGTACATGAGGCAGCCAACAAGCTCTGGGTACGGGCCACTCGGCTCTACGGACTCATCCGAGGGCAGAGCTGAGAGCGAGTGGCGAGTAGACAGAGGAGTGGCCTGAGGCGAGGAGTACGTGAAGCCGAAGCGCTGAAGGACCTGCTGCACCATGTGTGACTGAGTCAGGGTAATGGTGCGCTATGCTCTATCCCGAGTGATATGCAAGCCAAGGTAGCTGCGCAGTTCACCCAGGTCTGTGCACGTGTGTCTCTTCTGCAGCTCGGACTTCACGTGGGCGAGTCCAGCAGTGTCAGCTGTGGCAAAGACCAAGTCGTCGACGTACACGAGGATGTAGAACGGCGGCAAAGAGGTGTCGGTGCGTAGAAACAGCGACGGGTCGGCAGTAGAAGGAGCAAACCCAAGAGCCGCAAGTGTAGTCCTCAGTGTGTCGTGCCACTCACGGGGCGCCTGGCGGAGACCGTAGACTGGCCGCCGGAGGCTCCACTGGGTACCAGGAGGAAACGACCCAGTGAAGCCAGGTGGGCGGCGCAGCCAGATCTCCTCGTGCAGGCTGCCCTGCAGGAAAGCAGTGCTGAAGTCAAGAGAGTGAAGCTCGTAGTCGCGCTGAGCGGCTATGTGCAGCAGCACCCGAAGAGTGGTCATCTTCGGGGTGGGAGAGAAGGTCTGAATGTAGTCAACTCCCTGTCGCTGACTGAAGCCTCGAGCCACGTAACGTGCCTTGAAGACAGGCGGAGAACCCGGCGGCCGCTTCACCCTGAAGATCCACATGCCACTGATGATGTTCGCCCCAGGTGGGGGAACCTCGTCGACGTAGGTGCCTGTGGACTTCCAGGAAGCCATCTCTGCGTCCATGGCTGCCTGCCACTGAGAGGAGTAGGGACCCTCTATCGCCTCTGCGTAAGAACGCGGAGTCGGGATGTCTGGTGCATCCGGGTCTCCCTCAGGGGCAAGCAGCATGGACACGAGATGAGGTGAAGCAGCAGCAAAACACTGGAACTCCTCCTGCCTGTCCTCAAGGACGTCCGTGCCAAGGGCACACTCAACCCCGACGGACGGAGGACAGACAGACTCAGACTCAGCAACAAGACTAGCAGCGTAGTCTAGACGACAGCGAGCAGCGAAGTCGACAAGCTCAGCAACTTAGGCAGACGCAGCAGTGGACTCAAAGGAAGGGTCAGTGACAACAGTAGCAAGGAGACGCGTGACAGTAGGACTGGTAGCACGAAGGGAGTCCGACTCCGGGTCAGGAAGAGCAGGAAGAGAGGACTCTGGAGGAGAAGGCAAAGGGGCACGCAGTGGAGCAGTGGAAGGACGCAGAGACATCCGGTGCGTGCCGGGGACAGGGGGAGGACGCTAACGCGAACCATGACCACTAGTGCGAGCAGCACGGACAGGCGATGCAGGACGAGACGCAGGCTCACGACGCTCAGCAAGACCTCTAGTAGGACCAGTGTAGGGAGAAGGAGCAGGCAGAGGGGAGGCGGGCTGTAACTGTGACTCGGACAGGACAGGCGGTGGACACTCTAAGGGAGGAGCAGGACTAGTAGAGGGCGGAAGACCAAGAACCTGCTCAAGGAGCGGAACGAAGTACGGCCGCGGCCGTGCAGCACCCCCAGAACCAGCAGGAACAGCAGCTCCAGCACCAGCACCCCCAACGGCAGCACCAGCTCCAGTAGCACCCCCAGCTCCAGCCGCGCCAGCAGCACCAGCTCCAGCAGCGCCAACACCAGCACCCTCAGAAGCACCAGCACCAGCAGCACCTCCAGCGCCAACACCCCCAGCAGCTCCAGCTCCAGCTCCAGCACCTCCAGCAGATCCAGCACAAGGAGTACCCGCAGGCCCAGCAGCTCCAGTACCTCCAGTACGAGCACCTCCGGGACTTGTGGAACCAGCACCCTTAGCAGCAGTAGAACCTCCAACACCAGCAGCACCT
This sequence comes from Closterium sp. Naga37s-1, assembly GCA_947471745.1. Lineage (NCBI taxonomy): Eukaryota > Viridiplantae > Streptophyta > Zygnematophyceae > Desmidiales > Closteriaceae > Closterium > Closterium sp. Naga37s-1. The sequence goes on along the minus strand of CANJKZ010000223.1, from coordinate 43,947 downwards.
CCAGCTCTAGCAGCACGGCTCCAGCGCCGAGCAAACCACTCGCGCAGCTCCTGTGGAGAGAGTAGCTCCCGCCGGGACGAAGCACCCGAAGGACCTCCAGACCCAGTACCGCCAGACGCCACACGAGCAGGCCAAGGACCCTCAGGCTCCGCACCCCCAGTCTCAGCACCCCCAGGCTCAGCACCCCAAGGCTCAGCACCCCCAGAGTCGGCACCCCCAGGCTCAGCACCCCCAGGCTCAGCACCCCAAGGCTCAGCACCCCCAGAGTCAGCAACCCCAGGCTCAGCACCCCCAGACCCCGCACCCGCAGGCGCAGCACCCCCAACAGTACCAGAGTCAACAGCTACCTCGACAGGCTCGACTGCGTCTACCTGGGACACACCTGAGGGGGCAGGACCCTGAGGGGGAAGGGGGTCTACCTGGGGGGGACCTGGCGCGAGGAAGAGCGGAGGCGGGGGGAGGGGTGCAGTGCGGTAGGGGAAGAGACGGTAGTAGGGAACCGACTCGTCAAACGTGACGTCCTGGGAGGACAGAACACGGCGCGAGGTGGGGTGGTAAAACTGCCAACCAGGCGCGTCAGGGGGGAAGCCAAGGAAGACGCAGGGAACAGCACGAGGGGACAGCTTGTCCGCAGACAAGTCGCGAACAAACGCCCGAGATCCCCAGACACGGAACGCAGACGCATCGCCAACCTTCCCCGTCCACCGCAGAGCAGGGGAGGTCTCCGGCATGGAGACCCGGGGCTGAAGGTTGATCTGATGCGCCGCGTACTGAACCGCGAACGGCCACAGAAAATGGGGAGCAGCCGCATGGATCATGGACGTACGAGCGACGTCCATGACCATGCCAATGCGGCGCTCAGCAATCCCATTTTGCTGTGGAGAGGCCGGAAGCGTGAACGTCTGGCGGATGCCTCGTGCACGACAGAAGGCTCGCAGAAGGTCAGAGGAAAACTCTCCGCCTCTGTCGGAGTGCAGACGCAGAACAGGAAAGTCCGAGCCGAAACTCTCTCTGAGCTGGAGACGAGCTGCGCGGATCCAGTCGATCAACACCTCAGTGACCTCACCCTTGCTGCGCAAGGGGAAGACCGTGGTGTAACGCGAGTAGTCGTCAACCACCAGCAGGAAGTAACGCTCGTGACCCTGTCTACGGACGCGGGCCGGGCCCCATACGTCCATGTGAAGCGTCTGCAGCGGAGCCTCTGTCGGAGGAAACTCAGAGGAGTGAGGTGCGGCGCGCTGCCGCCCCTCGACGCAGGGAATGCAAGTAGGGGCAGGCCCCGGAGGAAGGGGAGGGAGGGACCGGGGGAGACCAGAGACAAGGACACGGGAGGCCATGCCTCGGAGACAAGGGAGGGAGGGGTGCCCAAGGCGGTGGTGCCAGAGGAGAGTCTGGTGAGACAGGAGGCGACACGAGCAGGGGGCAGACTCAGGGCCAGACCTGGACGCGGCAGTAAACACCTGACCCGACACAGCTACCTGACCAGACTCAGTGACCGGAGAAGACTCAGTGGTCAGTGTGTACAGGCTCGATCCCGGCCGACAAGTAAACGTGGCCAAGTGTCGGCCCGACCGAGCACACGTACAGTGGGTCACTCGCTGACTCGAAGGAATGAATTGGTGAACCCCTCCATCCTGTAGGTCAGCACCACTCACCAAGTTCGTAGAGAACGAGGGGAGGTAAAGACCTGACAGGGTGCCAGAAGGGGCCGCCGGACACGGTAGGACAGTGGAGTAGTGGGCAAGGACAGGACCCCCAGAGGGGTCTGCCAGAGAGACCGCCACTGGCCGACTAAGTGGCGTGAGTGTGGTGCGGTCTCGAAAGAAGGAGCGGGAAGCACCCGAGTCAAGGGTGAAGGTGTGACAGGCCTGAGCCGACGTGGTACCTGAGAGAGCAGATGCACCAGCACCTGGGGCAGCAGACGCACTGGCACCTAGAGCAGCAGCCTCACCAGCACCTAGAGCAGCAGCCTCAATGCCCAGGTCAGGCGGGACACACAGGTAACAGTCACCCTCATCACTAGTAGACACAGCATACATGGCAGCAAGAATAGCATCAAAGTCTAGATCAAAGATTGCAACCCCCAACCTAAAGAGCTCGCCCCAGCGAGGGATCTCAGCGGCGCCAGGGAACTGGAGACGCCAAGCGTCCGTCAGGCGGCCCAAGCAGCGCTGGGTGGGGTGCGGGCCTCCGCACGTCTCACCAGTGCGGTCGCCGGTACGCAGGACGTAGGTACAAGGACCAGCACCCCCACCCGGCTGACGCGCAGCGTACCACTCATGAAGCTGCTGGGGGGACGGGGTCTCACGAGCGCGCTGCTGCTGCTGGCGCGGACGACCACCGGAGCCACCTCTCTGCGCAGAGCCACCCCGACCAGCGCCATCGCCGCCGCCGCCACCTCCACTACCGCCGCCACCGCCGCCTCCTCCGCTCCCGCCGCCACCGCCGCCGCCTCCTCCGCCTCCACTGCCGCCACCGACACCCCCACTCCCGCCACCACCCCCACCACCACCCCCACCCCCTCCGCCGCCTCCACCGCCACCTCCACCGCCCCCGCCAGCTCCTCCAGCGCCCTTGCCCCCCTTGCCCTTGCCAGTGCGGCGTCTCCCGCTAGGGGCAGACGCCGCGCCGACCGACTCAAGACCAACTAGGTCGGCCGCAGCAGCAGAGGCAACAGAGGGCAAGAGGGGGGAGGGGGAACACCCCTCAAAGAAGGGGGTACGAGGGTCACCACGAGAGGCTCCTACAGCGACTATACTCTTCTCTGCTGCTAGGAGGCGCTCCTCGAGGAGGTCAACAGTGAGAGTGGTGGGGCAAACAGAGAGGAAGTGGTCCCTGACCGAGCGAAGGGAGTCAGGGAGCCGGGTGACTATGTAGTAGAGGGTGATGTACATGGGGGGGGGTTCTTGGCGCAGAAATCAGCAGGAAGTGCAGCGCGGTAGCGTGTGTCACTAGTGCGAAGGTGCGTAGTGAGGTCAGCGACTGTGGGAAAAGCGGCGAGGTCAGGGAACAGGTACGGCAGCATGAGGCGGCTAAGGGCAGCAGTGGCAGGGGAAGAGTAGCGTGCAACTACAGCGTCGTACAAGGTCTTAGCACTCTTGTACTGACTAAAGTGCGCACGCTCAGCAGTCGGTAAGTGACGGTGCACAGCAAGACGGGCAGCAGCCTAGCGGTGAGAGCAGTAGGCTAGAGGTGGCGCAGTAGCAGAGGTGCTGCGCGAAAGTGCTCTTACCAGACCGTTGGTTAAGGCTGCAGCGGCAGTTGTGGCCGCGGCTCAACGGCGGCGGCTACTCGAGGGCGGCAGCGGCTCGGCGGCTCGGTGGCGGCTCGGCGGCACGGCGGCGGCTCGGCGGCTCGGCTTCGCGGCGGCTCAGCGGCTTGGCGGCGGCGGCTCGGCCGTGGCGGCTCGACGGTGGCAGCGGCTGCTGCGGCTCGGCGGCTCGGCAGCTCGGCGGCTCGGCGGCGGCCGCAAGAGGGCGGCAGGAGGGCCGCGAGAGGGCGGCGACGGGGCCGCGAGAGAGCGGCGACGGGGCCGCGAGAGGGCGGCGACGGGGCCACGAGAGGGCGGCGACGGAGCCGCGAGAGGGCGGCGACGGGGCCGCAAGGGCGGCGACGGGGCCACAAGGGCGGCGACGGGGCCGCAAGGGCGGCGACGGGGCCGCAAGGGCGGCGACGGGGCCGCAAGGGCGGCGACGGGGCCGTTGAGGGCGGCGACGGGGCCGCGAGAGGGCTGCGGCGGGGCCGCAAGGGCGGCGACGGGGCCGCTGTGGACGGCGACGGGGCCGTAAGAGGGGCGGCGACGGGGCCGCTGAGGGCGGCGACGGGGTCGCTGCGGGCGGCGAAGGGGCCGCTGAGGGCGGCGACGGGGCCGCAAGGGCGGCGACGGGGCCGTGAGAGGCGGCGACGGGGCCACTGCGGGCGGCGACGGGGCCGCTGCGGGCGGCGTCGGGGCCGCTGAGGGCGGCGTCGGGGCCGCTGCGGGCGGCGACGGGGCCACTGAGGGCGGCGACGGGGCCGCTGTGGGCGGCTACTGGGCCGCTGCGGGCGGCTACTGGGCCGCTGAGGGCGGCAACGGGGCCGCTAAGGACGGCGACGGGGCCGCAATGGGCGGCGACGGGACCGCCAAGGGCGGCGACGGGGCCGCTAAGGGGACGCGACTCGACGGGAGGACGCCCCACGGGGCGCGCCTCGGGCAGGGGCGACTCGCACTCCGGGCAGGAATTTTTTTTTTCAGTGGTGGGCCCTAGGAAGCGTTCCCACTAGGGAACCTGCTCTGATATCATGTGAGAATGAACGAGAAATGGATGACTAAGGAATGCGTGTGATACAAATATGAAACCCTAGAATTGTGTACCCCTTAGTATCTAACCCGCTACTGCCTACACAGACTAGACCATAGAAGTCCGACAGTTGTTGCGAGTCCTCCGTGGTTGGAAGATGGTGAGTGCTGCCGCAAGTTCTCCGTCGCGCATCCCAGTTGGGTTAGGTGTCTGCCACTCTGCTTCCTCAATAATGTTCATGCCGACGAGCTGAATCGCTGCTTGAGCGTTCTCAGCAATCTGTGCTGTTGTGGCTGTGAGGCGTCGTGCTGCTACAACAGAGGATTCTCCTTCGTCGGCTGGCTGTTTTCCTCTGTTAGGAGGTGGGCTGTCTTGGTGTGGAGGTGGCGTAGTTCTGTCTCATATGTCTGTTGTGTCTGCTGTAGCCGTTCTGGAGGCGGTTGGGGTACAGCAGTTGCGGCAGAGTCCATCAGGTCCAGATGCGTGCAGGTCAATTTCTCTTGGATGAGCGTGGTGCTTGATCCAAGGGCGTCCGTCTGGGTGCTTGGGTTTACGGCTCCACTTGATATTTTGGGGCTGCAGGTCGATGAGATCCCCTGAGTCGGCACTGCAATCGGGGATGTCGAAGTCGAGGATGTAGACGCCGTCTTCGGAGTGGGCTCTCCCGATGTAGCGTGGCTCATTGTCCAAGTTGCTGTAGTCCTTCCAATGCATGAGGATGTCGCGGGTCTCAAGGTCGGTCGTCATGAGCACTCCGCTCTGCACGAGTTGGTCGTAGGAGAGAAGATTGTAGCGGAGGTTGCGTACGACGAGAGCGTTGTTGAGCGAGATGTGGATGTCGCTGTCGCGTGCCTTTAGGACAACGATGCCACAAGCGCGTGCTTGGAGTTGCTGATTGTTGGCCACTGTGACAACGGTGGGTTGGGGAATAGCACTGGTGTTGGAGATGTAGCGCTCGGAGCCCACGATGTGCTGGCCGCAGCAACTGTCGAGGTACCACGTGTTGTAAGAGTTTGTGCGGTGCTGGGCCGAGAGCGCCAAGTTTGGCGTGTTTCGGAACGGAATGTGTTAGAATCTAGCAGCAGGAATGGATGAACTATGAAAGGGTTGGGTACAAGTATGAAACCCTAAAAGGGGCTGTACCCCATATTGGCTACCCCACTACAGCCTAGACATATATAGCATATATATACTTTGACACACCCCCATAGGCAAAGTGGGGGAGAGCAAGGGGTCACAAGACCAGTCAAGAGAAGCAAAGCAAGCTCAGGGTGGATCACAACGTTACCACACACACTGAGCACAAGCAAAGGGCCACAAGGCCAGTTCACATGCAGAGGTATATATGCAACAACAGCAGTACAGTGATCTCTACCTAGCAGAACGAGCATGAGAGAACTCTCCACCTTGCGCCTGAGTGAAGGAGAACCGGTCCAACCCGTCATAGATAAGCTGAGGGACCTCTATGCCAAGCTAGCTATTGCCGGCATCACCTACCCCGAGTCAACGAAGTGTGTAAAGATGTTGTCGCTGCTGCCAGAGTCTTGGATGGTCTTCACCAGCGGCCTCAGTCTTCCCCAACACCAAAGCCTTTGGACCTTGGAGTGGATCCGCACAAATATGCTCGAGGAGGACTTCCGGAGGCGTCAGTTAAGGGGAGGTGAAGAGGGGAGCAGCAGCTATGCTATGCAAGGAGGAAAACGGGGAGGAGGCAAGAAATGGCAAGGGGCTGGGAGAGGAGCATCAAAAGATGAGGAGCCCCCTAATCAGCAAGGCGGTAGAGGAGCAGGGCGTGGAGGTGGCAGAGGTGGAAGAGGTGGTGGAAGGGGACCCGGGAGAATGGAAGGCAAGTGTTGGTACTGTGAAAAAGTGGGTCACCCGTAGTTTAAGTGCAGGTCCAAACCCACCTGGTGGACCCCCTCCAACAGGACTCAAGATGGGAGCGGCGCCGGAGCGGTTGCCGATGATGAACCGGCTGAACAAGAGGAGAGAGAAGCCGGTCAGTTCTTCCACGTTGGTGAGCCGGATGAGGTCGCAGTAATCGCCCATGCTGGAGCCGAGCTGCACCCGCTCAACACGTGGATCTTGGACACAGGAGCCGCGTGGACTATGACGCCAAGGGCTGACCTCCTGGACAATGTGGGGGCAGCACCGATTGCTAAAGTGAAGTCGGCTTCCGGGCATGCGCTCAAGGTGACGGGGGCGGGGCGCGCTGCATTCAAGGGAGCTGACGGCAAACCGGTGGTGCTAAGTGATGTGCGGCTGGTACCTGATTTGAAGGCAAACCTCATCTCCCTGAGGAAGTTAGTCAAGTGCGGGGTGAGCACAAGTACCGAGGGCGCCAAAACGTTCCAGGGGCAGCTGGGAAAGCGGATGCTTTGGGACTTGCATGAGGATAAGGACATATGCAAGTCCATGTGGCAGCTGCCGGTGGTGCCCTGGGATAAGGGGAATGGCTTCCAGGGGGAGTGCAACGCTGTAGCTGCAGAGGAGCTGAAGGTTTCAGCAAGGGGAGGTGAAACGGACTGGATGACAGCCCACCGTCACCTCGGGCACATTGCTATGCCCGGACTGCAGCAACTGCACAAGGATGAAGGGGTTAAGGGGCTGAAGCTGACAGGTGCAGCAGCAACCCACAAGTGTGAAACTTGCCTGTTGAGCAAGTTCACTCGGTTCCCATTCCATGCAACTGATGGTGGAGGCAAGAAACTACTGGAGCTAGTGCATATGGATGTGGTGGGGCCGCTACCAGTGCTGGGGGAGCGTGGTGAGAAGTTTTTTCTCACCATAGTGGATGACTGGAGCCGAGTGACATGGGCATACCTAATTAAGAAGAAGGACCACGTGCCAGTGATAATCCGTGATGAATGGCTGCCGTTGGTGGAAAAGCAGTCCCAGCACAAGGTGATGCGTATTAGGACTGATAGGGGTGGAGAGTTCCTTGGGGAGGAGCTGACCACATGGTTGAAGAAGCAGGGCATCATTCGGGAACTCACCACCTCCTACACACCACAATCCAACGACGTAGCAGAACGTGCAAACCGCACGGTCTTGGAGACAGCACGGGCTCTTCTCATCGAATCAGGTTTGGGGAACTCCAAGTGGCCACATGCTGTGCGCCACGCCACGGTGGTGAAGAACAGGGTGTTCACCAACGTCGGTGGTGAGTCATGGGTCCCCATGGAGAGGTGGCTGGGGAGGAAGCCACCCATTTACATGCTGCGTGTGTTTGGCTGCATGGCTGTGGCTCATATCCCCAAAGCACATCGCAACAAGTTGGGCGCAACAGCTGTGTGGTGTGTGCATCTGGGTTTGGCAGCGGAAAGCAAAGGGTGGCTGCTATGGGAGCCGAGCAAAGGGGTTGTATTTGACAGTAGGGATGTCAAATTCATGGAAGACATCACCTATGGGAGCTGGTCCAAGCAGCCGAAGGAGCAGATTGTGCAGCAACTGCAGCAAGCAACCATGGGATTTGAGGTGGAGGAGCAGTGGCCTGGGGAGGAGATTGCAACGGCACATGAGGAGGGTGCAGCAGAACTCCCCGTGGTTAAGAGTGTGGAGTCAATGGCTGAACCTGAAGAACCCCATCCCATAACACGTGTCATTCCCCCTACTCTCCCCCCAAGGAGAACCCAAACCAAACCCCAACCCACAGGACGAACCTTCTCACCCATGATGACGCGGCAGATGCGAGCTGCCGCCTTGAAGGCGAAGGCAAGGAGTGAAGGAGGAACAAGGGGTGAGCAGCAGCAACTTGATGCATTGTTGGTGCTGGAGAGCAGCTGTGATTCTGATGAGGAAGCTCAGGAAGAGGTATACTGTTTCATGGCACCTGCACCGACTCAGCCACTGACCATGGAGGAGGCCCTTAATGGACCAGATAGGGACAAGTGGCTAGTGTCACAAGATGCTGAATATAACAGTCAAATGGAGAATGGGACGTGGGAGCTGGTGCCACTGCCATTGGGGAAGAAAGCCATAGATTGTGGCTGGATTCCTAGGATCAAAACTGACAACAAAGGGGCAGTATCAGTTTACAAGAGTAGGCTGGTTGTAAGGGGTTACCAACAGAAAGAAAGGGAGGACTACAAAGAGACCTTTGCTGCAACTGCGAAGCCGCCAACATTGCGTGTTCTGCTTGCCGGCGCAGCTGTGAATGGGTGGGTGATAGTTCAGATGGATATCACCACAGCTTTTCTCTATGGGCTGATAGATGTGGAGGTGTTCATGTCGCAGCCGCTGGGTTATGAGGATGGTACCGGGCGTGTGTGCAAGCTGAAGAAGGCCATTTATGGCCTCAAACAAGCACCACGCTGCTGGTACAAGAAGCTGTCTTCGGTGTTAGAGGAGATGGGCTTCAGGGCGAGTGCATGTGACGAGAGCCTTTTCCTCATGGGGGAGAAGGAGACCTTCGTTATGTTCCTGGTCTATGTCGACGACATCCTGCTGTTTGGGAGTAGCAAGCAGGAGGTGATGAAGGTGCAGCAGAAGCTGATGCAAAACTTCAAGTGCAAGACCCTGGGGGAGGCAAATTACTACTTGAGCATGCACATCAAGAGGGATATCAGCAATGGGTGGGTGAAGCTGCACCAGGAGAAATACATCAAGGACATGGGGCAGAAGTACGAGATTGAAGTCGGGAGGAAAATTGCCACACCACTTCCATCCGAGTTCAAGCTGGTAAAGGCAGGAGAGAATGAGGGGGTGGATCACCGAGAGCAAGCACGATTTCAGTCCGTTGTGGGGAGCTTGCTTTATGCAGCAGTGCACACCAGGCCAAACATATCATTTGCAGTGGGGCAGCTGGCTAGGGTGGTGCAGAATCCAACCGAAGAGCAGGTGGATGCAGCTGATCGAATCATCCAGTACTTGAACTCATACCCCACCATTGGAGTTCAGTACTCTGCTGTGGCACAAAGGAAGTAGAAGGGCGTAGAAGTTCTCAAGGAGAAGGGGGAGCATTTGGGAGAGAGGGAGCTGTTTCTTACAGGTTTTGCTGATGCGTCATGGGCTTCAGAGAAAGAGGACATGTCTTCAGTGGGTGGATACCTGTGTATGATTGGGGGAGGACCTGTGAGCTGGAGGTCAAAGAAGTAGTCTGAAACTGCAGGATCATCTGCTGAAGCTGAGTACATGTCAATGTACCACGTGGCCAAGGAGCTGGTTTGGCTGCGGAAGCTGCTGGAGGAGATTGGGCATGAGCAAAAGGCACCAACCCCACTCTTCTGTGACAATACCAGTGCCATCTCCATGGCCAAGAACGCGGTGCTGCATGAGATTACCAAGCACATGCGCATCAAGTGGCACTGGCTGCGCAAGGAAGTGCAGAGGGGAACCCTTGAGCCTCTCTACGTGAAAACGCAGCAGCAGCCGGCTGATTTCCTCACAAAGCGGCTGGCTGAGGAACCTCATTGGCGCTGTGCTAAGCTGAGTGGCATGAGCCTTAACTAGGCTCATGAATGTGAGTGCAAGCAGGCGACTGCTTGAGGGGGAATTTGTTGGGTGCAAATATTTATTTTTGCACGTCAACCAGCCGCCTGCGTCGCATTTTGCACATTTGTGTGTGTGCGCATTTTTCATTTTCATTTTGTGAACGTTCTATGCGCATTTGTTCTAGCGTTTTGTGTGTCTGGTTTTCATTCATAAGTGCACTTTGTGTTTTTGCATTTTCAGTTTCGTTTTCACTGTTCTCATGAAGCTCCCATGAAGCGCTCAAATGAGGCCCTCATGACGCGCTCAAATGAGACTCATGCGAAGCTCTGTGAGGCACGGAGGGAAGGCAGTAGCACGAGCAGCAGCAGCAGCAGTAAGAGCAGCAGAGCGGCTCTGTGAGGCTAGGCTGCAGCACCTCCAACACTCCTAGCAGCACCTCCACCAGCAGCAGCAATAGCACGAGCAGCAGGGCAGCTCGGGCTAGGCGGCGCGGCTCGGCCTGAGCGGCGCGGGCAGCAGGACGCGCACTGTGCAGGGTAGCAGGGCGCGACGCGCAGGCTGCAGCAGGGCGCGACGTGCGGGGCAGTAGGGCGCGACACGCGGGCTGCAGCAGAGCGCGACGCGTGGGGCAGCAGAGCGCAACGCTCGGGCTGCCGTAGGGCCCAACGCGCAGGGCAGCAGGGCGCGACGTGCGGGCTGCAGCAGGGCGCGACGCGCGGAGCAATATAGCGCGATGCGCGGGCTGCAGCAGCGCGCCATGCGCAGGGCAGCAGGGCGCGGGCTGCAGTAGGACGCGGGGCAGGGCAGGGCGTGCGTGGGGCAGCGCGACGCGGGGCAGGGCAAGGCGTAAGCGAGGCAACGCGACGCGGGGCAGGGCAGGGCGTGCGTGGGGCAGCGTGACGCGGGGCAGGGCAGGGCGTGCGTAGGGCAGCGCGACGCGAGGCAGGGCAGGGCGTGCACGGGGCAGCGCGATGCGGGGCAGGGCAGGGCGTGCGCGGGGCAGGGCGTGCGCGGGGCAGCGCGACCAGGGCTAATTTTATCGGGGTAAATCACCATGATACCGTGATAATCAGGGTGGTTTTTGGATGCCTTAGGGTAATTTTTTTTCAGGAGCTTGTATTTTCCTTATAGGCCAGGGTTTACGTTTAAGGTACACGGCCCAGGGTTACCGATCTTCGTAACGAGTTTTACCCTGAATCAAGTTATACCCTCCCCAAGCCCCCCCCCCCCCCGACCCCACCCCACCTTTCCCGTAATCCGAGGTTCTCGCATGCCAACTGTCGAAATTGAAATTTGGCAAAGGAAATATCTGAGCTGGCACGAGGGGGGCCTCTATTGGCCAGAAATACAGTTTCGTTATTGCTTGCCAACGATAATAGCAATACACCAGGGTTTGCAAAATTGGTACACTGATCCTACATGGTATAATTTTCAAAAACTCGGAAAACCCTGATGGATCAGGGTTTGAACAAGGTGTCACACTGATAATCAGGTTTTTAGACTTGGGTAACACTGATCACAAGGGTTGCTGAAAACCAAAAATTAGCCCTGAGTGCGACGCGGGGCAGTGCAGGGCGTGCGCAGGGCAGCGCGACGCGGGGCAGGGCGTACACGGGCAGTGTGACGTAAGGTAGGGCAGGGCAGGGCGTGGGGTAATGCGGTAACCGCAGTCGGTCACTAGGTAATGGTGGGCCTGAAAAAAAACGGTCCTACGGACCTACTGCTCTAAAACCATGTCAGGAACTAACGAATAGGAGTGGATGCATTGATCAGATATGTGGTACAAGTGCTAACCCTAATTGGGTTGTACCCCATTTATGCTACCCCACTACAGCCTACACAACATAAGCAGCACTATAGTTTGACAAATTCTTTCGACTATGTCAAACTATATATGCTATAGTATAATATACAGCCTGTAGTGGGGTAGCCAACATGGGATACAACCGCTTTAGGGTTTCTATTTGTACCCAACACTCTCTTAGTTCATTCATTCGTGCTCTTAGTTCTGACATGGTATTCAGAGCAGTAGGTGCTTAGGACCGTTTTTTTTAGGGCCCACCAACCGACTGCGGTTACCGCGCTACCCCGCTTCCTGCCTTGCGTTGCGCCGCCAGCGCACGCCCTGCCCTGCCCTGCCTTGCGTTGCGCAGCCCAGCGCACGCCCTGCCCTGCCTTGTGCCGCACCGCCGCTGCAGCCCGCGCCTCGCCCGCCTGCATCCCGTGCGACCCGCGCGTCGCCCCTGCCTGCCCGCGCGCAGCTCTTGCCGGCCCGCGCGCCGCCCGCTAGCAGCCCGCGCGCAACTCCTGCCGGCCCGCGCGCGGCCCGCCTGCTGCCCGCGCAGCCCGCACGCAGCTTCTGCCGGCCGCGCGCCGCCCGCTAGCAGCCCGCGCCATCTGCGCGCTGCCTTCGCGGCCTACGCGCCGCCTTCACCTGCCCGCGTTCAGCTCCTGTCGACCCGCTCACCATCCGCCTGGTCCCTGCGCGGCCCGAGCACTGCCTTGCAGCCTGCGCGCCGCCTCTGCCGCCTTGCGCACTGCCCGCCTACAGCCAGCGCGGCTCCCTAGCAGCTTTTGCAGCCTTTGCGCCGCCTTACTTACCGCACGCCTACTTACGCCGCCCTTCACTGCGGCGCTATGGCCTCCCTCAGCGTCCTCGAGTTTGATCCTGACGGCCGCCCTATTAAGTTCGAAACCTAGCTACAGGACGTACAGCTGTTCCTCCTGAGCAACTCTAAGGACGATGTCTCCCTGTTTGACCTCACGTCTGGAGCTCGTCCTGCCCCTGCCGCCTCTGCCGATAGTACGGCTCACTCGTGACGCTGCCGCTTGCTTAGCTGTTCGTAACCACCTGCAGATAGCCGAACGTGAGCACTTTGATCACACTAAAACAACCAAAGAACTATACGACGATGTTGTCGCACGCTACTCTTCCCCTACCACTGCAGCTCTAGGTCGCCTCATCCTCCCCTACCTCTTTCCCGAGCTGTCCGCTTTCGACACTGTAGACGACCTCATCATCCACATCCGCACTATGGACGCTCGCTACCGTGCAGCCCTCCCCACCGAGTTTGTCCCCAAGAATGAGCCCCCGATCTACATCACTCTCTACTTTATAGTCACTCGCCTCCCCGACTCGCTTAGCGCAGTCCGGGACACCTTTCTCGCCCTTCGCCCCACATACCTCACTATCGACCTGCTCTCGAAGCACCTCCTAGCAGCTGAGACCAACATCGTCACAGTAGGTGCTGCTCGTGGCACTCCCTGCACGCCCTTCTTTGAGGGGTGCTCCCCCTCCCCACTTGCCCCCTCTGTCGCTTCTGCTGCTGCTATTGACTTCCTAGGTGCTGGGAGAGTCAATGCTGCTTCTGCTCCTAATAGGAGGCGCCGCGACGGGAGGGGCAAGGGAGGCAAGGGTGGTGGGGGTGGCGGCGGTGGAGGCGGTAGTGGTGGAGGCGGTGGAGGCGGTGGAGGTGGCGGAGGTGGCAGCGGGAGTGGTGGCGGGAGTGGGGAAGTCGGTGGCGGGGGTGGCGGCAGCGGCGGGGGTGGCGGTGGCGATGGTCGTGGTGACAGTGGACGCAGTGGGGGCAGTGGTGGTGGTGGCGGGAGTGATGGTGGCAGCAGCAGTGGTGGGTGGACTGGAGGTGGTCAGCGGCAGCAGCAGTAGCAGCGCCAGCGTGAGACCCTCTCGTCCCAACAGCTTCGTGATTGGTATGCTCAGCGCCGGGTGTCTGGGGGTAGTGCTTCCTGCCCGTACGTCATTCGTACTGGTGGTTGCAAGGGTCAGACATGCAGCCAGCCTCACACCCAATATCGCTGCTTCTCCCGCATAGACGATGCTTGGTGCAATGAGTTTGGCGATGATCACGAGATGCCCCGCTGGGCAGATCTGCTTAAAGCTGGTGTTGAAATCTTTGAACTTGACTATGATGCTATCCTTACTGGCATGTATGCTTTGTCTACTAGTGCTGAGGGTGACTGTTAGTTGTGTGTGCCGCCTGACCCAGGTATACCAACTGCTGCTCTAGGTGCTAGTGAGTCTGCTCTCTCTGGTACTGCGCCTGCTGAGGCCTTGCACACCTTCACACTTGATTCAGGTGCCACTCGCTGCTTCTTTCGCGACAGTACCACACTCATACCACTCACTAGACCCGTTGCAGTCTCCCTGGCTGACCCCTCGGGGGGCCCGGTGCTTGCACGTTCCACCACTGTTCTCCCGTGTCCGGCGGTTCCGTCGGCTCACTTGGTGAGCTGTCAGACTTATATGACTTAGCCTATGTAGGCTATAGTGGGGTAGCACATATGGGGTACAACACATTTCTAGGGTTTGTACTTGTACCCAACCTTTCCCTTAGTCAATCATTCCTCGTAATCTTCACATGGTATAGAGCAGGTTCCCTAGTGGGAACGTTCCTAGGGCCCACCACTGAAAATCGAATTTTATTTTTTCCTGCCCGGAGCGCGCTTCGCTCCTGCCCGAGTCGCGCCGCGCGTGCCTACCCTCCCGTCGCGTCCCCTGCCCTTAGCGGCCCGTCGCGCCCTCTTACGGCCCCGTAGCGGCCCCTCTCACGGCCCCCCTCACGGCCCCTCTCAAGGCCCTTCGCGGCCCCTTCAGGCCCCTCGCGGCCCCTTCGCGGCCCCGTCGCCGCCCTTCGAGGCCCCTCGCGGCCCCTCTCACGGCCCCTCGCGGCCCCTTCGCGGCTCCCTCGCGGCCCCTCCGCCGCCCTTCGCGGCCCCTCTCACGGCCCTTCGCGGCCCCTTACCGCCCCTCGCGGCCCCTTCGCGGCCCCTCGCGGCCCCTTCACGGCCCCGTCGCCGCCCTTCGCGGCCCTGTCGCCGCCCTTCACGGCCCCGTCGCGGCCCCTCACGGCCCCGTCTCGGCCCCGTCGCCGCCCTTCACGGCCCCTCGCGGCCCCTTTGCGGCCCCTTCACCGCCCTTAGCGGCCCCTTCTCGGCTCCTCCGCGGCCCCTTCTCGGCTCCCTCACGGACCTGCCGCCCCGCCGTCGCTGCCCCCGCAGCAGCCGCCGTCGCCGCCCCTGCAGCGGGAGCCGCAGCCGCCGCAGCCGCCGACAGCAGCAGCCGCCGCCGCCACAGCCGGGGCTGCAGCCGCCGCAGCCGCCGACAGCAGCAGCTGCTGCCGCCACTGCCGGGGCCGCCGCCGCCGCAGCCGCCGACTGCAGCCGCCGCCGCCGCCGCCGACAGCAGGGGCCGCCGCCGCCGACAGCAGGGGCCGCCGCCGCCGTTCCGGCCCTGCCCTGCAGAGAGGAGCGGCAGTCCTCTGCCGCCCTGTAGCGGCCCCGTCCCTGCCGGCGCACCTCGGCCCTGCCCCACCACTCGCGGACCTCTACCCACCTGCCCTGGTAAGAGCACCGCCGAGCCGCGCCCCTACTGTTGCTACTGCTGCTGCTGCCCCTAGCCTGCTGCCACTGCTGTCATGGCTACCCCTAGCGTTCTAGTCTTTGATGCTGAGGGTCGGGCTGTTGACTTTGAGGTCTGGGTCGATGATCTACAGCTTTTCCTACAGTGCGATAGGAAAGACGGTCTCTCACTGTTCGATCTCACGTCTGGCGCCTCTGCTGCCCCTGCTGCCGATGCTGACAGCACTGTTCGCTCACAGTGGGCCACACGCGATGCTGCTGCCCGTCTTGCTGTGCGTAGTCACTTGCCGTCCTCTGAGCGCGCGCACTTGAGTCAGTACAAGAGTGCTAGGACCTTGTACGACGCTGTAGTCGCACGCTACTCTTCCCCTGCCACTGCTGCCCTTAGCCGCCTCATGCTGCCGTACCTGTTCCCAGACCTCGCCGCCTTTCCCACAGTCGCTGACCTCATTACGCACCTTTGCACTAGTGACACCCGCTACCGCGCTGCGCTTCCTGCTGAGTTCTGCGCCAAGAACCCCCCCCCCTCATGTACATCACCCTCTACTACATAGTCACCCGGCTCCCTGACTCCCTTCGCTCAGTCAGGGACCACTTCCTCTCCGTTTTCCCCACCACACTCACCGTTGACCTCCTCGAGGAGCGCCTCCTGGCAGCTGAGAAGAGTATAATCGCTGTAGGAGCCTCTCGTAATGACCCTCGTACCCCCTTCTTTGAGGGGTGCTCCCCCTCCCCCCTTTTGCCCTCTGTTGCCTCTGCTGCTGCCGTCGACTTCGTTGGCACCGAGTCGGTCGGCGCTGCGTCTGCCCCTAGCGGGAGACGCCGCACCGGCAAGGGCAAGGGGGGCAAGGGCGCTGGAGGGGCTGGCGGGGGTGGTGGAGGTGGCGGTGGAGGCGGCGGAGGGAGTGGGGGTGGCGGTGGGAGTGGTGGCGGGGGTTGGGGGCTTCGGTGGCGGCGGTGGAGGCGGAGGCGGCGGCGGCGGTGGCGGAGGGAGCGGAGGAGGAGGCGGTGGCGGCGGTGGCGGAGGTGGCGGCGGCGGAGGTGGAGCTGGTCGGGGTGGCTCTGCGCAGCGGAGCGGCTTCGGTGGTGGTCAGCGCCAGCAGCAGCAGCACACTCGTGAGACCCCGCCCCCCCAGCAGCTTCGTGAGTGGTACGCTGCGCGTCAGCGGGGTGGGGGTGCTGGTCCCTGTGCCTACGTCCTGCGTACCGGCGACCGCACTGGTGAGCCGTGCGGTGGCCTGCACACCACCCAGCGCTGCTTCGGCCGCCTGACGGACGCTTGGCGTCTCCAGTTCCCTGACGCCACTGAGATCCACCGCTGGGGTGAGCTGCTTAGGTCGGGGGTTGCTATCTTTGATCTGGATTATGATGCTATCCTTGCTGCCATGTATGTTGTGTCTACTAGTGATGAGGGTGACTGTTACCTGTGTGTTCCGCCTGACCCGGGCATTGAGGCTGCTGCTCTAGGTGCAGGTGAGGCTGCTGCTCTAGGTGCTGGTGAGGCTGCTGCTCTAGGTGCTAATGCGTCTGCTGCCCCAGGTGCTGGTGAGTCTGCTCTCTCAGGTACCACGTCGGCTCAGGCCTTACACACCTTCACCGTTGACTCGGGTGCTTCCCGCTCCTTCTTTCGAGACCGCACCACGCTTACGCCGCTTAGTCGGCCAGTTGCGGTCTCCCTGGCGGACCCCTCTGGGGGTCCTGTCCTTGCCCACTTCTCCACTGTCTTACCGTGTCCGGCGGCCCCCTCTGGCACCCTGTCAGGTCTCTACCTCCCCTCGTTCTCTACGAACTTGGTGAGTGGTGCTAATCTACAGGATGGGGGGGTTGACCAGTTCACTCCTGCGAGTCAGCGGGTGACCCACTGTACGTGTGCTCGGACGGGCCGACACTTGGCCACGTTTACCCGTCAGCCGGGGTCGAGCCTGTACACACTGACTACTGAGTCTCCTCCTGTTGCTGATTCTGGTCAGGTAGCTGCGTCGGGTCAGGTGTTTGCTGCAGCGTCCAGGTCTGGTCCTGAGTCTGCTCCCTGCTCGTGTCGTCTCCTGTCCCACCAGGCTCTCCTCTGGCACCACCGCCTTGGTCACCCCTCCCTGCCTCGTCTCCGAGGCATGGCCTCCCGTTACCTTGTCTCTGGTCTCCCCCGGTCCCTCCCTCCCCTCCCTCTGGGGCCTGCCCATACCTGCGTTCCCTGCGTCGAGGGGCGGCAGCGCGCCGCTCCTCACTCCTCAGAGTTTCCTCCGACAAAGGCTCCACTGCAGACTCTTCACATGGACGTGTGGGGCCCCGCCCGCGTCCGTGGCCAAGGTCACGAGCGTTACTTCCTGTTGGTGGTTGACGACTACTCGCGTTACACCACGGTTTTCCCCTTGCGCAGCAAGGGTGACGTCACTGAGGTGTTGATCGACTGGATCCGCGCAGCTCGTCTCCAGCTCAGACAGATTTTCGGCTCGGACTTTCCTGTTCTGCGTCTGCACTCTGACAGAGGCGGAGAGTTTTCCTCTGGCCTTCTCGGAGCCTTCTGTCGTGCACAGGGCATCCGCCAGACGTTCATATTTCCGGCCTCCCCACAGCAAAATGGGATTGCTGAGCGCCGCATTGGCATGGTCATGGACGTCGCTCGTACGTCCATGATTCATGCGGCTGCTCCCCATTTTCTGTGGCCGTTCGCGGTTCAGTACGCGGCGCATCAGATCAACCTTCAGCCCCGAGTCTCCTTGCCGGAGACCTCCAGATCAACCTACGTGGTCGGGGAAGGTTGGCGATGCGTCTGCGTTTCGTGTCTGGGGATCTCGGGCTTTTGTCCGCGACTTGTGTGCGGACAAGCTGTCCCCCCGTGCTGTTCCCTGCGTCTTCCTTGGCTTCCCCCCTGACGCGCCTGGTTGGCAGTTTTACCACCCCACCTCGCGCCGTGTTCTGTCCTCCCAGGACGTCACGTTTGACGAGTCGGTTCCTTACTACCGTCTCTTCCCCTACCGCACTGTGCCCCTCCCCCCGCCGCCGCTCTTCCTCATGCCAGGTCCCCCTCAGGTAGACCCCCTTCCCCCTCAGGGTCCTGCCCCCTCAGGTGTGTCTCAGGTAGACGCAGTCGAGCCTGTCGAGGTAGCTGTTGACTCTGGTGCTGCTAGGGGTGCTGAGCCTGCGGGAGCGGGGCTTGGGGGTGCTGAGTCTAGGGGTGCTGAGTCTGGGGGTGCTGAGCCTGGGGGTGCGGAGCCTGAGGGTGCTGAGTCTGGGGGTGCAAAGCCTGGGGGTGCGGAGCTTGAGGGTGCTGGGCCTGCTCGTGTGGAGTCTGGCGGTACTGGGTCTGGAGGTTCCTCGGGTGCTTCGTCCCGGCGGGAGCTGCCCTCTCCACAGGAGCTGCGCGAGTGGTTTGCTCGGCGCTGGAGCCGTGCTGCTGGAGCTGGAGGTGCTGCTGGAGCTGGAGGTTCTGTTGCTACTAGGGGTGCTCCTTGTCCTGGAGCTGCTGGCGGTGCTGGAGCTGGCGGTGCTGCTGGAGTCGGTGCTGCTGGAGGTGCTGGAGCTATGGCTGTTGAGTCTTCCGGTGGTCCGGCTGGAGCTGGAGCTGCTGGGGGTGTTGGCGCTGGAGGTGCTGCTGGCGCTGGTGCTTCAGAGGGTGCTGGAGGTGGCGGTGCTGCCACTGGGGGTGCTGGTGCTGTCCCTGCTGGCTCTGGAGGCGCTGCGCGGCCGCGGCCGTACTTCGTTCCGCTCCTTGAGCAGGTTCTTGGTCTCCCGCCTTCTACTGGTCCTGCTCCTTCCTTAGAGTGTCCACCGCCTGTCCAGTCTGAGTCGCAGTTACAGCCCGCCTCCCCACTGCCTGCTCCTTCTCCCTACACTGGTCCTACTAGAGGTCTTGCTGAGCGTCGTGAGCCTGCGTCTCGTCCTGCGTCGCCTGTTCGTTCTGCTTGCACTAGTCGTCGTGATCCGCGTCCGCGTCCTCCTGCGGTCCCAGTCACACACCAGATGGTGCAGCGTCCTTCCACTGCTCCACTGCGTGTCCCTTTGCCGTCTCCTCCAAAGTCCTCTCTTCCTGCTCTTGCTGACCCGGAGTCTGACTCTCTTCGTGCTGCTAGTCCTACTGTCACGCATCTCCGGGCCACTGCTGTCACTGACCCTTCCTTTGAGTCAGCTGTTGCGTCTGCCTTAGTAGCAGAGCTTGTCGACTTTGCTGCTCACTGTCGTCTAGACTACGCTGCGAGTCTTGTTGCTGAGTCTGAGTCTGAGTCTGTCTGTCCTCCGTCCGTCGGGGGTGAGTGTGCTCTTAGCACGGACGTCCTTGAGGACAGGCAGGAGGAGTTCCAGTGTTTTGCTGCTGCTTTGCCTCATCTCGTGTCCATGCTGATTGCACCTGAGGGAGACCCGGATGCACTAGACATCCCGACTCCTCGATCGTACGCTGAGGCGATCGAGGGTCCCTACTCCTCACAGTGGCAGTCAGCCATGGACACAGAGATGGCTTCCTGGATGTCCACAGGCACCTACGTCGACGAGGTTCCCCCACCTGGGGCGAACATCGTCAGTGGCATGTGGATTTTCAGGGTGAAGCGGCCGCCGGGTTCTCCGCCTGTCTTCAAGGCACGTTACGTGACTCGAGGCTTCAGTCAGCGGCAGGGAGTTGACTACTTTCAGACCTTCTCTCCCACCCCGAAGATGACCACTTTTCGGGTGCTGCTGCACATATCCGCTCAGCGCGACTACGAGCTTCACTCTCTTGACTTCAGCACGGCTTTCTTGCAGGGCAGCCTGCATCAGGAGATCTGGCTGCGCCGCCCACCTGGCTTCACTGGGTCGTTTCCTCCTGGTACCCAGTGCAGCCTCCGGCGGCTAGTCTACGGTCTCCGCCAGGCGCCCCGTGAGTGGCACGACACACTGAGGACTACACTTGCATGCTCTTGGGTTTGCTCCTTCTACTGCCGACCCGTCGCTGTTTCTACGCACCGACACCTCTTTGCCGCCGTTCTACATCCTCGTGTACGTCGACGACTTGGTCTTTGCCACTGCTGACACTGCTGGACTCGCCCACGTGAAGTCCGAGCTGCAGAAGAGACACACGTGCATAGACCTGGGTGAACTGCGCAGCTACCTTGGCTTGCAGATCACCCGGGACAGAGCACAGCGCACCATTACCCTGACTCAGTCACACATGGTGCAGCAGGTCCTTAAGCGCTTCGACTTCACGTACTCCTCGCCACAGGCCACTCCTCTGTCTACTCGCCACTCGCTCTCAGCTCTGCCTTCGGATGAGTCCGTAGAGCCGAGTGGCCCGTACCCAGAGCTTGTTGGCTGCCTCATGTACCTGATGACCTGCACTCGACCTGACCTTGCATACCCTCTTAACATCTTGGCACGCTATGTTGCTCCTGGGAGACACCGACCAGAGCACATGGCTGCAGCGAAGAGGGTGTTGCGCTACTTGTGCAGTACGTCGGGCATGGGGCTAGTGCTTGGAGGGCGGCGTTCAGTGGTCCTCACAGGTCACGCAGACGCTTCTTGGGCTGACGACCAGGCTACGCAGCGGTCGTCACAGGGTTACACCTTCAGCCTTGGTTCCGGCTCTGTTTCGTGGCGGTCTACCCGCTCGTCTTCTGTTCTCGGCTCCAGCTGTGAGGCTGAGATCTACTCGGGGGCCATGGCTGCACAGGAGCTACGCTGGCTCACCTACCTGCTGACTGACCTAGGAGAGCCGCCTCGTTCTCCTCCAGTTCTGTACGTAGACAACAAGGCCATGCTGGCCTTGTGTCGGGAGCACAGACTGGAGCACAGAACGAAGCACATTGCTCTTCGCTACTTCCTTGCTCGTGAGCTGCAGCAGCGTGGTCAGCTGCGCCTTGCTTACGTGGCCTCTCAGGCCAACACTGCTCATATCTTTACCAAGGCACTTCCACCTTGTGATCATCAGCGCTGCTGTACGATGCTAGGTCTTGTGCCTATTTGGCCTCACTTGCTCACTTTTTGACCTTGCTTGTACTGTGATCTTTCTATACCTGCACTTGCTTGTTTACCTTTATATATGATCTTGCATGTGAACTGGCCTTGTGGCCTTGAACTTGTGCTCGGAATGTGTGGTGACGTTGTGATCCACCCTGAGCTTGCTTTGCTTTGCTTGACTGGTCTTGTGACCCCTTGTTCTCCCCCACTTTGCCTATGGGGGTGTGTCAGACTTATATGACTTAGCCTATGTAGGCTATAGTGGGGTAGCACATATGGGGTACAACACATTTCTAGGGTTTGCACTTGTACCCAACCTTTCCCTTAGTCAATCATTCCTCGTAATCTTCACATGAGCAACGCTGCCCTTCAGGATGTGGGGGTTAATACCTTCACCCCTGCATGGCAGCGTGTGGCGATCTGCTCGTGTGCACGGACTGGCCGTCACCCGGCCACGTTCACCCGTCAGCCTGGGTCGAGCCTGTACACACTGACTACTGAGTCTCCCCAAATAGCTGCGTCAGGTCAGGAAGCTACGCCCGGTCAGGCAGCAGCCCCTTGTGCGCGTCGCCACCTCTCACACCAGACTCTCCTCTTGCACCACCGCCTTCGTCACCCCTCCCTGCCACGCCTCCGTGGCATGCACTCCCGCTTCCTTGTCTCTGGCCTTCCTAGGTCTCTGTCCTCCCTCCCGAGCTCCCGTGCCCCGCCCTAGATTCCTTGCGTCGAGAGGCGGCAGCGCGTCGCTCCTCACTCCTCCTCGTTTCCCCCGACAGAGGCTCCTCTGCAGACCCTTCACATGGACGTGTGGGGCCCAGCCCTCGTTCGTGGACAGGGCGGAGAGCGGTACTTTCTGCTGGTTGTCGATGACTACTCACGTTACACCACGGTCTTCCCCTTGCGCAGCAAGGGTGAGGTCCCTGATGTCTTGATCCCTTGGATCCGCGCTGCCCGCCTCCAGCTCTGCGAGCGGTTCGACACGGACCTTCCTGTCTTGCGTTTGCACTCTGACAGAGGTGGTGAGTTCTCCTCCGACCTCTTGCGAGCCTTCTGTCAAGGAGAGGGCATTCTCCAGTTGTTCACTCTTCCGGCCTCCCCGCAACAGAATGGGATTGCTGAGCGCCGCATTGGCTTACTCATGGAGGTCGCTCGTACCTCCATGATCCATGCGGCTGCTCCCCATTTTCTTTGGCTGTTTGCGGTCCGGTACGCTGTGCATCAGCTCAACCTCTGGCCCCGTGTCTCCTTGCCGGAGACCTCACCCACACTGCGTTGGACGGGGGAGGTTGGCGATGCGTCGGTGTTCCGGGTCTGGGCCTCTCGTGCCTTTGTCTGCGATACCACCGCGGACAAGCTCTCCTCTCGCGCCATTCCCTGCGTCTTCCTTGGCTTTGTCCCTGACACGCCTGGCTGGCAGTTTTACCACCCCACCTCGCGCCGTGTCTTCCCCCCTCAACACGTCACGTTCGACGAGTCGGTTCCCTTTTACCATCTCTTCCCCTACCGCACTGCCCCTCTCCCCCCCGCGCCACTCTTCCTCGCTTCTCCCCCTCCGGTAGACCCCCTCCCCCCTCAGGGTCCTGCTCCTTCAGGTGTGTCTCAGGTAGACCCACCTCTTTTGGCTGAGCCTGTCAAGGTCACTGGTGACTCAGGTGCTGCTTGGCGTGGTCCTGCTCGGGGTGCTGCGTCTGGAGGTGCTGAGCCTGGGGTTGCGAAGTCTGGGGTTGCTGAGCCTGGGGGTACTGAGTCGGAGGGTGCGGAGCCTGGGGGTGCTGAGCCTGGGGTCGCGGAGCCTGGGGTGGTGAGCCTTGGGGTGCTGAGCCTGGGGGTGCAAAGCCTGGGGGTGCTGAGCCTGGGGGTGCGGAGCCTGGGGGTGCTGAGCCTAGGAGTGCGGAGCTTGGGGGTGCTGAGCCTGTGCGTGCGGAGTCGAGGAGTGTTGAGCCTGAGCGTGCGGCACCTGAGGGTGCTGCGTCTGGGGGTGCTGAGCCTCGAGGCACTGTGTCTACTTTGCGGGTGCCACGCTCGTCGCGGCAACTTGGTGAGTGGTACGCTACGCGCACCCGCTCTCGGCCTGGCACTAATGGTCCCGGTGGCGTTCGTCCTGGACGTGCTGGAGCTGGGGACGGTGGCGGTGCTGCTGGAGCTGGAGACCCTGGAGGTGGAGGTATTGGAGGAGGTGGTGGTGCTGGAGCTGGAGACCCTAGAGCTGGCGAAACTGGAGGAGCTGGAGCTGCTGGTTCTGGAGGGACTGGAGCTGCTGGAAGTGCTGGTGGTACGAGTGCCACTGGTCCTGGAGGTGCTCGCACTTCGGGTGCTGGAGCTGCCGGAGCTGGTGGTGCTGCGGACTATGGAGCTGTAGGTATTGGAGCTGGCGTTTCTAGAGCTGCTAGAGACGCTGGAGGAGCAGGTTCTGGTGGTATTGCACCGCCGCGTTTGTTCTTCGCTCCACCGTCACCGTCGTCTCTGCCATCGCCGGACTCGGTGCTCCGCAAGGTTCTTAGTCTCCCGTCTTCTACTAGTCTCCTGTTGCACCTAGGCTCCCCACTACCTGCTCCCTCTCCTTACACTGAGCAGACAGGAGGTCTTACTGAGCGTCGCAAACCTGCGTCCCGTCCTGCCTCGCCTGTTTGCACTGGTCGCACTGGTCATCGTGTTCCTTATGAGCGTCCTCCTCCAGTCCCCGGCATGCACACTATGTCCCTTTGTCCTTCTTCTGTTCCTCTGTGCGTTCCCATGCCGTCTCCTCCTGCGTCTTCTCTGCCTGACGTTCCGGACACGCCGTCTAACCTGGTTCGTACTGCACATCCTACTGTCACGCATCTGTTAGCCACTGTTGTTACTGACCCGTCGTTTGAGTCTACTGCTGCGTCTGCCTTTGTCGCTCAGCTCGTAGACTTTGCTGCTGCTTGTCGTCTCGACTACGCCGCTAGTCTTGTTGCTGAGTCTGAGTCTGTCTGTCCTCCGTCCGTCGGGGGTGAGTGTGCTCTTGGCACGGACGTCCTTGAGGACAGGTAGGAGGACTTTAAGTGTCTTGCAGCCGCTGCACCTCATCTCGTGGCCATGCTGCTTGCCCCTGAGGGAGACCCGGATGCACCAGACATCCCGACCTTGCGCACTTATGCTGAGGCGATCGCGGGTGCGTACTCCTCTCAGTGACAGACTGCCATGGACGAAGAGATGGCATCCTGGAAGTCCACAGGCACTTACGTCGACGCAGTTCCCCCTCCTGGGACGAACGTAGGCATGTGGATTTTCAGGGTGAAGCGACCGCCGGGTTCTCCGCCTGTCTTCAAGGCTCGTTACGTTGCATGAGGCTTCAGTCAATGACAGGGAGTTGACTTCTTCCAGACCTTCTCTCCCACCCCAAAGATGACCACTCTTCGGGTGCTGCTGCAGATTGCCGCTCAGCGCGACTACGAGCTTCACTCTCTGGACTTCAGCACAGCGTACTTACAGGGCAGTCTGCACGAGGAGATCTGGCTGCGCCGCCCACCTGGCTTTACTGGGTCGTTCCCTCTTGGTACGCATTGGAGCCTCCGGCGGCCAGTCTACGGTCTCCGTCAGGCACTTCGTGAGTGGCACGACACACTGAGGACGACACTCGCGGCTCTTGGGTTTGCCCCTTCCACTGCTGACCCGTCGCTGTTTCTGTGCACCGACACTTTGTTGCCGCCGTTCTACATCCTCGTGTACGTCGACGACTTGGTCTTTGCCACTGCTGACACTGAGGCTCTTGCCCTTGTGAAGTCGGAGCTGCAGAAGAGACACACGTGCACAGACCTGGGTGAGTTGCGCAGCTAACTTAGCTTGCAGATCACCCGGGACAGAGCACGGCGCACCATCACCCTGACTCAGTCACACATGGTGCAGCAGGTCCTTCAGCGCTTCAGCTTCACTTGGTCCTCGCCACAGTCCAATCCTCTGGCTACAGATCTCTCGCTCTCAGCTCAACCTTCGGACGAGTCCATAGAGCCGAGTGGTCCGTATCAGAGCTAGTGGGCTGCCTCATGTACCTGATGACCTGCACTCGTCCTGACCTTGCGTACCCTCTTGGCCTACTGGCACGCTACGTGGCTCCTGGTAGGCATTGAAAGGTGCACTGGGAAGCTGCGAAGAGGGTACTGTGCTACTTGTGCAGTACATCGGGCATGGGGCTCGTGCTTGGAGGGCGGAGTTCAGTTGTCTTCACTGGGCACTCAGACGCTTCTTGGGTTGACGACTTGGCTACGTAGCGGTCGTCACAGGGTTACACGTTCAGCCTTGGCTCCAGCTCTGTTTCTTGGTGGTCTACACGCTTGTCTTCTGTTCTCAGCTCCTGTTGTGAGGCTGAGATATACGCCACAGCCATGGCTGCACAGGAGTTACGCTGGCTCACCTACCTGCTGACCGACTTGGGAGAGAGGCCTCGTTCTCCTCCAGTTCTGTACGTCGACAACAAGGCTGCCATTTGTCAAAAGATATATATGCTATATATGTTTAGGCTATAGTGGGGTAGCCAGTATGGGGTACAGTCCCTTTAGGGTTTCATATTTGTACCAAACTCTTTCCTGGTTCATTCATTCCTGCCTAGCATTTGACATGGTATCAGAGTAGTAGGTCCGTAGGACCGATTTTTTTAGGGCCCACCTACCGTTGCGGTTACTGAGCTGCCCCACGTCGTGCCTGCGCTGCGCTGCCCGTGCGCGCCCTACCTTGCCTGCGCTGCGCTGCCCGCGCGCGCCTCTGCCTTGCCTGCGCGCGCTGCCCTAGTCCCGAGCGCGCCGCCTGCTCCTGTCCCGCGCGCCGCCTTAGGAACCCGCGCGCCGCCTTAGGAGCCCGCGCGCGGCTTGCTGCTGCCCCGCGCGCCACGTCCGCCGCCCGCGCAGCCCGCTGCAGCCCCGCGCACCGCGTCCGCCGCCCGCGCAGCCCGCTGCTGCCCTGCGCGCCGCGTCCGCCACACGCGCAGCCCGCTGGTGCCCAGCGCGCCGCGTCCGCCGCCCTAGCGCAGCCCGCTTCTGCCGCGTGCTGCCTTAACCGCCCGCGCGCCGCTTAAGCAGCTTGCGTGCGCCTCGCCGCTGCCCTCCGCTCTGCCCTTGCCACGTGCGTGCCGCCCCAACAGCTTGTGCGTCGCCACAGCCGCCTTGTGCACTATTCCTCCTGTCTGTGCTCTGCCCTGCCGCCTACGCGCTACTCTCACGTGCATTGCACTCATGGTGACTCTCAATGTCCTCGCTTTTGATCCTGACGGTCGCCCAATAGAGTTTGCGACTTGGCTCGACGACCTGCGACAGTTTCTTCTGACTGATGCCAAAGACGGAGTTTCACTGTTCGATTACGTGACTGGCACTGCCGTTGCTCCTGCTGACACTGCTATCGCTCTTGACCGCTCACAGTGGCAGACTCGTGATGCAGCTGCGCGCCTCGCTATTCGCAACCATCTGCCGATCACTGAGCACGCGCACTTTAGTCAGCAGAAGACTACTAAGGCAATGTATGAGGTTGTAGTTGCCCGCTACTCTTCCCTAGCCACTGCAGCCGTAGGCCGTCTCATGCTACCCTACCTGTTCCCCGACCTGTCCTCGTTTACTACCACTGAGGACCTCATCTCTCACCTCCGCGCTAGTGACGCTCGCTTTCGTGCCGCCCTTTCAGACGAGTTCCTTGCCGAGAATCACCCCCCGATGTACTTTACTCTCTACTTCCTCATCACCCGCCTCCCTGACACTCTTCGCTCAGTCAGGGACCACTTTCTCGCCCTAGACCCGACCACTATCACTGTCGCCGACCTTGAGACGCACCTCCTAGCAGCTGAAAAGAACATTCTTGCTGTAGGTGCTGCTCGTGGCACTCCTCGCACTCCCCTCTTTGAGGGGTGCTCCCCCTCCCCTCTTGCCCCCTCCTACGCCTCTGCTGCAGCTGCTCTCGACTACCTTGGTGCTGAGGAGGTCGGGGCTGCTTCCACTCCTAGTGGGAAGTGCCGCAGCGCCAGGGGCAGCAGGGGTGGCAGGGGAGGTGGAGGTGGCGGTGGAGGGGGCAGTGGTGGAGGCGGCGGGGGTGGTGGAGGTGGTGGGGGTGGTCGTGGGGGTGGAGGTGGTGGTGGGGGTGGCGGGGGTACCGGGGGCAGTGGAGGTGGCAGCGGCGGGAGTTGGGGAGGAGGGAGCGGTGGTGGCAGCGGTGGTGGGAGCTGGAGTGGAGCCGGCCAGAAGGGGAGCTCCAGTGGTGGCCAGGGACAGCAGCAGCGTCAGCGTCAGACCCCCATGCCTCAGCAGCTTCATGACTGGTACGCTCAGCGTGGGGCGTCTGGGGGCCCTGTTCACTGCACCTATACCATTCGCATAGGTCCTCTCGCTGGTCGCCCATGCAACGGCTTTCACACGGAGTACCGCTGCTTCTCTCGGCTCAGCGACGCCTGGCGCGTCAAGTTTCCTGAGACTACTGAGTTTCCCCCTTGGGCAGATCTGCTTAGGCGTGATATTCCTATCTTTGATCTTGACTATGATGCTATTCTTGCTGCCATGTATGCATTGACTGTTAGTGGTGAGGGTGACTGCCACTTGTGTGTACCGCCTGACCCAGGTATAGCCCCAGGTATAGAGTCTGCAGCCCTTGGTGCTTGTGAGTCTGTTCTCCCTGGTACTGCGTCGGCTCAGGCCTTGCACACCTTTACACTTTACTCTGGTGCTTCCCGCTGTTTCTTTCACGACAGTACCACAGTCACTCCCCTCCCTGCACCTGTCCCAGTCTCACTGGCTGACCCCTCTGGGGGCCCGGTGCTTGCACGGTCCACCAGTGTGCTTCCGTACCCGGCGGTCCCGTCTGGTGAGCTGTCTGGTCTCCACCTCCCCTCGTTCTCTACGAACCTGGTGAGCAACGCCGTCCTTCAGGATAATTGGGTTGACACCTTTACTTCTGAAGGACAGCATGTGGCGATCTGCACGTGCTCTCGGATAGGCCGCCACCTGGCCACGTTCACACGTGCGCCTGGGTCCAGTCTGTACACCCTCACCACTGCGTCGCACTCCACCCCTTTGTCTCCTCAGTTGTACGCGTCCGCTCAGGTAGCTACCCAGTGTGAGTGTCGCCGCCTGTCGCACCAGACTCTCCTATTGGCACCACCGCCTTGGTCACCCCTCCTTGCCTCGCCTTCATGGCATGCACTCTCGCCTCCTGGTCTCTGGTCTTCTCAGGTCTCTGTCCTCCCTCCCTCCCTCGCCTGCGCCGCCCTGCATTCCTTGCGTTGAGGGGCGGCAGCGCGCCGCTCCTCACTCCTCCTCGTTCCCTCCCACAGAGGCTCCACTGCAGACTCTCCACCTGGACGTGTGGGGCCCAGCCTGCGTCCGTGGACAGGGCCACGAGCGGTACTTCTTGCTGGTAGTCGACGACTAAACGCGTTACACCACGGTCTTCCCCTTGCAGTGCAAGGGGGATGTCCCTGCTGTTTTGATCCCTTGGATCCGCGCTGTTCGTCTCCAGCTCCGCGAGCAGTTCGAGTCGGACTTTCCTGTCCTGCGTCTGCACTCTGACAGAGGTGGTGAGTTCTCCTCTGACCTCTTGCGAGCCTACTGTGAGGAGCACGGCATCCACCAGACGTTCACGCTCCCGGCCTCTCCGCAGCAGAATGGGGTTGCTGAGCGCCGCATTGGCTTAGTCATGGAGGTCGCTCGTACCTCCATGATCCATGCGGCTGCCCCCAATTTTTTGTGGCCGTTTGCGGTCCGGTACGCCGCGCATCAGCTCAACCTCTGGCCCCGTGTCTCCGTTCCGGAGACTTCGCCCACACTACGTTGGACGGGGGAGGTTGGCGATGCGTCGCGGTTCCGGGTCTGGGGTGCTCGTGCCTTTGTGTGCGATACCACTGCGGACAAGCTCTCCCCTCGCGCCATTCCCTGCGTCTTCCTTGAATTCCCCCCTGACGCGCCTGGCTGGCAGTTTTACGACACTGTCTCGCGCCGTGTCTTTGCATCTCAGGACGTCACCTTTGACGAGTCGGTCCCCTTTTACCGTCTGTTTCCCTACCGCACTGCAGCGCTCCCCCCCCCGCCGCTCTTCCTCGCTCTAGGTCCTCCCCAGGTAGACCCCCTCCTCGCTCCCGGTCCTGCTCCTTCAGGTGTGTCTTAGGTAGACCCTCCTCCCTTGACTGCGCCGGTTGAGGTCACTGGTGACTCAGGTCCTGCTGGGGGTGGTCCTGCTCGGGGTGCTGCTTCTGGGGGTGCTGAGCCTGGGGGTGCGGAGCCTGGGGGTGCTGAGCCTTGGGGTGCGGAGCCTAGGGGTGCTGAGCCTGGGGGTGCAGAGCTTGGGGGTGTTGAGCCTGTGGGTGCGGAGCTTGGGGGTGCTAAGCCTGAGGGTGCGGAGCCTGGAGGTGCTGAGCCTGGGCGTGCGGAGTCTGGGGGTGCTGAGCCTGAGGGTACTGGGTCTGGGGGTGCTGCGCCTGGGGGCACTGAGGCGCCTGGTGAGCAGTCTCCTTGGAGCGGCCGCCTCCGTAGTCGCTCTGCTGGTGCCTCGCCGCAGCACTCTTGTAGTCGTGTCCCGCTCTCCCCACAGCAGCTGCGCGAGTGGTACGTTAGCCGTCAGGGTCGCGCTGCTGGAGCTGGGGGCACTGCTACGGGAGGCGCTGGCGTTGGAGGCACTGGAGCTGGCGCTGTCCCGCTCTCCCCACAACAGCTGCGTGAGTGGTATGTTAGCCGTCAGGGTCGCGCTGCTGGAGCTGGGGGTCCTGCCGCGGGAGGCGCTGGTGCTGGTGACTCTGCTACTGGAGGTGTTTCTACTGGAGTTCGTGGAGCCGCTGGTCCCGGAGGTGCTCGTACTGGGGGTACTGGAGCTGCTGGGGCTGGAGGTACTGCTGGACCTGGAGGTGCTGCTGTAGACTCTGAGGTTGGAGACCCTGGAGCTGGAGGTCCGGGTTCTGGGGGTGCTGCTGTTAGAGACACTGAGGCTGGAGACCCTAGGACTGGAGGTGCCGGTTCTGGGGGTGCTGCTGCTGGTGGTGCTGGTCCTGGTGGTGCTGTTGCTGGAGGTTCTGGAGCTGCTGGAGGTACTAGTCCTGGAGGTGCTGGCGCTGGAGGTTCTGGAGCTGCAGGAGGTGCTGGAGCCACTGGTGCAGGTGGCACTACACAACCGCGACTGTTCTTCGCTTCGCCGTCGCCTTCGTCTCTACCACCACCTGACTCCGTGCTTCGCTTGGTTCTTAGCCTTCCGTCCTCTACTGGTCTTCCGTTACAGCCTGGCTCACCGCTGCCTGCTCCTTCTCCTTACACTGAGTAGCAAGGAGGTCTTACTGAGCGTCGTGAGCCTGCGTCTCGTCCTGTCTCGCCTGTTCGCACTGTCCGCGCTGGTCGTACTGGTCGTCGTGTTCCTCGTGAGCGTCCGCCGGCTGTCCCCGGCACACACCTCATGGCCCTGCATCCTTCCTCTGCTCCGCAGCGTGTTCCCCTGCCGTCCCCTCCTGCGTCTTCCCTGCCTGCCGTTCTAGACCCTGAGTCAGACAGCGCTCGTGCTGCTCACCCTACTGTCACGCGTCGCTAGCCACTGTTGTCACTGACCCGTCGTTTGAGTCTGCTGCTGCATCTGCCTTAGTCGCTGAGCTTGTTGCCTTTGCTGCTGCCTGTCGTCTAGACTACGCCGCTAGTCTTGTTGCTGGGTCTGGGTCTGTGTGTCCTCCGTCCGTCGGGGGTGCGTGTGCTCTTGGCACGGACGTCCTTAAGGACAGGCTGGAGAACCTTGAGTGCCTTGCAGCCGCTGCGCCTCATCTCGTGGCCATGCTGCTTGCCCCTGAGGGAGACCCGGATGCTCCAGACATCCCTACCCCGCGCTCTTACGCTGAGGCGATCGCGGGTGAGTACTCCTCTCAGTGGCAGGCAGCCATGGACGCAGAGATGGCATCCTGGAAGTCCACAAACACTTACGTTGATGAGGTTCCCCCTCCTGGGGCGAACATCGTCAATGGCATGTGGATTTTCAGGGTGAAGCGACCGCCAGGTTCTCCGCCTGTCTTCAAGGCTCGTTACGTTGCTCGAGGCTTCAGTCAGCGGGAGGGAGTTGACCTTCTCCCCCACCCCGAAGATGACCACTCTTCGGGTGCTGCTGCACGTTGCCGCTCAGCGTGACTACGAGCTTCACTCTCTAGACTTCAGCACAGCTTTCTTACAGGGCAGCCTGCACGAGGAGATCTGGCTGCGCCGCCCACCTGGCTTCACTGGGTCGTTTCCTCCTGGTACCCAGTGGAGCCTCCGGCGGCCAGTCTACGGTCTCTGCCAGGCGCCGCGTGAGTGGCACGACACACTGAGGACGACACTTGCGGCTCTTGGGTTTGCTCCTTCCACTGCTGACCCGTCGTTGTTTCTGCGCACCGACACTTCGCTGCCGCCGTTCTACATCCTCGTGTACGTCGACGACTTGGTCTTTGCCACTGCTGAGACTGAGGCTCTCGCTCTGGTGAAGTCTGAGCTACAGAAGAGACACACGTGCTCAGACCTGGGTGAACTGCGCAGTTACCTTGGCTTGCAGATCACCCGGGACAGAGCACGGCGCACCATCACACTGACTCAGTCACACATGGTGCAGCAGGTCCTTCAGCGCTTCGGCTTCACCTGGTCCTCGGCACAGTCCACTCCTCTGGCTACAGGTCACTCGCTCTCAGCTTCACCTTCGGACGAGTCCGTAGAGCCGAGTGGTCCTTACCCAGAGCTAGTGGGCTGCCTCATGTACCTGATGACCTGCACACGTCCTGACCTTGCGTACCCTCTTGGCCTTCTGGCTCGCTACGTGGCTCCTGGTAGGCACCGAAAGGTGCACATGGATGCTGCTAAGAGGGTACTGCGCTTCATGTGCAGTACATCGGGCATGGGGCTCGTGCTTGGAGGACGGGGCGACGTTGTCCTCACTGGTCACTTGGACGCTTCTTGGGTTGACGACCTGACTACGTAGCGGTCGTCACAGGGTTACACCTTCAGTCTTGGCTCTGGCTCTGTTTCGTGGCGGTTCACACGCTCGTCTTCTGTTCTCGGCTCCAGTTGTGAGGCTAAGATCTACGCCACAGCCATGGCTGCACAGGAGTTACGCTGGCTCACCTACCTGCTGACCGACTTGGGAGAGCGGCCTCGTTCTCCTCCAGTTCTGTACGTAGACAACAAGGCGGCCATTGCCTTGTGTCAGGAGCACAGACTGGAGCACAGAACGAAGCACATCGCTCTGCGTTACTTCCTTGCTCGAGAGTTGCAGCAGCGTGGTCAGCCTCGTCTTGCTTACGTGGCCACTCGGGCCAACACTACTGATATATTCACCAAGGCACTTCCGCCTGGTGATCATCAGCGCTTTTGTACTTTATTAGGCCTTGTGCCTACGTTTCCTCACTTGCTGTAGACTTTGCGTGTACAGTGATCTTATATATATACACCTGCATGCTTGCTCTTGCTAGGTAGTGATCACTGTGTTGCTGTTGTTGCATATATACCTCTGCATGTGAACTGGCCTTGTGGCCTTTTGCTTGTGCTCAGTGTGTGTGGTGACGTTGTGATCCACCCTGAGCTTGCTTTGCTTCTCTTGACTGGTCTTGTGACCCCTTGCTCTCCCCCACTTTGCGTATGGGGGTGTGTCAAATTATATATATGCTATTTATTTTTAGGCTATAGTGGGGTAGCCAGTATGGGGTACAACCCCTTTAGGGTTTCATATTTGTACCAAACTCTTTCCTAGTTCATTCATTCCTGCTTAGCATTCTGACACCATTGCCTTGCGTCAGGACCACAGACTGGAGCACAGAACGAAGAACATCAATTTTCTTTACAGTTGCAGTAGCGTGGTCAGCTTCGTGTCGCTCACGTGCCCACCCGGGCCAACACGGCTGATGTGTTCACCAAGGCCCTTACGGCTGGTGATCATCAGCGCTTCTGCACTGCTCTAGGACTGGTGCCTTCGTGTCCTCACTTGCTGTAGACTTTGCTTGTACTGTGATCTTCTTATATATCTACCTGTATTCTCACTCTTGCTAGGTAGTGATCATGTCAGAATCCCAACCACTAGACCATTGGGATAAAAGGGCTTGTTAAGTAGCGGGTCAGTGCGCCCATAACCCCCCAGGCCAACATGCCTGTAACCCTTCCCTAGGATCAATCAGGGATCACCAGTGGACCTCTGACACCCCCCCGCACTGGGATGCCCGAAGTGCATACACTGGGATTCGAACCCGAGACCTTCGCTCTGATACCATGTCAGAATCCCAACCATTAGACCATTGAGATAAAAGGGCTTGTTAAGTAGCGGGTCAGTGCGCCCATAACCCCCCAGGCCAACATGCCTGTAACCCTTCCCTAGGATCAATCGGGGATCATCAGTGGACCTCTGACAGATCACTGTACTGTTGTTATTACATATATACCTCTGCATGTGAACTGGCCTTGTGGCCATTTGCTTGTGCTCAAAATATGTGGTGACTTTGTGATCCACCCTGAGCTTGCATTGCTTTTCTTGACTGATCTTGTGACCCCTTGTTCCCCTCCATTTTGCCTATGGGGATGTGTCAAACTATACTGCTACTTATGTTGTGTAGGCTGTAGTGGGGTAGCCAACGTGGGGTACAACCCCTTTAGGGTTTTTATTTGTACCCAACACTCTCTTAGTTCATTCATTCGTGCTCTTAGTTCTGACAGACTATTCCCTCCTAGGATATTTTAAGAGGATGTACGGCACAGGCCCTCAGATTGGTTTGAGGGTATGCTGATCGATCAGCGTGCCCCGGCCGCCCAGGTGTCCAAATCAGCGTTCATGGTTTTTTTTTATACTGATTTTGCCAGTGTAAAAATCATAAGTAGACTGAACCATCAGTGTAAAAAAGAAAAACAAAGTTGAATCACCAATTCAACTCAAAGTTTGCCGCTGTGAGAGTTCCTTCCAGCGATGCAAAGCATGTCGGCACGCGATCTGCTGTACAGCGCATGGCATCTCCAAGTGTGTGGGTGGGGTCTCGTGAATCCCGGGCCAGGTACATACTATACACACGCGTACCCCCCCCCCCCCCCCCCGAATCGGTCAAGTCCGTTTCAGTGTGACTCACGACACTACACTGATTCGTCAGTGTTACTTCTACAGCAACACGGAAAATGGTCAGTGTGGCAAGGTAGTTTATACTGAAATTTCAGTGCAAAATTGAAGCATATGCTGAATTTCCAGGGAAAACGAAAATCACAGCTACAAAATCAGCCTAATCAGCGTGTTTTACGCTGATATCTGAGGGCCTGGTACGGCATTACAATTCCTTACTGTACTCGCCCTTCAGCGGGTACGATTCTGAGGGGATCGCATCAACACGTTTGGCCAACATTCCCGCACTGAACCACTCCCGAGTCGCCCCCGCACCGATTGCAACCCTCCGGACCCACCTTCGCCCAATCTCCTTGCCTAGCTAGGATCCCCCCATTTAATCCCGTCACTTTTGATGTATCGTCATTCTGTAATTTCAAATTCTCGTTATTCGTTATTCTGCGCATTCTGAAAGTTCATTCATACGGTAACATTGCGGGTCTGACCAGCCATACTCTTATCTATTACCTAGAGTATGAAAAATCATACAAAAGCTTCACATTGAGTATGGAAATTCATTATTAACGGTGGACAAATGTGAGGTGAGCCGCCCTATGTTGAGTGGCCTCCTGCGGCAGACCCATGCACGTCCTTTATCGTAGCACTTGCCCAATTCGCCCTACTGTCATGCTAGTCGTGGCGCACTCCTTGCCCGCGAGATGCGCACCACAGCGACTGGCGTTCGTCACACCACGGCGTTGCTGCGAATCGCCACGCAAGCAGGGCTCGCTCGCATGGAGACACCCGACGCGGCTCCCTCTCGTGCATGCACCCGCACGCCGCGCATGCACCCGCACGCCGCGCATGCAATGCACATTGCCGAATCGCCGCGAGTGCCTGGCGCGCTGCGCCGTTACTTTCACGAGGAATGTCGAGTGATGTAGTGCTGCCTCTCAATGTCGACGAGTGTGGACTGTCGTTGTCGCTGTCGAATGCTGCGCGCCTCCGCAATGGTGACGACGCGCTCGACTGAAGCGCCGCGAGGCAGTCCCTCCCACTCCTTCCGCTGCTCTCCCTCCCACTCGCCTGCAAGTCCTTAGCCTCTCGAGCGGGCCCCTGTTTATCGCGTCAGTTCACTTGCGCTCACCGAGTTCCTTGGTCATCGCCACACTCGCCGCGCCCTTCACCGGTCCGTCTCGTGCCGTTCCTCCGTCAGCCCGCTCTTCGCTCATCGCATAGTCGCAATCGTCGCATCGAGTGTCGCGACAGCAGCACGGCAGCATGTGGGGGCATCTCACGTCGTCCCTCCGCCGACTCACAGTGCGCTCTGGCGAGCCGCACACCGCGCCGGACAAGCCGCTCATCGTCGTCTTCGGGGCCACCGGTGAGCCTCTCCGCGCCTCTCCGCGCCTCTCCGCGCTACTTACGCTCACGTATGTCCGTCTTTCTAACTCCTCTCCTTGCACGCAATCCTTTCCCGCCCTCCCTGCCATCCCCACCTTCCCCTCTCCCGGCCACCAGGCGCGCAGGGCAGCAGCGTGGTGGCGGCGCTGCTGGCGAGCGGGCGCTACCGCATCCGCGCCGTCACGCGCCACGCGGACTCGCCGCGTGCCGCCCATCTGAGGGACGCCAAGGTGGAAGTGGCACAGGCCGACCAGGCGGACCGCCAGGCCGTGCGCGCGGCGCTGGAGGGTGCTTATGGCGCGTTCGTGGTGAGTGCCGTGCGGTGCGGGCAGCAGCGCGTGTAGCGCGTACAAGGCTCACCTCAGTCGCATGTTGTTGGGCAGCCTCCCATAGCCATGCTTTGCTCTATTTCGCATGTCTCTTCAAAACTGCTTCACCACACCACTCCCCGCGCCAGCTACTCTCTCCTGATGTTCACCACGTCTTTCACTGCCCTGTCTTGCTCTGCGCATCCCGTCAACTGCTCTGCGCATCCCGTCCACTGCTCTGCGCCTTGCAACGGGCGCCGCCACATCTGCATTGCGTGTGCCCTCTTTTGGCATTGTGCCCTCTCTTAGCATTGTGCCCTCTCTTGGCATTGTGCCCTCTCTTGGCATTGTGCCCTCTCTTGGCATTGTGCCCTCTCTTGGCATTGTGCCCTCTCTTGGCATTGTGCCCTCTCTTGGCATTGTGCCCTCTCTTGGCATTGTGCCCTCTCTTGGCACCATCACTTCCAACCTCGCCAACCACACCCCGCCCCTTCTCCTCTCGCTCTCTCCCTGCTCTCTCCCTGTTCTCTCCTGCTCTCTCCCTGCTCTCTCCTCGCTCTCTCCCCTTCCCTCTGCTGGGCAGGTGACGGACTTCTACTCGCTGGGAGAGCGCGAGGTGGAGGTGGGGAAGGGAGTGGTGGAGGAGGCGAGGGGGGCGGGCGTGCAGCACGTGGTGTGGAGCACACTGCCCCACGTGCACCGCCTCTCCAAGGGCCAACTCAACGTGCCGCACTTCACCAACAAGGCCAAGGTCGGCGCCTCCCGCACACTCTCTTCCTCTCCCTGCTCTGCCGCTGCCTCCCACTCATTGCTGCCTTACCACGCCATGGGCGCCTTATTATCAGTTCCCCGAGTGTTTCGCCTCAGCTCGCACGCACCTCTTGGCCGTCACTGTGCCGTTTCCCCCCCATGGCGCTGCAGGTGGAGGAGGTGGTGAGGGCGAGCGGCTTCAAGCACCACACATTCGTCATGTGTGCCTTCTATTACCAGAACTTCGCCCACTTCAACCTCGCCAGGTGCGCCCATGCGCGCCTTGTCTTGCGCTTGTTGCCGTCTGCTTAATGCATGTGGCTTCATTCAACCTGTGAAGGAGAGACAACAAGCATGTGGCTTTACAATCCACTGTACGCTGTGCAGTGCAGGGAGGAGGCGGATGGCACGGTGGTGTTTGAGCTGCCCATGGCAGCAGACGACATGCTCACGGCCTTCGATGTGGACGACACCGGTGCTGCCGTGCTCAACGCCCTCGACCACCCCCATGACTGGGATGTGAGTGCGCCCTCTGCTGCCTGCATCGCCACATGCAACGCTGTTGCTGCCATGGCAGGTGCTTTCGCCCCGTCCGGGCTCTACTGGAAAACCAAGTGGATTGCTTGCGCTGTGGGTGCTGACTGCGTGTGCTTACCCCCCATGAGTTGACCCCTGTGTTCTTGCTCTGCTCACTCCTCCCCCTCACCCTCTCCCATTCCCGCTGCCTCTGCTGCGCCCCTGGATGCATGCGTGCTGGCAGGGCGAGTACATGTGTCTAGCGGGCTACCACGCCCCCCTGCACCAGTACGTCTCCGACTTCCACCGCGTCACGGGCCGCCCCGCCCGCCTGCACACCACTGAGAAGGCGGCCTCTGACGAGTGGACGCAGGTGAGGGGGGAGGGAGGTGAGGGGTGAATGGTGAGGGACGCACGCACTCTGCATTGTGTGGCTTCAGGGGACAGGCTGGGGTGGCGAAGAAGGAACGGTTGGAGTGTTTCCTTTGTGCGCCCCTGGGGTGCTGCCATGCCACGCTCCCTCTCACTTGTCCGTCCGCCTTCCTGTGCCTCCTGAGCAGATGTTCCGCTGGTTCTCCCAGCACACGTACTTCGGCTGTCATGACATCAGCAATGCGCGGCGCTGCAACCCGCACCTCAAGACGTGGCGCCAGTGGCTGCAGGAGAGCGGCTGGAAGGGGCCCCAGGGGGTAGAGGAGGGCGAGGGGAAGGGAGAAGCCACGGGGGAAGTGAAGGGAGAAGGTGAGGTTGAGTCTGAAGCTAGGGGTGGAGGGAAGGAGGTGGGGGGAGGGGCGAAGGAGGTGGGGGGAGGGGCGAAGGAGGTGGGGGGGAGGGGCGAAGGAGGTGGGGGGAGGGGCGAAGGAGGTGGGGGGGAGGGGCGAAGGAGGTGGGGGGAGGGGCGAAGGAGGTGGGGGGGAGGAGGAGGAGGTGGGGGGAGGGGCGAAGGAGGTGGGGGGAGGGGCGAAGGAGGTGGGGGGAGGAGCGAAGGAGGTGGGGGGAGGGGCGAAGGAGGTGGGGGGAGGGGCGAAGGAGGTGGGGGGAGGGGCGAAGGAGGTGGGGCATGGGGGTGAGGCCCCTCCCAAGGCGCATGTGGCGGGCGCATAGCAGTGTGGCGGAGAGAGGGAAATATGAGGAAGACGGTGCTTTTGATGGAGGTGTGGATATGGACTGCCGAAGTTAGATGGTTGTAGGAGCATGCTTGCCATGTTTGTCCATATTGTGAATACGGTACCAGCGTTACTGCGTAATGAACTTGTTTCACATGTCAACTGCTCACATGTCAACTGCTCACATGTCAACTGCTCACATGTCAACTGCTCACATGTCAACTGCTCAACATGTCAACTGCTCACATGTCTAACTGCTCACATGGTCAACTGCTCACATGTCAACTGCTCACATGTCAACTGCTCACATGTCAACTGCTCACATGTCAACTGCTCACATGTCAACTGCTCACATGTCAAAACTGCTCACATGTCAACTGCTCACATCATATGTGGGCGGAATACACATCCACAAGATGTGCAGGATTCCATCATTGCAAATAATGGTACACTCAGCTGCTCATTCTGCACACAGATTATCATGTAAGCACATGCCTTCATGATGAATCAACAACTGCACAAAACAGCACTGCCTTGTACTGTACCACGCTACTCAGTGTGTGCCAGCAGCGACAGCACCTTGGCTGCATGAGCTTCTCTCGAACCAAACAAGGGTCGCATGTCCCCAGGCAACCACGCCTCATCCACCCTCCAAGCACCTGCCCCACCGCCTCCTCTTCCCCCCCTCCCTCCTCCCATCCCTCCACCCGCCTTCTCCACCATCTCCTCCCCAAACGTCTCTGCAATGCAATACAGAGAGGTGCGCACCACATCCGCCATGGCCCATGCCTCGCCCCACACCGGCCCCACCACCCCCTCGCTGTACACAGCTCTCCCCACCGCCCCGCCCCCTGCTCCCTCGCCTGGTACGTCCGAACCACCTGCTGCAGCACCTCCATACCTAAGACCGAGGGTCGGTGTGCCAAATAATCCCCCGCTTCCTGAAGCTAGAACCGAGGTCTGGTGGGAGAAGGCAGGTTGAGAGGCACCTGGAGGAGTCGCTTGCGAGGAAGCTTCCCCCAAAGCCAGAGAAGGTGGCGGGGGCGGCGGGGTGGCGGTGGGAGGGGGAGAGGAGGAGCGAGTCAAGGGCGAGCAGTGCAGAGAGCAGCGCGGAAAGCGCCGCGGCGTTGGCGCCCGCCATCTGCGCCACGCCCATGCGGTCCTCCCCCCCGCGACGCTGCTGTCAGCGCTGCCAGCGCGCGCATGCTCATGACACACAGCAGGTGTGCGGGGAGAGACGTGGAGGGGTATGGAGGAAGTGGATCGGAGAGTCGGGGGTTCACGGGTCGAGCATGGCGGAGAGGAAAGGGGGAGGGACAGCAGCTGTGGCGGTTGGAGGTATCAGGAGCCATTTTGCGCCACGTGCAGAAACCCATGCATGTGACGCAACACGAGGTGTGATTGCGATGACATCTCATGGCATGGCAAGGCATCGCATGACTTGCCATGGTGTGGCATTTGGGCCACCTCGGCCGCCACCCCCACCTGCCATCACCCCACCTGCCATCACCCCACCTGCCATCACACCCACCTGCCATCACCCCACCTGCTGCCCTCTCACCTGCCGCCCTCTCACCTGCCGCCCCGCTCACCTGCGCCCGCTCACCTGCCGCCCGCTCACCTGCCGCCCGCTCACCTGCCGCCGCTCACCTGCCGCCCCGCTCACCTGCCAGTCAAAGAACACCTCAGCTGCGCTGGGCGCTCTCCTCCTCCCCTCCACGCCCCCCACGCCCATTCCACTCCCCCCTGGCCCCCCGAACCCCCCATATGCGCCGCTTCCCAAGACCTCTCCCCCTTGCAGCGCCTGCCCCTCCACCCCCTCCCCTCCGCCCTTCCCCTGCCGCCATCTCATCCCTTCAGCAGAGGCAAACCCGGCTGCTGTGAATGCAGCCGTGGGTGACTGTAAGGAATAATGCTGCCTGCTGCTGCTGCTGCAGTGCAGTGGTAACGGTGGGATAACCAGCAGCAAGCAGCGACTCGGGCCGTCATGGCATCGATGGGGCGGATGCACGCCGCCACCACTGCGCTGTACGCCTCCTGCGACTCAACAGCGCCGCGCGGCGCCACGTGTCAGCCTCTGATTCGGCGAGCAGCGAGAGGTTCGAGCAGCGCCCAGTGGAAGCACGAGGCGGGGCAGGGCGACGGAGGGGGCAGGGGGACAGGGGATGGAGGAGTTGCGGGGCCAGGGGAGGGGGAGAGGGGCGAGGAGGAGGGGGCGAGGGGGGAGGAGGGGGAGGAGGGCGCGGGGAGGAAGAGGTGGTGGTGGGTGAGGAAGATGTTCGTGCGGCCGCAGCGGCCTCCCAGGAGAAAGGCCAGGAACGCCACGCCGTGCAGGCGGGCCAGCAGAGAGAGCAGGCAGTGCGCGGATGGAGAGAGCGGGGGCACCGGCGGAGGAAGGCCTGAGCGGGATGCCGGTGAGCGTGGTGGTGGTGCGGTGGCGGAGAAGCGGGCAGGCAGGAGGCGGGCGGAGCAGGAGGGAGTAGAGGAGCGCTGGTTGATGCACCCGAATAGTTTTTTTTTTGGCTGCTGACGTGGCGCAGCGCGGGAGGGTCGTCTTGAATCGGTAGAACGGGGCGCGCTGTAAGGGGTATGGCGGGATGGCATAGGAGAGGGCGGGCAATTAGGGTTGTGAGTTTAGGACAGGCAATAGAGAGGTGAGTCATGGAGTGCAGCACTTGCCGCGCCAACTCCCCCACTCTCAGCTGCCTCGCCTTGTAGCCGTCGCACCACGGCAGCTGCGGCAATTGAGATGAAGGCGCATTTGTGGAAGAGGACCTACACGTGGGCGGGGTGGAGCGCAGCTGCGCGGCGCCCCTGCAGCACGGGGAACGCGAGGAGGTAGTCGCGCCGCACCACGTGGTACGCCGCGAACAGCACCCCCACCGCGCACGCCGAATCCCGCCTCGCCCGCACGGCCCAACCGTCTGGCCGCCACTCGTCGTTGGATTCGGTCTCCGCCGTGCTGCCCAGAAGCTGCGCGCGGAAAGAGCGAGCAGCGCGATCGCACCTGCGGCGCCCGCCGCGGCGCAAAGAGAAGCGAATTGGCGCGGCCAGCTAGCGTCGCCCGAGCCGCTTCGCCTCCCATTGGCTGGCGGGCCCCGGCGAAACTCAGGAGTCCCGTCGTCGATGGCGCGAATCTGTTGGTCTTGGTGCACGAACGGGCCGTGGATCTGATATGCCGGCAAATCCGGCGAGATTCGCGGCGGAAGAGCGGAGGGAGGCAGTGGAGGGGAGGGGAGGGGCGCTCTGCGACGACGATGGCGTGGTGAGCTTAGAACGAAAAGAAGTTGCGAAAGATCAAAAATCGCGAAAGCGAGGTAAAGGCGCAGCGAGAAGAAGGAGAGGAGCGATGGGAGGAGGCCCGCGCGGACGACGAGCGGCGCGGCCCAGAGGAAGAGGAAGGGGGCCGATGGAGAGCAGGTGGAAGGAAAGGCGCGCCCCAGCGGCGATGCACGACATCGCGATACATCGCCTCGGCGGACGTGCTGGCGACGGCGGGAATCTGCTCCATGACGAAGATGCGATGCGACGGATTACGCTGGACTAATTTTGAGGGAGGAAAGCCATAGGTGAATTCGGGAATGGCTGGCAGTCAGCCGTGAATGCCGCCCTGGATTGGTCCGGGGTAGGAAAAAGGAATGGGTGGCTCATACGCAATAAGGAATCTCGTTGAAGAAGGATGGTCAGTTTTAGTACCAGTAGTATACTGCTAAAGAAATCCGAAGAGGTTGTGGAGCATAAAATATTCATGAAACCTATATGGTAGTTGTTACGAGTTGTAAAAGGGAGAGCGCAAGATAACGAATAACGAAGATGTGACTTGATGAACTGACAATATAATGAAGGCATGCAATTATATATTGACTACCCTAGCTAGGAGGCGAACCTCGGAAATGAGGTTCGCGTTCAGGTTTGGCAATCGAAAGTCGAAGGCGATACGAGGAGCCTCAGTTGTCAGAATCCGACCACTAACACTGGGATAAAATGGCTTGTTTGTACAGCGGGTGACTGTGCGCACATAACCCTCTAGGCCAACGTGTCTGTAACCCTTTCCTAGCATCAATCGGGGGATCACTAGTGGACCCTCTTGTGAGATATGAACGAGAGAATGAATGCACTGTAGAAAGCAATGGAGTACATATAGGAAACCCTAACAGGGTTGTACTCACTATGAGTACCCCACTGCAGACTAGAGAACATGATATTCTGACACACCCCCATAGTCAAAGTGGGGTATGATCAGCACAAGAAGCAAAGCAAAGCAAGCTCAGGGTGGATCACAATGTCACCACACATTCTGAGCACAAGTACAAGAAGTAACAGTTTTAAAATCACAATAAATAAGTAAGCTAGAGGCTATCACAGAGGGCAAGTGAGGAGGAGGAGGCGGGACTGTAAAAGAGGAGAGGAGATAGGAGGCGACGGCTGAAGCTGCAGGGACACACGGGCAACAGGAGTCACACTGGCACAGTGGCTACCGGAACAGCGCCCCGGACTACAGGAGTAACTGGCCTCCCGCGGCTTAAGACGAGCGTCAGGAGCAACGGACCCCACGGGCGACTGGCGCAGCTGGCTACGACTGGGCTACCAGGACAGCGCACCGGACTACAGGTGCTGCGGACGACAAGACAGCTACCTCCACCCAACCTCCCTCTACTGCCGCACCCCCACATTCACACACCCCCATGCTGCACCCCTAGGTTCACTCACACACCCCACCCCCTTAGCACCACGCCTTTGGCTCCCACACATCCACCCCCCTCAGCGGCAGCTGCAGCAGTGGGAGACAAAGGAGGAGGAGGGGAAGGGAAACATTACCACCCATCACCCCCCAATACCCGCCCACCCCCATACCCTCCTTACCACGGCTGCACGCGCAGCAGGGAGACGAAGAAGGGGCGGGGGGGGGGGGGGAGAGCAGCAACGGGCAGTACAGGGAGGCGGCGGCACCGGGTCCAGGGGCGGCGGCGCGGGGTCCAGGGGCGGCTGCACCAGGGGCGGCTGCTCCCGGGGCGGCTGCACCAGGGGCGGCTGCACCAGGGGCGGCTGCACCAGGGGCGGGGCGGCTGCACCAGGGGCGGCTGCACCAGGGGCGGCTGCTCCAGGGCGGCTGCAGAGGTCTAGGGGCGGCTGCACCAGGGCGGCTGCTCCAGGGGGCGGCTGCACCAGGGGCGGCTGCTCCAGGGGCGGCTGCACCAGGGGCGGGGCTGCACCAGGGGCGGCTGCTCCAGGGGCGGCTGCAGAGGTCCAGGGGCGGCTGCACCAGGGGCGGCTGCTCCAGGGGCGGCTGCACCAGGGGCGGCTGCTCCAGGGGCCGGCTGCAGAGGTCCAGGGGCGGCTGCACCAGGGGCGGCTGCTCCAGGGGCCAGGGGCGGGCTGCCCAGGGGCCAGGGGTGGCTGCTCTGGGTCCAGGGGCGGCTGCTCCAGGGGCGGCTGCACCAGGGGCGGCTGCTCCGACGCGCGGCCGGGGCGGCTGCTCCAGAGGCCAGGGGCGGCTGCTCTGGGTCCAGGGGCGGCTGCTCCAGGGGCGGCTGCACCAGGGGCGGCTGCTCCGACGCGCGGCCCCCCAGGTCGCCCCTCCCGTCGCCTGTTGAGGCGACCTGAGGGGGGGGGGGGGGGGGGGGGAGGAGTACGGGGGCCGACGCGCGGCCTCCCAGGGCGCCAGAGCAGGCGGAAGAAGAAGGGGCGACGCGCGCCCCCCCAGGTTGCGCGCCCCCCCCCCCCCCCGCTCGCCACGCAAGGCGACGGGAAAAGGGGGGGGGGGGCGGTGCACGGGCCCCTGGTGCGCCACGACAGGCATGAGGAGGGCGGGGCCTGGGCAGGGTCGGGGCATAGCAGGGGGAGGGCCGCGAT